>BSBN01001142.1:1200000-2400000 GCA_027924645.1 Cunninghamia lanceolata | reverse complement strand
ATTTTGGTGTTTGGACCCCACCCTTTGCCATTGATGTCAAAGGGGGAGTGATGAGGAGTGAAAAATGTTGTATCCAGCTAAGTGCGAGCTCCGAAAAATGTACATAGAGACAGAGCATCAACTAAGGGGGAGTATAGTATAACACTTAGTCATTTTTCACTAAGTGTTGCCATTAATGCCAAAGGGGGAGATTGTTGGTAAGAGACACATTGGAGCTTCATGATTGTTGTCATTGATGGCAACAAAGGTTAACCCACACATTCGCAGGACATGATGAGTCTCTACCGGAAGGCAGATTGCAGAGTGTTGTGATCTGGTAAGCTAGAACAGAGCATGTGGCGAGGTCTGACAATCAGGTCCGGATCTCTCAGAGGATGTATCTTGGTGAAGTGTGGATTTGGGGAAGTCAAGAGGACTACCTTGACTGATAGCTTCCAAGGATTTAGCCTTCGGTGATAGATGAAGAAAAAGATATGAATACTTGAGTGTCGGGTTCCTGATTGGCAGTGTGGACAGAGGAAGAACTGACTGGTAGAACATCAAACATTATTCCGGATGTGTTACTGATGTTGGTAAAGGTTCTTAAGGCATAAGTTATGATTGGCCAACATGATTGATGACTTCTACAAGTATATCCTTGATCTGAATTACTTGGTAAGCAAGGATTCAGCCGACAGATCAGAGTTTGTGGAAAATATTGACTATTCCGGATGTCGACTAGAAAGGTGATGAAATCACTTGTGCGGATATATGTACAAGATGGATTTAGTTGTGAGAGGGGTCATGGTTTTGGTGAGCTGCGAAGAAAAGCAGTAGAGCAGAGTGAAAGCATTAAGGTAGGTCCGGTATGTAAAAGGACAACAGCACTAAGGAAGAGAAAGGATGAAGTGCAGCAGATCAGTGTACCAAGTTTAACCGGAACTGAACTCCAACATATGTAGATGCTCCTTATTAGTTCAAGTATTGTAATACACTCTTTATAAATTGTAAACAGTGAGTCTCTTGTAGGCAATGGGCCTCTTGTGAGCAGTGTGCTTGGGCAGTGAGCCCTAATTGGCAAGTGCCATTTTGTAATTCTATTCTTCTAACAAAGAATACAATCTTGGGTTAATCACCCTGTGGTTTTCTCCCTTAACAGGGTTTCCACATCAAAAATATTGTGTCATGTGTATTTCCATTTCATGGTTATGTTTGCTTGTTTGAATTGATGCTGCACTATTTATTAAGAAAGTTCAGAAAGCTGAAATAATTAAGATAACTGATTCACCCCCCCTCTCAGTTATCAACAGGTTAACGTGTAGATTAGTAATAATAAAAATGAGCTCTCTTCAAAAGTATAGAAAAACATCTACTCCACTCTTATATTTCAACTCCATGCGATATGAATTTAGGTTCCAAGATCAAAGTATAGTTATTATTTTAAGTTATTCAATTTGTTAATTTATACTATGTTTCTTCCAAATTATATACTTTGTTAAAATATATGTAAATTTGGGGTTGAATGATTAAATAGTATAAATATTATTTCTCTCATCAGTCCTTAATAAATTAGGGTAACCATGCTATTCTTTCAAGAGATTACGACTTTGAAAATAATGAAATTTGTAGTAAATCCTTAGTAGTATGATTCTAATAAAAGTAGGATAGATTGACTAAAGTGGATAGGTTTATTGAATGTATAATTTTATCTATACTTTGTACTAGGGATGCTAGTTTAGACATTCAAGGGAATGTTTATCTTATGATGATTAAGGATGTTATGTTAGGAAGATGAGATAGGTTATTGTCATTAGATGTGTCACTAATATGCAATACCTTAGGAGTGAGAGAGTTCCTTGTTGAAATTGTTGTAGATAGTAAATCTCTATTCTATCTTGATGACAAGGGTTTCAAGTTATGTTTAGTTAGATTCATTGATTTATAGGATTGATTATGTACTAGGTCTTTGAGGATATTATGTGAAATGGTTTATTGAAAATTAATTTCTATAGATTAAACCAAAAATGAGGAATTGCTTTTATGGTGTCGAGGCAATGATCTAAATTACCTCTAAAGGTGTTGTGTTGGAGTCATGCATTACTCGTGATTGTGTTAGTCTGTTACTTCCTGCATGTCTATTAGATGTGGGACCTAGTTTTATCTCCTTGAACGAGGGCTGGACCTCAGCGTTCCACATGGTTAGGAGGTTGGTGCTTTCTCTCCATTGGGCATTCTTGCAGCATGTTCGTGAGCGTAGTGATTGACCATTGTACTGTGGACTCTAGTTCCTATTCCAGTTGTGGTGACATCCTACTAGGGAATTTCATATTAGATTTTATCTCATCTTACATCTCTGGTATAATCTGATGTAATCTTTTCCATGCACTAGGGGAAGCACTGCTGTAATTATGGTAAAGATGTAACAATGGTTGATGATTTAATCTTATAAAGAGTATTGTAAAGTAATACACCTTTCATATGATAGTTAGTTAGAAAATGATTAATAAGGGTTGAATATTAGTTGTCACTATATGGAAGTAAGTAATATAGGATTATTTATGTGGTGATTTAAAATGAACCTTCATTGTTATATCGTTCATGTTATTTTTTTTTATCGTTGGTGAAATGTTCTAGTAACCTTGATGTTAGCTTTTTAAGTAGCGGAGTCAGGGAAACCTAGAGGACCTAGGTTTAGATTATCATCTTATGTTGTGCATTCTATTGTTGTTTGTTCTAATTAAAAACAAAAAATTGTTCCAATAATTTGGCCTAGTTTAGAGCTGTTCTCTGGGATTCCTTGGTAGGACGTTACAAGGACGGTGTCAATGTTAGGGAGGCTATGGCAAATCTGATGCTCTATCTTGGCACAATAATGGGGAGATGGAACATGTTTAGTGCAGCACAATCATTAATGGTCACTAAAATGTTGTCTATCGTTGCATCTTCAATGTTAACCCATGAAGACATGATCGAGTCTTCAAAGCTGACTAAGGAGATGTTACCATTTTTTGACAATAGCTCAAAAATTGGCTGAGCAGATTTGACATTTATCATTTTTGAATGAGGTTTAATTTACTTCAGTTGTGTGATAGTTGCATAGTTATTATGATAAATGTTGTTTAGTTATTCAGGAAAGAAAGAAAAGTTTCAGATCTTTTATTGCATTGCAGAGTAGTAAAATGAGATAAGTATTCATTCACCGCAATGGTTATTCATTTACAAGTTTGAATACATAAAGGAATAAACATTGCATTGAAGGAAATCAAGACATATCAGATGTCCCACACAAGCCATGGGTTATAGCTGAACTCATGCAAATATAAACAAAATACTATGCATCTAATGAAGGAGGAGGGAAAGACATAGCCATCATTGCCTTTTTTGTTGATCTTCATAGTAGCCTCCAGTCTTGCTCCCGACCTTGGCATGTACCTAAAAATTTGTGGGAAGGGTCTCGTTAGGAGATTCAGTTATGAAAATCCTACATCTATCAGAAGAGGCATAATACTTTAGTTATAATGTATTGATCAAATGAGCAACATCCATATGCAGAAGGAACTAAAGAGAAGCAAACATAGAGCATCATTATTTATTCTAATTTGTTGGTTTCATGTGCAGGTATAGGACAAATCATGAAGCTGATTGAAGACATTTAGCATGTGGTGTCAAATGGGCTCCCACAAGGGTTGAGTCTAGCATGCTGCTTCCCCTTGATCTCAGAAGGGATAAATTGAAAAAGAAAATCATTGTTCACACTCACATGACAAGCTGAAGGGATAGCAAAGACAATCATATGCATCAGTCCCATTTCAAGATATGACCATGATTTCACTTCAAGGTATGAAATGCAACCAAGAACATGACCTGAACTGATTGAGGAAAAAATTTAATGCATATAACAGTTGATGTCACTACTCCAACTGTCATGAAAATGACATTCTACAGAATGATAATGATCAGGAGTACATAATGCATATATGATCATCAGATTGATAAAAGAATAAGGGTTCACAAGGCATGCTTTTTTGAGGATTGCTTACTCATCCATGATCAATAATCCAATAGGAGTATCCATTATAAACCAGTAAGCAAGTTTGCAAGGACAGGTGAGTATCAAAGCATTATACTTTCACATTTAAGTGAAGTGGCAAAATCAAATTTAGAACATAAGCTACCTTTTAAATGATGAAATATATCCAATTATGCTTCACATTTTGTGATGCGGGAGCATCCAAGGGGCCACTTTGGAAAAGAGATCTAGGAAGGGTACGGAGAGATGATCATAGAAATGTAGGGGTAAAATGTCCTAAGGGGCCTGATAAGGACCCTAGGACCAAAATGAATGTAATAAACACCTAGGTAGTTTAATTTTGTTTTGTTGTTCATTTTGGTGTGATGTGTTTCCTAAGGTCCAAGCAACCAAGAATGTGATTAGCTAGCAAGAACCGGGATGTAACTATGAGGTGAGCGGTTGCAGAACAGTTGGCATTCCCACTGCTGCACCTGCCACCCATGGAGCATATGTTTTAAGCATCTTTTTTGATTAGACGGATATAGGTGTGTATGTGGAGTAACAATCAGATTTCAGATTAAAGAAATAAGAATATCCTTTTTGACAGTGAGTTTTTCTTCTAGTTCTGTAATCCTGTGTATATCTTCTGACTGGCATCAAAGTAGACATTTTCCATTTTTGTTTTTGAGTGTAACTATGCTTGAACGGACCCATCCATGGATGTAAGAGTCTGGTTCTCATGGAATGGTTCGCAGTAACCTATACCATATTGGACTAACCCTAACTATGCAGAGGGGATATGAAACTGTGAGGTGATCACTAGATGGAATATGGACTTTGAGCCATGAGGAGAGATTGGTATAGAACGGAGTCGAGGAGGGAACTATGCGGAAGATTTTCATGTTGCAGGCGAGCGTCGGACTATCGGTGTAATTGAGTGGGAAGGAGAACGTGTATCGGTGTAAGTATTGACATTAGCAAAAAGGAGTGAAGTCCTGTTGAAGACAACAGTCTAGCCGACGGGTTAGGAATCATCGGTGTGAGTACAGTCATCGGCCTGAGGAAATTGTAGTGGGCCGACGGAGAAGGTATCGCCGATCGGGGAGACTGTTGTGAGTTGTTGCTGATGAAGGATATCGGTGTAAGAAGTACCGTCGGTTCAAGCAAACGGTTCAAGTGAACAGTTCAAGCGAATGGTTCAAGAGTTCAAAAGATACGAATAGTTCGTAAGTTCAATGAGTTTAAGAATTCGATGGTTCAAAACTAACAAGTTCAGTGGGTTCAACCGAGAAGTTAAAGGGTTCGAGAGGTTCAATAATTAGAAGATTTGTTCATTTTGTCCGTTTCACTGCGTCCTCTGCATCAAATTGGTATCAGAGCCAGCAAAAGCTCTGGGTAATGTATTGTGTATTTGAGGGAGAAAAGGAATCTAGTGGAAAGATTCAGAGTTGTCAAGATGCTGCCGAAGGATAAAATGGCTAAGGCAAATGAAGAATTGAAAGAAGCATTGGAGGCAAGAGAAAGAGAACTGAGGGAGAGAAGAGCACAGGATGCTATAAGAGAAAGAGAGCTAAGACAGGTGAGAAGGGAGAATGCTACAATCTTGGCCAGATTGGAAGCATTGGAGAAGAAAAGAGAGGAACAAGATGATGAGGAAGATGAAGAAGAATATGAGGAGACAGAAGAGAAAGCTCTTGGGGATGAATTCGATCCTAAAGAAAAGAAACTTCTGAGATTGCTTAAAGCAGTTCAGGGTGGTGGAACAAAAGCAACTATGGAGTTGCCTATCTATCAGGGAAAGATGGATAGTGAGGAAGTCTTAGGGTGGATAGATGCCCTTGAAAATTTCTTTGAATATGAAGAAATCAGTGATGAGAGAAAGGTGAAATTTGCAAAGATGAAGATGAGAGGGATAGCACTTACATGGTGGAGTAGTGTGCAGACAGAAAGAGTGGCTATAGGTGTAACAAAAATCACTTCTTGGAATAAGATGAAGGACATGATGAAGACTCAGTTTCTTCCATCTGATTATACCATTCAGACAAAGAGAATGAGACATAATTTGAGGTAGAAGGACATGGATGTGATGTCCTATACTGAGCAATTCCATAAGCTTAGTATTAGAGGTGGAGTGGAAGATGAGGATGAGAAAGTAGCAAGATACCTTAATGGGCTTAGGTATAACTTGCAAGATGAGATTGGTCTGAGTATACCAAAAACACTTGGTGAATGTTTTCAGTTGGCCATAAGGGCTGAAGAAAGGGTGAAGAGGAAGCAAGAAGGACAAGGATCTGGTAGAGGATCTAGAGGTAGGGGCAAGCCTACTAATGAGGAACTAAACAGTAATGAGAAAGAGAAGGAGTCCACTACAGAATAGAGAAGTGGATATAGAGGTGGAGGCAGATTTGGATCAGGTAAAGGTGCATTCACTGGCAGGTGTTATACTTGCAATGAAGTTGGGCACACAACTTTCAATTGTCCAAAATGGAAGGATGTTGAAAAGGGAAAAGATAAAAGACTTCATTTGACACAGGAAGAGGAAAAGAAAGAAGACAAGGCACCAGAAGTAGCTCTCGATTCAGAAATAGGAGAGTGCCTCATGGTGGACAAAGTGTAGCTAGCACCACAGGTATCTATTTTTAGAACAAATTATTTAAGCCATGGCAAATTATGTAAGATGATCATAGATTCAGGTGCACATGATAACTTAGTTTCCTGGGAGATGGTAAACAAATTGGGATTGCAGACATTTGAGCATCCAAATCCTTACAATGCTACTTGGGTAAGCCAAGGACAACAAGTTAAGGTTAGTAAGAAGGCATATGTTCATTTCTCAATTGGTCCATACCATGAGTCTATTTTATGTGATGTTATTCAAATGACATGTGGGCATATAATTTTGGGTAGACCATGGCAACATTTAAGGAGAACAATTCATGATGGATATACAAATAGTTATTTGGTGCATAAAGATGGTATGAAGTATAGGTTAAAACCTCTATCTTGTGAAGACAAGAGGGACCATATTGTTATCTATTTTGGGGGAAAAGTACAGCTAAATGTACAAGTTAATCCTAGTTGGAAGCAACATGAATAGTTGCAGGGGAAGGCGGATGACAGTCCTCAGGAACAGCAAGTTCAGGACTTGAATTGCATCAAGGTTGGGGACATTGATTGTCCTATAGAGAGGCAGGAGAAGGAGGCCAAATAGGAACCATTGCAAAAAGAAACAAATCAGAAATTTCCAGTGAACAGGGTAGGAGAACTTCAGCAACAAAGTCCTAGGAGAGGACATCAGAATGTGTTTTGTAACACCAATACTGGTTGGAAGAGATATGCAGGTTGGAGAAAAAGGAGGCAGATAACTCTAGGTGAGTTCATGTTCCCTGTCACATAGCAGAGGAATTTTTCAAATAGTTTTCAGATTGGCTGGAACAGAGCACCCAACTCTTGGGACAAGAGTTTCCTTTATTCCGAGGAGTATGATGCGGGAGCATCCAAGGGCCCACTTTGGAAAAGAGACCCAGGAAGGGTACAGAGAGATGATCATAGAAATGTAGGGGTAAAATGTCCTAAGGGGCCTGATAAGGACCCTAGGACCAAAATGAATGTAATAAACACCTAGGTAGTTTAATTTTGTTTGTGGTTCATTTTTGTGTGATGTGTTTCCTAAGGTCCAAGCGACCAAGAATGTGATTAGCTGGCAAGAACTGAGATGTAACTATGAGGTGAGCGGTTGCAGAACGGTTGGCATTCCCACCACTGCACCTGCCACCCATGGAGCATGTGTTTTAAGCATCTTTTGTGATTAGACGGATATAGGTGTGTATGTGGAGTAACAATTGGATTTCAGATTAAAGAAATAAGAATTTCCTTTTTGACAGTGAGTTTTTCTTCTAGTTCTGTAATCCTGTGTATATCTTCTGACTAGCATCAAAGTAGACATTTTCCATTTTTATTTTTGAGTGTAACTATGCCTGAATGGACCCATCCATGGATGTAAGAGTCTGGTTCTCATGGAGCGGTCCGCAGTAACCTGTACCATATTGGACTAACCCTAACTGTGCAGAGGGGATATGAAACTGTGAGGTGATCACCAGATGGAATATGGACTTTGAGCCACGAGGAGAGATTGGTACAGAACGGAGTCGAGGAGGGAACTGTACGAAAGATTTTCATGTTGCAGGTGAGTGTCGGACTATTGGCGTAATTGAGTGGGAAGGAGAACATGTATCGGTGTAAGTATCAACATCGGCGGAAAGGAGTGAAGTCCTGCCGAAGACAACAGTCTGGCCGACGGGTCAGGAATCATCGGTGTGAGTACAGTCATTGGCCTGAGGAAATTGTAGTGGGCTGACGGAGAAGGTATCGCCGATCGGGGCGACTGTTGTGAGTTGTTGCCGATGAAGGATATCGGTGTAAGAAGCACCGTCGGTTCAAGCGAACGGTTCAAGTGAACAGTTCAAGCGAATGGTTCAAGCGAATGGTTCAAGAGTTTAAAAGATACGAATAGTTTGTAAGTTCAATGAGTTTAAGAATTTGATGGTTCGAAACTAACAAGTTCAGTGGGTTCAATTGAGAAGTTAAAGGGTTCGAGAGGTTCAATAATTAGAAGATTTGTTCATTTTGCTACTGACAAGTTGAGCATTAGAACAGTGTGTATCACATGCTACATTCAATGTATATCTATGAAAGAAACATACTAGTATTGCAGATCTCTAGTGGAAGAGTGCAAGACAACCAAATCAGATGGCTCATTTTGTCATTAACAAATTCAAATGGATCAAAAGAACACTTCATTACATGTGTTGCAATAGAACATCATTATCATGTGGAAGAGGAATAGTTAAACAGGTGTGGTCATCATCTTTCATGCTACAAAATGTCATTATTTATCAAGGTGAAGTATATAAGTGCATAACTGTATCTGGTTGTGAGTGAGTTCAAACAAAATCTTCATCATAAGAAATGATCTGTCAAACTGGTGACATAAGATACAATGGACCTGATTGATGTCCTACAGAGGATCTTACATAATGTATTTGATATGATAAAGTATAGAGAAGAAAAATAGAAAGTCATCATGTTGCCATAGTATATACAAAATAGGTGAATAAAGTGTCTTCTTCATTTATTATAGTGCCAGAATATCATGACCCAGTCAAGACATCAATCATGTTTGAAATATGTATTTTCTACAGTCCACTAGATTGGTAAGTGGAGCTATCAAATGAAAGACACATATGCTGCTACAGAGAAGGAGAGGGGTTTTAAGTTCAAATCCAACACTATACACCCATGAAGGAGCAATAGAGCTACAGAAATAAAGAACAACATATGAAATCCTCACCTCTTTTAAGCAATGACAATGAATATGACTCAACTAAGACACCATAAGGAAAGAGAGAAAAAATATCATGTGCAGTGTATGCTATAGGAAGAGTTTTTGTGCTAAAAAAGATAAACCTTTATTTCAATTCCAAATCTGGGTTCATATAGTGAAATGGAAAAATGCAGAGATATATCTATAGCAAGGCCATAACATATAATGCCACTCATATTCATTTTTTAAAATATCCATGTCAAGTTTTCAAAACCCTAACATTTTTGTAGTATTGGAGAAGAGGAATGGTAAAGCAAACTATCTGAGACAAGGCCGTAGAAGATATGACTATTTATATAGTGGAAAAATGAAACCCTTGTCAAGTTTTAAAGAGTCTTCTTTCTTCTTGCAATATACAGTCAAGCAAAGCAAGTATCGACTATCTATGGACATAGCCGTGGAGGGAAAAAATTCCCTGTGTAATGTAAAATGAAACCCTCATTTCAAAGACATGAAACTTCAAATTTTCATATCAAATGACAAAGAATAAGCTATAGAATGCATTCTATTCCATGGTCATGCTATATATGAAGATATTTTGAGATAGTCAGCTAATGCAAAATGAAACCCTCATCACAGTTTGCACATATAGAAATAAAGAAGCCACAGTGGAAAGAGACAGTGAGAACTCACAGTATAGTGTTGTAGAGGAGGAAAGCTACATGGCCGTGGCCCAACTTGAAGTCTTTGTCATTTTGCCACATTTATGAAGTTCAACATAGAAGAAGCCAATCACATATATCAAGCTAAGAAACTAAGGAAAGAGCAACTATGGCCGTGGCCATTTAAGAAAGAAATGCCACTAAGCTAAAGTTAAAATGCCATTTTAAGCTTCAGATTGATGCTCACCAAGTTCGGCCTATCATCTTGACTCAAGAAGTGCAACATTTTCAACCACATAAGACCAGATATGGAGGAGAGAATGCAGATCCATGAAACCCCAAGTCGGTGGCATAGAGTTGCAAAGAAAACTCAACAACAACAACAAATGAAATGATTAAACTTTTAGGGTTTGAATCTTCTTTTGTTCAATGTTCTTTTCTCATTTTGACTTTGCAAACAAACATAAGTATTTTATCCAAATAGCATCGTGGTCAAAACCTTGTGATCGATGATGCCTAGCAATCATGATTTGAAGTGGCCGACATTCCCTCTTTTTGTTTGATCTTTGCAAGTCAAAGGTGGATATCATTATTGGATAAAGTTTATGCTTTGATAAACTTTCAAACCTTTAGTATGGCCGATACCTAGTGCAGTCAAGGTATCATGCATGTGGTCAAGAGTCATGACTTCCACTTATGCATTATTCTATTTCCTTCATATATTTCAAATGTATGCACAAGATCGAAGCAATAACCTTTGGAGATGTGAAAAGTATGCAAGGTGATGACATGGTCAAAGGATCAAATTTGACCTAGTGGCACTGTATGGGCAGTGAGGTGGCAGAAATGACACATGTATATGCATTTGTGGCCTTTAAGGCTTTCATATTTTTGCAAGTATATGGAATATTTTCATCATCTTTGTATGATTTTTATAGAAAATCATTTATAATGTCTTGTAAAATATCTTGGCAAAATTATGAGCCAGATGTTGTTTTATTTTTTGCAAAAATCATATCAAAGGGAGATATAGAATTAAATTTCCACAGCATTGTAAAGTTAGTTTTAAAGCAATCATTGACAAATTGCTTTTAAAACTTAACTATTTTTAAGCAATTTATAGGCTAATAAAACAAATCAAATATCCCATTTTGATTTGTTTTATTTAGAGTCATATAGGACAAATTTTAGAGCTTTCATGAGTAGAGAAAAGTGGTTTTATGGTGGGACCACATGAGAGGGTAGATTTGCAGCTTTATTTTCTAGATTGGTGGCAGATCCAGAGCTTTATTTTTGGCTTTCATGAGTAGCTCAAAAATGGCCTTAGGGTCTATTTTTAGGAGCTTTTTTAGTTTTCTTCTGAGGAGATCTTTTGGAGGCATTTATAGGAGAAAAGTCTTAGTTTTTCTTAGTGAGTTAGCATCAGTTTCTTCTCTCTTATTTATAGGCAAAGTTGTATACAGGTAGTTGGCTCATATTTCATTTTATGCATTGTACCCCTTTCAGTTCTAATAGTAAATCATCATGTTTCATGTATTTTGCAGTCTTGATCCAATGTTATATTGTGACTTTTTCTATCCTTTATTATGTCTCAATGCTGTTAAAACTTAGTTTTTCCTAGTTGCAGTTTGTGTTTGATCCAAACCTTGTCGCAAATCACTTAAGGGATAAACTATCAGTGGGATTGTGAAGTTTTAAGTTTGAAGAATGATTTTGTGAGTGATATAAATCAAGCTAGTTTAGATTCTAGAATTAGTTTGCATTTCAATTATCCTTCTATCCTTTTCCCCCACAAGTCATTAGTTTAGGAATTACAAGAGAACCAGCTCACTCTAGAGATTCATTCTCATAAAAGGAGACCCACATCCAAGAATGATTCTATGTTTCAATAGGTAGTTAAGTTTTCACGAACTTAACAAGGGTACATGCTTGAATTGACAAAAGTTTTTGGCATGCCTGGTGGGACTCTGGAAGTAATTTCAGAGAGAGCTTGTACCATCATAGCTGTTGTTCTGGTATATGTAGTAGTTTTACCAACCTTGGAAGCTTTCAATATACCTGGTGACTCATTCCTTCTGGTTTGGTATGCAGATTAGTGCTTGTAGCTTATGAAAACCAGGTCTAATCAAGACCCATTTGACTATTTATAGTTGTTTACACCTAAAAGGAGAGGCAGATCAACAAGCAGAATAGTCGAGTCATCAAGAAGATCAAAGTCTACACCTTCACGAGTTAGATCTACAGCCCTTGTCAAAAGAAGTAGAAGTCCAGTGTTGATAGTTTAGATACCTATAATGGCTAGGCAGTATGTATTTGCTACTTTCAATGGAGGCAACCCATTACAACCTACCCAAAGAGATGATATTCCAATGGCAGCCCTTAAAGGATTGCCTTATTTCACTGGAGAGGATCATGCTACTACTGCTGAATATATTCAAGATGTAGCAAGCTTGTGTTCCATGCACAATGTCACTCAAGAAAATGTGGCACTCAGACTTTTCACTACTTCATTATAAGGAAAAGCCTTACAGTGGTTCAGGGGACTTGCTAAAAACTTGATAACATCTAGGGACTTGCTGGGAGATGGATTACACGAACACTTTGAGGATAAGTCTGATCATCTCTCATTGTTGGAGCAACTGAGCACCATCAAAAGGGCACCCCACGAACACATGGCTGATTTCAACTACCGATTTCAGAGAACCTGGGATAGAATTCCCACAACGGTAAAACCCTTGCCAAGGCATGCTTTTCTATTTTATCTTAAAGCTATAAATAGTGAAATTTTTGTAATGATTCAGTCTATGGGAGGGACCACCCTTCTAGATTCTTTTGAGATCACTGTTAGAGTAGAAAACTACCTTATTCAAATGAGAAAGATAGCCCCTAGGCCTCCTTTACACATTTTTCCTAAAATCTAGCCATCTATGCTTATGGTAGTACCTCCTTTAGCTGTTGTCCCACCTGTTCCAGTAATAGGATATCAAACAACTCAACAAACTGTTGTCCCAGTTCAAACCTAAAATACCCCAGGGTTGGAAGATACATTGAGGACAATTGCAAATAAGCTAGGAAATATCGATAAATGCTTGCCTTACCAAAATCAGTATTAGGCTAATCAACAAAATGCCCAATATCAGCCCAATCAACAATATAGGCAACCCTTTTAGGTTGATCCTTAGGGGAAAAGAAGGAACTACAACCCGCAACCTTTTCAGGCTTATAATCCAAATACTGCTAGTACCTCAAAAGAGCTTGTGCCCACATAGATTATAATCTAGTTCAAGACAGTGACTAGTGTTACCCATGTCACCAACCACATAATCAAGCTACCTTTCACGAATGGAGTGAGAAACCAGGAACTTATGGTTCAAAATAGCTATGTAGGTTCAGAGGGGGTTAATAGTGAAGTTTCAACTTAGTAGAATAAGGATGATGTAGTCTTAATGAATTGGGAAGAATTTGATTTTTGTGGTATAAATTATTTCCAAGGTCAGAATCAACAAAGTACACCTATTTCAGCCAACACAAGGTCGAAACTGAGAGTTGCAGGTGTTAACCAGCAGGTTGATGTAGTACAACAACAAGCTGTAAGTGACAAAAATCAAGTCTATCCATAACAAACTACCCCTGTACCATAGCAGAAAGTACAAATTCAACAAAGGGATCAAACAGTACCAGTGAAAGAACAACCCAAAATGCGACAGTAGTCATCACAAGGATAGATTGATGTAGTTGCAGCAAGAGGACAGCATAAGGTAACCCCTGTTTCTTTTAATATAGTTGATCATCTTAAGAAAGCTGCAGTGAGCATGTCAGTTATGGATGCTTTGCACATCCCTGGCCAGAAGAACTTGCTGCAAGAAGCATTGGCTGAACTCTTGCTTTCCAAGCATTCTAGTCAAGAGAAGGCCAAGGTTTTACTTGCCAACAACTTAGAGATCAAGAGTGGGTAGTCAGCGAGTGAGTTAAAGCCACCCCCTTTCTATCTAAGTCTCATTATTGGTGATAAACTGGTTCATAACTGTATGGTAGACTCAGGGACAAGTAGCTCAGTAATGCCCAAAAGTGTAGCTGACTCATTAGGATTGGTTTATGAGCCCCTTGCAAAAGGAGTAGTTCAGTTAGATGGGTCTACACTTAGTACTGCGGGGATAAGAAAAAATCTGCCACTCACATTGCATGATTGTCCTAAATTTTCCATTTATCAAGACATTTACATCATTGATCTTCCACCTAGTTTTGCAATCTGCCTTTCTAGGGAGTTCACAGCCAAATTGGGAGGGTTTCTTTCATCTAACTAGACTCACTTGTTCTTTAGAATGAGATATGGTATGAAAGTAACAATATAGTCTGAACCACTTGCAAAAGACCATATTAAGCCCTATGTTCCCAGTCTAATAAATGCTAATCTATACATCACCCGTGGGTAGCAAGATAAACCGATGAGCCTAGATCCCAATGCACCTATAGAAGATATAAATTTAGATGATTGGGCAGCTAAAGATCATGAAAGTGACCCTTTCCGTCACATGGATGACATAGGATTAGGCATCTATATGATATAGGAACCTAATGTAGTGATTCCTAATCTGATTAAGGATCAAAATCAGTTAGAACAGTAAGAAGATCATCTTTGGAAGCTATACTTTGATGGATCAAGGACCAAGACGGGTGCTGGTGGAGATAATATCTTAATTTCACCTCAAGGAGACAAGTATTATGTTTCCTTAAGGTTTACCTTCAGCTACACAAATAATGTGGCTGAGTATGAGGCCCTAATCCATGGTTTAGAATGGGCTCAGTAAAAAGGTATCAAATCTGTTCAAGTTTATGGAGATTCTGAGCTCATCGTTAACCGGGTTAAGAATCTGAATGTTGCTAAAAATGATCTGCTCAAAAAATATAAGCATAGAGTGTGGGATTCAATTGAATTTTTTGATGCTTTTAATCTAATTTCAGTTCCCAAGGATCAAAATAAGTATGCAAATAGGCTTGCAGCCTTGGGATCTCAATTTGAGATTCTTGATCAGATTCAGAATGTTGAGGTATAGTCATATGTTAAGATAGTTGTCAGACCTTTTGTACCTAACAATAGTGTTTCATGGCAAGTTTTTAACAGTGATGAACAAATCTTGAGTTTTTTAAGTACATAGGCAAAATTTGCAGCTTATAATCAACATAAACATCAGCAGCAATTTGAAGACCAGATTATTTAGTTGAGGACCAATAAGTTGCCCAAGGGATTAGTCACATTAGAATCAGTGCTTAACACTAATGATCAGTTCAGAAAAGATAAGTGCAGCATGATAGTGAAGCAAGAACACTATTAGACGATATAAATTTTCAAGGACAAACTACTGAAACTTGGAAAGGTATGTACTACAGAAGAACAACAGTCTTTTATTCAATTATGTCAATATTTTTTTTATGTTTTTGCATGGGAGTATAAAGACTTGAGAGGTTTTGATCTTGGTTTGGCCCAACACACCATAGAGTTAGAGCCTAATGCCAAGCCTATTAGGCAAAAGCAGAGACCCCCCAATCCCAAACTAGAGCACTGAATGAAGGATGAGCTGAATAAATTGATTGAAAGCAATATCATTTTCCCAATAAAAGATACCTCCTAGGTTTCCAATTTAGTCCTAGTCAGGAAGAAGAATGGTGAAATTTGACTTTGTGTTGATTTCTGTGATCTAAATCAGGCCTCATTGAAAGACCACTACCCTCTTCCTTCCATGGAACAAATACTGCAGGCTGTTTTAGGTTCTGATAGGTACTCTTTGTTAGATGGGTACTTTGGATATAATCAAATTCTGGTCAAAGAAGAGGACCAATACAAAACTGCATTCACAACTAAGTGGGGTACCATGGCCTATCAGAAAATGCCATTTGGTTTGTCCAATGCAGGGGCGACCTTTCAGAGGGCAATGAATATGGCCTTCCATGGTCTTATGAATAGAATAGCACTGGTCTATCTAGATGATATAACTATTTTTTTCAAAGACTCTAATAATCATTTTGACCACTTGAAGTAGATTTTTTAGAGGTGCAGGGAGTTTGGAGTTTCATTGAACCCCAAAAAGTGTATATTCTCAGTTCATGAAGGTAAACTCCTTAGTCATATTGTTTCAAAATAAGGTATTACTATTGACCCTGAAAGGGTTTCAGCTATTCTTGATTTACCACTGCCTCCACATAAGAAAGGCTTGCATAGCTTTCTTGGAAGAATTAACTTTGTTAGGAGGTTTATTCTGAATATTGCAGCTTTGTTACAACCTCTTACTGCCATATTGAAAAAGAATGTGCCATTCAGCTGGACTAAGGAGGGAAAAGGAAGCTTTGAGCAAATTGCATTTTTTAGCCATGTGTTGCACGACTATGAGGTAAAGTACTCTTTTGTGGGAACATGTTTTTGTTGTTGTAAGGAGCCTCAAGAAATTTAGACACATGCTGTTTAATAATAAAATTCACTTAATGGTTGCTCATCCCAATATCAAGAGTTTCTTATTAAACAAAGATATAAATGACAAGAGAGGTGGTTGGATAACCAAGGTTATGGAATTTGATGTTGACATCCAAGTAACCAAGCTGATTAGAGGTAAGGACTTATGCGAGAAGCTTGCTGAAAGTGAAGAGTTTGAGCAAGAACATCAAGAGGACACCGAGATAGTGCTGAACAATAATGAACCAGCAAATGCACCAGCTCAAACAGATAGCTGGGTGCATCAAATGATGCATTATTTGTAGACTAGTGAGTGTCCAATCGATTTAGACAGGGCATGTAGAAGGTATTTTTGATTGCAAGCTACTCCTTATACTATTATTGATGGTATTTTATATAGGCGAGACTTTAATGGTGTATTTCTAAGGTGTGTTGGACTTGATCAAGTTGATAGAGTGTTAGAAGAGTTTCACAATGGACCTTCAGGAGGTCACTTTGTAGCTAGAACAGCTGCCTTGAAGATTATACAGGCTAGTTATTACTAGCCTGACTTGTTTAAAGATTCTTTTGCTTGGGTAAGAAGATGTGAGAAGTGTTCCTTATTTGTAGGTAAGCAAAAGACTTGTTGCCTTACCCCTACATCCTGTTAAAGTTGAACAACCATTTGCAAAATGGGGATTGGATTTCATAGGACCAATAAACCCGCCTTCAAGTCTAGGCCACAAGTGGATTTTGACTGCCATAGATTATTTTACCAAGTGGACCGAGGTTGTTGCCTTAAAAGAGGCAAATGAATCTGTTGTCCTAAGTTTTTATCAAGATCTAGTGTCAAGATTCAGTACACCAGATTCAATCATTTCTCATAATGGTTTAGCCTTTTTAGGATTAAGAATTTTAGATTGATCTATCAAAAATAATATCTATTTGAATACTTCATCTAACTATTACCCACAGGGTAATGGGTAGGCTAAATTTACCAACAAAAATCTGATAAGGATCATCAAGAAGACTATTGAGGACAATTAGAAAACTTGGAATGAAAAGTTAAAGTTAGCTCTTTGGGCTAACAGAATTACACCTAAGAGGGCTACTGGTTGTTCCCCATATGTGCTTACTTATGGAAAAGAGGCTCGATTACCTATTTCAATTGAATTGCCTACATTGGCCTTCATCAAAGAACTCAAGCTGCTAGATGAACAACCTCTAGTAATCAGGTTAGCTCAGCTCATGGAGGTGGAAGAGACAAGGAAAGAGGCCTTAAGAAAACCTGATATCCATCAAACCTAAATGAAGAATGCATTTGATAAGAGAGAAAGACCAAGGAATTTTATTGTTGGAGATTTGGTGTTCAAGTGGAATGAACTAAGGAGCAAGCCAGGTAAGCATTCTAAATTTGATGCCATTTGGGATGGACCTTATGTTATCACAGAGTGCAAAGAAAATAATGTAGTTTAGCTGTCCAAGATGAGTGGAGAGGTGATGTCTATCCTAGTTAATGGGATCCACCTCAAACATTGCCTTTGAGGATAAGAGACTTCTTTTGTATATAGTAGAGTAGTTTTGCTATGAATAAGTGCTCATGCACATTTATTTCATCATTTTGTTTTGGCCATCAGGGCCTGTTAGTTTACTTTTAGTAGAGTTTGTTTTCAGTTTTCTGTTGCTATTTGACTGTTGGAGATCTGAATTACAATGTTTTCTAAGTTTCTAAGAAGGACATAGTATGACTCAATACCCAATGGATGTCAAGGCAACTGGTCAGATGCTTAGCAGGCAAGCCTATAGCAAAAGTCGGTAGAAATGTTACCATTTTTTGACCACAGCTCAAAAATTGGCTGAGCAGATTTAACATTTATCATTTTCGAATGAGGTTTGATTTACTTATGTTGTGTGATAGTTGCATAGTTATTATGAAAAATGCAGTTCAGTTGTTCAGGAAAGAAAGAAAAGTTTTTGATCATTCATTGCATTGTAGAGCAATAAAATGAGATAAGTATTCATTCACCACAATGGTTATTCATTTACAAGTTTGAATACATAAAGAAATAAACATTGCATTGAATCAAATCAAGACATATCAAATGTCCCACACAAGCTATGGGTTATAGCTAAACTCATGCTCATATAAACAAAATACTATTACCTTTTTTGTTGATATTCATAGTAGCCTCTAGTCCTGCTCCCAACCTCAGCATGTACCTAAAAATTTGTGGGAAGGGTCCTGTTAGAAGCTCTGGTTATGAAAATCCTTCATCTATCAGAAGAAGCATAATACTTTAGTTATAATGCATTGATCAAATGAGCAACATCCATATGCAGAAGGAACTGGAGAGAAGCAAACATAGAGCATCATTGTTTTATTCTAATCTGTTTGTTTCATGTGTACGTATAGGAGAAATCATGAAACTGATTGAAGACATTCAGCATGTGGTGTCAAATGGGCTCCCACAAGGGTTGAGCCTAGCATGCTGCTTCTCCTTGATCTCAAAAGGGATGAATTGAAAAAGAAAATCATTGATCACATTCACATGACAAGCTGAAGGGATAGCAAAAACAATCATATGCATCAGTCCCATTTCAAGACATGACCATGATTTCACTTCAATGTATGAAATGCAACCAAGAACATGACCTAAACTGATGGAGGACAAAATTTAATGCATATAACAGCTGATGTCACTACTCCAACTATCATGAAAATGACATTCTTAGGGATGATAATGATCAGGAGTACATAATGCATATATGATCATCAGATTGATAAAAGAATAAGGGTTCACAAGGCATTCCTATTTGAGGATTACTTACTCATCCATGATCAATAATCCAATAAGAGTATCCATTATAAACCAGTAAGCAAGTTTGCAAGGATAGGTGAGTATCAAAGCATTATACTTTCTCATTTAAGTGAAGTGGCAAAATCAAATTTAGAATTAAGTTTCATAAGCTTCCTTTTAAACGATCAAATATATCCAATTATGCTTCACATTTTTCTACTGACAAGTTGAGCATCAGAACAGTGTGTATCACATGCTACATTCAATGTATATCTATGAAAGAAACATACTAGCATTGCAGATTTGTAGTGGAAGAGTGCAAGACAACCAGATCAGATGGCTCATTTTGTCATTGACAAATTTAAATGGATCAGAAGAACACTTCATTACATGTACATTGCAATAGAACATCATTACCATTTGGTAGAGGAATAGTTAAACAGGTGTGGTCATCATCTTTCATGCTATAGAATGTCATTATGTATCAAAGTGAAGTGTATAAGTGCATAATTGTATCTGGTTGTGAGTGAGTTCAAACAAAATCTTCATCATAAGAAATGATCTGTCAAACTGGTGACATAAGATACAGTGGACTTGATTGATGTCCTACAGAGGATGTTACATAATGCATTTGATATGATAAAGTAAAGAGAAGAACAATAGAAAGTCATCATGTTGCCACAGTATATACAGAACAGGTGACTAAAGTGTCTTCTTCATTTATTACAGTGCCAGAATATCATAACCTAGTCAAGACATCAATCATGTTTGAAATATGTATTTGCTACAATCCACTAGACTAGTAAGTGGAGCTATCAAATGAAAGACACATATGCTGCTATAGAGAAGGAGAGGGGTTTTAAGTTCAAAGTGAATAATATACACCCATGAAGGAGCAAATAGAGCTACAAAAATAGAGAACAACATATGAAATCCTCACCTCTTTTAAGCAATGACAGCGAATATGACTCAGCTAGGACATCATAAGGAAAGACAGAAAAAATATCATGTGCAGTGTATGCTACAAAAAAAGTTTTTGTGCTTAGAAAAGATAAACCTTTATTTTAGTTCCAAATCTAGGTTCATACAGTGAAATGGAAAAATGCACAGATATATCTATAGCAAGGCCATAACATATAATGCCACTCATATTCATTTTTTAAAATACCCATGTCAAGTTTTCAAAACCCTAACATTTTTGCAGTATTGGAGAAGAGGAATGGTAACTTAGAAAATTGTCTCAGACAAGGCCGTAGAAGATATGACTGTTTATATAGTGGAAAAATGAAACCCTTGTCAAGTTTTAAAGAGTCTTCTTTCTTCTTGCAATATACAGTCAAGCAAAGCAAGTATCGACTGTCTGTGGACATAGCCATGGAGGGAAAAAAGTCCCTGTGTAATGTAAAATGAAACCCTCTTTTCAAAGGTATGAAACTTCAAATTTTCATATCAACAACAAAGAATAATCTACAGAATGCATTCTATGCCATGACCATGCTATATATGAAGATATTTTGAGATACCCAGCTAATGCAAAATGAAACCCTCATCACAGTTTGCACATAGAGAAATAAAGAAGCCACAGTGGAAAGAGACAATGAGAACTCACAATATAGTGTTGCAGAGGAGGAAAGCTACATGGTCACGGCCCAACTTGAAGTCTTTGTCATTTTGCCACATTTACAAAGTTCAACATAGAAGAAGCCAAGCACATATATATCAAGCTAAGAAACTGAGGAAAGAGCAACTATGGCTGCGGCCATTTAAGAAAGAAATGCCACTAAGATAAAGTCAAAATACCATTTTAAGCTTTAGATTCATACTCACCAAGTTCGTCTTGTCATCTTGACTCAAGAAGTGCAACGTTTTCTACCACAAAAGACCAAATATAGAGGAGAGAATGCAGATCCATGAAACCCCAAGTCGGCGGCATAGAGTTGCAGAGCAAACTCAACAGCAACAACAAATGAAATGACCAAACTTTTAGGGTTTGAATCTTCTTTTGTTTGATGTTCTTTTCTCATTTTGACTTTACAAACAAACATAAGTATTTTATCCAAATAGCATCATGGTCAAAACCTTCCGATTGATGGTGCCTAGCAATCATGATTTGAAGTGGCCGACATTCCCTCTTTTTGTTTGATCTTTGCAAGTCAAAGGTGGATATCATTAGTGGATAAAGTTTATTCTTTGATACACTTTCAAACCTTTAGTATGGCCGATACCTAGTTCACTCAAGGTATCATGCATGTGGTCGAGAGTCATTGACCTCCAACTTATGCATTATTCTATTTCCTTCATATATTTCAAATGTATGCACAAGATCAAAGCAATAACCTTTGGAGATGTGAAAAATATGCAAGGTGATGACATGGTCAAAGGGTCAAATTTGACATGGTGGCACTGTATGGGCAATGAGGTGGCAGAATTGACACATGGATATGCATTTGTGCCCTTTAAGGCTTTCATATTTTTGCAAATATATGTAATATTTTCATCATCTTTTTATGATTTTTATAGAAAATCATTTGTAATGTCTTGTAAAATATCTTGCCAAAATTATGAGCCAGATATTGTTTTATTTTTTGCAAAAATCATATCAAAGGGAGATATAGAATTAAATTGCTAGAGCATTGTAAAGTTAGTTTTAAAGCAATCATTGACAAATTGCTTTTAAAACTTAGTTATTTTTAGGCAATTTATAGGCTAATAAAACAAATCAAATATCCCATTTTGATTTGTTTTATTTAGAGTCATATAGGACAAATTTTAGAGCTTTCATGAGCAGCGAAGAGCAGTTTTATGGTGGGACCACATGAGAAGGTAGATTTGCAGCTTTATTTTCTAGATTGGCACTGGCAAATTTAGAGCTTTATTTTTGTCTTTCATGAGTGGCTTGAAAATGGACTTAGGGTCTATTTTTAGGAGCTTTTTCATCTTTCTTCTGAGGAGATCTTTTGGAGGCATTTATAGGAGAAAAGTCTTAGTTTTTCCAAGTGAGTTAGCATCATTTTCTTCTCTATTGTTCATAGGAAGAGTTGTATACAGGCAGTTGGCTCATATTTCATTTTATGCGTTGTACCGCTTTCAGTTATAATAGCAAATCATTATGTTTCACGTATTTTGCAGTCTTGATCTCATGTTATATTGTGACTTTTTCTGTCCTTTATTTTGTTTGAATGCTGTTAAAACTTAGTTTTTCCTAGTTGCAGTTTGTGTTTGATCCAAACCTTGTTGCAAATCACTTAAGGGATAAACTATCAGTGGGATTGTGAAGTTTTAAGTTTGAAGAACTGTTTTGTGAGTGATAGAAATCCATCTAGTTTAGATTCCAAAATTAGTTTGCATTTCAATTACCCTTCTATCCTTTTTGCTCGCAAGTCAATAGTTTAGGAATTACAAGAGAACCAACTCACTCTGGAGATTCATTCTCATAAAAGGAGACCCACATCCAAGAATGATTCTATGTTTCAACAGGTAGTTAAGTTTCTATGAACTTAACAAGGGTGCATACTTGAATTGACAACTAGAGAAACAGGAGGTGGTGGTTGGCCATATTCATGATATTTTGTTGGGGGTTATAGAAACAAGAAAGATGGTGGATGGTATTGTGAAGAATCTTGGAGCCCTAGTCCTAGAATGTGCTCGGTCATCCTATTCTTGTGCCTATGATGGATTTGAGCTGTTTTGAAAAGGAAATAAGTAGACTGATAGGGGTTTAATCAATTTTTTGTTTTGAATTGTAATGTTTAAGACTACTGAGAGTGGGTCATGGTAATTTCCCCCTCTTTATGTATGGTGGTTGATACTTTGTAGCCTGGTTATTGTCTGTAGAAGCTCAAGTTGTTGTGGTTAAGATGTTATGCGGTTATGAAAGACTTTGGGGCTAGACCCATTTTTATTGGGTCCCTGGTCCCTTAACCAGGGTTTTATAATAAAAATAAACTAAATAATCACATTAATATAAATATTATAGTAATATAAATATTATATTAATATAAATTTTATATTAATATAAATATTACAATTTGTGTTATAATATTTGCATAGACTTAAAGAAAAAATATTATTTTTGTAATAACCAAATTCCCTCCAAGAATTTAGCTACTCATAATTTAATTAAACAAGTTAATTTGTTAGTATTGCTAGCTCCTTGCTTCATTCCATTCCATACTCCCCTCTTTACCATATTTTTTTGCTAGATTTTAGTGTGTTTGTTATAATATTAATATATTATTAATTATATTATTCTATTGATATTTAAAATAAAAATTTCATAATTAATATATATAATGAATAAAAATTAAATATTAATATGAATATTACACAACATAATATATTAATATTTAGATCAGTATAATATTTCAATATTTAATATTATACACAAATATATATCAATATTTCATTATACTATAATATAACATGAAAATAAATACATTATAATGATAATTATACTAATTTATATAATTAGTAACTTAATATAGATTCTACTATTAATATATAAGTAATTATATTATTTCATTAATATTAAAAATATCAAATTTATGAAATCACAACTGGGGAAAAGATGGAGGGCACTCTGCAACTCGAGCTAGGGCAATCATGCCCTAGCTCTGTTTAGTTTTTCACTATGCATGCGTTGAAGGGGGGCGTTGTTGGTGTTTGGGGGGGTGTTGAATCACCTTCAGTTTACATGTGTGGTGATTTAATCCTTTGGTGGTTGTGAGAAGATCATGGGGTTGATGCAGAGTTTGGAATATTGCTTCTTCTTTAACTTGGGCTTGATCACTATCATCGTGCGCATGGGGTTGCTGTGTTGGCTGCATGCCTTGGTTGTTATGTGGGCCACGTGGTGTGGCTAGTTTGGAGGCTTCCTCATTCTCTAAAGCCTGTGTGGGACAGTATTTGGTGGGCGCTCATTTGTTTGGGGCTGAGTGGAGTGGCCTTGTGCCTTGAAGTTTCACTGTATTGAAAGGTGGTACTCTTGGTGTTTGGGTGGTCTAAGTGGGGTGAGCGAGGGTTTCATTGTAACCCTTGTGCTGATGCCTTTCTTTATTCGTAGTGACTCGGGGGCTTGCATGCCTACCTAGGGTACTTTTTTGCTTCAATGTCACGTGGGGAGTCATCTGGGGCTAGTCCCAAGATGGACTTCCGCTCTACGTTTGGTTCGATGCCCTCAGCATAGAATGTGAAGATAATTGATAATCATTTATTTCCTTCAGAGCTGGAAAAGAATGGTTTGGGATTGTATGGGGGTCTCAGATTACGAAGATTAATGGGTGTCTGGAAAGGTGCATGGAGCGGCCGAAATTGGTTATCCCCATGGAGATGCTTGCAGATGATATTGATTACTATTCAAAGCATTCCTTTTATTGCAAGTTTATGGGATTGAGAGTCTCACTACAATTTTTAGAATCCTGGGCTCAGAGGACCTGGTTGTTGGAGGGGGAGATGGACATTAGGCTCCTAGTAAATAACTCTTTTACAGTTTCTTTTGATTTCATGGAAAATCAGAATAGGGTCTTTGAAGGCGGTCCATATTTCCATAACCAAGTGGGATTGTTTACCAAGCCATGGCATGCGGGCTTTAACTCGACTGATGATCTCCCCAGCTGAGTTCTATTTTGGGTTCAATTGTCGTGGTTTCCAGTTGAATGTTGGTGTAACGATGTTTTGCATTTGGTGGCTTCCATGCTTGGTAAGCCTGTTGGATCTTCGCAGTAGACGCAGTTCAAAAAGGTAATGACTTTTGCCCATATTTGTGTGGAAATTGATTTAAGAAAGCCATTACCAAATTTTGTAGAAGTGAGTGCAAGATCTTATACATGGGTGCAATAGTTAGACTATGAGACTCTACCTTTCTATTGCCGACTTTGTCATGAATATGGGCACTTGCAACATAGGTGCGCTAGGGCTAAGACTATGGCGTCCCAGCCTTCCCAGACTCCTCATAATCTACCTAGGGTTGATAAGGGGAAGGAGCCTAATTTGAGGGATGGTGCTGGTGAAGATGGGTTTGTCACTGTCAAGACGCGTAATAGAAACTGGGGGCAAAAAAGGACCTTGAGGGAAAGGTAGGATGAGGACACTTTTAACAAGTTCGAGGTGCTGGATGATCTCATCCAGCAGGAAGTGAATATGGGATTGATAAATTTGGATCAGGAGGCTTTGGTTATAGGACAGGATGGGCCTCCTTTGGAGGCCATGCAAGTCATGTAGGATGTTGGTGCTGGGCAGATGGATACTGATCAGCATATGATTGTCCAGGCAGAGCCGGATGCTATAATTGGAGTTATGAAGAATGGTGGAGGGGGGTCTCCTCTATCCTTGAAAGAAGGCATGGAAGTGAGAAAGAATTCCTTATCCTCTCCTCACCTGGGGATTCAGCAAAAGGATCCAAAGAAAGGGGTTGGTGAGAAGGCTTCTAAGCTTGGTAGGAAAAATGATATGGAAAAGATTAAATTGGTTGGGGAAACTTTGGTGGAGTTAGGGTCAGTCAAGACCCTAGACTCGCATTTTTCATGCCCCCTAAAATGATTGTTCTCTCAAAGAATGTAAGGGGCTTGAACAGTGGCCCTCGACAAAAAGTTATTCGGGACTTGGTGAGAAATCATTCTCCGGATGTTCTTTTTCTGCAGGAGACTAAATTATCTGTAGAGAGTATGTTGAGTGTGTTACCTAAGTTGTTGAGATATGGTGAATGCCAGTGTATCAGGGCTCTTGGTTCTTCTGGGGGGTGGATTGCTTATGGAACCCTCAAAAGATTTGCCCTCTTTGGTGGATGTCATCTAGATCTTCTATTTCCATGATTGCCTCTTACTTTGAGATGGAAGAGTGTATATTCTTCTCTAATGTGTATCCTCCTATTGAGCTTCAGGGCAAGAAAATTTTATGGTCCCATCTAAGATATGTTCGCAGCATGGCTCCATATCATCCATGGATTATGGCCAAAGATTTTAACGCTATTGTAGAGTTGTCTGAGAAACGGGGTGGAATTGCAAGGCTAGAGCCTTCGGCGCTGCTACTTTGGGATAACATTTTATCTTTAAATCTTATTGATGTACAACCCAAAAATGGTTGTTTTACTTGGAACAATAGGAGGATTGGAGTGAATTGTATTGCTGATAGGCTAGACCGTTTCTTGGTTTCTTATTACTAGGTTGGGGGCTTGTGGTCTATCAACTCTAAAATTTTGGATTGGAAGAGTTCTGACCACTGGACTATCAAGATTAGTATTATTGCTGCTCGTGTGCCTCGGTCTCCATCTTTCAAGTTCCAGCTTATGTGGTTGTAGGATGCAAGTCTCTATGACCATGTGGCTGTTTGGTGGAGGATTAGTAGACCTTCTTATGGTACGGCAATGTATTTGTTTGCTAAGCTTCTTTAGTTTGTCAAGTATCATCTTAAAAGGTGAAATCGACATTGTTTCAGTAATATCTTTGATGATAAGGCTACTGCTCAGGATGAGCTGAATAGTATTACGAGGCTGATCAGAGAGGAAGGGGCTATCGAGGATCTCCTAAGGGAGGAGGCTAGGACTCTGAAAGTGGTAGTGGAGTGTGAATTGCGTGAGGAGGTTTATTGGAAGCAAAAGGCCTGGGTTGAATGGCTGCAGGAAGGGGATAAAAACACTGCCTTTTTCTTCAATTATGTGAAGGACATGAGGCATGGTAATTCCATTTTTGTTCTAGTGAACGACAAGGGGGAACGTCTCTCCTCTTTTTAGGAAATCTCAAATGAGGTGTCATAGTATTTTGCTTCTCTATTTAGGGAAGAATTGTAGGGAGGCTCTATTGAGGAAGCTCAGGTTCTTTCTTGCATTCCCCCATTGGTTTCTAGGGAAACAAATGAGTATCTTATGAGAGATATCTCTCTTGATGAGTTGGAGGGGACTATGTTTCAAATGAAGAAAGGAAAATCTCCTAGCCCCGATGGTTTCCTGATTGAGTCTTTTCAAGAATTCTGGGATATCATTAAGTTGGATCTTTTGGCAGTTATTCAAGAATCTCAGAGGAATAAGCAAATGCTTCATGCTTTGAATTCTACCTTCCATGCCCTCATTCCCAAGTGTGATGGTGCTAATAGGTTAATTCAATTTCAGCCTATTTCTCTTTGCAATGTGGTATACAAAATTATCTCTAAATTAATTGCTAAGAGGTTGAAGAAATGGCTTACTGTGTTGATTTCTGAGGAGCAGAGTGGTTTTATGCCAGATAAGACTATGTTAATTAAGTTGGTTATGGCTAAGGCTTATGACAGGGTTAGCTGGTCTTTCCTTTGAAAGATCCTTGGTGCTTTTGGGTTTAGCGAGGAGTGGATCCAATGGGTTATGAGTTGTGTTATGTCTGTTTCTTTCTTGGTGCTGATAAATGGAGAAAATTCTAAGCTTTTTGGTGTTTCTAGGGGTTTGTGCCAGGAGTACCTCCTTTCTCCTTATTTATTTCTCCTTCTTGTTGAAGATCTTGGACATATGATGAGAAGGAATGTGGAGATGGGTGTCATTCAGGGTTAGAGGTTGTGGGGAGGCTTGCCTGCTTAGTCTCATTTGTAGTTTGTTGATGATATTGCTTTGATGGGGATGGCTACCATTAGGGAAGCTACTAACTTGCGGTAGGTGTTGGATGTGTACCTTGTTGCTTTGGGTCAATTGATTAATGAGGCTAAATCCTCCATCTTCTTTTTCAATACTCTGGATCCCATCCAGAGAAGAATTGCACATATTTTGCAGTTTCAGATAGGGGCTCTCCCTTTGACCTATCTGTGTATTCCTATATCTATTGGTAGACTTCCTAAAGGGTCTTGTCAAAATATGCTTGATAAATTTCAGGTGAAGGTTAACCATTGGACTCATAGATGGCTGTCTTTTACTGGGTGGGTTCAGTTACTGAAGTCAATGGTGCAGGCTTTCCCTACCTATAGGTGTATGCTCCCGGTGGCTTCAATCAGTTTTCTCAGGGAGTTGGAGTCTTTAGAAAGATAGTTTTTATGGGCTAGAAGTTTATCATCTTCAAAATGGAGCCTTGTTAGATGGGATGTTGTGTGCAGCCCAAAGCAGTATGGTGGTCTTGGTCTTCGGTAATCAGCTTTGTCTAGGGTGGCTTTGGCTGCTAAGTTGTTCTGGAGATGGTGTGTGGAGCAAGACCAGGTTTGGGCTAGGATCTTATCTCATAAATATTTCCCAAGAATTTCTCGTTATGATCTCCCTAGATACCCTCTAGAGGGGAAAGGATTGATGATTTGGAACACTCTCCAGAAAGGTGTGAAGCTCATTAAGGAAGGTTTATTTTGGATCTGTAGGAGTGGCACTGAATCTCTTTTTTGGGTAGACTCTTGGGATGGATTCCCACCCCTGATCTCTCAGTTTCCTCACATGCTTCCTTTGTGCCAAAGATTTCTTGCGGCTAGGTGGTCTAGGGTGAGTGACTTCAAATCTCTCTCTTCTTGTGGTCAGTTGGAGGTGGCATGTTGGAAGGGCCCTACGGAATGGCCAGATGTTAGTATGGAGGAAGGGGGTGATGAGCATTACCAAATCCTTATCAATATGCATTGTAGTTCTCTCCTGGAGGAGGATATTCTTGCATGGGCCCCTAATCCTAAGGGGGTCTATTATGTTTCTTCTGCTTATCAGGTTTTGATGGCACATAAGTAGGATGGGGTGGAGGTTCTGGTGGAAAAGGGTGTGGAACAAGATCTCGTGGCCTAAATGTAATTTCTTTGTTTGGACCTTAGCATGGAATAGCTACCTGACATGAGATAACATTTGTAAGAGGGGATTTCAGGGCCCTTCTATCTGTGTTTTGTGTATGGATGGGGAGGAGGATTCTTTGCACCTATTTTTTTGGTGCCCCTTTGTTCTCCAGGTCTGGGATTTTTGATGGGGAGTTTGGAAGAGCCCCTGTGTTCATGCTTCTTCTCTGGTGGAGTTCTGGGATAGTATGGGTAGACCTCCCTCGATGGCTTCCTTTTTGCAGGATGTGTGGTATGTTGGTCCTACGTTTATCCTATGGTAGATCTTGCTGGAGCAGAATCATCAATTTTTTTGAGGTGAGAAGTTGTTGGTTCAACAAGTGTGGCAGCATATTCTAAGCATGATATAAGAGTTGGTTGTGGCTAAGAGTGAGGTGGTTTTTCCCTTGGAGAAAGGTGATGTTGAATTGGTGGATAGGTTGGGGATTCAGGAGCCATACTTTTCTTTTGTTGGCTCTAAGAGGGCCAGGCATGGGAAAAGAGAGTTCAATGGGTGGGTAGGTGATTATCTCCTCCATCTGGCTTCCTGAAGATCAATATTGATGGTTCTTCTAAGGGAAATCCTAGGCCTACGGGGATTGGAGGCATTGGAAAAGACTCATCGAGATCGGTGATTTTTCTTTTTTCTGTTCATTAAGGGTTAGAGACTGTCAACCTTATGAAGGGTTTGGCGATCCTTTTTGCTATTGAGTAGGCTCTTGCTCTTGGATGGAGAAAGGTTATTTGTGAAGCTAATTCATAGATTTTGATTAATCTATTGAATGAGCATAAGATGTCTGATATTAATTGCCAGCTGGCTCCGGTGGTTCAGCGGATTCTGTAGGTTAGTTCTTTGATGGAGGTGGTGTCCTTCATTCACATCCCAAGGGACTGGAATCGGGTGGCTGATTACTTGGCCAAATGGGCCTCTGAGCATGAAGGTTTCTAGAAGGTTGACGACTGGGAGCAAGTCGCCCCAGAGATTCATCAGGATTTGGAGTTGTTTCTTGATGAAGATAGAAAAGTGCCCTGTGATAATTGATTTTGTTTCCTTGATTGTTAGGCTCGTTATTGCTAGTTTTTGGGGCTGTTGCCCTTGGTTACTTCTGTAATTCTCTTTTCTGATGTTCAATAATGTTTTTACCCCTTTTATAAAATAAAAAATAAAAAAAATCAAATTTATAAATAATATATATACAATGAATCAAAATTAAATAATCACATTGATATGAATACTAGCATACCTATATTTAAAAAATATATCTAAAGTACGCCGAGAGATATCTTGTCGAGGCACCTTTTTCCACCTATGTGTGGTAAATTGATAAAGAAATAGGCGCCTCGAGAAGATATCTCTCGACGTACTTTAGATACATTTTTTTAAATATAGGTATGCTAGTAGCATCCACAGTGGCAAACTAATTCTAACTATATTATATAATTATATGAATTATTATAATTATATAATATAATTGTTATCAATCAGATATGTACCCTATGCTGAGTTATTCAAATTAACTATCTCTTGACACATGGGAACACTCCTAGGCATGTGGGTTGCCTAAACTCAGAGTGAACCTCCAAAGTGAGCTGGTTCTCCTAATGATTTCTTCTAATCTAAAAGTTTTACTAAGGAAAAGTTAAGAGGATGAACTGAAATAGAAATTAAATTCTAATAGATATTACTCCTAAACTCTAATCTATCTGAATACTTTCACCCACAAACAACCCTTCAAACATAATCTTTCACAACCTCACTTAGAACATATGATTCAAAAATAATTTATATGAAGGTTCAATCTAAACACAACATATAACTAGGATCATATGAATTATCTGCATATAGTTTTATAGTAATGAGACATAACAAAGGACATAGTATTGGTCACAATGAAACATCAGATCAAAAGCTGCAAAATATGAAGCAAAATATGAAATAGGAAAGATCTACTATATTAAACTAAAAGGAGTACATGGAAATCTGAAACTGAGTCAAATGTCTATCTACAAAATCTGTCTGTGCTCTAGAGAGAAGAAACAATGATATCAATTACCTAAGCAAAAACTAAGTTTTTTCCAATATATGCCTGCCAAAAAGATCTCATAGAGAAAAAGCTAGTGAAAGCTCCTAAAAATAGTTATTCTGATCCATTTTCAAACTCCTAGAAAAAACCACAAAATGAGCCTCCAAACTGTCTCCAAACAACTTGCAAACACTACCAAAAAGTCCTCCAAAGTGGTCCCACCAAAAAACATACTTTCTTTGCCCAATAAAGACTCCTTTTGTCCATATTTGCTCAGAAGAAAGCAAACCCAAAAAGAAAGATATTGTTTGCTTTAACTACATAAATAATGAATATTTTAAAGCAATTTATAGAAACATTGCTTTTAGATTATCATTTTACAATGATTGTAGTTTTAACTCTTAATTTATCTTGATTTGATTCTTGTAGAATATTATAAGGATTTTGATTTTACTTTGCCAAGTATAATACATTTGATGGACATATGATTTTCTATAAAAATCACAAAAATATCTCAAGGCACATATGTAGATGGTTTGTGCAAAATAAAAGCCTATAAGGCTTGTTTTCTATTTGGTTTGCAAGAGTATCCCTAAGGCATATGAGGTTTTGAAAGAATAAAAGCCCCTAGGGCTCGACCTCCACTCAATCTGCATTTTAAAGGCATCATGGAAATGTTTTGGAATCACCTTCAAAATGGCAAAAGGGACCATGGGGTTTTCAAGGCATATAGCCTAGGCATCAAACATTGTCAACAAAGATTTAATACCCCGCAGGTATTAGTTGGGCTTGGAAAATAGAAATTGATATGATAAAAATCACCACCAATTTAGGGCATTGATGGAACCCTAATCATAAAACACCCTCACCCTAGAAACTCGAGCTCATTTTTACACCTTCAATTTTTGAGAAGAGGCTCCCTGTGCACCGCCATGGGTTAGGATTCGAAGAAGAAATCCTCAACTCTTTGCAATCTCTGAGCATTTTTTTTGAGGATTTTCTATCGGAAAGCACAAGTTAAACACCCTATGACACATTTCAAACCGTTTTCTTCATTTACCGTTGTTTTCTTTGGCTTTTAGCCATGCCCTTCACTGGTTTCTGTTGCGTTTATTTTGTCTCTACTGTAGTTTTCTCCTTCTCTATGCTTTGAGACCACCATATCTATCTGGATTGGGTTTATCTGAGACTCCATAAGAGTGGAACCCGTGGCCATTCTTTATGTTTCTCCATGAAAAGGAATAAGGTAAACTCTCACCTTGAACTTTGCATCACTCTCTTTGATTACTTGTTTACATGAGCTCGATGTGGGCTCAGGAAGCTGTGAAATAAAGGCATTTTCTTTGCATTCTCTATTAAACTCAATATGAAACCCTCTATTTGAAGTATTATGAAACCACTATACTTTTACAGGCTATGATCACGTACATGTCTTTAAGCATTTGTTTGTGTCTTCATAACTCAAGAGCTCCTCACTTCTTCTGCCTTATTTAAAACAAAGGTCTCTTCAATTGCAGCCATATACTGCATTGTTTTTACTCATTTCTAGGTGGTTGCTCTGGTCGACATAACCCAAAACCCTCTTTTTTCTGCATATGATAGTCTTTCTTGAAATGGGCTTCTTAATGATGAAAGTCAACATTTCTATGGCTGCAATTATAAAGAAGATTTATTTGATATTTATGTGTGTAACTTATATATTAGAGGCTATGGCTATACATGTACTCATTTCCCTGTGTTTCCTGAGTATTTTTACTTGCATGGGCTCAAAATCTTCCATTTCTTCTGTACATGAGGTCAATAATTGAAACCCAGAGTGGGGTTTACTGCCCCATGAGAAGAACTCATTATAGGCCCTCAGCGATTTCTGGCATACTCCATTATTTTTGAATGTGACTTCTTATTGAAAAATCTCCAAGTTTCTCTATCTCCTCTGTATATGTGATCTTGTCTTTTCCATTTTGTCAAAGCAACTCGGCCTTGAGCTGAAACCATCATATGTTGATGCAAATTCTCAATAACAATCTAGTATATTCTACTTTGCCTTAAGGCCGAGGACTCCATAGGACTACTTTCAAATACACTGATATTTCAATTTTAAAACAACAAGATATGTTTTACTTTCTTTGGTTGCTCCAAAACACTTTGATACAGTAGCTCCGATCTTTATGAAGGCTGAAGAATAAGCTTAAAATACATGTTGCATCTCCTTGGTATCTCCTATAGATGAATATGTATATTGATGCTTTAGCTCATACAATCATACATCTGCAACATTTAACATTGATTATGGCACTTGGCACTGAATGTGCAATTTTTATACTCATATTATTTTGTAGTAGCATTATTATATGAAAGAGAATTCATGATGAAAAGAAAACTGTATTTTGGCATATATCATTTTGTTGTACCAGTTTATTATGTCTTTTCAAATATACCACATCCAAAGAAAATTACTCCTTTTCTTCTCTATATATTATGGACATTCTGTATGCAATTTGTAACCATTTTTGCTACCTTATGTAAATAAACATGAGTATTGAAGCTTAACTTTGACACTTTTGAATGGATAGCACCTTGACTTGGCTGTCATGAATGGGTAATATGCTCATTTACAAAATATGCTTTTAGATGAAAGCCTCTTGCCTATCTTAGTGAACTGATACATGCATTGCTTTCATGACATCCTATGCTCATATCACCATGTATACACTTGGCATATTCTCCATTTGATGATCTATACTTATGCTATTCTTGTTTCATTTGATGACTAGTATTTCTGTTTACATTTGATATGCATATACTCTGAATGTTCCAATTAGATCTATCTTATGGCATACATACTTGGCATCTAGTTTACTGTATCATATCAAATGTAGATATATACATACCACATTGAATTGTTGAAACTCCTCCACTTTACTGGCATGAATATATCTTAACATGCATTATGTGTATCACTTACAACTGTACTTTCATAGCTGTCTTGGTTGTTCCACTACACATACATGGTTTTCACTTCATCTCTTGAACTAATGATCATAGATGGGGCAATGAACTTGGAGTTCATGCACTCACTTGATGAGACACTCTTTCAGCTGAATATGAATATGCATTTCAATTCTATTCCCCTTGAGGTTCAGGGGCAACATGCTAGGCTCAACCCTTGTGGGAGCCTACTTTGCACCACATGCTAAAATGATCTTCAAAAATAGCAACATGATTTCACCTATACCTTCATAGGAAACAAACATGTTAGATAAAATCAGTGAAGCTCAATGACTATTTCTCTTTTAGTCTCTCTTGTATGTGAATGAATTGTATCTGATTTAGTGCACCATAGGCAATGTATTATGCCTTTGTTGATAGGCACATAGGGAACTCATATATGGAGCTCTAACAAATTTCCTCCAATCCTGCAGGTTCTTATGAAGATAAAGACCAAGGACAGAAAGCAACCTCAAAAATCAAAGGCATCGAACATGCAATGATGGCTATGTTCTTTCCCTTTCTTTTCCAGATGCATAGTATATTTCCTATGTTTGTACTAGTTCATCTATTCCCACAGCTTGTGTGGGACATTTGATCTATTATGTTTTCATTCAATGCAATGCTTATTCCATTTGTGTATCTCATTTGTAAAATTGAATAATCACTGTAATGAAATGAAACATCTTATCTCTTATGCAAACTTCTGCAATGCAAATGAATATTTAACTGAATCCTTTTTTCTTTGTTATAATAATGCATCATAAATATTCTTTCAAGCACTCCAACTACGCAAAACAAGATGACAAGAAAATGTTAAAAACTTTCTCATCTAAAACGAACTAAATGTACTCTAGCTCTACCAATTTGGGTTGTAGAGAAAATTGATAACGTTTCTATCGACTTCTGCTATATGCTTGCCTGCTAAGCATCAAGACTAGTTGCCTTAACTATCCATTGGGCATTGAGTCATATCTCAACTGCAAACTACTCCAAACAGTAGTAGAAAACAAAACCAAACCAAACCAAAAACAAACTAGAAAGCCTTGGTGGCCAGGAAACATGTGCAGTAGCACTTAAGGAAACAAAAATAACTGAAAGTAAATTTGCATGAAGCACTTGTTAGTAGCAACACTAATCTACTATGGTACAAGGTAGAACTTATCTTTAGAGGCAATGTTTGAGGTGGATCCCATTAACTAGAAAAGACAACACCTCTCCACTTAACTTGGAAATTTGAAATGTATTATTTTCCTTGCACTTTGTGATTACATAAGGCCCATCCCAAATTGCATCAAACTTGGAATGTTTTCCAGGTATACTTCTCAATTCATTCCATTTGAAAACCAAATCACCAACAATGAAGCTTATTGGCCTTGCCCTCTTATCAAAGGAACTCTTCATTTGAGCTTGATGGATTTCAAGCTTCCTCAAGGCTTCTTTTCTGGTTTCCTCTAATTCCATAAGCTGAGCTAACCTTACTACTAAGGGTTGTTCCTCTAATAGCTTAAGTTCTTTAATGAAAGTCAAAGTTGGTAATTCTATAGAAATAGGCAATTTAGCCTCCTTATCGTAAGTGAGCACATATGGAGAACAACTAGTAGCTCTCTAGGGAGTAATTATGTCAGCCCAAAGAGCTAACTTCAACTTTTCATGCCATGTCCTCTGGTTGTCTTCGATGGTCTTTTTGATGATCATTATCAGGTTCTTATTGGTGGATTCTGCCTGCCCATTACCCTGCAGGTAATAATTAGATGATGTATTCAAAAAGATATTATTTTTGACAGACCAATTTGAAATCTTTAAACCAATAAAAGCTAAACCATTATCAAAGATAATTGAATCTAGAGTAGCAAATCAGGATACCAAATCCTGATAGAATCTTAAAATAGAAGATTCATTTGCTTCTTTCAAACCAATAGCCTCGACCCACTTAGTAAAATAGTCTGTAGCAGTTAAAATCCACTTGTGGCCTGCACTTGAAGGTAGATTTATTGGTCCAATGAAGTCAAGACCGCATTTAGCAAATGGTTGTTCTACTTTGATAGGGTGCAGAGGTAAGGCTGCAAGCCTATGCTTACCTGCAAACAATGAGCATTTTTCACACCTTCTAAGCCAAGAAAATGCATCCTTAAACAGATCTGGCCAGTAATAACTGGCCTGCATGATTTTCAAGGCTATTGTCCTTGTAGCAAAATGACCTCCTGAAGGTCCATTGTGAAACTCTTCTAGAAGTTTATCAACCTGATCTAATTCAATACATCTCAAAAACACACCATTAAAATATTTTCTGTATAAAACACCTTGAATTATAGCATAAGGAGTAGCTTGTAACCTGTAATACCTTCTTCTTGCCCTATCCAAACCTTCAGGGCACTCACCAGTCTGCAGATAGTGAAGCATCTACTGCACCCATCTATTAGTAGGAGCTAGAACATTAGCCGATTCTATATTATTTAACACTATGTCATCACTTTCTGCCTGTTCTTGGTTGTGCTCTCCATTTCCAGCAAGCTGCTCGCATAAGCCCTTGCCCCTAATCAGCTTAGTTACCTTAATATTGACATCAAATTCCATTACCTTTGTCACCCAGCCAACTCTTTTATCATTAATTTCCCTGTTAAGTAAGAAATTCTTAATAGTTGGACGGGCAACCATCAACTGAATTCTGTTATTGGACAGCATATGTCTAAATTTCTTGAGGCTTCTAACAATAGCGAAAACATGCTTCTCAACAAATGAATACTTTATCTTGTAATCATGTAATACCTGGCTAAAAAATGCCACAGGCTACTCCAAGTCTTCATCATTTTGTTGGCACAACATGGCTGAGATGGTATGAGCCCCCCAAAGTCATATAAAATGAAATCTTTCTCATAGTTGGGATTAATGAGGATAGGGGCAGCTATGAGAACTTCTTTGATATGCTCAAAGCTTCTCTTCCTTAGTCCAATTGAAAGGTATGTTCTTCTTTAGCATGGTAGTGAGAGGTTGTAATAAAGCAACAATGTTTGGAATAAATCTCCTCATGAAATTAAATCTACCAAGAAAGTTCTGCAAGACTTTCTTATGTGTAGGCAGTAGTAAATCTAGAATAGCAGAAACTCTTTCAGGGTCAATAGAAATACCATGCTTTGAAACAATATGGCCAAAGAGTTTACCTTTGTGAATAGAAAATATGCATTTCTTCAGGTTTAGGGAAACTCCAAACTCTCTTCATCTCTGAAAACATGCTTCAAGTGATTAAAGTGCTCATTAGAATCCTTTGAAAAAACTATTATATCATCTAAATATACCAGAACTATTTTGTTCATAGGGCCATGAAAGTCCATATCCATTGCCCTCTGAAAGGTTGCCCCTACATTGGACAAACTGAATGGCATTTTCCTGTAGGCCATGGTACCCCACCTAGATGTAAATGTGGTTTTATATTGGTCTTCCTCTTTGACTAGAATCTGATTATAGCCTAAATATCCATCCAACAAAGAAAATCTGTCAGAACCAGAAATAGTTTGTAAAATTTGTTCCATTGAAGGAAGAGGATAGTGATTTTTTAAAAAAGCTTGATTTAGATCACAGAAATTGACACAAAGTCAAATCTCTCCATTCTTCTTTCTGACTGGCACTAAGTTGGAGACCTAAGTTGTATGTTTTATAGGGAAAATTATACTGCTCTCAATTAACTTATTCAGCTCAACTTTCATCAGATGCTCAAGTTTAGGATTGAGGGGCCTTTGTTTCTACCTGATAAGCTTGCCATTGGGTTTTAACTCGATGGTATGTTGAGCTAAACCAGGATCAAACCCTCTTAAGTATTTATACTCCCATGCAAAAACATCACTAAACTCTTGACATAACTGAATAAAAGACTGTTGTTCATCTTTAGTACATACCTTTCCCAATTTAAGTAGTTTACCTTTGAATATCTCCATTGTCTCATAGTGCTCCTGCTTCATAGTCATGTTGCACTTGTCCTTTCTGATCTGATCATCTAAGTTAAAAACATATTCTAATGTCACGAGTCCCTTTGGCAGCTTATTAGACTTAAGTTGCACAACTTGGTTGTCATATTGTCACTACCACTTATGCTGGTTATCAGCTGCAAACTCTGCTTCTGCAATTAGAAAACTCAAAATTTGCTCATCGCTATAAAAAATCTGCCAACTCAGAGTATTGTCAAGTATAGATGGTCTAACAACTATTTTTACATATGGTTGTACCTCTATGTTAAGAATTTCATTGATAATCTCAAACTGAGATCCTAAGGCAGCAAGATATCTGCATGTTTATTCTAGTTTGTGGGAATTGAAAGCAGATTAAAAGCATCAAAATTTTCAATTGAATCCCAAACTTGATGCTTGTACTTTTTAATCAAATCATTCTTAGGAACATTCAAGTTTCTAACTTGGTTTACAATCAACTCAGAATCTCCATAAACTTGTAAGCACTTTATACCTCTTTTCTTAGCCCATTCTAATCTATGAATCAGGGCTTTGTATTCAACCACATTGTTTGTGTATCTGAAAGCAAACCTCAATGCTAAATAGTATTTGTCTCCATTGGGTGAAACAAACATAGCTCCTCCACCAGCACCTATTTTACTCCTTGATCCATCAAAGTACAACTTCTAAAGCTAATTTTCTTGTTGTTCATGCTGAGTTTGATCCTTAACCAGATTTGGAATCACTACATCAGGTTCATGTATCATGTAAATGCCTAATCCTACCTCATCAGTATGATAGGATCCTCAGCTACCCACTCATCTAGATTAAGTTTTTTAGTAGGTGTGTTGGGGTCTAGGATCATGGATTGATCCTCCTTCCCATGGGTGATGTAGAGGTTAGCATTTATTAGGCTAGGGACATATGGCTCAACATGGTCTTTGGCAAGAGGCTCAAATTGTATGGTTACTTTCGTACCATATCTTGTTCTGAAAAACAAATGAGACCAATAAGAAGATAAAAACCCACCCAATTTGGCAGTAAAGTCCCTAGAAAGGAAAATAGTAAAGTGAGGTGGTAAGTCTATGATATGAATGTCCTGATGGATTGCAAAATTAGGATAGGCATGCAAGCTAAGAGGTAGATTTCTTATTATTCCAGCAGTATTAATAGTAGACCCATCTAGTTGGACTACTCCTTTTGATAGGGGTTCATAAACTAATCCCAATCTATCAACTAGACTCCTGGGCATGATAGAACTACTTGCTCCGAAATCTATCATGCAATTATGAACAAGTTTGTCATCAATAATCAAACTCAGGTAAAAAGGAGGGGGTTTTACCTCTTGAGCTTGTTGTTCATTCTTAATTTCTGGGCTGTTTGTAAGTACCACTTTAGCCTTTTCTTGGCTAGTAGCTTCAGAGATGGAAAGCTCAACCAAATCTTCTTGTAATAAGTCCTTTTGACTAGGAATGTGCAGTGCATCCATTACTGATTTATTGACAGTGGCTTTCTTGATGTGATCAACAACATTGAAGGAAGAATGACTTACCTTTTGCTGTCCTTTAATAGCAGCAATAAGATTTTGCCTTTGTGAAGGCTGTGATTGCACCTTAGGCTGATCCTTTTCAAGTGCAGCTTGACTTCTTTACAAAATTGGCACCTTTAGTTGTGCTGCAGGAACAACCTATGATGAAAAAACTTGAAATTTGTCCTTGGCAGGCTACTGTTATACATTTGCATCTTGTTGTTCTAGGTCTACAACCCTCTTTTTTAACCTTGTGTTGGCTAAAATAGGTGTATTTGGTTGATTTTGGCCTTGAGGGTAATTTACACCATAGAATTCAGTGCTTTGAGAGTTCATTAAGGCCACATCAACATTATCTTGTTGAGTTGGAACCTCATTCAAGAGACTTTCTGAACCACTGTAATTGTTCGGCACCATAAGAGCCTGATTTCTCATACCATTTGTACATGCAGCTTGGTTATGGGGCTGTTGACATGGATAACACCAGTCACAGTCTTATGCCATGTTCTAAATAGGTACAAGCTCTTTTGAACTGCTGGCAGCATTAGGATTATAGGACTGGAAACGTCTAGGGTTGTAATTTCTTCTCTGGCCCTAAGGATCATCTTGGAAAAGAGGTCTATTTGGTTGATTAGACTGATATGGGGCTTGGTAAGGCTTATGTTCTTGACTGATTTGTTTCTTGATATTAACAAATTCATTACTAATAGTCTTGCTAAAGGATTGTAACATGCCCTTTAACTCTTGGATTTCTTGGGACTGGTCTGGGACAATGGTTTCTTGAGATGTAACTTGATATCCTATTGTTGGAATTGGTGGGACAACAGCCAAAGGAGGAACTACCATGGGAACAAGTGGTTGTATTTCTTGAAAAATGGGTAAAGGAAGCCTCGGGGCAATTTTTCCTACTTAAATAAGGCAATTTTCTACTCTAACAACAATCTCAAAAGCATTAGGAATGGTGGATCAACCCATAGAATGAATCATTACTAAAATTTCACTATTTAAAGCCTTAAGATAGAACAAAAATGCATGCCGTGGCAAAGGCTTTACTATTGTAGGGATCCTATCCCAAGTCCTCTAAAATCGGTAGTTGAAATCTGCCATGTGTTCGTGGGGGGCCCTTTTAATGGTGCTCAACTATTCCAACAATGATAGATGATTAGACTTGTCTTCAAAATGCTTGTGCAATCCATCTCCCAGTCGATCCCATGTCGTTACTAAGTTCTCTGCGAGACCTCTAAACTAGTGCAAAGGTTTCTCCTTAAATGATGCCACCAATAATTTGATCGCTACATTTTCTTAGGTAACATTATTCACTGAACACAGTGTTGCCACATCCTGAATGTGCTCAACAACTATAGTGCAGTCTTCTCTGGTGAAATATTGTAGACCCTTGAGGGCTATAACTAGAATATCATCACGTTGGGCAAGTTGTAATGGGCTACCTTCGTTAAAAGGTGCAAATAGGAATTGCTTGGCCATTATGGGTAACTACACTATCAGCACCAGAGTCCTGTTTTGCTATATTGGAGTTGGAGGACTGAGTCTCGAGGGTGTTTAGTTTGACCTCTTTGTTGAATCAAATATTCTACTTGCTGTCCTACCCCTTCTTCTTGGCGGAGATAGCTATAAATAGTCCAATGAATCTGAACTAGATCTAGTTTTCATAAGCTGGATACACTAGATTTGCATGCAATACCATAGAAAATTAAGTCACCAAGTACACTATAAAAATCCTCCAAAGGCTGGAACACTACTGCATATACTAGTACAGCAGCTTTAAGAATTGATAAACTTCTCTAAAAACACTTTCAGAGTCCCACTGGGTGTGCCAAAAATTGTTATCAATTAGATATGCACCCTATGCTAAGTTATTCAACTTAACTATTTGTTGACACATGGGAACACTCCTAGGCCTGTGGGTTGCCTAAACTTAGAGTGAACCACCAGAGTGAGCTGGTTCTCCTCATGATTTCTTCTAATCTAAAAGTTTTGCTAAGGAAAAGGTAAGAGGTTGAACTGAAACGGAAATTAAATTCTAACAGATATTACTCCTAAACTCTAATCTATCTGAATACTTTCACCCACAAATAGCCCTTCAAACATAATCTTTCACAACCTCACCTAGAACATGTGATTCAAAAATAATTTATATGAAGGTTCAACCTAAACACAACATATAACTAGGATCATATGAATTGTGATACCCTGTCATGCAACCCTAGAGTATTAGACAACAAGAGACCATAAAACAGATTTTTTTTTTGAAGCTAAAATATTCAATATACATTGAAATAACAACATTAATACAACAATAAATGTTATGCACAACTAACACCTCTAGGGCACAAAATTGCATCAGATAGAAATACAATCATACAAGTGTTATGCAACACAATGCAATAGAAGAATAATACTTTATAGATTTGCTGAGATAAAAGATTACAAGATTCCATCCAAGGTTACAAGGCCGATTACATCAGTTTACAAAATTGATACAATTGTGAAAGAATACTACAACTCAGAAAGTGTAATGCAAATCTAGAACTGGAATACTTCTGCACTGAACTCGAACTGAACATCCAAAAGAACCAATGGATAGCTCTACCACCCAACCATGTGGAACCCTGAGGTCCACCCCTCTGAGCTAGGAGATAACATCAAGGCTCCACTAGCCCAATGGCTACAGATAAGCAGAAACAGACTTGACATAGACAACTCAGATCACAACTCAACAAGACAAATCAATCATAAATACAAGTCAATAAAGTACTCCAGAGGCTACAACAAGCGGTAAACGGAATAAACTACGCTGTAGTTGGGGGAGTGTCATCGTATGGTCCTAGCATGGGTTTTCCAGGCTATCTCTCACCAGAAGCTGGCCCCCATCTATGGTTTTCCTGGTGACCTCTCTATAGGCACCGGCCCCATAGGGTGACACATGCGGAGTCGACACTTCCTTTCCTAGAGACAAGGAAGTTAACCTTGCCAACCAGGCCTTCTCATCACATCCTTAGCCTATGTAAGCACTCAAGGCATGGGTGAGGCATCAAACTTATCTTGTTAAATAAATTACTACCCAACCCCACCTAGATCAATTATTAAGTTATCACTGGATTACAACTTCCATGGGGTTTTCCAGGCAGCCACTTTGGATACTGGCCCCACCATGGAAGCCACTCCCCCCACATACAACTAGCACTCCTAATCATTATTCAAGTTTGACATATGCAAGGGCAAGGAAAAAGTAAACATCTATCTTTTACAATCCAACACATTCCAATTCCCACTTCAACAATAAAGCTTTTACCTATCCATAAAACCACTCAAATCAAGAATCATTAGGACATAATGACAACAAAATAGATTGCATACCCAAAGAAACGTAACCTCTGGAGTCGGCAATTTGACACAATATCACTTATTAGTCCCTCGTCTAAAATGGAAACAAGGGTTTAAACAACTTGACACTTAATTAACACCATATGACTCTGAAGTAAGGGATGTAATAAACCAATTGCATCATTCTTCCTCGTTTATGCTACCAGGGTGCCCATACTTGAACAAGAGACATAATATTCTCATAACACATTACATGAATTAAAACCATAATCAACCTAGGCCTTGGAAATTCAAACTTGACCACTTGCATAACCCTCATTACGACAATATATCAACTTACACAAGGATATTCCAAATAGCAAAACTTTAAATCTCTAGGAATTAATAAAACAAAAGAAGAAGAACCATAACCCGAACATCCTATCTTAATCAAAATCAATGAAAGGCCATAAAATTAATCCTTTACTAAAACAATCTCTAAGTTAAATCCACTTTGATTTCACTTAATTTAATCAAAACAAAAATCCTCATTTCCCAAAATAAATGTATCTTAATTTATATGTTTTAATTTAAACTCATTAGATCACATTTTTAATCTCATGCACAGCTATAAAGAAACATATTTCTGTATTTGAGTAAACAACATACTTATATTAAATTATGTGTTTAAAACTCCTATCTAAACTTTACTTCAAATTTACATTACAAAAAGAAAAAAAATATAATTGTGATACTATGAACTAGTTCTAGTTTTCTAATAACAATCCTTCTATATAAAAAATATATAAATCAAATCAACTTTCTAACACATTAACTAGCTCACTATTAATGTTCCTAACTTATACAAAATACGGCATTATTGAATGTAAACACATGGGTTGTTGCTAGACTCATAACTAACAAATTTCACATCTAAATGAATATAATTATTTAAATACCAATATGTTTTCTATAACAATAAGAATAGCTAACTTTTAACCTTTACTATTCAGTGACTTGGCTGTATAGAAATAAAAAATTATGAAGTTCTAACTTTCTTTCAAAGAAATTTTATCTTACAAAAGTAATGACTTCTATACAACTCCAAATATAAATTTCCTATATTCTAATAACTACCAATTTAATAAAAAAAAAGCAAACTATAACTATATACATATATTTTCTACGAGCATATACCTCCATTTTACCACCCACAAATTCTAATAAAAACAACTATAAGTATCTATATTTTTTCCTATAAGCATAAGTTTTCCCATCAACATTTTACTATCTACAATTTCTTAACAAAAACAACTACAATAAATTTCGCTAGTAGTATCATCTCCCCATTTTATATTCTAAGACTACAATTTCTAAATAAACAAATTACCAATTTACAAATTTCTTTTAATACCAACTTAACATAGAAAGTGGCAGAGAATATAAGTATGAAATCTAACAATTATTCAATACCACCAACGATTCCCTTGGTCCATTTTTACTAATAGTCCTACACGAGTCATAATAGAAGTTTCCTACGCTGGTGAAAAACCCATTCTTAACTTGCTGAAATCACTCGATACTACAAAATAAAAGAAGAATGTTGCGAAGTCTGTAAACCTTGGCATTAACGCAGAAAGATAACTGAGGTAAATACAAAACAGAGGAGTCCCATCGCTGAGAACGAATGACCAGGTAGAGAGATGGAGGTAAGATAGATCTTAGGGAATAGTAAAGCACAGATCGCCATTGTTATTAGTTCCAAAGATGTGAGGGAGGGTAGAGCACAAAATGTCTAGCCAGACACAAAGTTATAACAACATATTAACCCCGATCTGTCATGGGAAAACAAATAGGCAGAGAGCTGAAACAATAAGAAAGCATTACAAGGGCTTGTGGTGACTGGCAAAAGTATATTTAAAAGATTCCAGAGAGTTCCAAATACTCCAATGGCACTCGGCCTGAAGGGTGGGGAGGAATCATGAATGAAGAATCTTCAAAAGAGCTAGAGGAGGATTACGAAGAGAAAGCAACCCACGAATTCTGACAGGGACAACACATACGGCAATCTCCAATACATTGACTGAGGTAGAAATTACAAATAAAATTGCATTTGGTTAAAATTAATTTCAGACTCATTGCAAGAGGGATTTGATGCAAGTCACCATTCTGATGTTTTAAGCTGGGTGAGGTCGTACTACGGCATAAAGGACAGCCAAGGACGAATGGATCAAAAAAATTGGTAATGGATTTAAAGAAATGGGTCATTTATCTTTTGATTGAGATCACTAGAATGAATACAATGGATTGAATTCTAAAATTTGAGGGAGGTTTTTGACACAGAATAAACCAGAAAAGAAATGAATCTTGGAAATAATTACAGAGGTTAAAATGTTAACAACCCTCAAGGTGCAATTTCCAAGATGGAAGCGAGGTCATGGCGGCTACACTCGAACACAGAGCACATAGCAATCATGCCAAAAGGAAAAAGATTTAAATTCCAAGCTACAGAATTGCAAATTTTCACACACAGATTATAGGATGATTGTGCTAAATTTAAATTTAAATTCTAAGCTACAGAAATGCAAAGTTTCATAGAGAAACAACATCACATACCTGAATTTCAGTCCCACTTCAGATCTTCTCCAATTCTCGTAACCAATTCTTTTCATTTTCCCCAATTTCTGTATATTCCCCCCCCCCCCCCCCCAAGTACCATTAAGACTATCCACAAACATGCATCCATTACCAAAATCCCCACTCCTCTAAGAATTTGAAATTTTACTAATAATAGGGATTTCACAAATCTAAAAATTTCACATTCGACAACTCATAATCTTAAATTTCTCACCTAATATTATCCTTTAAAAGCATCATATATATTAATTAACCATAAACAACCTCAGATGCTTAAATACACAATAAAATAATTAATTTAGTCAGTAATAAATTTTACTTAAACAATATTCCAAATTTTACGACTACTCAGAATACTATTAGATTTAACATAATAATAGCAAAGAACACATAGACATAACTCAAACAAACTCAACAATGTTCCATAACACGTGACGACCGACAACATGAAATGAGGATCAAACATCACATCACGACACATGACCTCAATAAAAGACTGGGACTGACCTAGCGGAATAAACCTCAAGTTATCTCCCATCACCGATACCCATGGGTGCAAGAGCCTGCTCAAACTTGTTATATCAAGTAGAGTCGAGGCTCGATACCTACATCCTGCATCCAAACAATTAGTTGTATATGATCAAATACATATATGTCAACACACATAGAGTCAGAGAATCATGGCTTAGTAGGGTGCTCAAAGCGAGTAGTACTACACTGTCCCTGCTCTTGAACATGACTATAACCACTTTTACTTGAATTTAGTTATCAACAGATCGAATGAAACATGATAACATTAAACCATTACTAATCATGTCAAACTCATCATAACTGGAGTAATAATAATGTCATCATAAACTCATAACACATGTCTAAACTATATTAGTCGAACATAATCCATCAAGATCAAAATAAACATAAACCATAACCTACTAATCCAAATGTCTCAGAACTGTATAAATGCAATGAAAGACTAGCAACTATCTCAGAATTGACAAAGAGAAAGGTGAAACTAGCAACTATCACAAGCCAAAATACGAGGGGCATTACATCCTCCCCCCTTAGAATCAGGCTTACTCCTGGAAACCTGCAAATAAGTAAGGGTATAACTCTCTCATCCTAGAAGCATCCTCCCAGGTAGCAGAAGTCTCATCATTAGGATCCCACTGGACCCTGACTTGCTCCACGTCTCTGCCCTTGAGAGAAAGTCTCCTATGCTATAGAATACCTATGGGCTCCAAAGCCAGCTGCTCGTCCTCTACCTGTAGAGCAGTCCAATCAAGAACATGAGCAATGTCTGGATAGTAAGGTCTAAGTACAAGATGATAAGCAACTGGACCAATCCTCTCCAACACCTCAAAAGGTACAACAAAGTGTGGTGCTAGCTTAGAGCCCTTTCCGTAACGGATTAGACTCTTTCATGGTCACACAAGCAAGAACACCCGATACCCAACTGAAAACTATCGATCGATCCTAGGAGCATCTGCATACTTCTTCTACCTATCCTGAGCTGCCACCAAATGCTCTCTAATCCTCTCAACCTACTGCTCCATATCTCTAAGCATATTAGGGCCTAGAAGAACTCTATCCTTGAGATGATCCCAACTCAGAGGGGTCCTACACAGATGGCCATACAAGGTCTGAAATGGAGACATGCTGATAGAACTATGATATCCATTATTATAGGCAAACTCTACTAGGTACAGGTAGTCCTCCCAACAGCTCTACCAATCCATCACATACATCCTAAGCATATCCTCAAGAATCTGATTAACCCTCTTAGTCTGACCATCAGTCTCCGGATGGTAAGCTAAACTAAAGTTTAGCTATGTCCCCAAGGCATGCTGCAAAGAAGACCAAAGGGCAGAAGTGAACACTAGATCCCTATCGGAGATGATCCTATGTGGAATCTCATAAAGTCTGACGATGTCCTCCATGAGCACTCTGGCCACCATAGTAGCATTGTAAGAAGAATGGATAGGAGAGAAGTGAGCTACCTTCATCAACCTATCCACAATGACCATAATAGCATCGTGTCGATGAGAGGATACCGGCAACCCAACAATGAAGTCTATCAAAATGATATCCCACTTCCACTCTAGAATCAAATGAGGGTGCAAAAGACCTGCAGGGTGCTGATGCTCCACTATCACCCTCTAACACTCAAGACATCTCGACACAAAATCAGCAATATCCCACTTCATGCCACTCCAAAAGTACAGCTGACGCAGATCTGCATGCATCTTCTTAACACCCGGATGAGCAGAATAAGGTGCCCGATGTGCCTCTGACAACACTAGGGTATGAAGACCCTCAGAACTAGGAACATAGATATGACCCAAATGTTGCAAAAGACCATCTGACTCAAGAGAGTAACTAGAGAATCTACCCTCTAAAGGTCTACACGACTCAATCTCAGATTTCACCTCCTGGCACCAACTATCGGTAGGAAGTGCTGCAAGAATATGATCTCACAAATCAACTGAGAGAGAAACCACCAAGATCTCATGCCTCTGACGACTAAGAGCATCCACTACCACATTCTCTTTTCCCTGAATATACTTGACCTCAAAGTCATACTCGCACAAGAACTCCATCCAACACCTTTGCCTCGTATTCAAGTTTGGCTGCATGAAAATATACTACAAACTACAATGATCACTATGTAGCTCAAACCGATGCCCTAAGAGAAAATGCCTCCATCTCACCAAAGCAAACACAACTACTGCTAACTCTAGGTCATGAGTGGGATAGTTCAATTTGTGATCCTTGAGTTTGCGAGACTCATAGGCAATCATGCGACCATCCTGCATCAGAACTACTCCCAAACCCTCCAAAGAAGCATCGGTACAAATAACAAAGCCCTTGGTAGGATCAGGAACTACTAAAATAGGTGCACTGGTCAACTGCTCCTTAAGGGTTTGAAAAGCTGCCTAACATTGCTCTAACCAAACAAACTTCTTCCCTTTCCTCTGAAGAGAAGTAATAGGATGGGCAATCCTCGAGAACCCCATAACAAAATGGCGATAGTAGCCTTCCAAACCCATAAAACTATGGACCTCAGAAACATTAGTAGGTGCAGGCCATCCATAATAGCTTGGATCTTTAAAGGATCCACTATAATACCCTCTCTAGAGATGACATGACCCAAATACTTCACCTCTGTCTGAAAGAATTCACACTTCGACAAATTAGCATAGAGCTGATTTTCTCTCAGACACTGCAACACCTACGGCAAATGCTCTTCATGCTCCTGCATAGTCCTTGAATAGATCAATATATCATCTAGAAAAACAAGGACAAACCTTTCGAGATAAGTGCAGAAAACACCATTCATCAGGCTCATGAAAACTGAAGGTGCATTCGTCAACCTGAATGGTACAATTGTGAACTCATAATGTCCATAACGGGTGTGAAATGCTATTTTGTGAATATCTGCCTCAAATATCCGCAACTGGTGATATCCTGACTTAAGGTCAATTTTAGAAAAAACTTTTTCTCCTTTAATCTGGTCAAACAAATCATCGATCCAAGGCAAGGGGTACCTATTCTTCATTGTCACCTTATTGAGCTATCGATAATCGATACACAACTTCAAGGATCCATCCTTCTTTTTCACAAAGATCGCAGGTACTCCCCAAGGAGAGACACTAGGTCAAATGAATCCTTTAGCTAACAGCTCCTCCAACTGCAGTCGAAGCTCCTTAAGCTCCTGAGTGGTCATCCTGTATGGAGCTCGAGAGATAGGCTCTGCACCGGGAACAAGATCAATCCTGAAGTCGATGTCACACTTAAGTGGCATCCCTCGAATCTCAGAAGGAAAAACATCAGCGTACTCCCTCAAAATTAGGTGATTGTCAAGAGATGCCTCTCAACTCTCCTCCATCTCCAAGTCACTAACAGAAACTACAAAAAGCTAACATCCCTGATGCATACATCTCTTAAGTTGCATAGCGGAGATCATACGTAGGGAAATAGGTCTCTGAATTCCTACAACCTCCACCTCTGCACCAGAATCATCCACACATCTGACTGACTTATGTTGACAATTGACCATTGCCCAGTGGGCCTCTAACCATTCCATCCCCAAAACTATATCATATGAACCAAGGGGTAGGATGCGAAGGTCTACTGTAGTAGATAGAGAGCCAATCCTCAACTCACACCTGAGAACTAGAGACTCAACTGCAACCTTAGCCCTAGAAGCCAACTCAACCTACCACCTATCATCCTGCTTTGTTGCCACTAAGCCACAACACTCCACAAGAGAAGGAGAAATGAACGAATCGGATCAACCAGAATCAAAAAGAATAGAAAAACCAATACCTCTCATGAAACTAGAAGTCTCCACCATGGTGCCCTGGTGCTCTGCCTAATGGTTATCAACCGCTACAAAGACTCTGTGTGATCCGCCTGCATCACCAACCATTGGCTCTGAAGCCACTGGTCGATGTCCAAACCCTGAAGTACTCCTCTGAGGACACTGTCTAGCGATATGGCCCTGTTGGCCATAAGAGAAGCACCCGGTGCCTTTACCAAAACCACCGCCACCCTGAAAGGCACTAGACTGTTAGAAACTACCCCTACTCGCTATGGACTGCGTGCTCTTAGCAGCGCGATCAACACATTCCTGTCTAGAACACTGCAAATTCTAATTCTTCTTGTTTTGAAATATGTTACCCTGCTGATGTTGTGAATACTTCAGTTTGGACTGAGAGTGCTACTACTACTGTCCACCCTTGGAGGGTGCATGAGATCTTGATGCCTGAGTGTGACCACCCCGAGAACCATATCCCGAAGAAGGTGTACTACCACTATGCACACCTATATGCCCACTGAGTGCCATAGCCAAATTCTCCTCCACTAACCAAGATTTCTCCACTGCAACCTCCATAGACTTAGGTTTGAAAACATGAACCCCTCCACTAATCTGGGCATTCAAGCCCCTGATAAAATGTTGTACTAACATAGACTCGTCATCTCTGATACCTACATATTGTTTGAGCTCATAGAATCTGTGCTCGTACTGGTCAACTGTCATGGCCATCTGCCTCAGGTCATGAAACTCATCTGCGCGGTACTGCCTCCAATGATCAGATAGGAAATAGGCTCTAAACCTCTCTAAAAATAACTCCCAAGAGACAGTGCTAATATCCAAATGTAGCTTTTGCTCCTCTAACTGCCACCAAGTCGAAGCAAACCCTCAAAGAGACAAAATAGCACATCTAGATTTGGTGTTGCTGCCATAAGGATGCATGGAGAAACACCTACCTATATCCAATAACCAAGTATCCACCTCTAGACCACTACTAGCTCCATCAAAGGTGGGAGGGTGTGCCCTCAGTAAATCTCTCATATGGATGGCTAGTGTGGCCTCCTGCTCAGCTGTCAAATCTCTCTGCCTAGGTTATCTCTCTCTTTCCCTAGGTTTTAGCTGATCTACCTCCTAACCTCCTCTAGGCTACTCAACCTCCTGCCTCGGGCCTAAATGGGCAAGGGCCTCCTCAAGTAGCTGTCTCAACTGGGCTCCCTCAGGCTAGCCCTGACCCTCCATATTCTGACCCCCACCTTCATGGGCACTCTCATGAGGAGAATTGGGAGGAGGTGTACTGCCACCACATCTCCCATGACCCCTACCTCTGCCACGACCTCGACCCCTACCTCTAGGCATCTACCTACAACACCAAAAGATGATTTATCACAATAAAAAAGGGACAGAACATGGATGAAGTTAATCTACAGAGTTTAAGAACTAGGTCACATAATGGGCTCAATTGCAACCAGAGTACCCACTGTTTAAAACTGGCTCTGATACCAAATGTGATGCCCCATCATGCAACCCTAGAGTATTAGACAACAAGAGACCATAAAACATAATTTTTTTTTTTGAAGCTAAAATATTCAATATACATTGAAATAACAACATTAATACAACATTAAATGTTATGCACAACTAACACCTCTAGGGCACAAAACTGCATCAGATAGAATTACAACCATACAAGTGTTATGCAACACAATGCAATAGAAGAATAATACTTTATAGATTTAGTGAGATAAAAGATTACAAGATTCCATCCAAGGTTACAAGGCCGATTACATCAGTTTACAAAATTGATACAATTGTGAAAGAATACTACAACTTAGAAAGTGTAAAGCAAATCTGGAACTTTAATACTTCTGCACTGAACTCGAACTGAACATCTAAAAGAACCAATGGATAGCTCTACCACCCAACCATGTGGAACCCTGAGGTCCACCCCTCCGAGCTAGGAGATAACATCGAGGCTCCACTAGGCCAATGGCTACAGACAAGCAGAAATAGACTTGACATAGACAACTCAGATCACAACTCAACAAGACAAATCAATCATCAATACAAGTCAATACAGTACTCCAGAGGCTACAACAAGAGGTAAACGGAAGCAACTATGCTACAATTGGGGGAGTGTCATCGCATGGTCCTAGCATGGCTTTTCCAGGCTATCTCTCACCAAAAGCCAGCCCCCATCTATGGTTTTCCTGGTGACCTCTCTATAGGCACCAGCCCCATAGGGTAACACATGCAGAGTCGACACTTCCTTTCCTAGAGACAAGGAAGTCGACCTTGCCAACCAGGCCTTCTCATCCCATACTTAGCCTGTGAAAGCACTCAAGGCATGGGTGAGGCATCAAATTTATCTTGTTAAATAAATTACTACTCAACCCCACCTAGATCAATTATTAAGTTATCACTGGATTACAACTTCCATGGGGTTTTCCAGGAAGCCACTTTGGGCACCAGCCCCACCATGGAAGTCACTCCCCCCACATACAACTAGCACTCCTAATCATTATTCAAGTTTGACATATGCAAGGGCAAGGAAGAAGTAAACATCTGTCTTTTACAATCCAACACATTCCAATTCCCAGTTCAACAATAAAGCTTTTCCTTATCCATAAAACCACTCAAATCAAGAATCATTAGGACAGAATGACAACAAAATAGATTGCATACCCAAAGAAACCTAACCTCTAGAGTTGGCAATTTGACACAATATCACTTATAAGTCCCTCATCCAAAATGGAAACAAGGGTTTAAACAACTTGACACTTAATTAGCACCATATGACTCTGAAGTAAGGGATGTAATAAACCAATTGCATCATTCTTCCTCGTTTATGCTACCAAGGTCCCCATACTTGAACAAGAGACATAATATTCTCATAACACATTACATGAATTAAAACCATAATCAACCTAAGCTTTGGAAATTCAAACTTGAACACTTGCATAACCCTCATTACGACAATATATCAACTTACACAAGGATATCCCAAATAGCAAAACTTTAAATCTCTAGGAATTAATAAAACAAAAGAAGGAGAACCATAACCCAAACATCCTATCATAATCAAAATCAATGAAAGGCCATAAAATAAATCCTTTACTAAAACAATCTCTAAGTTAAATCCACTTTGATTTCACTTAATTTAATCAAAACACAAATCCTCGTTTCCCAAAATAAATGTATCTTAATTTATATGTTTTAATTTAAACTCATTAGATCACATTTTTCATCTCATACACAACTATGAAGAAAGATATTTCTATATTTGAGTAAACAACGTACTTATATTAATTTATGTGTTTAAAACTCCTATCTAAACTTTACTTCAAATTTACATTACAAAAAGAAAAAAAATATAATTGTGATACTATGAACTAGTTCTAGTTTTCTAATAACAATCCTTCTATATAAGAATAAATAAATCAAATCAACTTTCTAACACATTAACTAGCTCACTATTAATGTTCCTAACTTATACAAAATATGGCATTATTGAATGTAAACACAAGGGTTGTTGCTAGAATCATAACCAACAAATTTCACATCTAAATGAATATAATTATTTAAATACCAATATGTTTTCTATAAAAATAAGAATAGCTAACTTTTAACCTTAACTATTATGTGACTTGGCTATATAGAAATAAAAAAATATAAAGTTCTAACTTTCTTTCAAAGAAATTATAGCTTACAAAAGTAATGACTTCTATACAACTCCAAATATAAATTTCCTATATTCTAATAACTACCAATTTAATAAGAAAAAAGCAAACTATAACTATATACATATATTTTCTATGAGCATATACTTCCATTTTACCACCCACAGATTCTAATAAAAACAACTATAAGTATCTATATTTTTTCCTATAAGCATAAGTTTTCCCATCGACATTTTACTATCTACAATTTCTTAACAAAACAACTACAATAATATCTATTTCGCTAAAAGTATTATCTTCCCATTTTATATTCTAAGACTACAATTTCTAAATAAACAAATTACCAATATACAAATTTCTTTTAATACCAACTTAACATAGAAAGTGGAAGAGAATATAATAATGAAATCTGACAATTTTTCAATACCACTAACAATTCCCTTGGTCGATTTTTACTAACAGTCCTACGCGAGTCATAATGGAAGTTTCCTACGCCAGTGAAAAACCCATTCTTAACTTGCTGAAATCACTCGATACTACAAAATGAAAGAAGAATGTCATGAAGTCTGTAAACCTTGGCATTAACGCGGAAAGAGAACTGAGGTAAATACAATACAGAGGAGTCCCATCGCTAAGAGCGACTAGCCAGGTAGAGAGATGGAGGTAAGATAGATCTTAGGGAATAGTAAAGCACAGATCGCCGTTCTTATTAGTTCCAAAGATGTGAGGGAGGGCAGAGCACAAAACGTCTGGCCAGACACAAAGTGATAACAACATCTTAACCTCAATCTATCTTGGGAAAACAAATAGGCAGAGAGCTGAAACAATAAGAAAGCATTACAAGGGCTTGTGGTGACTAGCAGAAGTATAGTTAAAAGATTCCAGAGAGCTCCAAATACTCCAACGGTGCTCGGCCTGAAGGGTGGGGAGGAATCTTGAATGGAGAATCTTCAAAAGAGCTAGAGGAGGATTATGAAGAGAAAACGACCCATGAATTCTGACAAGGACAACACATACGACAATCTCCAATACATTGACTGAGGTAGAAATTACAAATAAAATTGCATTTGGTTAAAATTAATTTCAGACTCATTGCAAGAGGGCTTTGATGCAAGTCACCATTCTGACGGTTTAAGCTGGGTGAGGCCATACTACGACATAGAGGATAGCCAAGGATGAATGGATCAAAAAAATTGGTGAAGGATTTAAAGAAATGGGCCATTTCTCTTTTGATTGAGATCACTAGAATGAATACTATGGATTGAATTCTAAAATTTGAGTGAGGTTTTTGACACAGAATAAACCAAAAAATAAATGAATCTTGGAAATAATTACATAGGTTAAAATGTTAACAACCCTCAAGGAGCAATTTCCAAGATGGAAGCAAGGTCATGGCGGCTACACTCGAACACAAAGCACGAACATAGAGGACAGAGCGATCATGCCAAAAGAAAAAAGATTTAAATTCCAAGCTACAGAATTGCAAATTTTCACACACAGAATATAGGATGATCGTGCTAAATTTAAATTTAAATTCTAAGCTATAGAAATGCAAAATTTCACAGAGAAACAACATCACATACCCGAATTTCAATCCCACTTCAGATCTTCTCCAATTCTTGTAACCAATTCTTTTCTTTTTCCCCAATTTCTATATATCCCCCCCCACCCTTGGGTACCATTAAGACTATCCACAACATGGATCCATTACTAAAAATCCCCACTCCTCTGGGGATTTGAAATTTTACTAATAATAGAGAATTCACAAATCTAAAAAATTCACATTCGACAACTCACAATCTTAAATTTCTCACCTAATATTATCCTTTAAAAGCATCATATATATTAATTAACCATAAACAACCTCAGATGCTTAAATACACAATAAAATAATTAATTTAGTCAGTAATAAATTTTACTTAAACAATATTCCAAATTTTACGACTACTCAGAATACTATTAGATTTAACATAATAATAGCAAAGAACACATAGACATAACTCAAACAAACTCAACAATGTTCCACAACACGTGATGACCAAAAACATGAAATGAGGATCAAACATCACATCACGACACATGACCTCAATAAAAGACTGGGACTGACCTAGCGGAATAAACCTCAAGTTATCTCCCATCACCGATACCCATGGGTGCAAGAGCCTGCTCAAACCTGCTATATCAAGTGGAGTCGAGGCTCAGTACCTGCAGCCTGCATCTGAACAATTGGTTGTATATGATTAAATACATATATGTCAACACACACAAAGTCAGAGAATCATAGCATAGTAGGGTGCTCGAAGCAAGTAGTACTACACCGTCCCTGCTCTTGAACACGACTATAACCACTTTTACTTGAATTCAGATATCAACAGATCAAATGAAACATGATAACATTAAACCATTACTAATCATGTCAAACTCATCATAACTGGAGTAATAATAATGTCATCATAAACTCATAACACATGTCTAAACTATATCAGTCAAACATAATCCATCAAGATCAAAATAAACATAAACCATAACCTACTAATCCAAATGTCTCAGAAATGTATAAATGTAATGAAAGACTAGCAATTGTCTCAGAACTTACAGAGAGAAAGGTGAAACTAGCAACTATCACAAGCAAAAATATGAGGGGCATTACATGAATTATCTACATACAGTTTTACAGTAATGATACATAATAAAGGACATAGTATTGGTCACAATGAAACATCAGATCTAAAGCTACAAAATATGAAGCAAAAGAACAAACAGGAAAGATCTCATATATTGAACTAAAAGGAGTACATGGAAATCTGAAACTGAGTCAAATGTCTATCTACAAACTCTTTGTCTGTGCTCAAGAGAGAAGAAACAATGATATCAACTACCTAAGGAAAAACTAAGTTTTTTCCAATATATGCCTACCAAAAAGATCTCATAGAGAAAAAGATGGTGAAAGCTCCTAAAAATAGTTATTCTGATCCATTTTTGAGCTCCTAGAAAAAGCCACAAAATGAGCCTTCAAACTATCTCCAAACAGCTTGCGAAAACTGCCAAAAAGTCCTCCAAGGTGGTCCCACCAAAAAACATGATTTCTCTGCCTAATAAAGACTCCATTTTGTCCATATTTGCTCAAAAGAAAGCAAACTCAAAAATAAAGATATTGTTTTCTTTAACTGCATAAATAATGAATATTTTAAGCAATTTATAGAAACATTACTTTTCAAATATCATTTTATAATGATTGGAGTTTTAACTCCTGATTTATCTCGATTTGATTCTTGCAGAATATTATAAGGATTTTGATTTTACTTTACCAAGTATAATACATTTGATGCACATATGATTTTCTATAAAAATCACAAAAATATATCAAGGCACATATATATGGTTTGTACAAAATAAAAGCATATAAGGCTTGTTTTTTATCTAGTTTGGAAGAGTATCTCTAAGGCATATGAGGTTTTGAAAAAATAAAAGCCCCTAGGGCTCGACCTCCACTCAATCTACATTTTAAAGGCATCATGAAAATGTTTTGGAATCACCTTCATGATGGCAAAAGGGACCATGGGGTTTTCAAGGCATATAGCCTAAGCATCAAACATTGTCAACAAAGATTTAATACCCCGCAAGTATTAGTTGGGCTTGGAAAATAGAAATTGATGTGATAAAAATCACCATCAACTTAGGGCATCGATGGAACCCTAATCACAAAACATGCTCGCCCTACAAACTCAGGCTCATTTTCACACCTTCAATTTTTGAGAAGAGGCTCCCTATGCACCACCATGGGTTAGGGTTCGAAGAAGAAACCCTCAACCCTCTACAATCTCTAAACATTTTTTCTGAGGATTTTCTATAGGAAAGCACAAGGCAAACACCCTATGACACATTTCGAACCATTTTCTTCATTTACCACTATTTTCTTTAACTTTTGGCTACAGCCTTCACTGGTTTCTGATGCATTTATTCTGTCTCTATTGTGGTTTGCTCCTCTATGCTTTGAGGCCACCTTAGCTATCTAGATTGGGTTTATCTGAGACTCCATAAAAGTGAAACCTGCAGCCATTCTTTATGTTTCTCCATCAAAATAAAAAAGGTAAACTCTCATCTTCAACTCTGCATCACTCTCTTTGATTTCTTGTTTACATGAGCTTGATGTGGGCTTAGGAAGCTGTGAAATAAAGGCATTTTCTTTACATTCTTTGTTAAACTAAATATGAAACCCTCTATTTGAAGTATTATGAAACCACTATACTTTTACAGGCCACGGCCACGTACATGTCTTTAAGCAGTTCTTTGTGTCTTCATAACTCAAGAGCTCCTCACTTCTTCTATATCCAAGATTCTACTTCAAAACCCAAAATGGATTTACCTTATTTAAAATAAAGGTCTCTTTAGTTGCGGCCATATACTGCATTTTTTTTTACTCATTTCTTGGTGGTTACTCTGGTCAACATAACCCAAAACCCTCTTTTTTCTACATATGATAGTCTTGCACGAAATGTGCTTCTTATTGATGAAATTCAACATTTCTATGGCCACAATTATAAAGAAGATTTATTTGATATTTCTGTGTGTAACTTATATACTGGAGGCCATGGCTGTACATGTACTCATTTACTTGTATTTCCTGAGTATTTTTTATTTGCATGGGCTCCAATTCTTCCATTTCTTCTGTACATGAGGTCAATAACTGAAACCAAGAGTGGGGTTTACTGTGCCATGAGAATAACTCATTATAGGCCATCGGCTATTTTTGGCATACTACATTATTTCTAAATGTGACTTCCTGTTGGAAAGGCTCCAAGTTTCTCTATCTCCTCTGTATATGTGATCTTGTCTTTTCCATTTTGTCAAAGCAACTCAGCTTCAGCTGAAACCATCATATTTTATGCAAATTATCAATAACAATCAAGTATATTCTACTTTGCCTTAAGGTCAAGGACTCCATAGGACTGCTTTCAAATACATTGATATTTCAGTTTTAAAACAACAAGATATGTTTTACTTTCTTTGGTTGCTCCAAAACACTTCGCTATAGTAGCTCTGATCTTTATGAAGGCTGAAAAATAAGCTTAAAATACCTATTGCCTCTCCTTGGTATCTCCTATAGATGAATATGTATATTGATGCTTTACCTCATATAGTCATACATCTGCAACACTTAGCATTGATTATGGCACTTGGCACTGAATGTGCAATTTTTATACTCATATTATTATGTAGCAGTATTATTATATGAAAGAGAATTCATGATGAAAATAAAACTATATTTTGGCATATATCATTTTGTTGTTCCAGTTTATTATGTCTTTTCAAATATATGACATCCAAAGACAATTGCTCCTTTTCTTCTCTGTATATTATGGACATTCTGTATGCAATTTGTAACCATATGTGCTAGCTTATGTAAATAAATATGAGCATTGAAGCTTAACTCTAGCACTTTTGAATGGATAGCACCTTGACTTGGCTGTTATGAATGTGTAATCTGCTCAGTTACAGAATATGCTTTTAGATGAAAGCTTCTTGCCTATCTCAGTGAACTGATATATGCATTTCTTTCATGACATCCTATGCTCATATCACCATGTATACACTTGGCATATTCTCCATTTGATGATCTATACTTATGCTATTCCTGTTTCATTTGATGACTGGGATTTTTGTTTACATTTGATATGCATATACTCTGAATGTTCCAGTTAGATCTGTCTTATGGCATACATACTTGGCATCTAGTTCACTATACCATATCAAATGTATATATATATATATATATATACATATATACCACATTGAATTGTTGAAATTCCTCCACTTTACTAGCTTGAATATATCTAAACATGCATTCTGTGTATCACTTGCAATTGTGCCTTCATAGATGTCTTGGTTGTTCCACTACACATACATGGTTGTCACTTCATCTCTTGAACTGTTGATCATAGATGGGGCAATGAACTTGGAGTTCATGCACTCACTTGATGAGACACTCTTTTAGCTAAATATGAATATGCACTTCAATTCTATTCCTCTTGAGGTTTAGGGGCAGCATGCTAGGCTCAACCCATGTGGGAGCCCACTTTGCACCACATGCTGAAATGATCTTCAAAAATAGCAACATGATTTCACCTATACTTGCATAGGAAACAAACATGTTAGATGAAATCAGTGAAGCTCAATGACTATTTCTCTTTCAGTCTCTCTTGTATGTGAATGATTTGTATCTGATTTAATGCACCATAGGCAATGTATTATGCCTCTGTTGATAGGCACATAGGGAACTCGTATCTGGAGGTCTAAGAAATCTCTTCCAATCCTGCAGGTTCTTATGAAGATAGAGAGTAAGGGTGGAAAACAACCTCAAAAATCAAAGGCATCAAACATACAATGATGGCTATGTTCTTTCTCTTTCTTTTTTCCAGATGCATAGTATATTTCCTATGTTCATACTAGTTCAGCTATTCCCATGGCTTGTGTGGGACATTTGATCTATTATGTTTTCATTCAATGCAATGCTTATTCCATTTGTGTATCTCATTTGTAAAATTGAATAATCACTGTAATGAAATGAAACATCTTATCTCTCATGCAACCTTCTGCAATGCAAATGAATGTTTAGCTGAATCATTTTTTCTTTGTTATAACAATGCATCATAATTGATTCTTTCAAACACTCCAACTATGCAAACCAAGATGACGAGCAAATGTAAAAACTTTCTCATCTAAACTAAACTAAATGTACTCCAGCTCTACCAATTTGAGTTGTAGAGAAAATTGGTAACAATAATATTATAATATAGATTAGATATATTATTATAATATATATAATAGTAATTAAATATAATATTATATTATATATAATATTATTTTATATAGAATAATTATAATTATTATATATATAATAATTAAAACCTTGATCATAATAATTAAAAGCCTGACTATAATTCAATCCCTAACCATAACCCTAATCCTAACTCTAATCCATACCCTATCCATAATTCTAATCATAACCCTAATTTTACCCTACCTATAACCCTAAGTTTAAATCTAATGATAACCCTAATTCTACCCCTTACCTTAATTGTAATTCTTAGAACTATGATTTTAACGCTAACTCTAATTTGAATTTTAACCCCTAAGCCTAATTATAATTCTAATCACCTACCCCTAACCCTAACCCTAACCTTAATTCTAATTGTAACCCAAAATCTCACCCTAACACTAACCCATATTATAACTCTAAAGCTAGTTTTGACCCTAATTCTCATTTTAATTATCACCCTTCTTTAAACTATAGCTTGAATTATAATTACAAATTTTCTAACCCTAATCCTAAGCCTAATTCTAACCCTAACCTGAATTCTAACCCTAACTCTAGCCCTAACCCTAATGTTAATCCTAATCATAACACTAGATTTCACCCTAACCCTAACCCTTATTATAACCCTAACCCTAGTTTTCACCCTAATTCTCATTCTAATTGTCACCCTTCTTTAAAGTATAACCTAAATTCTAATTATAATTATAACACTAATCCTAACCCTCTTTATATATGCAATTCCAACCCTAACCCTAATTATAACCCTAATCATAACCCTAACCCTAAGTGTAACTCTAATGCTTACCCTAATTTAGTAACCCTAATTCTATTTCTAAATCTAACCCTAATTAAACCTAATAGTAACCCAAACCCTAATGTTAATCCTAATCATAGCCCTAAATTTCACCCCAACCCTAACCCTTATTATAACCCTAGCCCTACATTTCACCCTAATTCTCATTGTAATTGTCACCCTTCTTTAAACTATAACCTAAATTCTAATTATAATTCTAACCCTAATCCTAACCCTATTTTTATCTGCAATTCCAACCCTAACCCTAATTATAACCCTAATCATAACCCTAACCCTAACTCAAATTTTAACTATAATTGTAACCCTAAATATAGCCCTAACCCTAACCGTAATTATAACTCTAATGCTTACCCTAATAATGGTTAAGGTTAGTGTTAGGTTTAGAGTTAGAGTTATAGTTGTGAATAAGGTTTTAATCTTAATTATAACCCTAATCATAACCCTAACCTTAATGCTAACCCTAACTCTAATTGTAACTCTACTTGGAACCCTAATTGTAGCCCTAAGACTAACCCTAATTGTAACTCTAGTCATAATTCTAACCATAACCATAACTCTAATTCTAATAGTAACTCACCTTAATTTATTAACCCTAATTCTAATAGGAACCCTTGTTGCAAGTATGGGCCTAATTGGTGTTGTCATTGATGTCAACATACTTAGGTTGCATTAATGAGAAGGATTGGATGAGCTGTGTGCTGAGGATATTGAGAAAATTAGTCTCAATCAGGAATAGTGAAGAACAGTGATGATAACAAGGTAAAAGTCCAAGATAGGTTGAGGATCAGAGGATGCGGTTTAAAGGGTTTGTAGATATGAGTCTTGAGATGTTACTGTCAAGATTTCAAAGGTCCACATGAAGATCTGAAGAAGTTATGGTCGCTCAAGTAGAACCGGTTCCGACAGATGTTCAGTGGTGACAAAGTGTCACAGATTGGTTCGGTGAGCTCCGGCATTGCATTATCGCATTCTACAGATTGGAGGGAGTGTTGAAGAAATCTGTGTGAAGTGACAACTAGATTTGTTCATGGTTTGGAGGTCCGGAAGCACCTTTTTCATTATGATAGTGATGACAGACTGTGTTCTTGAAGTTCTGAATGAAGAAGAGAAGAAGTCCAGTAAGCTAATAAAGTGCAGATGTTCTTGGTGTTTTAGGGAAGGTTATGATGATCGCTGGATCATGTCAAGTTCATGTTGGCAGTCCGCATTGAAGTTAGAGTTTGGATTTGATGGATAACCACTGGTTGTTGGTGTTCTTTCTGAGACTGGCCGACCGAATGTATTACAAGTCTTTCGGATGATTTACAAGTGTTTACCGACTTAGATGATTGTTCCTAAGTTGATGTCATGTATAAATAAGGGATTGTGAAGTCATTTCAAAGTGTGTCTTAGTGTAGATGAGTGTGGCATAGCGAAGAAGAAGAGCGAAATCCAGAGCAGGAGTTTTTGGGCTTAAATGGATCTGATCCAGGCATGGTAAAGATGTCAATCTCCAGTTCAAGTTTGTGATACTTGTTACTTTGTAGATAGTGTGTCTCTTGTAGGCAGTGTGCCTCTTGTGAGCAGTGTGCTCAGGCAGTGAGCCCTAATTGGCATGTGCCATCTATTTTTCTTATTCTTCTAACAGAGAATAATCCTTGGGTTAATCACCCCGTGGTTTTTCCCTTGACCGAGTTTTCCACATGTCAAAATCTTGGTGTCTCATGTGTTGATGTGTATCTGCTCTGGTGTTTATGCTTTATGCTTTCATGAGTGATTAATTGATATGCTATTAAATAACAAACAGGATTTAAGTGTTTGAATTAGAAGCAAGTTTTGGACAACTGATTCACCCCCCCTCTCAGTTGTCTGTCCTGAATCCAACAATTGGTATCAGAGCCAAGTTCCTCTAAAAGGAGCTTAACTGCTTGAGGAGATCTAGGATGTCGTCATACAAGAAGGATAGTCCAAAGTTTGATGGAACCAACTTCTCTCTTTGGAAAGGTCGCATGAAATGTCACTTGCAATGTATGGGAAAGGCGTACTGGTCCATGGTCACAAAAGCGTATGCACCTCCACAGGGTGGTTTGACAACTCTAAATGAAATCATAGATGCTGAAAACAATCTGCGAACCAAAGAGGCTCTTCTAAGTGCATTAACTGACTCAGAGCTCTCAAATTTTATTGACCTACCAACTGCCTATGAGATCTGGATTAAATTGGAACTTCTGCATGAAGGAGATGAGTATGTTAAGTGTGCAAGGTTGCAGAGTCTAAAAGGGAAATTTGAAAGACTGAATATGAGAGATGATGAAAATATTACTACCTTTATGCCAAGAGTAAATGAGCTGGTATGTGGAATTAGGAATGCTGGTGGAGTCTTGGATGAAAATGAGATTGTTGGCAAAATTCTCAGATCCCTTCCTGCTGCCTACAAAATCAAGGTTGCTGCCATTGATGAATTCAGAGCCCATACAACTATCACAAGAGACCAATTGGCTGGCAAACTACCTACATTTGAAATGACCAAGTTTGGAGATGATCCCCCCAAGATTGAATTTGCATTCAAAGCCAGTGCCTCTGTGAAAGGTAAACAAAGATTTGATCTAGGAGAAAACTCTTCAAGGAAGCTGTCATGGTATGATCAAGCAAGAAGAGACATGGAAGTGGAAGAAGTAGAAACAGCTCAACTTGAAGCTCTCATTGCAAAGAGACTACCAAGAGGATCCGGTAAGTATGAAGGAAAATTACCCTTTAAGTGCTTCAACTGCAATAAGATTGGTCATTTTGCCTCAAGATGTCCGGAAAGATCTACAAGGTCAAATTCTAACAAACAAAGGTTCCAAAAGAATTGTTATTATGTTCATGAAGAAGATGATAATGGAGTAAGAGATGATGAATCAGAGATAGCAAACAAATCCAGAAATGAATGGTTGTTTATTGCCATCAAGGAAAAAGATCCAATATCCTCTGAATCTGTCAATCATAAGGTTGTAGAAAGAGCTTTGGTTGCCCAAGTTGAAGAAAAGGATGATTGGGTTATTGACAGTGGATGCTCTCACCATATGACAGGTGACAAGAACAAGTTCTTAGATTTGGAAAGGTATGAAGGAGGAATGGTAAAGTTTGGTGATAATTCTGCTGATAGAATCAAAGGTAGGGGAACTATTTCTTTTGATGGAAAAAATAAAACTGGTAATGTACTGTATGTTGAAGGATTGAAGCACAATCTTCTCAGTGTTGGATAGTTGGTAGACAAAGGTTATGATCTCCAATTCAAGAATGGAAAATGTAGGATCTTTGAAAGCTCTGGAACTGAGATTGCATCTAGTACTCAAACAAAAGGTAATATCTTCCATCTAGTTGGTACTAATAAAAGTTGTCTATTTGTTCAAGTTGATCAGAGTTGGTTATGGCATAGAAGGATGTGTTATGTAAATTTTGATAACATCATCAAGATAAGCAATACTCACGCTGTAAGAGATCTTCCACAATTGGTAAAACCTACAAATAGTTTGTGCAAAGAATGTCAGCTGGGTAAACAGAGTAGAGTCTCATTCAAAAGCAAGGATCAGTCCTCTACCAGATTATTGGAATTAGTTCATACTGATCTATGTGGTCCGACAAGAATCAAGAGTATGCAAGGTGATAGATATTTCATGTTACTGATTCCCAGATGATGTGGGTTACCTTTCTAAAGGAGAAATTAGAAGCTTTTGAGAAGTTCAAAATCTTCAAGGCTATGGTAGAGAATCAAACTGGATTAAAACTGAAATGTCTGAGGTCTGATAGAGGTGGTGAATTATTAGCAGAATGGAGTAGTAGAGAGAAAGAACCAGACCATCTAGGAAGCATCCAGGATAATGATGATGGAAGCAAATGTTCCCCAGATGTTTTGGAGAGAAGCTGTCAGCACTACAGTCTATACTCTCAATCGAGTTCAAATCAGAAGCAATACCGATAAGACTCCTTATGAACTTTGGTTTGGCATTACTCCTACTGTAAGATATTTCAGAGTCTTTGGTAGCAAATGTTACATCAAAAGAGATGAAGATTTAGGCAAGTTTGATGCTAGAAGTGATGAAGGAATATTCTTGGGTTACTCTACTCAAAGCAAAGCATACCGGTGTTATAACAAGAGACTAAGAAAGATGATAGAAAGTACAAATGTGAAGGTTGATGAGGGAATAGAGAAACCCTCAAGGTTTTATGAGTATGATGAAGATGATCAGAATGATGTTTTGGTTCAAGAAGCTCAATCCTCTCTTGAAACTCAAATTCAGACTAATCCAGTAAATCAAGAAGAAGAGATAGGTCTGAATGAGCCTGATCAAGAAGCAGAAGTGCAAGAGACCCCCAAAGTTCCAAGGTATGTAAGACTGAACCACTCTGAAGATCAGATCATAGGTGACAAAAGCAAAGGTGTGCAAACTAGAAGGAAAATTGCTCAAAATTTAGATGAATATTGTTTGATTTCAAAGATTAAACCTAAGACAATAAATGAAGCCTGCAATGATGAAAATTAGACCAAAGCAATGGAGGAAGAGTTGATGCAAATTGAGAAAAATCACAATTGGGATCTTGTTCCTAGACCTAGAAACAAGAATGTGATTGGAACCAAATGGGTCTTTCGGAACAAACTAAATGAAGTTGGTGAAGTAATAAAAAATAAGGCTAGATTAGTCTACAAAGGCTACTCTCAAATAGAAGGGATTGATTTTGAAGAAACCTTTGCTCTGGTGGCAAGATTTGAAGTAGTCAGACTATTCCTTGCATTTGCTGCCTTCAAGGATTTCAAAGTGTATCAGATGGATGTCAAATCTGCTTTCCTAAATGGTGACTTAGAAGAAGAAGTGTACATTGAACAACCGGATGGATTTTAGTTATCTGAGCATGGTGATATGGTTTGCAAATTAAAGAAGGCACTGTATGGTCTAAAGCAAGCCCCAAGAGCATGGTCTGAGAGGCTGGACAAACATCTTTTGAAGATTGGTTTCAACAAAGGTACTGTTGATAGTAACCTATATTTTAAAATTGATTATGAAAACATCTTGATTGTTGAAGTATTTGTTGATGATATCATCTTTGGGGGAAGAGACAGTATGTGTAAAACCTTTGCAAATCAAATGAAAAGTGAGTTTAAAATGTCAATGCTTGGTGAAATGAATTTCTTCTTGGGTCTGCAAATTACTCAGACAAAGAAAGTAATCTTTATCTCTCAGACCAAATATGTGAAAGAATTGTTGAGGAAATTTTGAATGGAAGATTCAAAGCCAATGAACACTCCCATGGCAACCGGATGTAAGTTGAGCAAAGATGATGACTCTCCTAAGACATATCAGACCAAGTACAGATCAATGATTGGAGGATTATTGTATCTCACTCATACTAGACCAGATTTAATGCAGGCTGTTGGTCTTATGACGAGATTCCAGGCTAATCCCAGAGAATCTCATGTCATGGCAATCAAAAGAATTTTTAGGTACTTAAAAGGAACAGTTGAGTATGGTCTATGGTATTCTAGAGATCATAATTTTTCTCTTCATGCATATACAAATGCAGATTGGGTAGGAGATGTGGATGATAGGAAGAGTACAAGTGGAGGAGCATTCTTTTTGGGAAAAAGGTTGGTTTCTTGGCTAAGTAAGAAACAAGAGGCAATATCCCTATCTACAACTGAAGCAGAATACATTGCAGCAGCAGGAAGTTGCACTCAAGTTTTGTGGATGAAGCAGATGCTAAGAGATATTCAAGTAGAATATGAGGAGCCTATCACAATTTTCTGTGATAATTCAAGTGCAACAAATATTTCTAAGAATCCGGTGTTGCATTCTAAGACTAAGCATATATCTATCAAGTTTCACTTTTTGAGAGAGCAAGTGAACAAGGGTGAAGTCAGATTGGAGTATGTGCCCTCCAAGGATCAACTTGCAGATATTTTTACTAAACCTCTTCCCAAGGACTCTTTTGAGTATCTCAGGGCGAAGTTAGGGGTTATTGCCCCTCCGATGATGAACTAGGATGCATTGATGTGCATCAATTTGGTGGATATCACAGTCATATCTTGTGATCCAGATTGGTGATGGGAAGCTGCTACTTAGGGGGAGCAGCTGGTATGATTCTGATGTGTTAGAATTGCAAGTATGAGCCCTTTGCCATTGATGTCAAAGGGGGAGAGAAGACATGTGAAAAACAAGTAGTTGATGATCAAAGGGGGAGCATTAAAGGAAGAGAAGACATGTGAAGAGTTGTTGCTGTTAGGGGGAGCTGTGATAGAAAGGAGAAATTCTTGTCTTGATGGTTTTTCACATCATATGTTGCCATCAATGACAAAGGGGGAGATTGTTGCAAGTATGGGCCTAACCGGTGTTGTCATTGATGTCAACATACTCAGGTTGCATTAATGAGAAGGATTGGATGAGCTGTGTGCTGAGGATATTGAGAAAATTATTCTCAATCAGGAACAGTGAAGAACAGTGATGATAACAAGGTAAAAGTCCAAGATAGGTTGAGGATCAGAGGATGCGGTTTAAAGGGTTTGTAGATATGAGTCTTGAGATGTTCTTGTCAAGATTTCAGAGGTCCACATGAAGATCTGAAGAAGTTATGGTGGCTCAAGTAGAACCGGTTCCGACAGATGTTCAGTGGTGACAGAGTGTCACATATTGGTCCAGTGAGCTCTGGCATTGCATTATCTCATTCTACAGATTGGAGGGAGTATTGAAGAAGTCCGTATGAAGTGACAACTAGATTTGTTCATGGTTTGGAGGTATGAAAGCACCTTTTTCATTATGACAGTGATGACAGACTGTGTTCTTAAAGTTCCGGATGAAGAAGAGAAGAATTCTAGTAAGCTGATAAAGTGCGGATGTTCTTGGTATTTTAGGGAAGGTTATGATGATCGCTGGATCATGTCCAGTTCATGTTGGTAGTCTGCATTGAAGTTAGAGTTTGGATTTGATGGATAACCACCAATTGTTGGTGTTCTTTCCGAGACTGGCCGACTGGATGTATTACAAGTCTTCTGGATGATTTACAAGTGTTTGCCGACTTAGATGATTATTCCTAAGTTGATGTCATGTATAAATAAGGGATTGTGAAGTCATTTCAAAGTGTGTCTTGGTGCGGATGAGTGTGGCATAGTGAAGAAGAAGAGCGAAAGGCAGAGTAGGAGTTTTTGGGCTTAAATGGAACTGATCCAGGCATGGTAAAGATGTCAATCTCCAGTTCAAGTTTGTGATACTTGTTACTTTATAGGCAGTGTGTCTCTTGTAGGCAGTGTGCCTCTTGTGAGTAGTGTGCTTGGGCAGTGAGCCCTAATTGGCATGTGCCATCTATTTTTCTTATTCTTCTAATAGAGAATAATCCTTGGGTTAATCACCCCGTGGTTTTTCCCTTGACCAAGTTTTCCATGTCAAAATCTTGGTGTCTCATGCGTTGATGTGTATCTGTTTTGGTGTTTATGCTTTATGCTTTCATGAGTGATAAATTGATATGCTATTAAATAACAAAGAGGATTTAAGTGTTTGAATTAGAAGCAAGTTTTCGACAACTAATTCACCCCCCCTCTCAGTTGTCTATCCTGAATCCAACAATCCTAACCCTAACCCTAATTCTAATCATACTGTGAATCTGCCCTAACTATAATCCTATTTTTAAATATAACAAAAACCATATTTCTAACCCTTACCTTAATCCTAATTTTAACTATGATTTTAACACTAACCCTAACTTGAATTCTAACTCTAACTCTAGCCCTAACCCTAACCCTAAATGTAACTCTAATGCCTATCCTAATTTAGTAACCCTAACCCAACCCTAACTATAATCTTAATCAAACATAACTATAACCCTAACCTTAACATTAATTCTAATCATAACCCTAAATTTCACCCTAACCCTAACCATTATTATGACCCTAACCCTAACTCTAATTGTAACATTAACACTAATTATAGTTGTAACCCTAATTCTAATCCTAACCCAAACCCTAACCCTAATTATAATCCTAACCCTAACCCTAATCCTAATTTTAACCCTAATCGTAACTCTAACACTAATTCTTATTCAAACCCTAACCCTAATTATAACCCTAATCAAACATAATAGTAACCCTAACTCTAACATTAATCCTAATCATAAGGTCCTAAGTTTCACCATAACCCTAACCCTTATTATAACCCTAACCCTAGTCTTCACCCTAATTCTCATTGTAATTATCACCCTTCTTTAAACTATAACCTGAATTCTTATTATAATTCTAAACCTAATGCTAGCGTTATTTTTATCTGCAATTCCAACCCTAACCCTGACCCTAACACTAACACTAACTCAAATTGTAACTATAATTGTAACCCTAACTATAGCCCTAACCCTAACCCTAATTGTAACTCTAATGGTTACCCTAATTTAATAATCCTAACTCTATTTTTACCTCTAATCCTAAGCCAACCCTAATTATAACCCTAATCAAACCTAATAGTAACCCTAACCCTAATGTTAATCCTAATCATAACCCTAAATTTCACCCTAAACCTAACCCTTATTAAAACCCTAACCCTAGTTTTCACCCTAATTCTCATTGTAATTGTCACCCTTCTTTAAACTATAACCTAAATTCTAATTATAATTCTAACCCTAATCCGAACCGTATTTTGTGCTATGTTGGGATCTATCCTAAGTTACCCATCCTAGCCACCCTTGCGAATCCCATTAGGTTTCCATTTTCATATCTAATATGCCAATAATTCTAAACCTAACCCTAGTTCTAACATTGGAATTAGTGTTAGGGTTAAGGTTAGAATTATTGTTAGGGTTAGGGTTGGGTCATTTCAAATTATTTCATTGGTGCAATATTAATTCCCAAATTTATATTAATAGATAAAACTATTTGGTATGGAGTAACTGTTTAAAGACATCATTTGACATCATATGAAAAATATATAATATGAAGTATTCTAACGCATGTACATTGCCACCCTAGTACTTGTACACATAAGAATAGTATTATCCACGTAATATTCTTATTTGTTTATTTGCAAATACTCTTACCCTTAAAAATTACACAAACCATTCATATCATGGTTGTTTGATTTGAGTTCCACAAATCACTCATGTTTTGTTTGCATGTCTTAGCCTATTCTTTATCATATGTTACATATTCCTAATCATAAACCCTAACCCTAACCCTAATTCTAACACTAATTCTAATTGTAATTGTAACCCTAATGTTTAGGCCAATACTAACCCTAATTCAATTCCTAAATCTAAACCTAACCAAAACCCTAATTCTCACCAGTAGGGAGGAGAAATGTGCTCCTCTCACTGTGGCATCTCTTGATCAATGTCGTTATCATCGATGTGTGCACTCTGATATCTGATATATACCATAATTCTAACCCTGACGATAACCCAATTCCATCCTTAACCCTAATCCTAATTCTAATCCTAAACCTCATTATATTGCTAACCTTATTTCTATCCTGAACTCTAACCCTAATTCTAAGTCTAACCCATGTCCTAAAACTCATTCCTCACCTCAATATTAGTGTTCCATTGTCCCACATCAATATTTAAAAGTGAGATTGCATCACATGAATTGACCCTCAAATTTCAAAATATAAAACTTATAATTTTCTTAACTCTTGCCTATTTCTTTCCCACCACGAGCTGACTTGATAGACATTTTGTATGATTTATCACTTTTAGGGTCTTAGATATGTCATTTCTCATGGCATTACCATTTTTTAGATCTTTAGAAGGATTGTATTCTTACTTATCATTATTCCATTATTATATCTTTTATTTTAATGTTTTGTTCTCTGTTGGCATCTATCCTTTACCCACCATAGCCACCCTTGCCAATCCCATTAGGTTTCCATTCATATCTAATATACCACTAATTCTAAACATAACCCTAGTTCTAACACTAGAGTTAGTGTTAGGGTTATAATTATGGTTAGGGTTAGGGTTGGGTCATTTCAAATGATTTCATTGCTAAAATATTAATTCCCAAATTTATATTAACAAATAAAACCATTCGGTATGGACTAACTGTTTAAAGACATCATTTGACATCATAAGACAAATATATAATATGAAGTATTCTAACGACATGTACATTGCCACCCTAGTACTTGTACACATAAGAATAGTATTTGTCCACTTAATATTCTTATCTATTTCTTTACAAATACTCTTACCCTTCAAAATTACACAAACCATTCATATCATGGTTGTTTGATTTGAGCTCCAACTATTTTAAAACTTTTGTTTCAAGGTTTTGTAGGTATTTGTAGTGACTATACTTAAACCACACTCAACTCAATGGTCAAGGGTAAATTTTATCTAATAATAATAGAATAACTATTTACCACTTTTTGACATGGATAAAGTGTAAAATTACTATTAAATATTTAAATATTGAAAATAATATTTAAATAGAGTGTGTATACACCTAAAAATGACACAAATCATCCTAAATAAATATTCTAAATATTTATTCCATTCTTCTACCAATTAAATAAATATTCTAAATTTATTTAATCGATTCATTATTCCATAATTAAATAAATTCAATTTATTTAATTAAAATTCTTCTAAGTGTCCTACATGATTAAATAATCATAAATTATTTAATTAAATCCAAATTCCTCTATTCTAAGTTCTAAATTCAAAAATCCACCTCACCTTTACACCTCACCTTTTCCACCTCACCTTGTCCACCTCATCAGGTTGCACATGTAATTAAATATATTTAATATTTAATTACCTATTTCTCTCTCACCCACATGGCCTATTTCTTCTCAAATCAGAAGTTAGTTAACTAATCAATCAAAAGTGTTAACTAACTGGTCAATTGAGTTAATCCCTCAATCAATTCAGTCAATTCCATAATTCATTCTTCCAACTGATCAATCAAGTCTGTTAACTGTTCAGTCAATGGAGTTGACTCTCTAATCAATTTTGTCAAATCCCCTCTTTCATGATGGAGCTGGGACACTTGTCACATTTCCACTGGTTGCACATTCCTCAACCATCCTTAGCTGTTGATCTTCATATCTCCTCTCAACCGTTGATTCCCATTCTTCCAAGTCTATAAATGAAGCTTCATCCCTCCATTCTATTTATCTAGGCTTTTGACATCGTTACTCTGCAGAAATATCACCAGCGTGCCTTTGGCACCCTTTTATCATCTACAAGCTTGAGATCACCATTTTTGCTTTGAAGCTCATCTTCATTGCATATCACCACAGCCATTCACCATCGACTTCCTACAAACAGCTAAAAGAGTGCACTCTCTAAGGGCTCACTTACCAGCAAAAGGATGATTATGATAGGCGAACAACAGAAGTTTTGAAACGGGAAAGGTTTGCACTGTATTGTTCGTTACTTCGTTTATTGAATCTTTCTTAATTTCACTATTCTGTTGATGTTTGGGTCTTATATTATTCATTTGATTGATCTACGTTTTACCCTTACATTTTTGGCGCCCACCGTGGGGCCCTTGCCCCTTTATCTCACCAAAATTTGAGCTCTTTCGAAGACAGGTTCCGTACAGGTCACGTAGAATCATGCACAGATTACTTCAGTGCATTTAAACATTTCTACAATGCATATATAGACTGTTACGACACTTCTATCATTCCTGCGCATCTGTGCATTTTTGCTACGCTTTTGCGCATTGTTACGGCGCTTTTGATTCTATTGCGCATACATTCCTTTTTACAGCGCATATATGCACTATTACTACGCATTTAAAATTACTACGCATCTGTTCATTTACATGGCACATTTGATCAAAGTTGCTGCGCATTTGTTCATTCTGCACTTCTATGTATTCCTGTTGCGCTTTTGCACACTGTTATGGCGCATTCATAGTTGCTGCGCTTCTGTTGGTTATTTCTGCGCATTTAATCACTGAAGCTGCGCTTCTGTAATACACTGAGGTTTTAATACTTTTCTAGGGGAATTTGCTAACGCTAACCTTTTCGCAGGTGTTTGTTGGAGCTATTTTGTAGGATAGGCTCGGGTTTAGTTCCATATAGTTGCATTTAAATAGTTCACATTTCACTTTCCAAGGGATAGTAAAACTGATGTGCATTCAAATCCTCACCAAGCTCTAATTAGGAAAGCAGTAACTGGATCATTTGTTTCTTGCATTGCAACACTTTCCAAGTTATTACTAGCTGGAATTAAAACTGAACTCACCTTTGATTTTAAGGTTAAAAAGAACCATTGCTATATCGTGAGACCAAAATTTCAAAGTTAACTATCTCGTACTACGCGGATTTAAAACTGAACTCACCTTTGATCTTGAGGTTAAAAAGAACCATTGCTATATCGTGAGACCAAAACTTCAAAGGTAACTATCTTGTGCTACGCGGATTTAAAAACTGAACTCACCATTGCTTTCTAGGATTAAAACTCAACCACTGCTATCTTGCTAAAATCACTTCAAAGTTCTGCGCTTGAGTAGATTAGCCCATTTAGTTTTTCACTTTTAACTAGGTTGGATTAATCAATGTTTTCTGTGCTTGGCGAATGACAATAGGTTTATGCTCTCCCCTCTTCTGGGTGATCAGAGTGCCAGACTTGTCATTCTATTTGTTTAATCTTTAGGAGGGGCCTGCCCTTGGATGTACGCTTGTCTAAGTGGGAACAACCCTGAGTGGTAACAAGCTAATGCCAAGCCCTACCAAGCCACTTAAAATAAATTGTGCTTGAGGTGAAAACTTCCTGCAACAAGTGCTGTTATGTTACACCGATGGCCAACCTCCCCCAAAACCCTCTCAGGCACAACCCTTTGAGGCTGGGAGACTCCATAACGGAGAGTAGTGTCGCCACACGTGTAACCACTTGAACGGTTGCCCGAATTAAATACCTCTTGTTTTAGTGGCCCAAATCCCTTATAATCCATTTCTCACCTAAGATTTTTGTGCTTGCTTTTGTTCAGTTAGTCCAAAATAGAGTTGAAAAAACTACAAAAACAATGAAAAACTACAAAATATTCTTTGTGCTTGCTGTGTTTTCTTGCTGTTAATTCATAATATCAGATCAGGAAGACCTTTTCTAGCCAAAAAATACCAAAAACAGGAGAAAAATCCAAAAATTTTGCCAAAAAATCAAAGTTGCGCATATAATCCTTTCTGCTACGCATTTGTAGCGACTTGTTGCGCTTCTGTAATGACTTGCTACACATACACACTGTTACTGCGCATATATGCATTGTTGCTGCGCATATATATTACACCAGAGCTACGCATATACTGTGACTTACGATGCATTTGTTCATTCCTGCTGCGCATTTGTTTCGGCGCATACGCAACAGTGAGCACTTGCCCTATTTTTGAGAAGATATTTTCACCTGATCAGAGCACCCATTTCAGCCTAGTTTCACTTTCTGAGATCAGATCCAACCTTGCGGTCAGTCTTCATCTGTTTCACCCAAGTCTCTCTCTTTCGTCGATCGTCCCATTTACTTTCTATCCAAGTCCCTCTTGTCCCAAGGTCAGTCTATCCCATACCAGTTTGACATAGGTCCATTTTCGTGTCATTAGTGAATTCAAGTAAGCCTAGTAGGTCACAGTACCTTTTGCTAGTAGTCTTGTTGAATGATTAAGCCCTACACAGTAAGACTGGTATCGACTACCCTTGCTAGTGGCTAGCGTCTTGTGTCAACCGTCTTACCTGAAGTCATTGAGCGAGAAAATCCTTTGTCCAAGTCTTGTCCTAGATATCCCATTCATAACAGTCTTAGTTGGCACCTTGCCAGAATTTCTAGTCCTCGTCCCCTCCATCCCGCGTCACCTTGCATGGTTCTTACTCGATCCCAATACAACAAGCAAATAGAAATGGCCGACTCATCCAATCACCTTCTCCCACCACGTGATGGTGAAGAAGAGATTTCTCATGAAGAATTAGTGGTGCACATGCAAGATAGAAAATTCCAACGCCTCGTAGAGAAGATACTCCTTGAAGACCCCCATAAATACTTCCATCATCTTGCTAGTCTCGGAATCAAACTCCCCGCAGACTTTGACATTAGCTCCATCATGGAAAATGTAGACAATGATCATGAGAGGGGCACAAATGACACAGTCCCACATGCACATGAGAGGGGCACAAATGACACGATCCCCCATGCAAATGATAGAGGAAAGCAACCCATAGATCAAAATGCTCATATGGCAGACATGAGACAACAAATCGAAAGTCTAAAGCTCGAGATATCCAACCTCAAGACCGGTACAAGCTCCAAGAACTACTCCTTGGAAGATATAGCACTGTACCCCTTTGACAAAAATTTGGTCATGAAACCATTCGCCTTTCAGTTCGGAGTTTCAAAATTTGACAAATATAAAGGGAAGGGGGACCCTAGAGATCATATCAGGGAATTCACTGCAGCATATTTAGAAGTAGCTCACAATGAGACCTACTTAATGAGACTATTCCTGCAATCTTTAGGTGGTCAAGCCATGGAGTGGTTCTCGCGTCTCCCACCAGGAATCAAAACTTTTGATGAACTTGTCAATAAATTTATAACGCACTTCTCTTACAACATAGAACACGAGGTATCTATGCTAGATCTATACAACACCAAACAAAAGAGTGGTGAGTCATTCGCCACCTTCCTACAATGATGGAGATAGCTAGCTAGTAAGTGTTCTTACGATATGCCTGAGAAGCAGCTATTGGAAATGTTTGTCCACAATCTAAACACTGATCTTAGCTATCAGATTCAGATACAATGCCCTACCTCATTCTCCAAAGTCATTGAAATGGGCCTATTCATTGAAAAAGCTATGATCACTAAAGGAACTCTCAAGCTCTACAAGGACACACCTCCTTCCACTTACACAACAGATAAATCAAAGTTTTGGACCAAGAACAAGAATGTGGTCAACGATGGAGTAGTGGACGCCAAGGTGGCAGCCCCTAAACAACAACCCATATTCACTCTTAAGGGAGAAGCAAATAACGGTGCACTCAACAAGCCACCCCCTCGGGAACCTAGACCTTGGTTCAATTCAAATCCAAGGAGAAAATTCACACCGTTGGGGGAATCTCAAGAGTCTGCCCTAAGTAAGTTGTTGGCTAACAACGAAATTTCTCTACTGCCAACAAGTGATTATGAGCCTATAGTCAAACCTCCCTACTGGAAGGACACAGACTATTGTGAATATCATCGAGGAAGGGGGCACACAACTAACAATTGCATCCACCTCAAGAATGTCATACAGGATATACTGGATCAGAATCAGGGAGGGACACAACAGCATACCTCCAATGAATCTCATGTGGCCTACCGGGATCCACTTTTGAATCACAACAGGCCGTATAACAACAATCACAACAATGGCCACAACAGCAACAACGGTCACAACGGCAACAACTACAATGGCAATACCAATAATGATAACAATTGCAACCAGCCAAATCAGAATAGCGGGACGAGTAATGCTAACTATGCAAGCATTCCATTTGAGTACACCATTAACTGCATTTCTGAGCATATTCCACAGGTCAATGTCATCTCCCCCAACCAACAACCAGGACCCAACAGAACTGGTTGTAGTATAATTACCTGCAGTGGTAAAGTCACGATCAATACCACCCCTCCAAGGTCATCCCCATCTCCGTCCAACTCCTGTCAGTACAATGTCATCAACCAGTTACAAAAAACTCCAGCTCACATCTCTATATTGGAGCTATTGCGTCTATCTCCTTCTCATAAGGAGATTCTTGAGAAAGCCTTAGTGGAAACCACTATCCCCACTAACCTGGCCCAAGAGAAGTTTCAGACCATGGTAGGCAATCTGACATCCTCCACTTCCATATCATTTACTGAGCAAGATGACCTTTCTGTATCTCAACCCCACAACACCCCTCTACACATTGTCGCATTCATACACAAGCACCGCATCAAGAGGGTTCTCATTGATGGGGGTGCCAGTTTAAATATTTGCACATTGAAGCTAGTCCTTGCACTGGGGTTCTCTGAACAGGCAGTTGATCCAAGGAGGAAAATTACCATCAAAGCTTATGATGAGGAAGAAAGAACCACAAAGGGCACGGTTGTCCTACCCATTCAAGTAGGACCGGTAATCAAAGATGTGGTGTGCCAAGTCCTCGATCAGGAGCTTGCTTATAATATCCTACTAGGTAGACCATGGATCCATGCCATGAAGGCTGTCCCCTCAACCTATCATCAATGCATTAAATTCCCGCACAATGGCCAGCAAGTCACCATTCAAGGCGACCCTGACCCCTACCAACACTGCAATTCTTTCCAAGCAAAACCTGAATGTGTCATACCTAACAATAGAGCCTACATTTCCCCTACCCCGCAACTAGACCATACCGCTGAAGCTTCCTCCTCAAGACCCAAACCACTGAAAATTACCATACAAAAAAGTGGCATGGGGGAATACTCCATTGAGCACAGCCTCAACCTTACCAAAATGCCTTTGTCTCCTCGCTCTTTTGGCCAACCCAAGCATCAAACCAGACATTTTCCAAAGCCATCTGCTCCTCCTATAACTCTTGCAAATCCCTTTGTAAAATGGGGGACCTTATCTGATGAAACAGAGGAGCGAGATCTCTGCAATGGCTTTATGCTGAAGAAGAAAACACACCCCAAGAGCCGCCTAGACTCCCCACAGAACTCTATGGACGGGGTGAAACTATTTTACACAAGATGGGGTACGAAGGACAAGGCCCCATAGGCCTCAGAAAAGAAGGAATCGTTGAACCTATACAAACTTCTTCATCCTCTTCGGCTAGAAACACAAGTGGCCTAGGATACAAAGGCAAGGGTAAAGCCAAGGAAAATGCCTGCCTTGTGGAGACAATCCAAACACTCCAAGTGGACAGCGACACAGATTCAGATGATTCAAATGAGTACGAGTGGGATGAGCTAATAGAGCACTCCTATGATGACAAAGAGGTTGACACCATCCAAACTCTTAGCCCCTACCATGAGGGACAAACACAACGGGATAGACCATTGGAGTCTGATTTGCCCATCCCTGAGATTATGGCTTTCGAGGAAAGTTTAAATTCTATTGCAATAAACAACTTGGAAGAAAGTACCACCCAGAACACTACCCCCGCCAATGCTCCTAACATTTCCATTCACACCATCAATGAATTAGGTCTATTATCTGACTCCCTTCCCCTCTTGCACCCTGAGCTTATTGACTGGGACCTGCAAGGAACTCCCCAACTAGATATGTTCCAAAACAATGATGCTTACATTGATTATATGGTACTTAGGGACCACTTACCCAAGGGAGATCATAAAGCTGGTTTTGCCATCGAATTGAATACTGTGGCTTACTTCGGGGAGGGTGCCAAGCCTTCCAGTCGCAAAAATATCAAGATCAAAAATGGATCTAACAGTGAAAACCACATTGCGGCAGTGTCAGATCATAAAACAGTAAAAAGAAAGGACGCATCCGAAGGTGAAAACCCAACTGTGGCACCTGTATCAGGAAAGGTCACAGATTGTTGTGGAACCAACAGAGCCCATGAATATTGGAACAGAAGAGCAGCCCAAGATTATCCACTTTGCCAAATCTCTCACACCGCCAGAGAAAACTAGGTTTGTACCGTTCTTTAAGAAGAAGAGAGGCAGCTTTGCTTGGTCGTATGCAGACATGCCAGGTCTAGACCCAAACTTGATTCTACATCACCTGCCATTGGACCTAGGGGTGAAACCAGTAAAGCAGAAGCTGAGAAAGATGCATCCTCACATAGCCCTTTTGGTCAAAGAAGAACTCAAGAAATTGCTAGATGTGGGGTTCATTAGAGCCATAGACTACCCAGAGTGGATATCTAATATTGTGCCAGTGTCTAAACTAGATGGCCGAGTTCGACTATGCAATGATTTTTGAGACTTAAACAAAGCATGCCGCAAGGATGACTTTCCATTGCCAAACATCGATATCATAGTGGACCTCACTGCAAGACATACAATGCTATCACTCATGGACGGATTCTCAGGGTATAATCAAATCAAAATAGCACCAGAGGATCAACACAAAACAGCTTTTACTTGCCCATGGGGTACCTTTTGCTGGAATGTCATGCCTTTTGGGCTAAAAAACGCAGGTGCTACATATCAGCGGGCCATGACAACTATATTCCATGACATGATGCATGTAACTATGGAGGACTATGTTGACGATATCTTAGCAAAATCTCTCACAAGGGACTCACACTTGGATGTCCTAGAAAAAGTCTTTCAAAGATTAGACCAATTCCACGTCAAACTGAACCCAAAGAAATGTGTGTTTGGGGTAACTTCAGGCAAGCTGCTAGGCTTCATCATGTCCGCAAACGGAATAGAGGTAGACCCAGCTAAGGTCAAAGCTATAATGGACATGCCACCACCCAAGACTCTAACTCAGTTGAGATCCTTACAGGGAAAGCTACAGGTCATCCGTAGATTCATATCACAGCTGGCAGACAAGTGCCAACCTTTTAGCCATCTCCTGCATAAGAACATTCCATTTAGGTGGGATGAAAGGTGTGACAAAGCATTCTACAAGCTAAAGGAGTACCTTATGAACCCACCCATTCTCATGCCTCCAATCCAACGAAAGCCTCTCATTCTCTACATATCGGCTACACCTACTGCTCTGGGAGCTTTTCTAGCACAGCAAGACTACGAGAATAAGGAAAGAGCTATGTACTACATCTATCGAACCTTAGTGGGCTATGAGTTGCAATACTCACAAGTAGAAAGATCATGTCTCGCGGTAGTTTTTGCTTCACAAAAACTCCGGCATTACATGCTTGCACACCCAGTTAAGCTCATTACAAAAATAGACCCATTGAATTATCTTCTTAGCAAAGCTGCTCTCACAGGTCGCCTGGCAAAGTGGGTAATGCTTCTCAGTGAGTATGACATCAAATATGTGGACAGAAAAGCCATCAAGGGTCAAATCATAGCTGACCAACTAGCCGATGCACCGTTACAAGACAACAAGCCCATGCAGTTTGAGTTTCCTGATGAGTCCTTATTCACCATATCAACATCTTCTTGGAAACTCTACTTCGACGGGTCTTACACAAACCATGGATCGGGGGCAGGTATCCTATTTATAACTCCTCAAGGGGACACAATTCCAAAGTCTTACCGTTTGTTATTTCCGTGCACCAATAACATAGCGGAGTATGAAGCCTTGGTGATTGGTCTTAAGATGGAAACTAAGTGGAAAATTCAAGAACTACATGTCTATGGTGATTCGCAGCTTATCATCAATTAGGTCAATGATGAGTATCAAACTAAAGATGAAAAGCTCATCCCCTACAAAAGAATGGTCGATGACTTCAAAGAGCACTTTGGGACCATCTCCTTTGAGCAAATACCCAGGATCGAGAACGAGGCAGCAGATGCAATGGCTACCATAGCCTCTCTTCTAAAAATACCTGAGCATGAGTCACGGTATGAGTTCCTAGTGGAAACTATACGGCAACCAGCTTATGATCTCCTTGAGACCCATTCCATATGCCTCCTAGTTGGATCTGATTCACCTTGGTATGGTAAAACTTACACTTACCTCAAGGACAACATTCTCCCACCTAACCTCTCTTCCAACCAAAAGTGAACTTTCATACGACAAACCTCTCGTTACACCATCATCGCCGATACCCTTTACCGACGTGGTCTGGATGGTACTTTACTCCGTTGTTTAGAGCAAGAAGAATCCATAACTACCTTGCGAGACGTACACGAAGGGATCTGCGGAACACACTCCAGCGGGCCCTCCTTAGCCAAGAAACTCATGCGTTTGGGTTATTACTAGCCAAACATGGAAATGGATTCATATCAGTTCGTCAAAAAGTACAAACAGTGCCAAATACACAGGAACCTGATCCATGCACCTGCTCAAGAGTTGAGACCTTTAACAACACCCTGGCCATTTTGCCAATGGGGACTTGACCTTGGGGGAAAGATTCATCCACCCTCTTCCAATGGCCACAAATTCATCATAACCGCCACTGAGTATTTCACAAAGTGGATTGAGGCCATTCCCCTAACCACCATCACAGGAAAGCAAATTTCCTCTTTCATTCTGAATTACATTATCTGCAGATATGGCATTCTTTCATCCATCATAACGGATAATGGAAGACCATTCAAAAATTAGGATGTCCAGGAACTCTGTGAGCGTTTCAAAATCCAACATCGTTTCTCCACTCCATACTACCCCTAAGGTAACGACCAAGCTGAGGCATCAAATAAAACCATTCTAAAAATCCTAAAGAAGACTATCAATGATGCTGGCCGTGATTGGCATGTCCAACTCAATCCCGCTCTGTGGGCCTACAGAACCAGTATACGCACTCCCACAGGTGCTACACCCTATGCCCTTGTCTATGGTTCAGAAGCCATCCTTCCCATTGAAGTTGAACTACCATCCCTCAGGGTGTCGTTGAAAGGTCTCATATCAGATGAAGAATACAGAGTCTCCAGGTTACAAGAACTAGAGCTGCTAGAAGAAAGGCACCAGAAAGCCTTCGACCATCTCAAAGCCTATCAACAGATGATGTCAAGAAGCTATAACCACAAGATTTGCCCGAGATGCTTTAAGGTTGGAGACCTAGTTCTTAAAGAGAATCCTCACAATCAACAAGACAAAGACAAGAAAGGCAAGTTCGAGCCTAACTGGCTTGGGCCCTATGTGATTGTAGCTGCTTACGGATCAGGGGCATATCAGTTGGCCACATCAGAGGGTGAGTTGTTTGAGGATCCAATCAACAACATGCACCTTCGCCGGTTCTATACCTAGGAGAACCCCAATGCAAGGGGGCCTAATAAAATCAAAAAATAAAAAAAATCAAAAAAGTTGAAAAGAGAAAATACAAAAAAAAAAAAAAAATCAGAAAAAATTGAAATCATACAAAAAAAAAAAAATTATCATCCTTTGGTGAAGACCTGGCAAACAGGCGCGTTGGATAGGTATCATGATGAAAACCTGGCAAACAGGCGTCATGTTTACTTTCTAGCTTCCCGTGCAAATAAAAGCAAGTGATGAAAACCTGGTAAATAGGCGTTACTTGTGATAAACCGCCTTCTCCATCTTTGAGAATCCAATTGCCTTGAGTCCATTCTTCCTTCGCTCATTTATCATTCGACCCATATCTGTCCCACAATAAACACTTGACAGTTACCTATGATGGCTTGATACTCACCTTGTGGCCTTGTCAACCAAGGTTTTTGTCCCATACCGTCTCCTTCATGTGAGCCTAGTATAGTGTTTCTCGTCAGTGTCCATGGTCCAAGTCTGTGAACTACGTTGCCTCTGTGCCGTCACATAGGCAAGGCCATTATTCTAATGCGCCCCCGAGGCTTCCACTTCTCCCATGGTCCCATTCATCCCCTTTCTTGTCTTCATTCTTGACGTCTTTCTTCTAGTCCATCCATGGTCCATTAGGGTTTACCTTGAACTACGTTGCCTCTACATCATCACGTAGGCAAGGCCATTTAGCAATGCACCCTCGAGGCACTAGGTCAGTCCCTTAGGGTCCGTCTCCCGAATAAGGATTGTGCAATCTTCTCACCAAACAAGCAAATGCAAGCAAAACCCGCGCCTCAAGCAGAACTCTTGACTATGAGCATCTTAACCTATCCAATGCAAAGCAAATACCCAAGGTCTTCCAAATGATTTTATTCAACTTACAGCAAGAAATAAACACATCTAATGGCAAAAATGTTTTATGGATTGGAACCAGGGTTAAGTTACAGAGTCTTGATTTTTGTTATCATGTCTTTCTATGCTACTCAAGGATGCCAAAAGCTAGAGATGCTATGATGGGGGCATGATTATTTTCTTTGTTTGCTATCTGTGGATTAAACTTTAGTAATGTGAAGCCTTGTCTAAGGACATGATCAGCAAAAGATCATCGAGGACATCAAAGGTATAACATGAACGGGGGCAATCCTTGTTTGTTAAAATGCAAGGAACACTTAGGTCATCTAGATTCAAGTTTGACTAGATGCTTGTATTAACTTGCTAAATCAAAATCCATGTAAGCAGTACTCAGGTCATCTCGATTCAATTATACCTCGATGCTTGTATTCACTTACAACATTTCAGAAAAGTACTACAAAAACAATGCCCAATGATGAAATAAAGCACTCCAATAGCAAAGCATCCATCCTATATCCATTTATACATCCATACCATACCCCATGCAATAAAGATCTGACAATGCAGAGTATCAATACAAATAAAAGCTTGTGAGTCCTTCTATCGAGTCTTTCTTCTATCAATCAGATTTCTATCTATCATCATATCTTTCATCCTTGTCCAGTCAGTCTGAGCAATGATCCAAATGCAAGGTCCATCCTTAATCCATACCAATCAAGTCAAGTCAATCTTGCACAAATGATCCAATCACAATCAGTGGTCTTGATCTTTGTCTGGTCGTAACCCAACTCGATCAGTTAATCAATCAATTATCTTATACAGGATGTTGCATTGTCGAAATCAGACCAATACACGCGTCTTACACGACATGCTTTATTTCCTGAAACCAAACACTATCCTTTGTGTTTGCTCTAGGGATCTATCATTCCCTGCCATGACAACACGCCTGCCGTGTTGGTCTAGGGATACATCGTTCCCCGCCATGACAACACTATCGTATATCATTATCAATCCATCAGTTGGTTTATAGCTTGACAGGGGCAATACCTTGTTTGTTCTTGAATCATTTGTGCATACTTGCTTGCTTGCTTGTGTGTGTTATCATTTTCTCTTGCATCACGTATCATTCGGCTCTTTCTTCACCCATTTTCTTCAAACTTAACCTTCTTTATCGTGAGATTGTCTGTCTCACGCCTTCTGCCTTCTTCTCGTCCAATCTCCCGAGGGGGCATCCTGTCATTAAACTTATACCAGGGGCAAACTGGGGCATGTATCACTATCAGACTATCGACTTCTTTGAAGCAATGCTGTAAACTACATTGCATCAAAGAGGGGCAAAATGTATACGCCTAAAAATGACACAAATCATCCTAAATAAATATTCTAAATATTTATTCCATTCTTCTACCAATTAAATAAATATTCTAAATTTATGTAATCGATTCATTGTTCCATAATTAAATAAATTTAATTTATTTAATTAAAATTCTTCTAAGTGTCCTACACGATTAAATAATCATAAATTATTTAATTAAATCCAAATTCCTCTATTCTAAGTTCTAAATTCAAAAATCCACCTCACCTTTACACCTCACCTTTTCCACCTCACCTTGTCCACCTCATCAGGTTGCACATGTAATTAAATATATTTAATATTTAATTACCTATTTCTCTCTCACCCACATAGCCTATTTCTTCTCAAATCAGAAGTTAGTTAACTAATCAATCAAAAGTGTTAACTAACTGGTCAATTGAGTTAATCCCTCAATCAATTCAGTCAATTCCATAATTCATTCTTCCAACTGATCAATCAAGTCTGTTAACTGTTCAGTCAATGGAGTTAACTCTCTAATCAATTTTGTCAAATCCCCTCTTTCATGATGGAGCTGGGACACTTGTCGCATTTCCACTGGTTGCACATTCCTCAACCATCCTCAGCCGTTGATCTTCATATCTCCTCTCAACCGTTGATTCCCATTCTTCCAAGTCTGTAAATGAAGCTTCATCCCTCCATTCTATTTATCCAGGCTTTTGACATCGTTACTCTGCAGAAATATCACCAGCACGCCTTTGGCATCATTTTATCATCTACAAGCTTGAGATCACCATTGTTGCTTTGAAGCTCATCTTCATTGCATATCACCACAGCCATTCACCATCGACTTCCTACAAACAGCTAAAAGAGTGCACTCTTTGAGGGCTCACTTACCAGCAAAAGGACGATTGTGATAGGCGAACAACAGAAGTCTCGAAACGGGAAAGGTTTGCACTATATTGTTCATTGCTTCGTTTATTGTCTTATATTATTCATTTGATTGATCTACGTTTTACCCTTACAGAGTGGTTTGAAGCTATCAACATAGGATGATATTGACAAATAATATTATCATATCTTTGAAGTGATGTTGTGCATTGTATGCCTTAGCAATGTAGATATTTGTTTCAAAATTCAAACATGTCTTTAATAGCTTTTACAATCATTATAGGAACAACATTTCATGCCTCCTCCATTACTTGCTAAAGAAGTTGGTACTTAAATTTGATGGCTATTTAGATGTTTGGCCATTGCTTTAGTAAATAATCTTTTATATATTTTTTGTTTACCCACTCTGGACTAACTATAAATTACATAGAATATAAAATATATGAATATAAATGAGTATATTGTTTTATATTTTTATCACTGAAAATTCTATTAATTCAATTTAATTGATGAAAATTTAAACTTCAAAGTAATTATGTAATTTTATCTTTTAGAAATCTCCTTCCATAAATTTGTCTTTAAAGTTATTGAGACACTCTATACTCGTAATTAACAAGTGAGTATTTTAGATTATTTTATCATCTCTAATATGTTTTAATTCTTAATTGTTATGTTTGATACTCCTTTTTAGGTAGCTCATCGGTTTAAACTTTTCCTCCTTAAAAAAGATGTGGGTACTCCAACACCATATATTTAACAACTTATGGTATTTTCTAAATTTAATATTCCTGGTTGTCAATGAAGAAACGCAGGTGAATTGTTTGGCATTATTTGGAAGTAGTGGTGTATCTTTCCACATAGCCAAAATGTCAAAATTTCCTTCATTTAAATAAAAAATAAAGTGAAACGTACAGCTGGAGGGGTGTGTGTTGTGAAACAGTAGCCTCACAATGAAGGCAATAAGATTGCAATTTCTTTTTCTATCATTTTCGATCCAGGAAGGTAAGAAGACACTTTTTGTAGACACTTCATATTTGATCATCTGATTCTTTCATAGGTATCCAAGCACACTTGTAAATATCTTATACTTCAATATGTCGTTCAAATATTCGGTTTTTGTAGTTGTCTATGATGAATCTATGATCGTCAGTTTTTAGTGAGCGAAGTGAAGGCAAAGCATAGGTAAAATAGCGGGTCATTTTAGCCATTGAACGTGCACGTCATCCTATAGGTGTGGTGGACATTTGGAGGACAAATAATTGAATATATTTTGATATTTACTTGAACATTTAGCCCTTGACCATTGATTCTCACTGATAAATCCATGCCGTAGATTTTGAAACAATTGCGGAAACATAACATATTTATAGGCCAGATTATAAATTTCAAATCCTTTTGTTGGTAGATATTTATTCATTCATATTCTTCCATTCTAATTTCTGGTAACAGAAGCATTTTTCCTAAGTATCTTCAAAGTTTTTAAAGTGGAAAACGCGTTTATAATGGAAGGAAGTTTGCTTGTGTTTGAAATTTGGAGAATGAGTGTGTGTTTCCTCCAACGAAATTGGCATTCTCCACAAATTTCAGAGGATATCATTTCTACTATTTTTAGAAAAGAAAACTAAAACTACGGCAAGATTAATGGTTGTACTAGCAGAGAATTCCAGTACAGCTTGTCCACCGCTGGAGACGCTGAAGATTACACTGAAAATTAATGATTTTAACATTAATGGATTAAAAAAGAAATTAAAAATTCCACAATTTATTGTGTAGTTTAGTGAGTAGAGTATTACTCGTCCAGAGATGTGTGAAGAGCCGTCTTCTTAAAAAAACTACCTCACTCAGAGACTCCACAACACAACGAACACGTATTCCTTGTACAGCACGGTTTATAATGGCATGATCCCTTGTCCGACGAATAAGTGTCACCGAACTGGTTGCCGAAAAAGAACACCAACCAGGGTGTTTTGCTGCATAGTTTGTGAAATTCAGATTTAGACTACAAAACGATAGCCAAAATATAATGTTCACAGAAAGTTGGAATCTTTACATACAGGTAGAGCCCATTCCACACTTCGTTTTACAGATCCATGGCCATTTGAAGCTGCATCAATATACTGCCACAATTCAGAGGAGGAAAATTTGGACAGTCCCATAAAAAAATAGTAGAGTAGTTATTTCTAGGAAAAGAAAATACGCAGCAATAAGTAGAACAAAATGTTAGGGCAGTAGTATAATGATGTTATAAAGATTGAAAGAGCAAGAACAACGTTTAAAGAGCATGGCTACATCGTGCATTTGTGCAGTCCAAACATACTCCGCAAAACGAATTGCACAAAAATGCATATTGAAATCTTCTTTCGGAGGCATAAAAATGTAACAGCTGCATCTTCCTTTTTTGGTTTATTATTTGTGGAGTGACTATTTGTATTATTTAAAGTACCTAATATCTTCCTAACTAATTGGCTTGGAGTAATTTATTTATTTACACATTTTATGAATTTTGTTTATTTGAGAATTTGAAATTATATTAATATAAATATTGCAATTTTTTTGTAATTTTTGCATAGGCTTAAAGAAAAAAAATAAAAAAATTTCACATTAAAGAAATATTATTTGTTTAATAACCAAATTGTTAGGGTGAAACTTGACCTCCAAGTTGAAGCTTAGTGGCATAGTTGAGGTCGAGTTAATTGTTAGTCGGTTTAATTAGTTACTAGTGCACAGAGATTGTTTAATTTTAAAATAATAAAAATTTTATAAAATAAGGTAAATCAAATAAAAATAAAAGTCAACTTATGAATCAAACTGAACAAAAGAGAGCCATATTTATCAATATGTAAAAAAAAATTAGTCATAGTAAAAAATTATAGCTTATAATTGGTCGAGGAGGAAAAACAATCAAGCAATCCTTCTTGCTTGAAAGTAAAGGGAGGAACTAATATAAAAATATCTCATAAATGAATGCATTGAAAGTAAAAATTAAATACAAATTATTACTAATGGCAAGAACTAATATAAGAATATCTCATAAATGCATGCATTGAAAGCAAAAATAAAATAAAAATAATTACTAATGAATGGCATTTTTTCAAAAGTAAAATTGAAAGTTACATTCAAAAGTAAAACAAATGTATTTCAAATAAAAGTAAATAAATAATTGTAAAAGAAAATAAAAGAAAAACCAAAATAAACAAGTGCCACGTAGTGGCCCTGCCTTGTTGTGTTATTATTATAGTATTTGTTTAGTTGTAATTTTTTTTGTTGATTATCTATTGGTTGTATATAGTATTTGTTTAGTTGTATAGACAAATTGCATTCCAATAATTGAAAAATTAATTTTTGAAGAGTGTTGAAATAAAATTGAAATCTCAAAAATAATCTGGTAAAAATAAAATAGGACTAAAATATTTCCTTAACTATACAAAGCCTATTAAATAACACAAATATTTCCTTAAAATGTAATAATACTAATACTTTTATAATTTAAAATGCATTAAATTATTGTAAATTTGAAGAATAAAATAAAAATGTAATAACATGGGGAAATATTTTTCGTGATACTATAGATTTTAAATTTTTGACTAAATAAAATTGAAATCCTAGATTTTTAACTCCCAAAAATAATCTAATTTCATAAAATAAAATGTGTAGAACCCTAACCTTAGTTGGGTGTGGAGAGTTTTGAAATGTCTGCCTAAGATATTAAAATGTCATAATATTGAATGCTATTACAATTTAAAATGCATTAAAATACTGTAAGTTTGAAGAATAATTACACAATATAATAACAATAACATATTCATATTTGGATCACTAACATAAAGAATTGTTTATCATTTCAAATTTGTAACTATTATATTTTAGAACTAAATTTATAAGGAAAATTTTATGTGAACTTGTTTTGAAATGTCTTGGGTAAATAAAATTGAAATCTCAAAAATAATCTAATACAAAGCCTGAATATTTCTATTATGTGAAGAGCTAGTTGAGTGTATAGAGATTTGAAATGTCTACTTAAAATATTAAAATGTAATAATATTAATACTATGATAATTTGAAATGCATTAAAATATTAAATGTTTGAAGAATAAAATAAAAAATTTAATAACATGGCGAAATATTTTTCATGATACTTAGATTTTGAACTTTTTAGTAAATAAAAATGAAATACTAGATTTTTGAGTAAATAAAATTGAAATCCCAAAAATAATCTAATTTCATAAAATAAAATGTGTAGAACCCTATATTTTTAATAGTATTATTAATATTATAACTTTGTCCTTTTGACAAAAACTAATTTTTAGGTTTAGCTAATGAAGTAAAATATTAAATTCATAAAAACTGATGACTCTTCCCTCTCATAATTATCGCCATCCATTTAGGCATGACTTAACTAGTGGGAGACAAAATTTGTGTTCATAATTTGTTTACTTGCCACATCCTCCCATCAAACCAAAATTCTCTCTAAATTTATAGCTTTTTGTTGCACTCTCCAGAGGTCATTTTTTTTCAGCCAATGACAATACAAATAAATTATTTTTCAATAATTTTTTGTTAAAAAATTATCATCTTGACATAGGAAAAGTACAAATTTAAATCAAATTTGCCCAACAAGAAAAATAATCCTATTTTTTGATTGGTTTATAATCAATAGATCAATAACTAGATAAGTGCGAACTCATTGCAATAGTACTGGCCGAAGGGCGGGTACTAAAAAAATGGAGTATAAAATAACAGAAGAGTTTTTAATTAGATGGAAACAAAATGAATCAATTTATTATAATATTAATTACATTTATAAATTGGATTAAAGGTGAATAGTTTATTGGTGAAGTTGTTCTCTTTTAACTTTATCTATTTTTGTAGTTAAATGGTGTAATAGTCAGATAAAATATTCTTAATATAATGTTCAATTTTCTTTCTAAAATATTTACACAAATAATATAATAAAGAGAAGAATTTATTTTAAATATTTGAAATCTACTTAAAAAATAATATTATAAATTATAGAAAAGATTATATATTTTTTTAAAAGATAGTTTGAAAATATTGTTTTTGATTATGGTAAGTTGCAAACAAGGGTGTAGATCCATGTACAAAATAGTTAGTAAAGTAAAAGCCTCACACAGGCTAGAAACATCGCATTAACAATAGACTGACAACAAAGCCCAAAAGGCTAAGCTATAGCAAGGCAACAAGGCTATAGGAACAACAGAGTAAACAATAGCAAAACCTGACCTAGCAGGTAGAACACCCTTGGCCCAAAGAAACATACTTAGGAAGACCTAGCTTCCTCCTTTGGACAACAATCCAAAAAACATCTTTATCTCCATCAACAAAAATAGGAGATGAAGGAGGTGAAAATCTCACCAAATCCTTAGAAGGGAACGAAGCTAGGGGAGAGGACACAACAACACCAGCCCCAACAATAAACAGCACACCAACAGCAGTAGTCCCACACACATCAGCAATAGTAGGCCAGAACCCTATAGTATGGAAATATTGTTGTGTGAACATGTAAATAAAAATAAATTATAGATATGGTAAATGTATTAGAAAATGATTTTATTTTTCATAATAAATTCTACCTCATCTAACTAGTCTTTAAATTCAAAAAAATAAAAGAATATTATTTCTTAAAAGTTTTTTTTAAGATTATTCTTAGTAGGAAATAAGAGAAAGTAGAATTGCATGGAAATAATATTCTTTCTTAAAAGTTTTTTTAAAGATTATTCTTATTAGGAGATAATGAAAAGTAGAATTGCATGGAAATAATATTCTTTCTTAAAATTTTATAATTAATATACCATGAATAAAATAAAATATTAATATGAATATTACAATATACAATATATTAGTATTTAACTGATATGTTATTAATGTGGGTATTTTCTCTTAGAAAACCATAGGACGCCTGAAATTGTCAGATGCCGGAGAATGCCAAAAAAAATTTTTGCCATTCAGTTTTTGTTTTCGGGCATTCTTTATTTGAAAAATTTAAATGCTAACTGACACTAAGCAATTGGAGTTGTTGGTAGGCCCATGCCACAACGTTCCCCGTCCTACGTACCCCACTATCGATGTGACTAGGTAAAAGAGACTCGTTAACTAGGATAACGTCGTTTGCATCTGTCTTTGGCTATTCTTAAATATCATCCACTTCAACAGACAAAGGTCAACTTTGGCCAATAAAAAATAGGACAAATATTTACCACTTTTTGTTGTGAATGAGATGTAAAATTGCTATTGATTGTTTGACCATTGAAGTGGATGATATTTAAGTAGAGTGTCTATCTTTAGGGTAGTTTGGGTTGTTGTCTCTTTCTTTTCTTTATTTCTGGCATTGTTTGTATGGTGCCTTCCATTATTGTAGACCTTCAAAAACTAAGCTCCAACTACATCACCGATGGTTAGTGTAATCTAGTTTTGAAGCTTCCCAAGACTATCGTGCATTCAAAAAGGCTTAACTCACTCGCCAAAAAGGTTCTCGCTGTCTATAATTATGTTTTCTTTATCTTTTAAATTGTGTAATTTGGGATTTCCCTATTTATCCATTATTTGGGGTTTTAATGTTGCAGACTCTAGCATTGCTACTTGAAAAGATCACAATAAAAGATGCCATTAAGAGTGTCATCACAAGCAAATTGCAGGGATTCAACCAGTCTAACCGTACATGAAAGATTCATAAGTATAATTCGTACACTGTGGGGAGGGTAGAAAATCTAGATATGTATTCTTTGTCTCTGAACCACCTCTGTGGCTGGGTAGAGGAAGATGAGGGACTTACGTAGGTAAGAAATTAGCCAAATTTTTAGGGTCCCTGAAGCCAATTTAGGATTGACACATAGCTACTGAGTGATTGTATGAAATAGAATTTTATTTATTTTTTGTTAGGGTTACTGAAGACAAGTTTTGGTTGAATTGTAGATGGTCTATTGCATGGAATAGAACTTTATTTATTTTTTGTTAGGGTTATTGAAGACAATTTTTGGTTGAATTGCAAATGGTTTATTACATGGAATAGAATTTTATTTATTTTTTATTTTTTATTACATGGAATAGAACTTTATTTATTTATGGTCACCTGCTCCTATGTTCCCCTTCTCTACAACCCTGAATAGACCATCTGCAATTCCACCAAAAACTATCTTACAGAATGTAACATACATATACGTATGGATGTTACAGAATGTTGGTTGATCCTATGTGATGTTGTTAGATCCTGCTCTATATTTGTTAGTAAATTATGATGCTTTTGAGTTATGGTTGTATATGTATGATCTTCAGATTACATGGCAAATGTTACTTATTCTTTTTATAAATGATGTCACTTACGGATTATACATCTAGTTGCAGTTAGAATTGTGATATTCAAACTTCATAATTATGAAAATGTGTATTCCTTAATGTGATCTGGTATTGATTTGTTTATATATATATATCCATGGGTCTACATCAAAATCAAATAACTAAGATAGCCAGCCATATAACTTGTCTCATCATAAGTCTATAGTGAATCAAATGTATAAACATATCCTACCATAATGACAGTACTAATGAGGGGCCATACATCCTCCCTCCTGGGCTTGGGCTCTTCCTCCTGGAAGTCCTTAAAAAGGTGAGGATGGAGAGTTCTCATAACAACAGTGTCCTCCCAAGTGGTAGCAGTCTCATCATATTTGTCCCACTGGACCCGGACCTGATCCAACTCTCAACCTCAAATACCCAGGGTTAATGAACCAAGATACAAATGGGCTCCAAGCTCAGTTGTCCATCCTCCTCTACCTGTAGAGCAGACTAATCCAAAACATGAGAAGGATCATGAATGTGGCATCTCCAAATAGAAACATGAAATACATCATGAATGCGTGACAGGCTAGGTGGTAGGGATAAATGATAGGCTATAGGTCTTATCTGCTCCAAAATCTCAAAGGAGCCCACAAAACGAGGTGCTAGCTTAGAGCCCTTTTCATAACAGATTGGACTCTTATGTGGCCGCACTCTCAAGAAGACTCTGTCACCCACAGAAAAAGACCGATCTATCCTCTTAGTGTCTGCATACATTTTCTAGTCGATCCTGGGCCTCATGTAACCTCTCACGTATCACTGATACCTATCGCTCCATATCGTGTAATAGATCTGGTCCAACAATAACTTTGTCCTCCAAATGGTCCCAACTCAATGGAGTCATGAACGGTTTGCCATATAATGCCTGATAAGATGCCATACCCAATGAACTGTTAAAACTATTATTGTAGGTGTACTCCACTATGTACAAGTATTCCTCCCACCTAGACTGATGATCCATAATGTACATCCTCAGTATGTCCTCAAGCACCTGATTAACCCTCTCTATCTGTCCATCTATCTTAGGATGGTAAGCTGTACTAAAATTGAGTTGGGTGCCCAAATCTCACCGAAGTGCTATCCAAAAGGTAGAAGTAAACATTAGATGCCTATCTGAAATGATTCTACGAGGAACTCCATGTAATTTAACAATCTCATCCATGAATACCTGTGCCACAACTGATGTTGTATAAGTGGTGCGAATGGGTGAAAAGTGAGCTACCTTGGTCAACTTGTCAACCATCACCATGATGGCAGACATGGACAAACCAACTATAAAATCCACGGAAATAGTATCCCACTTCCGCTCTAGAATCTCATGGGGATATAGCAATCATGCAGGGTGTTGGTACTCAGCCTTGACCCTCTAGCACTCAAGGCATTGAGCCACAAACTCTGCAATATCTCTACGTATGCCTAGATAGTAATATAGCTGTCAAAGATTAGAATGCATGTTCCTAACCCCTAGGTGTGCTATGTAAGGTGCCCTGTGAGCCTCTAACAATATCTAACTCCGTACATCCCCACTCTAAGGCACATAGATACATCCCATGAATCGTAACAAACCATCTACCTTGAGAACAAATCCTGAATACTTACCCTCAAGGGCCCTCTATGACTGCATCAAACTCTGAATCTCCTAATATCAATCATCCTCTAGGAACTGATGAAGAATACGTGACCTCAAATCGGTACCCACCATAATGGCCATGATCTCATGACTTCACCTACATAAGGCATCTACCACTACATTCTCCTTTCCCCTAATATAGTGCACATTGAAATCATCCTCACACAAAAACTCCATACACCATCTTTGTCATGCATTCAGATTTAGTCGAGTGAATATATACTAAAGACTACAGTGGTCAGAATGAATCTCAAAATGATGTCCAAGGAGGAAATCTCTCCATCTAGTTAGTGCATGTACTATTGTTGCAAGCTCTAAATCATGTGTAGGTTAATTCTACTCATGAGACTTGAGTATCCACGACTCATACGTGATAACTTGACCCTCCTGCATAAGTACTGCACCTATACCATCTAATGAAGCATCTGTACACACCACAAAATCTTGAGTCGGGACTGGTACTACTAAAATGGGAGCACTGGTAAGATGCTCCTTGAGAGTCTAAAATTTCCTCTCACACTGGTCTGACCACTCAAATCTCTTCCCTTTGCGCTAAAGGGAAATAATGGGGTGTGCTATCCTAGAGAAACCCTCCACAAATATGTGATGATATCCTACCAAACCCATAAAACTCCTGACCTCTGTAACACTGGTGGGTGCTGGCCACTCTACAATTATCTTGACCTTCGATGGATCTATGGAGATACCATCACCAGATATAATGTGCCCTAGATACTGTACCTCAGACTGGAAGAATGCACACTTGGCCAAATTGGCATTGTGATGGGTGAAATGTGGATTAATCAAAATGAATAACAAACCCAATACATCAATAGAATATGAAGAAAAATGAGATTTAAAACAATAACAAGATGATACTTACAACCTTTACCTTAGACCTTCCATTGTTCACCTATCTATTCTTAATCTTGATAATAATGAAGCCCTCAGAAGCGTATGCTCCCTTGCTTGTTGAAGATGACAAGAATAGAATGGCTATGATACTTTGTGTAATTGAAGATGAGCTTCAACACACTAATGAAATGGATGATATGAAGTGCTATGGAGATGGGGGTGCCAAAGGCACGCTAGTGTTTCTGTAGCATAAGTTTACTCAAAGATGGACTTATGAAATGAAGAAGGAGAGGGTTGTATTTATAGAGTTGTGTAGAAGAAGATCAATGGTTGAAAAGAAGTGAGAAGATCAACAAAGGAGGATAGTTGAGGAACGTGCAACAAATGGAAGAAAGACATGTGTCATTCAAAAAGAAGCTTCATTGAGTTAACTGCTCTGTTGATGAGGATGAGTTTTCATTTTACTTAAATTAGAATTTATTTTTCTAATTTAAGAGCACAGTTGCTTTAAAGTTGCTTTAACTCAACTTTTGCTTTTGTATGACAAGAGGAATGTAATTTTAGAAGATATGAAGATTTTTAGAAGATAAGAGAGCATAATTAAATAAATAGATTTATTTAATTATTTGTGGATAGTTTGGAGGAATAAATAAAATATTTAATATATTTTATTTTTGGAGATTTAATTTAAATAAATTTGCATTTTATTTAAATTTAGAGGAATGGATGATTTAATTAAATAATTAAAATTATTTAATTATTTAGAAGAATAAAGTTAATGTAGATGAATTTAAATAAATAAATGTGATTTATTTAATCACGTGGGAGGAAATGAATCAAGTAAATAAATAAATTTATTTATTTATTGATAGAGAAATGTGAAAATGAAATAAATATTTAAAATATTTATTTAAGTAGAGTCATGTCATTTTTAGGTGTATACATTTTGCCCCTCTTTGATGCAATGTGTTTTATTACATTGTTTCAAAGAATAAGAATTTTTGACAATGATACATGCCCCAGTTTGCCCCTAGTACAAGTTTTGACGACAGGATGCCCCCTCGGGAGATTGGACAGGAAGAAGGCAGAAGGGTGTGAGACGGACAATCTCACGATGAAGAAGGTGAAAAGTGGGTTAGGATGGAGAAAAATGGGATACGGTTCAGAGAAACAGACATGACAAGTAGTCGCAGTTGTCATATAGTCAGATATGGTTCACTTGCTATATATAGGAGCTAGGTCCACAAGTTCTAGTCATTTGCACACTTGTCCTTAGTTGATTGGTCTCTTGAGAGCTTAGTAGAGCATGGCAACTAGAAGATGGATAGTCCACGCGAGGAGCACCGGTTTGAGCGAGTTTGATAGTTTGATCAGCTAGCGGAGGCAAGACCACCGGTATGTAGTTCATCAAATCTCGCTAAAAGTCATTTATTAGGGCAATAAATGCTCAGGGAAAAATACTTAGACAGATGCGCTAAACTGCCTTTTGGCACATATGTGTTCCGAAATAGCACATATGTGGCTAAGTAGCGTATTTGAGATATGCTACAGCACATACGATAGTTAGGTGCATGTAGGCTCTGAATTGGCGCATCCATTGCGGAACGACGCATGTGACATAATAAGCGGCGCATGTGCTAGAACGGTGCATGCACGTCAAAGGGCAGCAGTGCATGTGATATGGATCAGCGCATCTACCACCTAGATCAACCCATTTGCACTGGGAAAATCAATGAATTTAACAAAATTAACCCGATTGGCACCTTGATCGATGTATCAATTGATTAGTGATCTCCAAGATTGCCGAGAATCTAGTCAAGAGATGATATGTTGTTTTTGATTAATTTGATATGTTAAGTCAATAATAGGATAGTTTGATTGCCTTGAATAGGTTTGCTTAGATATGGATTTCTTTGACGTTATGCTTTGCTTGGTTGCAGGAGGATATCCGGGATACCCTTATGTCACGAGAGTAGTTCCCATTGCCGTTATTGTAGTGGTACATGTTGACTGAGATAAATCGTGAGGCTCTAGGTGCTATGGGTCTGTATTATGTTTGCTTCATGCCTGAGGTTCGCACGAACCGGGCGATGCTGACTATGGCTGTGGAACGATTCCACAGTGAGGATGGGACATTCCATCTTTCGTCAGGGGAGATGGTGATCACTCTGGAGGATGTGTATAGGATTCTGCACCTCCCTATTCAGGGAGAGTTAGTAGAGTATGAGTCACAGCACGATGCTGGGTTGGCTGAGTGCAGATGGGTGTTCGATGACCCCGAGTTGGTGGAGCAGGTGATTTCATGGCAGGACATTCATGAATGTTATGACTACTTCCCAGGCATAGTGATAGGATTGATCGGTGGCATAGTATGCCCCGATAGGAGGTCACACAGCTTCTTGATTGGCTGGGGGAGGGTGTTAGAGAGCATTATCACAGATGGGACCCAATATGCATGGGGTGTGTGCATGCTTGCACACTTATACAAAGATATGCACCAAGTGGTGTACCATAGAGGAGCCAGTTTGTTAGCAGGTGTGTCGCTCTTACAGTTTTGGTTGTGGGAGCATATAGCTATCACACGGCCAGTATGTTTATTCCACAAGTAGAGGGGTGAGCCTTACAGTTATGGCTATGCAGGTGTGATTTCCCAGCACAAGATGGGGAAGCTGGAGTACTGGAGACATGTGTTTGACAATGTAGATTAGGTTGTTTGGCACCCATACCTATACTGCGAGGTATGGGATGATGAGGCCAATGAGTTTTCCTACTGCTTTCATACTCTATGGCTCATTGGGAGGACCAGGTACATACTGGAGCGGCAGATTGTGAGTAGAGTTCAGAGATAGTTTGGCAGAGTACAGGGCAAACCACAGGGCCAGGTACAATTTGCTAGGACCCATGCAGAGTGATTTAGGTGGGGATTTGTGGCATCCTACGAGGAGGCCCTAACAGATTTTCAACAAATTCCTCATGCAACCTAGTCCATGAGGAGGGACATAGTAGACGTAGGCATGACAGCTGACTATGAGGAGTGGTTTGCAGTGCATCCATTCCCTAGATACTCAAGGCCTGGAGAGTTAGCTCCTCGTACTGATGAGGAGGATTCAGATGATGAGGGTAGAGCTGGCAGGAGGAGAGGAGGATGGAGGAGGGGGAGAGGAGGATGGGAGGATGATGGAGGAGGAGGTGGCAGACCTAGACAGAGGAGGAGGTCCAGGGAGGGTCCCTTGGGTTAGTAGGTAGTTGTACATCCACAGGTTGTGGGATAGGTGTAGGCACAAGGGCTAGCACAACAGGTGGCAACACAGTAGGTGGCACCGCAGTAGGTACAGGGGCAGGTGCCAGTATAGCAGGCTTCGCAGCCTGATTTACAATAGCATGTTATTGCTGCACTATAGGGTCAGATTAGGTAGTTGCAGGCCCATCTGAGAGTAGCAGACTCTCGGAGACATGCAGACACAGGGCGGATATCAGATATATCTAGGGAGAGAGATGCAACCTTGGCTAGCGCGAGGGCAATGAGAGCAGAGAGGGATGCAGCCGTGATAGCTATGGGTACAGATGGTACTTCTAGCTTTTTGGTATCACAGGTGCAACAGGCCCAGACATAGTTAGCCCAGGTTTAGAGTGAGCTTGCCAAAGCGCAGGCTCAGGCTCAATATTACAGAGGTCTATATCATGGGGCAGTGTCAGCAGATCAGTGTGCACCTAGCTTCAGGAGCTAGTCTGTGGCATCCCAGAGGGCAGGTGGGTCGTGATCTATGGGATTAGTAAGGGGCCCCTAGTAGTCAGGGGGAGACAGAGGAGAGGGTAGCACAGGGAGCAGTGCTCCACATCAGTAGGCTTAGACAGTCTTGGATACCTGTACTATTTTTGAGTTGATGTACACATTTTTGATGGCTAAGATAGCCTGTCTATGTACTATTTTTGCCCCGAGACATGTATCAATGTCTTGTTGTACCTTGTATACATTTTATGATATGACTTCGAGAGATGGACAGATATTTTGATATGTTGCACATTTGGACACATTTTTATGCTTATATGATGATGCAGTTATGGATGTTTTATATGCTCATGTTTTTTATGTTGATATGCTATGGATGCAATCTATCTTATGATATATGTGATGCATATTAGATGGATTCTGGATGATTTGCTATGTAAATGCAAATGTGGCATGTTATGGATATGATTATGTACCTCTATATATAATTTGTCTATGTTTTTTATTTTTGATACGATATATGGATGCAAATGTATGTGGATGACCTAATGCACTTTATTATGTATGCAAATGATTTAATCATGTAAATGACTATCTCATATGATATGATATGCGATCTATGCTATGTTTTTGATATGTCCAAATGTACTCAATCGACATAGAGATGATATAGATAGGAGGAAGAAGAGATGAAGAAATATAGGCTTTCATTTGATATACTGCAGAATTTCTTATTGCATGGTTGATATGGATATGGATATGGATATGGATATGGATACGGATATGCGATGCAATTGGATATGGATACGGATATGGCTATAGGTATGGATATGGATATGTGTCATCATGATATTGCAAGTATTTTTGCTTTCATCATTGGGCACTTTTTGTTTCGTTTCTCTTTTTGAAATGTTGTAAGAAAATACAAGCATCTAGGTATAATTAAACCGAGATGACCTGAGTACTTCTGACATGGATTTTGATATAGCAAGTTGATATAAGCATCTAGTCAAACTTGAATCTAGATGACCTGAGTACTTCTTGCATTTCAACAGACAAGGATTGTGCCTTTTCATGTTCAGACCTCGGAAGTCCTCGATGATCTTTTGCTGATCATGTCGTTAGACAAAAGTCGTCACATTACTAAAGTTTGATCCACAAGCAGCAGGAAAAAAAAAAATTTATGCTCCCATCATAGCATCTCTAGCTTTTGGCATCCTTGAGTAGCATAGGAAGACATAATGACAAAAATCCAAGACTTTGTAAGTTAACCTATTCACAAAACATTCTTGCATTAGATATGTCTTTTTACCATAATTGATATAGAGTCAGTTTGAGTGTTTCGGTATGGTGCTCTGCTTTGGGTAGGTTGATGTTTTTGAGTCAAGATTTTGTTTTGGGTAGCTTGCTTTGCTGTACTTGCTTGTCTAGTGAAAAGTATTAGTATCCTTTATTGGTATCCTCTTAGAAAGATGGCATTCAAGAATCCAAATCCGTAAGTAGGTTGAGGGGTTGCCCCCAGTTTAGACAAGGATCAACTTATTATGGGTGAGATGTTAGATAGACATGGAGAGACAGACCCTAAGGGACTGACCTAGTGCCTTGGGGGCTCATTGCTAAATGGCCTTGCCTACGTGACGATGTAGAGGCAATGTAGTTTGGGGTGAACCTGATGGACCTAAGACCTAGGCAATGGCAAAGATGCAAAAATGGTACAGACATCAGGATAGACAACACCTGACGGGACAAATACAAGAGAAGGGGGGTGAAGCGGAACAGAGCCTCAGGGGCGCATTGAGAATGGCCTTGCCTACATGATAGCTCAGAGGCGATGTAGTTCAACAATGGTTCAAAGCACCGGTTCAAGATGAATGACAAGATGGACACAAGAGACATGAGGTTACAACAGATGGAGGAAGTGGTTTGTCACAAATAGCCCCTGTTTACTAGGTTTTCACCACTTGCTTTTATTTGCACAAGAGCTAAAAGTACACATGATGCCTGTTTGCTAGGTTTTCATCATGGTACCTATCCAAGGCGCCTGTTTGCCAAGTTTTCACTAGAGGACGACTTCCTTGTTATTTTTCTATTTTGTAATTTTTTTGTTTGTTTTTTCGATCACTCTTTCAATTTTTTTTTTTATTTTTTTTGGATTTTTTTAGGACTCCCTTACATTGGGGTTTTTCAGGTATAGAACTTGTGAAGATGCATACTGTTGATAGGATTATCGAATAGTTCACCTTCAAATGTAGCCAATTGATATGCCCCTGATCCATAAGCTGCGATGACCCAACCAGTTAGGTTCAAACTTGTCTTTCTTTTCTCTATCTTGCTGATTTCTAGGATTTTCTCTAAGGACTAGTCACCAACTTGGAATACTCGAGGCTTTACCCTATGGTTATAGCTTCTAGACATATGTTGTTGATAAGCTTTTAGGTGGTTAAAGGTATGTTGCCTTCTCTCTTTGAGCAGCTCTAACTCTTGAAGTTTGGACACTCTATATTCTTCGTCAGATATGAGGCCTTTTAATGAAACTCGTAAGGATGGGATCTCAACTTCAATGGACAAGATGGCCTTAGATCCGTAGACTAGGGAGTACGGTGTTGCACCTGTGGGTGTGCAGATGCTTGTGCGGTAGGCCCACAGCACAGGAATTAATTAGACATGCCAATCACGGCTGGCATCATTGACAGTCTTCTTTAGGATTTTCAGGATAGTTTTATTTGATGCCTTAGCCTGGCCGTTGCCTTGGGGGTAGTAGGGGGTTGAAAAGTGGTGCTGGGTATGGAATTTGTCACATAGTTCCTTGAAATCCTAATTTTTGAAGGGTCATCCATTATCCGTGATAATAGATGAAGGGACACCATAGTGACAAATGATATAGTTCAAGATAAATGAGGCAATTTGCTTGCCTATGATATTGGGTAAGGGCACGGCTTCAATCGACTTTGTGAAGTACTCAATGGCAGTGATTATGAATTTATGGCCACTAGATGAGGAAGGGTGAATCTTGCCCACTAAGTTGAGTCCCCACTGACAGAAAGGCCAAGGAGTCATTAATGGTTATAGCTCCTATGCTGGTGCATGTATCAGGTTCCCATGGATTTGGCACTTCTTGCACTTCTTTACAAAATGGTAGGAATCTTGTTCCATTGTTGGCTAGTAGTATCCCATGCATATGAGTTTCTTGGCTAGGATGGGGCCACTAGAGTGGGTCCCGCATATACCATCGTGTACTTCACTTAGGGCAGTTTGATATTCCTCACTATCAAGACATCTAAGGAGAGTACCATCGAGACCTCTGCGATATAGGGTATTGGTGACAATGGCATACTGGGATGCTTGATGGATAAAGGTTTGTTTTTGGTTACTTGAGAGATCAGGAGGGAGGGTATTCTCTTTAAGAGAGGCAAATATTTTTCCATAGAGGGGGGAATCAGTTCCAACATTATGGCAAATGATATGGGATTCAGGGGTGTCATATGTAGGATAGGACACTGGCTCTACCAAGAACTCGTAACATGATTGATTATCTAGAATGGCAAGGAGAGATGTGATCATGGCCATGGCGTCTACTGCTTTATTCTCAATCCTTGGTATCGGCTCAAAAGAGATCTTGACAAAGTATCCTTTGAAGTCATCTACCATTCATTTGTAAGGGATTAATTTCTCATCTTTTGTCTGGTAGTCGTCATTTACTTGATTTATGACCAGCTGTGAGTCGCCATATACCTGAAGTTCTTGGATATTCCATTCAACTGCTAGCTTGATGCCAATGACTAGGGCTTCGTATTCTGCCACGTTGTTAGTGCAGTGAAAGAGTAGTCTGTATGATTTAGGAATGGTGTCCCCACTAGGTGTGATCATCAAGATACCTACTTCTGATCCATGCTGAGTGTATGAGCCATCAAAGTACATTTTCTAGGTTGCTGTGTTTACATGAAAGTTAGATTCATCTAGAAATTTGAAGCTCATAGGGCTGTCATCTATTAGAGGTGCATCTGCCAGTTGATATGCAAGTACTTGGCCTTTTATTGCTTTCCTATCCACATATTTGATATCAAACTCGCTAAGAAGCATGACCTATTTGGACAATCTACTTGTTAAGGCTGCTTTGTTGAGTAGGTACTTGAGTGGATCAATTTTTGCTACCAGTTTGATAGAGTGTGATAACATGTAATGTCTCCACTTTTGTGAGGCGAACACTACAGCGAGACATGCTCTTTCAATTGGTGTGTACTGCAATTCATATCCAACAAGTGTTTGACGGATATAGTAGATTACTTGTTCTTTTCTGTCATAGTTTTGCTGTGCGAGAAGAGCTCCTAGAGTTGTTGGTGTAGCTGAGATATACAGTAGCAATGGTTTACCCTAAATCGGTGGCATCAATATAGTGGCTTCATTAGGTATTCTTTTAACTACGGAAATGCCTGCTCACATGACTCATTCCATTTGAAAGGGACATTCTTATGTAGGAGGTGAGAAAATGGGTGGCACTTGTCTGCCACTTGAGAAATGAACCTTCTAATAGATTGTAGTTTTCCCTGTAGAGATCTTAGCTGAGTGAGATTCTTAGGAGGCGGCATTTCTGTGATGGCCTTCACTTTAGCTGGGTCGACTTCAATTCCATTAGCAGACACTATATATCCAAGTAGCTTTCCTAAGGTAACTCCAAACACGCACTTCTTTGGGTTGAGGCACACGTTCAACTATTCCAGTCTATTGAATATTTTGTCAAGTACTGCCAGGTGTCCTTCTCTTGTGAGTGATTTTACCAGAATGTCATCGACATAGTCTTCCATTATAGTATGCATCATGTCATGGAAGATTGTGGTCATAGCTCTCTGATATGTTGCACCGGTATTTTTTAAACCAAATGGCATGACACAACAACAGTAAGTGCCCCAAGGACATGTGAAGGTATCCTTGTGTTGGTCTTCAGGTGCAATTTTTATCTAGTTGTATCTGGAAAAACCATCCATTAATGATAGCATGGTGTGTGTTGCCGTCAGATCTACAATCATGTCAATGTTTGGTAGGGCAAAACCATCTTTAGGACAAGCTTTGTTCAGGTCCCTGAAGTCATTACATATTCAAAGTTTGCCATCTGGTTGGTCACTAGTACTATGTTCGAAACCCACTCAAGATAGTCGATTGGTCTGATGAATCCAACATCCAATAGCTTCTTTAGCTCTTCTTTCACCATAAGGCCCACATGCGGGTGCATTTTTCTGAGGTTTTGGTTTACTGGTTTAGCTCCTGGAGCTAGAGATAAATGATGCATTATGAGATTTAGATCTAGCCCTGGCATGTCGTCATATGTCCAAGCAAAGTTGATCTATTTTCTCTTGAAGAAGTTGGTGAAAGCTAGGTTTTCTTGTTCTGTCAAAGCCTTTGACATGTGGATCATTCTGGGATTATCACCTGTACTAACATTGATCAGTTCTATTGGTTCTATCAAGATTGAAGATCTCTCCTGATGTGTAAGATTGGGTAAAGGGTCAAGCCTTTCATCCTTCAGCGCCTCAGAGAGGTTTTCACCATTGGATACGTCTTTATTTCTACTATTTTCATGATCTGACACTATCGCAGAATGGTTTTCACCATTATATCTTTCTTTTATTTTGACATTTTTGAGACTAAAAGGCTTGGCACTCTCTCTAAAATAGGCCTTTTTGTTGAGTTCAATAGCATAGCCAGCTCTGTGGTCCCCTGCGGGTATATGATCTCTAAGCTCAAGGTAGTCTATGATGGCATCATCATTTTCAAAGGTATCAAGCTCAAGGGTAGTACCTTGTAAGTCCCAGTCTATGAGTTTGGGATGTATCAAAGGTAAGGGGTCTTTGGGTTGATCCAGTTCAATGGTGTTGATGGTTAGGATAGAGTTGTTAAAAGTACGGACAAAGTCTGTGATGGTACTCTCTATTAGCGGATCCATCAAGGGGGGTATCACTCTATCCTCACGACTTTCACTATCGTTATTACATGAGTCAAACTCTAGCGGCCTAGCCCTTGGACCTTGTCTCTCATTTGCATGGGTTGGGTCATACTCATGGACAACATCAATTCCTTTGTCATCACAAGATAGCTCAGAGAGACTATCCCATTCATACTCATTGGAATTGGTCTCACTATTTAGTTACAGTTGTTGAATTTGCTCAACCAGATTACTAGTGGATGTTTTTGGTTGTTTGCCTTTGTTCTTCTTTGCTCTGTTGCTTCTTTGTGTTCTAGTATACCCTAGCCCTGTAGTGTCTTGGGCTATTAAGGTATGAGGTTGGATGGGTTCAGTGATACCATCTTTTCTTGAACCAAGTGGACCGTGTCCTTCATATCCCATTCTCTATAGCATTTGAAAGCCTTGACCATATTGTTCAGTTGGTATAGTGTGATGGTCATGTTGTGTCGAAGAACTGCCTTTATCCTTGTATAACCATTGGAGGATATCCTTTTCATCACTCTCATCTTCAAGGCTGCCCCATTTGACAAATGGTCATTTGGTAGCTTTGTCTGCTTTAGGTTTTCTTAGAGTAGGTCTTCCATATGATCTTGGAGATAGGGGGAGCTGTGCTAAGTAGAGGGATTGGGAAATTATGTATTCACTCAAGCCCTTGTCTTTGAGTCTAAGGTCAAGTTGAGACATCTTTGAAGAGGAAGCAAGTGTACCTGGGTCAACAGGGGATGAGGACGAAGTAGAGGCATGGTTGTTGGGAATCACCACTTCAAGTTTAGAATGAATAGAGTTACAATACTGAAATGGGTTGGGGTCACCTTGGATGGTGATCTCTTGTCCTTTGTAAGGAAACTTGATACACTGATGGTATGTCGAAGGCACTACTTTCAGAGCATGTATCCATGGTCTTTCAAGAAGAATGTTGTATGCTAGCTCCATATTGAGGACTTGACAAGCCATGTCTTTAACGATAGGTCCCACTCTGATTGGTAAAGTAACAATTCCCTTGGAAGTTCTCTCCTCCTCATCATAGGCCTTTATAGTGATTTTTCTTTTTGGATCTATAGGTTTCTCTGAAAACCCCAATGTAAGGATTAGCTCCAAGGTACAAATATTCAAACCAACTCCTCCATCGATTAGGACCCTCTTTATCTTGTGTTTGTGTATGAAGGCTTTGATATGAAGAGAGGCGTTATGGGGTTGGGTGATTGACATATCATCCTTTTCAATGAATGATAGGGAATGAGGTGAGGTAATGTGACCTACCATGGTTTGGAATTGTTCTTCAGCAAGGTTTGTTGGGACAGAGGCTTTCGCTAAGGCTTTGTCAAGTATTGCCCTATGAGATGGGGATAGACGTAGAAGTTCCAGCATGGAGATATGTGCAGGTGTCTTATGTACTTGATCCACGATACTATATTGATTAGCCGGAGGGGCGGAGGTTCCTCTAAGAGTGACTCTATTGCTGTGGGTGGTAATGTTACAATCTAGATCTTTGTTTATAGTGATCACATTGATGTGTGAATCACTTTCTGAGATATGGTTAACAACATAGTCAAAGCTGACGTTTGTGTAATTCACGTTATTAGATCCACTATTGTTTCGGTTAGAAGGTCCTCCCTGCTCATAGTTGGGAAGAGGATCCTTGAATACCTGGTGATCATTGTTAGAGGTATGCCCGTCAATTGATATTTTGTTTTGCTCAATCAAATCTTGGATGGTGTGCTTGAGCACAATACAATCGTTGTTCTTGTGTCCCCTGTTTCAGTGAAATTCACAGAAATCGTTGTCGTTCCACCAATGGGGTTTGAATTTTGGTTCATATTCCCGCGCAGTAGGAAGTGTTATGATCTTGTTTGTGATTAACTTCCATAGGGCGGTTTCCAGTGATTCTCCTAAAGGTGTGAACTTTCTCCTAGGTTGAAAGTTTGTAAACCATGATTCAGTGTTTCTGGGTTTGTTTTGTGGGGGGTTATTTTGAGGAGTTGATAAGTTGAATATTGGTTGTTTAGGTGCCGCATTCTTGGCATCCACCACCCCATCATTTACAATATTTTTGTTTTTTGTCCAGAATCTTGGTTTGTCTGTGTTGGTGTTGGTACTAGTAGTGTCTTTATAGAGCTTGATTTGTCCTTTTGCGATTAAAGCTTTTTCAATGATGAGACCCATCTCAATGACCTTGCAAAAGGAAGTAGGACATTGGATTTGTATTTGATAGCTTAGGTCCATTTGCAAGTTATGGATGAACATTTCCAACATCTATTTTTCCAAAATTTGGTGTGGGCACTTACTTGCCAGTTGTCTCCATCTTTATAAGAAGGCGGCGAAAGATTCCCCACCTTTCTGTTTGGTGTTACAAAGATCCAATATTGAGATGTCATGCTCAATATTGTAAGAGAAGTGGGTGACAAATTTGTCTACAAGTTTGTTGAATGTTTTAATGTCAGGTGGTAGTCTAGAAAATCACTCCATGGCTTGTCCTCCCAAGCTTCTTGGAAATAGTCGCATGAGGTAAGTGTCATTATGTGCGACCTTAAGGCAAGCAATGTTGAATTCCCTGATGTGGTCCCTTGGATCACCCTTTTCGCGATATTTATCAAATTTTGGCACCTCAAATTTAGAGGGGAAAGGTATCATGATTAAGGTCCTATCAAAAGGATATGGTGAAATATCTTCTAGGGTGTAATGTTTAGTCGATGCTCCTATTTTCATGTCTGCGAATTGTTGTTGTAATGCTTGGATTTGTTGGTTCACTAGACTTAGGGCATTTGTAGGATCATTGGTTGTTTTTCTTTTGTCTAAAGGTGTTCATTCCTCATGTCTACTTCCCTTAGGGTTTCTTTTGTCCTCAGTTTCTTTTAGAGCCTCTACATCAAAATCTTTAGGGAGCTTGACTCCTAGATGTGCTAGGTGTAAAAAGAATTTGGTAGGGTCTTGGGCAAGTACCTTTTCCAATAGGTGTTGAAATTTTGGGTCATGTTGCATTTGAAGGATCTCTTCCATAGAAATTTCTTCATCACTTTCATGAGAGTTTAGGATAGTTTTCTCAGCCATTTCAATCTATTTTTGTTTTTGTAATCTTGTTAAGACCATGCAAGGTGACAAGAGATGGGATGGAATGAGTTTGAAAGATTCACACAAGAGGTGCTAGAATGAGACAAGGTTCGAGCAAGGTCCTCCTTAGATCAAGTTTGTGTCAAACAAGTTAGGTATACAAAACGATAGTTGAAGTAAGGATGATAGAAATCCATTTAATTGATATGGACTAGTCTTGTACAAGCCACTAGTGGAGTTTCGATAGAGAAAAGGATAAATGATCCTTGATAATGGAGACTCACTAAGTTTTGTTTGAGATGTGATGTGATCAAGAATAACTTGGTTCTAACCTTGTTGGATTTTGGAAGAAATTGGTGAGATTTTGGATGACAAAAAGACAGTTATGGTGTGGAAGAAGAGAGAAAAGGTTTGATTTGCATGATCTTAATTAGATTTTGAAAAACTAAGACAAGTTTGAAAATGGTTTTTGAAAATTTTTGACAATTTTGCTCTTTGAAGGAACAAAATTTGCTTTCTGGTTTAAATGCGCAGTAGTTTAAGTGCGCCACAACAAAGTGCAAGAGTGCCACAAGTCGTATCAAATGCGCCACTTTGGTTTTTGATCAAATGCACCGTGATGGATATCAAATGCACTGCAAGTCTCAGCAAATGCACTGCTAGTCAGGGCAAATGCACCGCTAGTCGGGGCAAATGCGCAATTCTAGTTTTTTAGTTCAATTTTGCAGAAATTTTGGAACGTTTTTCAAGATTTCTCTATTTTTGGTTTGAAAACTTGGTCTTTCTAAATTTTGATGTTTAATTTATGGCAAAAGACATAGCAAACACATATAAGTTTTCATTTTATCTTTTGTTATTTTTTTATATTTTTTGGACTATTTTGACTAAAACACAAGTATACCCTAGGCTGGATAGGATAGTATTTGTTGAATCCTCTAGCTGTGCATACTCAAAGCGTGTAGCTCCAAGATCTGGTAGCACCGGCTCCCCTCCACGACACTCACTTCTCACGCATACCAAATCTGGGTTTCCTCAGGGACGTACCCCCACCGAACCTTAGGATTGTCCCTACTACCTCTACTAAGAGTCACATGAATCAAGGACGCTTCAAGAGCTCCGCCCTTTGTGTCAACAAATAGGGGTTTTTGGTATACTACACAAATAGTTCATAGTCAAGGCAACCGTTCGAGTGGTTACACATGCAGTGGCACTACTCTCTGTTATGGTGTCTCCCAGCCTCAAAGGGTTACGCCCTAGAGGGTTTTGGGGGAGCTTGGCCATCGGTGTAACACAACAACACTCGTTGCAGGAGGTTTTCACCTCAAGCACAATTTATTTTAAGTGGATTGGTAGGGCTTGGCTTTATCCTGTTAGCACTCAGGGTTGTTCCCACTTGGATAGGCGTGCATCCAAGGGTAGACCCCTCTAAAGGTTAAACAGATGGAATAACAAGTCTGGCATTCTAGTCACCCAGTTAAGGGGAGAGCATAAGCCTATTGTCATTTAATAATCACATAGTACAGTGATTAATCCAGACCTAGTTAAAAAGAAAACAACTAAATGGGCTATTCTACTTGTGCACTCATGTGTTTGTTAACTTTGAAGCATTTAAGACATAGCAATGTTCATTCCCATTTGTTGAGATAGCAATGATGTAACTAGCAAAGAAATCAACAATGCAAAGATAGCAATGGTTCAGTTACTCTCCATCCTAGTTAAAGACTATGTGGAATTTGCATGCATACATTTTTTTTGTTACTTTTTCCCTTAATTAATCTAAATGACCTAATCAATGCAACTAAATGATCTAATCCAGCCTCTAATCCTACAAGACAAACATTATCTCAAACATAAAAATCATATGAAACCCTAAAGCCACAATGCAGAATAGAAGTGCCGCTATGCAGTCTGAATGCGTAGAAACAAAGCTTGCATGTGCTATTTTTATAGAAGCGCTAAGACAGGTGTCAAAAGCATTGTAATAGGAGACAAATGTGTTGTTTTAACAAATGCATCATTGTACAGTGTAAAAGCATCGTAAATCAGGGTAGATGCGCCGAAGTCACGTAGGCACTGGAACAGGGAGTATAAGTGCTGAAATATAGTATGTATGTGCCGTATCTTCAAAAGCGCCAAAAGAAAAGGTGAAAGCACTGGTTCAAAGATTGAATGCATTGGACTTATGTATGCGTCAGGACAAGAGGTATATGCACCACAGAATTACTTAGATGCACCGAATCAACCTGTCAAAATTTTGTACAAAACCTGTACAGAACCTACGTCTCAAAAACTTAGATTTTTTATTAGAAAAAGGGGCAAGTGCCCGACGGTGGGTGCCAAAATGTGATGGGTGAAATGTGGATTAATCAAAATGAATAACAAACCCAATACATCAATAGAATATGAAGGAAAAGGAGATTTAAAACAATAAGAAGATGATACTTACAACCTTTACCTTACGCCTTCCATTGTTCACCTATCTATTCTTAATATTGATAATAATGAAGCCCTCAGAAGCGTATGCTCCCTTGCTTGTTGAAGATGACAAGAATAGAATGGCTATGATACTTTGTGTGATTGAAGATGAGCTTCAAGACACTAATGAAATGGATGATATGAAGTGCTATGGAGATGGGGTGCCAAAGGCGATCTAGTGTTTATGCAGTACAAGTTTACTCAAAGATGGACTTATGAAATGAAGAAGGAGAGGATTGTATTTATAGAGTTGTGTAGAAGATCAATGGTTGAGAAGAAGTGAGAAGATCAACGGAGGAGGATAGTTGAGGAACGTGCAACAAATGGAAGAAAGACATGTGTCATTCAAAAAGAAGCTTTGTTGAGTTAACTTCTCTGTTGATGAGGATGAGTTTTCATTTTACTTAAATTAGAATTTATTTTTCTAACTTAAGAGCACAGTTGCTTTAAAGTTGCTTTAACTCAGCTTTCATTTTTGTATGACAAGAGGAATGTATTTTTAGAAGATATGAAGATTTTTAGAAGATAAGAAAGCATAATTAAATAAATAGATTTATTTAATTATTTGTGGATAGTTTGGAGGAATAAATAAAATATTTAATATATTTTATTTTTAGAGATTTAATTTAAATAAATTTGCATTTTATTTAAATTTAGAGGAATGGATGATTTAATTAAATAATTAAAATTATTTAATTATGTAGAAGAATAAAGTTAATGTAGATGAATTTAATTAAATAAATGTTATTTATTTAATCACGTGGGAGGAAATGAATCAACTAAATAAATAAATTTATTTATTTATTGATAGAAGAATGTGAAAATGAAATAAATATTTAAAATATTTATTTAAATAGAGTCATGTCATTTTTAGGTGTATACAGACATAAAGCTGGTGTCTCCTCAAACACTACAATACCTGCCTCAAATGATCCTCATGCTCCTCCTCTGAGCGAGAGTAAATCAATTTGTCATCCAAAAATATCATTACAAAATGATCAAAAAAGGTGTGAAATATCTTGTTTATCAAACTCATGAACATTGCAGGGGCATTCGTCAATCCAAATGGTACTAGTGTAAGCTCATAGTGTCCATACTGAGTCCTAAATGCAGTCTTATGAATGTCAGCCTCAACAGGTGGTAACCAGATTTTAGATCTATCTTGGAGAATACTTTGGCTCCCCTCATTTGGTCAAATAGATCATTAATCCTTGGCAAAGGGTAATGATTCTTGATCATTAACTTATTCAACTATCTGTAGTCAATGCATAGGTGAAGGGACCCATCCTTCTTCTTGACAAAAATAATTGGTGCACCCTAGGGTGAGATGCTAGGACGGATGTGGCCCTACCGTCTGTAGTCAATGCATAGGTGAAGGGACCCATCCTTCTTCTTGATAGAAATAACTGGTGCACCCTAGGGTGAGACACTAGGATGGATGTGGCCCTTCTCTAATAACTCCTCCAACTGAATCTTGAGCTCACTGAGGTCCTGAGTGGTCATCCTATAAGGTGCCTACGAAACTGGTTGTACCCCAAGAACTAAATCAATATGAAAGTCCACCTCACAGTGGGGTGGCATCCCTGTCAACTCTGATGGAAAAACATCTACAAACTCCCTGAAAATAGGGCGCTCATCTAAGGATATCTCTGTCAATCCCTCTGACCTGTCACTAATGGTAATGGCAAACATCTGGCACCCCTTGCGCATGCTCTGCTTCAACTACATAGCAGATATCATACAAAGGGATATGGGTCTCTGTACTCCTGATAACACCACTAGCATGCCACAATCATCAATACACTTAATCATCTTATGCCTGTAGTCTATCCTAGCCTAGTGCGCATCAAGCCAATCCATGCCCAAAACTATATCATAGGATCCTAATGGGGAAATCTGAAGATCCATTGATGTAGCATGAAGGTCTCAAAAGATATCATACAATCTCTAACCATAGAGTCGACAACCACTCTAGCCCCTAACGCTAACTCGACCTCCCACCTATCATCTTTCCTACATACCACTAGCCTGCAATGCTCCACAAGAGTGGGGGATATAAGAGAATCAGATGCTCTGGAATCAAATAGAACACTAACAGATGCATCACCAATCATACCTAAAGCCTTGATAATAGTGGCCTGATGATCGACCCAGCGGTTCTCAACCATAGTAAAAACCTTGTGGATCCTCCCCACATCACCCACTGTCTGCTCTAAACTTGCCATGCAGGGTCTACCTACTCCAAACCCTTGTGGGCACTCTTTAGCTAGGTGTCAAAACTCCCCACAAATAAAACAAGCTCCCCTAGAATATCCATGTGTAGACTGGGCCCTATCAACTTGAGATGATCCACCTCTAGATACATTGCTAGATCCTCCCTTGAAAGTTTGCTGACCCCTAGATGGTCCTAGTTGCTGCCCATGGACCTCTAATCCCTAGGGGGTCCCTGAGACTACCAAGGCCTAGTCTGATTGTTCTGGGTACCCTACTATGGCCTAGGCCTCTGTCTCTATTGTTGCTAATGCTGCTATTGCTGAGGTACCCTTGGAGGTCCTGAAGTAGACCTAAATTCCCCCTTAGAGGGGTGTGAAACTCAGGGAGTGGAAGAATCCTGCTACCCCTAGTTGCGATTTCCAAACTACTCTCATGCCTCTCGAGACCTCCCCTATATTTCCTTAGCTATAAAGGCCTTCTCCACAGCATCATTGAAATCCACTAGGTCGGCCATCCAAATGGATCTTGCAATGCTGGGGTTTAGACCCCTAATGAAATGGTGGACAAGAAGCTTCTCGTCCTGAACATAGTCCACATATTGTTGGAGCTCAAAAAATTTGTTCTTGTACTAGACCACTATGAGGCCCCTCTGTTGTAAGTCATGAAACTCATCAATGCACCTCTGTCTAAAATGCTCTGAGATGTATTGTGCCTTAAAGCGCTCCAATAATGTCTCCCAGGTCAACGTGTCTATCAACAAGTGATGCTTCTGCTCCACTTGTCACCACTAGGTAGAAGCGAGTCCTCTAGACTAATGAATAGCAAATCTGGCCCTCAGGTTGCTTGTGACAGGTTACAACCAAAAGCACCCCTCCAAGCCAAGTATCGAAGACTCCGCCTCCACCATCAGTGGCTCCAAAAAAGTGGGAGGCTGTAACCGTAGCAACTCCCGAATCTAGTCTCCAGTGCCTCAAGGACCCCCCAATGTTGTGTCTGGTGTTGCCTGAGTCTGAGTGTGTCAAGGTGATGGATTGCGAGGAGGCTCATCCTCCCACATGTGTGGCATACATGGGGGACTCCTACTCTGCTCATGGAACCCTAGTATATGCTCTTTGCCCCCAGGTTGATCCCCGTAAGGTCTCTTTGCAACTGGAGGTAGTCTAGCCTCGAATACCCCCATTAGGCATTGCAAGGCCTAAAGAATCTATGGCCTATAATCGTGTCCCCTATCCTGATTGATACTCTCAGACTGATGGGACTTGGCTAGCCTCTCTAGTGGATGTGCTCAATCTAGAGCTCTAGGGGGACAATCGGCTCTCCCCTCTCTACGCGACATCCTAGAGTCATGGTGAAATTGTATTAAAACAAAGTTCAAACAATTGCTCCCAGAGCTCCCAGAGTTGGGAAACAGTACTCTGATACCTATGTAACAACTCACCACTCAAACACGAAGGTGCTATAGGAACGTCCTAATTTTTTTTTTTTAAATTGCATTCCATAAGTCTAAAAGAGCATAAGATCATAAAATACATCTAATTAGACTCATAAATAGATATGTGGAAGGCTTGATTCAAAAACATCACAATTGAATGGTAATGGTGCACTTAGGTAGAGTAGATCTCTGCATGTGATAATTAACTTGTTATTGGTCAAGAGAGAAAGTTTAATTGATAACAAAATCTAACATTGTACACTAAGGAAAGCATTGGGAACAATTAACCTATTTTGTTTAAATATAATGCATTCCTTGATCAATGTTAATGAGGTTGAATATGGTTTAACTCAATAACAAATAATATTTGGAATGGTAAAGAAAATGCTTATGATGATCATTAGAAAAAGTAACTTAATTCTCATATATATATATATATATATGAGTTGTATTAAAGAAATTCTACCATTGATCATATGGGTGGTTCCTTAAGGCTTTAACTAGGTTAGTGAATCATGATTGGTGCGAACACTCATTTGGTCCAACGAAGACTATATTTCCTTATATGTTCTAATTATATACCTAGGCATAGAATAATGAACCTAGAAGTGAGATCCAACATTTGCAATTATTTGAACGAAGGGGGAAAAATGCAAGATTAAAGTATTTACAATCAATGAGAATTTTAGAAATTATAAATATTATATGACAGCATAAAAGAAGGTTCTTTATCACTAAATAGGGAACACTAAACCTAATATCAAATTGTTACCCATGAAATAGGTAATTCACAAGGCTCCATAGTTTAAACTAAAATACAATAGGGGCAGTTAAAATATGTATGGTACTTTATAAGAATAGGAAAAAGGTTTCATGTGGAGCGCTAGGAAGATTAAAATAAAGAAAGGAAAAAAACAAATGCCCTAAAGGCATCTGATAAAGAAGAAGAAGACATGCCCTAAAAGCATCCACACCTCCTTGAGGAAACCCTAATCTCTGAGGGGAAAGAAGGAGAATCTTTTGGCAGTTGAGTGCCTCTTCTCTCATTCCTTTTAGCAGTTTCATGGCCAACTTACACAACAGGTTTTGCCACCCTCTCTTGTCCTCAAGTGGCAGGTTTACGTGTAGGGACTGGAGTCAATCCATTGTTAATCTATTGATTTTTTTTTGTTTTTGCAAACATTCCAGATCTGTGGGTAACGTCTAATGTATTCTCCTTTTTTTGTTTCTTCTCTACACTGCTAGGTTGGTCTGCACGTCGTTTTCCTTTTGCAGAGGTCGATGGAACTACAATCGGGCAAAATGCAGATGCTCTGGCCCCTTCGATACCTTGCTTGGTTGATAACATTTTATTGTTTTTGGCATCTACTCTACTTTTATGATTAACATAGAAAAATTTTAAATAAAATGATAAGAAAAGTGCGACAGTTTTCTTAGGTTCAAATCTTGTTATTTCTTCCTACTGATTCACACCAGTTGTTTTTTCTTCATTGTGACACGAAGTAATCGTGGTAATATCCGGACAAGGGAAAATGCCTACTCTGCTTAGTTTGTGATAGTTTCTGAACGTCTAATACCATTGGGCTCTGTAGACTATAAGATCTATTGCTATGATCTTCAGAATATAAAGGCACCTTTGTGCATCTTGGCAAGTCACAGTACTTGATTGTGAAGCATTAGGTTTTAATCATACATTTGCCCAAAAATTTTAAGTGTACCCAGCCCATGCTAACACTAGTTCGAATCTGCCAGAGTTATTACTACAGGTATACTAAGACGTCTTTTCCCACTCTCTTTTTTTGTGTTTTCATTTCTAAGCTAAAGATGTTTCTTATTATCTTATGCAAACCTTAGGGTTCTGAGTCTATAACTAATTTTCTTGGATACCTTCTAGGATAAGGTTGCAAGGTTAGATAATTTAGTGATTTCAGGGTTTATAAGGTGAACACTAAATAGTCTTTTGATTTGGGTGCAGCTGCTCTCACTATGGAGTTCTGGGGTCTCTATTACAGCCCTAGAGGAATGGTAAATGAGATTTAGGGTCAAAGGTTTTGCCTTTGTTTTGAGGTGCTGTTGCATAAATTCTGGGAGGATGCCAATCCTCTATTATTGGTTTATGCTATACTCCTTCAAGAAGGTGTAAAAGAAATAAAGAAATAATCATCTTACGAGATCTAGCTCATGTGGTCAACATGATATTTTGCAGAATTAGATATTAGAAAGGTCTGAAATGTAAAATCACTACTATTGTACAAGACTAATTTTCTCAACAAAATAATAACACAGTTTTAAATATTCTTGGTTTAATAGCTACTTTGATCAACTTATTCTAATTTCATGCTTATCAAAAGAAACAAAGCATAATACATTTTTTTTTTTTTTTTTTCAAATGCTTTTATACTACTGTATCATTTGCCAGGTAGGGTAAATTGATACTACATCAAGCAAAACTACACATGAATACTTCTTTTGACAAGGAGATTTATCACACCAAGGTTAAACCTATATTTTTTTTTAGATTTTCTTCAGAAATAGATAGATATACATCTTTACAAAATAGGTACCAAGAACTCAGAAAGTTAAACACTCCTTCTTGGTTTATACAAATATTAGTTTGACCAGTGACCTTTCTCCATGGCTGAATGTTCCTGGTAATTGTACCAATGAGTCTTTATTTCTCCCACAACCTATAGGATCCTATAGAATGACACATATAACAATAACAAGGAGAAACTTCTCGTAATACTAGTGGGTGCTCACCATCTAGCCTAGAGCAATAACTGCCCACCCCTGACCTAGGGGAAAACATGGAAATCCCATGTACAACACACCACAAAACCCTTAACCCTTACAATTGTACTGTAGACATACTCACACATCAGATTTCATACAGATGTCAACACATTCACTGGGTATCCGTATATAATTTTTTTTGTCAAGGGTACTCTTACCCATTTATTCTCCCACTGGGTACTCTTACCCGTTGATTTTGAGCTCTTTCCAATTAATATCTTGGGTACTCATATACATTCGAAAAAGATATATAAGAATGTAAAGATTAGGTACTCTTACCTGTTTAATTGCTCATATTTCAATAGCATTAGATTTGGGGTACTCTTACACATCAATCATCTTTAGGACCTCTTCTCCTACCCCACAAACATACTTACAACAGCAATGATCACTCCTTTTCAACACTTATAGCATAATATACAGCACATAGGAAATAGCAACATTCAACTAACAAGAAATTTTAGGTAACAATTAACATAAAAAATAAAGAAGAATCACAGTCTCACATATCCCATTTAAATTTAAGGTAAATTAGATAAGAATCACAGTCTCACATATCCCATTTAAATTTAAGGTAAATTAGATATTGTTTCCAACCTAGAATTTTTCGCAGGTTGATTCAGCTCCACAAAAAGCTCTTGGTCCTCCATCTTGCTACTGAAAGTTATCTTCTTTTTTTTTTTCAATCAGTATGGTAAAAAAAAACATAGAAACTACCCTTTCTCCCTTTTTTACCTCCTCCCTTCTACCTCAGATTACATTTTGTCCCTGTAGGCAGCATGTGTCCATCCAAGTGGACAGCTTGTGTCCTAATGTGGGCATCATGTTATCATATTGGGTGGGCAACAAGTGCCTTCCTATTAGCCAAATTCTCTAATTTAAAATGAATTTCCATCCACAAGTTTAATGTAATTTAAAAAGTGCTTTATTTTTATTTTTTTTCAATTTTTATTGCATTTTCTTGAGGGATCCACCTAGGTCTAGGATAATGTTTGATTTTTCTTCCAACAACAGGCACAATTTGGACTATATAATAAGTTTAATAGATTAATTTAAACTTCCCACCCCTCAACAAACATCATACAACACATAATAACATTATGCAACACTCTTCAAATTACACCAACACATAATGTTTCATATGAACAACACACTCTATAAGACAACTCCATCATAAGTTACTTGACAAGATGGATTTACATGACTCCCTTCCCATAATGCAAAAACATGACTGACAATAGGCCTATACCTTCATACAGGCTAGGCCGGCTTACTGGGAGACTTACAACAGAACTCCGCATGTTTTCCCCATTTCCAATAGCTTCCCTGCACACTCATTGTTACTCCATCAGTTTAATTAAGAATAATAGCTGAAGCAAAAGATGAAATTAACCATAATGACATCAGATATAGTATCATAATCATCCAATATAAACAAATCAATAATAGATCACATTAAGGAATACACAATTTCACAATTATGAAGTCTGATTATCACAATTCTAACTGCAACTACATGTATAATCCATAAGTGACAATGATTCATAAAAATAATAAGTAACCTCCACTACGAGGATCATATATATACAACCATAACTCAAAAGCATTATAATTTACTAACAAATATAGAGTAGGATCTAACAACATCACATAGGATCGAACAAGAGCATGTGATATATATATATATATATCCATGGGTCTACATCAAAATCAAATAACTAAGATAGCCAACCATATAACTCGTCTTATCATAAGTCTATAGTGAATCAAAATGTATAAACATATCCTACCATAATGATGGTACCAATGAGGGGTCCTACACGTAGATAGCTATGTAAATGTCTATGTAATTGTAGGTTGAAATTTAACTATTACTTTTATAGGGCTAATATATACCAAAAATCGTGGTTGGAGAAACATGTGAATTAAGGTTTTTGAATCTTTAATGGGTATAATGTTGTGGAGTCCAAATTGTGGGTCCTGTATTGATATATTTGTGTCTTATTGTTGATTGAATTTTAATAATGCTTTTGTAGGGTTAATTAGATCAATTTAAGTGTTAAGAGGACAACATTTAAATATAGGGACGATATTTATTTAGTTATCCTTCTCCACCTTTTTGGTTAAACTTCCATATTCAAGTGATATATAGAAAGCATATACAGACTCCAAGGATTTGTGAGTATCTAAGAATTTGAGGGAGTCATAACTTTACACTTGTGAGCATGATCCCTTAACCAAAAGACCAAACTGGGTTATTTAGCATCGCCTCCACTTTCCTTGCTATATTTCAAGAAATACACCCACTAATTGCAATATACTTGTTCTCATGTCATTATATAGAGAATTAGTGAGAATGCAACTTATATCTTCATCCTTGTGGATATAGGGGCATAACCAAAACACCAAATCATGGCCTGTAGAAAGATAGCCACTTTCCTTGTTCACCTCTTAAGTTGTAAAGCTTGTTTTAGTTTTAAATTATGCTTAGTTTTAACTTCATAAGATAATGATGTGTGGATTATGTTTCATATTTTCTCCTTATTTTGGTTGTAGTGGAGATGTTGTTGCCTTATACTTCTCTCTTCTCTTGCTGTTCCTCCTGATGATGGATCATGGAGTGTGATCTGAAACGTTGAGGTTAAAAAACTCGCACATAGTTAATTCTAGAAATATTGAACTACATTCATTATGGACTATGGAAATTTGATGTCTCTTAATGGAAAACATATTGAGAAGGTCCATCCTCAAGGATTGAACTTGGCTATTGGTTGAGATGACAATTATCTTGTGTACCACTAGATCATTTCTTAGGAATCATGGATTATATTACTATTTTCTCACCTATAAAATACTTTCAACATATTTAGCACTAGATTGAAGCTATATACGCATTGGCTATTCTTTCTAGAGTATATTAACATATTGTTTTTAAGGAATAATTGGTGCAGTCACGGTAGGAGAGTTCACAGAATGAACTATCTGGATCATACATCAAGCATAAACACAACGGAAACAACTCAAAGAAATGAAGAAAATACAGATTTAGTCATTTAGTATATCATAGAATTCAAGTAAAGATATGCTGGCAACATGCGGGCTTACAATTAGGGCTCACAGGCCTGATTACATACATGCGCAAGATAAAGATTTGAAGCTCCTTCACACAAAATCTAAACTAAGGATTGTGAATCAATTATTAAGTGCCTTCCTAAAGATCTATTACATCAATATATATCATCTTTGGAATAATAGATTCCTCCGCATCAGTGAAGGAAGATCACAAACTCCAATGAAGAGTTGTAACATGTGTACATAGATAGGTCAGACCTAAATGTATAGAACATTTCCTCAAATGAATGGAATAATGTGCGGACCCTCAGGAAAGGTCAGCCCCGAACCAAAGATCATTGAATGATGTGTCATTAAGATCCACAAGTCAAGGAATGATCTGCAAGCCTTCTCCTTCAGTTGATTATCTGAGACTATCAGGATGCTCTATTCTAAAAATAATCGATCTTCTAATAGTGATATCTTTTTGGTAACTGATCCAAATGCTCTGAATTTTGGATATGATGTAGATGAATGAATGTAGATGCTATGTCCAGATCTGCAAGGTGTGAAATGTAACTGCAGCCAAATACTGGACCAAAAGCTGAAACTACTTTTGACTAAATTGCCTGAACTAAACTGGAAAATAAAACAAACTAAAATGCAAATGTTTTTGGTTGATGCAAGATTACTCTTGAACCAAGGATCCTCCTGCATCAGAAATCCAGGGTTATTGAAAAAAGTGAGTCCCTCACTTTGTTGAGGCTAAGGGAGAACCAAGACGGTCCACCTCAGTGTGAGAAATCCATGATGAATCTTCTTCCGGTCTATCTTTCCATTTCACAAGATATTCTTTGTATTGTCTTCCTCTAGTGTTGCATCTAATTCTATTGTCTAAAATGTCTTCAATTTGCTCCAGTGCTTGTTGTGGTAACTGCTTCTTCAAGTCTTCTCCCGTGCTGTCACTGAACTCTACTTCGTGATACTAATAAAGGTCTGCAATGTTGAAAATAGGTGATATACCTAATGTCTCTGATAACTCTACTTCATATGCATTTCCTGAATCAAATTTCCTGAGTATCTTACAAGGTCCAAACTTCTTCATCTTCAACTTGTTATATATCCCAACTGGAAATCTTTCTTTTCTCAAGTACACCATCACTTCATCTCCAACTTCAAATTCCTTATGTCTTCTCTTCTCATCTACCTTCTCTTTGTATCTACTGTTCATATCCTCTAAATGCTTTTTCACATGATTATTCATTGTCTTCATATGGTCTGCAAATTCTTCTGCTTCTGCACTTCTCTTTTCCTCTGTACTGATATCTCTCAATTCTCCAACTCCTCTAGGATTCACTCCAATCACAATCTTAAAAGGTGTTCTTCCAGTACTCTTGTTTACTAAATTATTGTATGTAAACTCTGCTTGTGAAATAATCAAATCCCAACTTCCAGTCTTCTCTCCAACCAAACATCTCAACAAGTTTCTCAAACTCCTATTCATTACCTCTGTCTGTCCATCAGTTTGTGGATAAAAAGTTGAACTAAACTTCAAATCTATCTTCATCTTCTTCCAAAGTGTCCTCCAAAAGTATCTAACAAGCTTTGTATCTCTATCTGAAACTATGCTCTTAGGTAATATATGCAATCTCACAATCTCCTTGAAAAATAGGTCTGCTACATGCACTACATCACTTGTCTTCTTGCAAGGTATGAAATGAGCCATCTTTGAAAATCTATCAACCATTATAAATATTGAATCATGTCCTCTCTGTGGCTTTGGCAATCCTATTACAAAATCCATGCTTATGTCTTCCCAAGGTCTCTCTGGTACTATCAAAGGTTTATACAATCTAGTGTTCTGACTACTCCCTTTTGCAACTTGACAAACTCTACAACTCTACACAAATCTTTGAACATCCTTATGTACTTGAGGCCAAAAGTAATTTTCACTCACCTAAGCCACTGTCTTATTAATCCCAAAATGTCCTACCAATCCACCACTATGCTTCTCCTTGATCAAATTATCTCTCATTGAACTTCTAGGTATGCACAACTAATTTCCTCTGAACAACATATCTTCCTAAATGAAATAGTCCAACCACTTACTCCTATCTATCACAACAGGTTCCTTACATGCTTTCCAAGGTTCTGCAAAATCAGTGTCTCCCTCATACAGGTTCTTCAATTCATCAAAACCCAACACCTCAACTCTCATCTCTGTCAACAAGTTTCTTCTTCTACTCAACGCATTAGCAACTTTATTTGATTTCCCACTCCTATGCTTCAACACAATAGTATAACTCTGCATGAACTCTACCCATCTCATATGTCTCTGATTCAACTTACCTTGACTGTTCAAATACTGCAAAGTTTGATGATCTGTATACAACACAAACTCCTTAGGCAACAAGTAATGTCGCCACTTCTTCAAGGCTTGAATTATGGCATAGAACTCTTGATCATAAATCAAATATCTTCTCCTTGCATCATTCAACTTTTCACTGAAGTATGCTACAGGTGTACCTCCTTGACTTAATACTGCTCCATTTGCATTTCCACTAGCATCACAATCAACTTGAAATACCTTATTGAAATCTGGTAATGCCAAAACAGGTTGCTCTGTCACTTTCTGCTTCAACAAATCAAAACTTTTATTTGCTCCTGATGTCCACTTGAAATCTTTTATGTCTCCTCTCATTGTCTCTGTCATAGGCTTACATACTGAACTGAAATTTTTGATGAACTTCTGGTAGAAACTAGCCAATCCATGAAATGATCTAACTTCTCCAATGCTCTCCAGTGTAGGCCATTCAACAATTTCTTTAATTTTCTCAAGGTCCATCTTCAATCCTTCTGTATAAATTACAAATCCCAAATACACTAGTTCTTCCCTCATGAAACTACAATTCTTGATGTTTATTAGCAATTTCTCTTCTCTCAACCTCTGCAAAACTTTTCTAATATGCCACAAATGTTCCTCTTTTGTTTTACTAAAAATTAGAATATCATCCAAGTACATAATAACAAACTTACCCAAGAATTTCTTTAGAACTTAATTCATCAATCTCATGAAAGTACTTAGTACATTTATCAATCCAAAAGGCATCACTAACAACTCATACAATCCTTCATTTGTCTTAAAAATAGTCTTCCATTTATCACCTTCTCTGATTCTGATCTGATGGTATCCACCCTTCAAGTCTATCTTTGTGAAATATCTTGCTCCACTCAAACAATCCATGATATCATCCATCCAAGGTAAAGGAATATATGCATAACTATGATCTTGTTTATTGCTCTAGAGTCAGTACACATTCTCCATTCTCCATCCTTCTTAGGTGCCAAAACTGTAGGTACTACACAAGGACTCAAGCTTTCTCTGATCAAACCTTTCTTCAACACCTCATGTATCTATCTATTCAATTCTTCATTCTCTACTGGTGTCATTCTATGTGCTACTTTGTTAGGCAAACTTGCTCTTGGTATAAGATCCATGTGATGACTAATACTCCTTATAGGTGGTAATCCTTCAGGTACATTATCTGATATGATGTCTTCATACTTGGTTAGCAACTCCTTTATCTCCTCTAGTTGTGATTCTTCAGTCTCCTTCAATGTTTCAGGCTTCTTAGGAATCAAGGCATAACACATATTCCCATGTCTCAAACCATCTAGAAATTTCCTTCCATCTACCAAACAGATTCTAGCATTCCCACATACTTCACTCTTAGGATCATCCTCTAAAGGAATCAAAGTAATTCTATTTCCATTTGTTATTATACAGTATGTATTCTTTCTCCCATATTGTATATCTTTTCTATCATACTACCAAGGTCTACCCAACAAGATATGACAAACATCCATAGGCATAATATCACACAAGACTTCATCATGATAAGATCCAATATGAAATTTCACCAAACATTGTTCACTCACCAGTATCTTATGATCATCCTGAATCCATGCTATCTAATAGGGCTTAGGGTATTTCAATCTTTCCAACTTCAGTGTAGTCACCATTTCCTCTGAAACTAGGTTATCTGAACTACCACTATCAATTACAAGTTTACAACACTTACCTCCTGATTTACATCTAGTTCTGAACAAGATTTTCCTCTGTGGTGGTTCCTCATCTATCTCTGGTTGAAATAGTGCTCTCCTCATCACTAATGATTCTCCTTTTTTAGGTTTTCCATTTGAACAGGGATCACCTAGTTCAATAGGTTCTTCTTCAACATAGGTTGTTCTTCCACTATTTTCTGTCCTCTTGTTTGTACTACCCTGACTACACTCAAATGCTCTATGTCCTTCACCTCCACACTTGAAACAAGTACATCTGAATGTCCTCTTATCAAATACTCTACCTTTTCTCCTATATCCTTCATTCCAGTATGCACTAGGGTTTCCTCTTCAGTAAAAAATTATGTCATCTCTTCAATAAGCACTATTATCTCTGTCATCCTTCTTAAAGGGGCTATCAAACTTTTTTTTCTCCGAATATGATCTATCTCCTCTAGAAAATGTCCTACCTCTCTAAAATTTACCTCCTCTGCCTCTCTACCTTTGATCATGTCTCTTATTCAGCTTCTCTTCAACTTTCAATGCAAACTAATATCCTTCTTCCAAAGATGTCATCTTTACCAAGCTTAGTTCTTCTTGAATGTTCAAACTTAGTCCATTGATGTATCTAGCCACTTTCTCCTTGTTTGCTTCACTATGTCTTGTCCTTATGATCATTTTATCAAATTCTTCAGTATACTCTTTCACAGATTTCTCCTTTTGTCTCAGGTTTTGCAATATTTTCAATAGTTCCAACTCATAGTCAGTAGGTATAAACTAATTCTTCAACTTTGTCACCATCTAGTCCCACTTTGTAATCTTTTCTTTTCCTCTTTTGTTTCTTTCTAACTAAACTTCTTTCCACCATATAGCAGCATGTCCTTTCAACTTTGTCTTTGCAAATTTCACCTTCTTCGGATCTTCAATTTCCTCATATTCAAAGTATTCTTCCATGTCATTTATCCAATCAATCAATTATTTAGGGTTCAAATTACCAGTGTAGTTTGGCACATCAACTCTAGGTCTCTTTCCAATCTTTGAAATAGCTCACAACATCTTTACTTGATCTGATTCTTCTTCATCGTCACCTCCTAGGGTTTTGCCAGTTTGTTCAATAGATTGAAATTCTTCTTCCTCATCACTTTCAACATTAGGTCTCGATGTCAATCCTCTTTGCCTATATTCTTCAACAACATCCAAATGAATTCACATTATTTTCATCATCTCCATCATCTCATCCATTCTACTAGCCATTATTCCAATAGCAACAAATCTTCTTGGTGGCATTCTTCCTAGGATCGAGTGCAAATTGCCTCAAGTTCGGTGATCAAGCTACAAGCTTACAACTGCCTCTCAATCAACAATCAGTTGTGACACAAGTAACCTGCCTCAATTTAGAGATTTGTCCACAGCAAGATATTATGAAATTCCCTCGCCAACATCACTCAATTCACTCCCAAAGATTCAAACTTTCGCTCTGATACCACTTGGTGTAGTCACAATAGGAGGGTTCACAGAATGAACTATCTGGACCATGCAGCAAGAGTAAAAACAATGGAAAAAACTCAAATAAATGAAGCAAATATAGATTCAATCATTTAGTATATCATAGAATTTAAGTATAGATCTGTCGGCAACATGTAAGCTTACAATTAGGGCTCACAGGCCTAATTACATACATGCACAAGATAAATCCTTGAAGCTCCTTCGCACAAAATCTAAACTAAGGATTTTGAATCAATTGTTAACTACTTTCCTAAGGATCTATTACATCAATATATATCATCTTCAAAACAATAGATTCCTCTGTGTCAGCCAAGGAAGATCACAAACTCCAATGAAGAGCTATAACGTGTGTACACAGATAGGTCGGACCTAAATGCATAGAACATTTCCTAAAATGAATGGAATAATGTACGAACCCTCAGGGAAGGTCAGCCCCAAACCAAAGATCATTGAATGATGTGTCATTAAGATCCATAGGTCAAAGAATGATCTGCAAGCCTTCTCCTTCAACTAATTGTCTAAGACTGTCAGGATGCTCTGTTCTAAAAATAGTCGATCTTCTGATAGCGATATCTTTCCCGTAACTAATCCAAATGCTCTAAATTCTGGATATGATGTAGATGAATGAATGTAGATGCTAAGTCCAAATCCGTAAGGTGTGAAATGCAACTGTGGCCAAATACCAGACCAAAAGCTGAAACTGCTTTTGACTGAACTGCTTGAACTAAACTAGAAATTAAAACAAACTGAATTGCAAACAAACTGAAATACAAATGTTTTTGGTTGATGCAAGATTGTTCTTGAACCAGGGATGCTCCTGCATCAATAATGTAGAGTAGAAAAAGGGGACAAGGCATTTTTTGCATCATTCTTTGTTAATAGTTTTAGCCATGTTGGTACAAGGCAAGAGGATTACAATAGGCTAAGGCCTTTATGTTACAAAGGTGTAGATGTCTGCCTATTGGCTTTCTCCCTGATCAACAAGGTTAGTTATGAAAACATTTCCAAAATGGTATTGCCCTGTAGTGGCTTGTGTTATATTTGTTTAAAGATGCAAACTTTGTTGTATCTAAATTTTATATTTTGAACAAAAGTATGCATGTTTTTGGCCTAAATTTCTAATTTTATCAATATTGACAAGGTTACATTTTTTCTTATTTCTCTCATGGCAGTGGATTCCAGAATTGAGACACTATGCACCATCTATGCCTATCATTTTGGTAGGGACTAAATTAGGTGGGATGGGCTTATGCTTCCTTGTTTTATATCTTGATTCAGATTCTTTTCTTTTTTCACTACTCTTCTCTTTCATGTTTTTATCTTAAAAAGCTTGTCTTTTGAACAATTACACATTTATGAGAAGACAAATAGTTTTTGCAGATCATCCTAGAGCAGCCCCTATATCAACAACTTAGGTGTCTTCCTGCTTCAAAGAATATATAAGTGCATAAAAATGTCTAATATTAATTTTTTTATTTAGAAAAAGATATATGTATATAAATTTTTATGTCTAGGAAAAGATCAAATTGCATAGTAGAAAACAAGAATACTATTGAAACCATGACTATTTTGTATAATTTGTATATTGTGATATAAAACCAACATTCTTCTAGACGAGGATATGACAACACATGTAGCAGATTTTGGCATTGCTAAATAATTTGTGGGTTAGACAACAATACCACTCACTCAGGAAGTACTTCTACTCTAACTTTGAAAGGATCCATGGGTTACATTGTACTAGGTATTGCTTTCAATTATGTAATTATTTCTCCTTTTCAAATGCTCTTTCCATTGTCAAATGGCTCCTGTACATGATCTAACCAGATTTTTTCTTTTGCTTTTATAATGCAGAGTATGGAGTTGGTGGGAAGGTGTCCATGAGGGGTGAGATTTATAGTTATGGTATTATTCTCTTAGAGATGGTAACTAGAAATACTCCAACCAACCATATGTTTGTGGGAGGATTGAACCTCCACAAGTGGCCACTTGGATTTCCACAATTCTAATCTCACATCTCTTGACGATTAGATTATCAAAATGACTACCATTAAAGTAACTAATTTGGAATTTATCCAGATTGTTAAAGACTTAGATTCTAGTTTTGGTTTGTAATTATAGTTGAGTCTTATATTTGATTGATTTTATATATGAGACAATTTGATGGAACAATGGACAACGAGACATTGAAACAAATTATTGAAGAAGTTGCTATCAAGTATGGCTTTCAATCAATGTGATGACACCATAAAGATGCACCATAATCAGATTTTTTAATTTTACCAGAAGTATTTGGTAGAAAAGACCAAGTTAAGGGAAGCAAATATGAGGAATGGAGACTATGTAGATGGTTTTTGGATTGTCAGTGCCATTGTTGCATTTTTTAATAAAGAGGGTAAAAGCTTTATTGATTCAAGAAAGCAGTACGAAGCCAAAAATTACAATCCCCCCATCAAGGATCATAAGCCAGCAATAGAGACATCAAGCAACACCTAAAACACATCCCATATCTTCCTTAACCAAGTCCTCAAGCTCCCTATCAAGGCCTTCATGAAGACAACTCCAGGAATCCACTTTCCAATTTCCCATCCGTTTAGAAGCCCATTTAGCCAAACCATCAGCCACCTTATTCTACTCCCTAGGGATATGGAAAAAGGTGATAGAATCCAGGGCCTTACCTAGAGAGATAATTTGTGTAACCACCCCAGCCAGCTACTAATTTACATCCTTCAACTACTGCTTATTTAGTAAATCTACCACGATCTAAGAATCTGACTCACAAATTATACTTCTCCATCCAAGGGTACAAGCCCTTTTCAAAGACAAGAGAATAGCCAATGCCTCCATGAAATTGTTAGAGTGTTGGCCACAATACTCTGAGAAGAAGAACCCAACCACTCCTGAACAATCCCTACCAATGCCTTCGACACCAGCATGACCTAGATTGCCTCTAGAGGACCCATCAGTATTGATCTTTAGAACCTTCAAAGGTGGAGGTCTCTAATGACCATCTCTCTGAACCTTCCCTCTAGCACCTCGACCCAAACTAGGCCCAGTCCCCACTTCGCACAAATAGAAAGCACTAGACTCTAAACAATTTCCATATCTCCAGGGTCCATAGGGGCTGAGAGATCACACTTAGCCGCCAAAGTCTCCTGAAGACCTCCCAAGATCCTCATCGAAACCTGCCGCACATGAAGTTTCTTAACCAAGAAAATCTTGAGATTATGCTTTAGCCAAATATGCAAAATGATGAAGCTAGGACCAAATGTCCAAGCAGTGTGGAGGAAGGAAGTCTTGGCTGGAGAACTCCCTAGCCTACTCTAGAAGTCCTTTAAAGAGGAGTCATTCCTACACGGATGCCTCCAGACTTCCCACCAGAAATGCCAGATCACCCTAATAAAAGAGCATTGGAAGAAGAGATGGGAAATGTTCTCATTGCTATTAGAGCACATTACACACATAGAGGGGCCCTAAAATCCTTTCTTCCAAAGATTCTCCCAGGCCAGGGATCTATTATAAATCACCAACCAAGAAAAGAAATTACACTTGGGCCAAGACAATTTATTCTAGATCTGCTTCCACTAGAGGACCCCCGTACACCCAAACATTTGCTCATTTAGAACTTGCCTTTCTAGTCACCTCCCCAGGCTAGAACATCCCTCTCAAATAGAGAGTTACAAAGCCTACCAGCCAAGATGTCAACCAGCTCCTGACGGTCCTCCATCAATCCCCTAGGCAGCCACTCATGCGGGTCCTTCCACCTGTACACCATAGCCTAACCTAGAACCTAAGGGGATTTAAAATCCATAACATAAGTCCAAAAAGCTTCCAAAAATGCCTACATGGGTCCTGCAAGTGAGGGTGTGTAGACATAATAGGAGGATGCCCATCCTAGAAATCAAACGAAAAGAGAGCATTCGAACCTCTATTGCAAATCCAAAATAATCGTTGTTTAATAAACTTGGCTCCCCTCTTGAGGGTATTCCAAACCATAGAACCCTTACCCATTTTGTTGTATCTGGGTACATCCATGCAATCCACATCCCCAAGGTATTTTGAAGTGAGGATCTTAGCCCAAGTCTGTTGCTGCTGAGTACACCATCTCCAATAGAGTTTAGCTACCAAAGATTGCCCATTCAAATCAACTTGATGCAACTGAAGACCAACCTTCTACTTTGTCTGACACACAACATCCCACTTGTCCAAGCTCCACTTCCTTGAAAGTAGATTACCAGACTAAAGAAGTTGTCAACAAAGACTCTCAAAATCTTCCACAAAGCTGGCAGAGGCAGATAACACAAAGCACCTATATAGTGGGAGAGCCTAAACCACAAACTTTAATAGAGTCACTCTTCTTGTAGTAGAAAGACACCTACAAGTTCAATGACTTGCATTTTTTTGAAACTTCTCAATAACATCCCGCCAGAATACATGAGGTAACATACGAATAGCCAGAGGAATGCCAAGGTAGACAAAAGGAAGAGAGCCAATTTGAAACTTGAGGATACACACAATTCTCTACTGAATAAGGTTAGGAGAATTAAAAAAATAATTAATAGACTTGCCTTCATTGATGATTTACCCAGAGGCAGCCAAATAACAGTCTAGGGAGTTCCTTAGATTGACTATTTCATCCGCTGTAGCGAGACCCATTAATGTCATATCATCCACAAATTGAAGATGGGATTGGGGTTGAATGTTATTGTCCCATTGCCAAACCTGAACAAGACCAAGCTCCACACGAGATTTCAAAAGACTCCCAAGCCCTTTAGCCATCAAAATAAATAAATATGGGGATAAAGGATCCCCTTGTCAAAGTCCCCTGGAAGTCCCAAAGAGTTCAGAAGGCTCTCCATTGATGAGTATAGAAAAAGAGGTAAACATGACACAGCTCATAACCCATTCAATCCAGGCACTGTCAAACCCAAAAGCTCTCAAAATCTTGGTTAGAAAATCCCATTTGACACAGTCATAAGCTTTGGCCATATCTAGCTTCATGAACATAGCTTTCTCCTTGGAGGAAGCCATAGAGTGAACAGTCTCAGTTGCAATAACCACACCATCCAAAATTTGGTTACTAGCCACAAATCCACCCTGTTCCTTAGAAACCAATCTATCCTACCACACCTTCGGGCGTTCAGCAATCAGCTTGGTGATTATTTTGTACACCACATTACAAAAGGAAATAGGCATGAAGAGATCTAAAGAATGAGCCCCCTCCTACTTAGGGATGAGAGCCAAGAAGGTGGAATTCAAGGATCTTAGCATTTTCTTATTTTTTGAGATTTCTAAACAACATCAATAAGATAAAGCTTTATGACCTCCCAAAAGTCCTAAAAGAACTCAATCGAGAACCCATCAAGCCTAGGAGCTTTACCTTTCCTCTTCTAAAACACAATATTCTCCAACTCCAATAGAGAGATTGGCTTGAGAAGGGACTTGTTCATTTCACTAGTCACCAAGGGAGGAATGCAAGCCAAAATTTTAGCTTCTTCCTCATTGGCAGCAGGGGAATCAACAAAGAAGAGAGCAGAGAAGAAATGAACAGACTCTTTTGAAATCTCACTAGAGGAAAGAAGAGGGTCACCATCTAGGGACTTGAGAGATGAAATGATATTTCCCTGCCTTCTATCTTTAACCGAATTGTGAAAGAAAGAAGTATTCATGTCCCCTTATTGAAGCCAATCAATGCAATATTTTTGCTTCTAGAAAATTTCCTCACGAAGCTCCCATTCCTCCACTTCCTTCATAGCCACAACTTCCAACATATTCATCTCCTCAGATAGCCCCTTAACCTAGATATGTCAATTAATGGTGTCCAAGTGCTCTTGTGCAACCCTTTTAGCCTGGAAAACATTTCTGAAATGGTATTGGTTCCATCGTTTCAGCATATATTTGACATAGTGGAGTCTTTTAACAAAGGAGTACATAGTAGTGCTAAAAGTAGGCTTCCCAACCCTCCACTATCCTAGGTTCAAATCATGAACAGACTCATCATGAAGCCACATAAGCTAAAATTTAAAGGACTATTTTTTAGAGAATCTAGATAGGCAAGCAAAGAATTTGATCGGCTAGTGATCCAAGCCCCACCAATCCAAAATCTCAGAGCTAGTCATCCGTTTAACACCAAAAACCTATCTAACCTTTCAGAAATAGCATCATCACTAGTCCTCCTATTGTTCTAGGTAAATAACCCATTCACGGGTTTGATATCCACCAAATTCATACAAGCCACATTGTCCCTCAAGAGATCAAAGGAAGGATCCAAACAAGTAATCCCACCCCTTTTCTCTTCTAGAGATGAGATAGCATTAAAATCACCTGCAAGAATCTAAGGGAGAAAGGGCTCCAAAGAATGCAAGTATCTAATATGAGACCACAAATGAGCCTTACCAGGGAGATCCGTAGGAGCATAAATATTAGAAAGAAGAATTCTCTCACCAGACTCCAGACTAGAACAAACAAGACATATAGAGCACTTTCCAGAAAGCCACCAGAGTGGAAAAACTCTACACGGATCCCATAAGAAAGAAAACCCCCCTAAGCTTCCCTATGCCCCCACACATTGATAGCAACCTCTACCCTAGATCTTAGGAGCCAAATTCAACATACTTTCAACATTCAACTTAGTCTCCTGGAGGAAAACCAAATCAAGAGAGTGCACACAAATCAAATCATGAATAGCCTTTTGTCTAGGAATGTTATTCATGCACCTAATATTCCAAAATATCACAATCATCGTTAGGGCAGGGAAAAGTGAGAGTTAATAGTCCTCACTGAGCTAGACTCTATTAACGTCTCTCCAATCAGCTTTACCTTTTCCTGATCCTTCTTCTTACCTGCTTTAGGAGGCTTCTCAGGAGTTCCCTTTTTGGGGGGTTTTAGCTAGAGGCCCAAAATAGGAGGAGACTTGCCATTACCAGAGTCCCTAACAACCTTCTCAATGATGATACCAGAACCAAGGAGATCAGGAACCGTAATAGTGTATGTCATCAAGCCAATTCCCCCAAGCTCAGATCCTGAGGAAGGGAGATCTGTGTCCATCTGAGCTAATTAACCCACTGTTGGGGCATAGTTGGAAAAAGTATTTGGCTGATCCACCAGGACTTCTCAACAATCATGTTATTAGAAACTTGCATTTCAAAGGGAACACCTTCCTCTTGAACCAAGTCCTTTAATGCTTCAAACCTATTAAGGGTTTCCTCTTCCTGTCTGTCTTTAAGAGTCCTCTTTTGTCCTCTATTCCTATTACAAGGCTGAATAGGCACAAAACCATCCTTATCCACCTCCACTCCTTGTATGGGGGCCTTACCTTTGTCCACCTTCGAGGGAGACTGATGAGAAGCATTAGCCATACTAGCAGCCGAAGTGGCTTTGGGGCACTTTCGTTGTAGGTGGCCATATTCATGACATAACTGGCAACGAAAAGGTAATGCCTCATAATCCAATTGATGGGTCCAAAAGGTTGCCCCAATGCTTATTTCTACTAAATCTGACAATGGGTTATTCAAGTCAATTTTGATATATACACAAGCAAAAGAAAGAACCCATTTATTCAAGGTTTGTTGAGAGGGCCCAATAGGCTTATCGAGCAAGAGAGAAATCATCTATAATTCATCACTTTGCCAGCATTCCAAGTGCAAATGAGGGAGGTGTACCCAAGCTAGAATCTGAGAAGGGAGCTCCTTTGTGGAGTTGAAACCCACATGCCACATTTTAATGAATAGGCTGACCTAGTTATAGAAGTACGACCCGTGTTCAAAAGCCTGATTTCTGTCAGCAATACAAGAAAAGTCTACCATGTAGAAATTGTTACCTATCAACATAACATCAAAGTCCCCTTTAGGGTTCCAGGTCTTGTAAACCCATGAATCAAGAAAGGGGAACAAAGCCCGCATCCCCATGAACTTATAAATCAACACATGCTTCTTGTAGTATTCCACATCTTCTGCCATAGAGTCTAGTTGTATCACAAGCTTCGACCATTCCTACAATCTCTCCCAACACCCATTTACTTTGTGTAGCTAGACACCACCATTCCTCATCAAACCCTCACCAGGGTTACCTAAATTTGCAAAGATCTAACTTCCTCAAGGAAGAGAAGAACCTAGATCAGACTTGTCTGCTGATGCATGCAACTCGAAAGAAAGAAAAAGCCCCGTCCCATTAACTAGATCATCGAGGGTAGCAAAAACAAATACTAAAGTTGCTCCACAAAAAAAAAACACAGAAGAAAAAGAATCAAACTCCCCGTAAGCATGCAAACACCCCCCACCAGAAATCTGCATCTCTGTATGACGCCTCACACACATGCAAGTGCAGCTGATTAGAAAAAGAAGAAGAAGAAACTAAGGCATGTTACACGTCACAGGCTTCCAAACCCCCATAGCTCCCCTTACTCATCATCTTCCTAGTGCCATTGTTGCATTGGCTCCATTTTCTTATTTCATTTTTTAAAAATTGGCATTATCTTCTCATGTCTTAGAAATTACAATTGTTGATAAATAAAAGTATAACCTAATTGATTAGACTATTCTTTTAACCTATGTATAGCCCAAGTAGAGCACTTCAACAGTAGCAGTTGCAATATAAAATTTAAAGGAATGTTTGTAAAGGGATTAATCCTCTTCTTTCAAAATCCAATTGAGTGTTATGGAACAAGCCTATAATTATGCCCTCTCTTTTAATGGGCAAAGCTTTTTGAACATATCAATGTCTTCTTATAAATATAATATTAATTTTCTTTAAATTTTTATTAAAATTTTTAATAAATATCTTAATATAATTATTATATAGATTTTAACTATAATTAATTTTTATTACAATTTGAGTAGAGTATTTTAGTAATAGTAGTAAGTTATAATTTAAGAGAAACTTTGTAAAAGTGTAATTTTTGAAAATTTTAATTAAGGCTATGGTTTTATGGAAGGAGATTACAAATTTTTTCTAGAGGTATTATTGAGAAAAGTTAAGACTTTTTTTACAACCAAGGGATGCTATGAATTTTAAAAAAAAAATGCTTGAGAATTTTTAGGAAGTTAGTGGGCCTATGATTTATTTGAAAACTCTAATATTACATTCTAACATCATAAATATAAAAATAAAAAAAATTCCATCCAAAAATTTAAACAAAATCTACAAAGCAACATTTGTGAATGTTTTTATAATAAGTTTTACTCTGTTACCCAAAGTCAAAGTAATGATTATTTGTAAAAGGGGCAATCTGAGAAAATTTTGAGGTTTTGAATATTAATAATGGAATGGAGAGGATCCATGTACAATAATAAAAAAAAATAACTATCCATTATTTTATTCCTTTTATCCATTTTTAAATCATTAATTAAATGTTTTTTATTAATCATATTCTCAACAAAATATTAAAAATAAATATAGAGAGTTTTAAATAGTTAATTATTATTATTATTTTATAGTTATTATTTGATTTATTTTGTATCATTAAATAAAATAAAATAAGGGTTATAATGAGTACATAATCAAGTTTATAGTGAAATAGAATACAAGGTTAATAATAAAATAAATAAAATATTAATAATGGAATGTAGAGGATCCATGTACAATAATTAAAAAAAAACTATCCATTGTGTTATTCCTTTTATCCATTTTTAAATCATTAATTAAATTTTTTTTTATTAATAATAAAATAGATTCTCAAGAAAATATTAAAAATAAATATAGAGAGTTATATATAGTTAATTATTATTATTATTATTTTATTTATTTTGTATCATTAACTTTATTTTAGGGTTATAATGAGTACATATTCAAGTTTATAGTGAAATAGAATACAAGGTTAATAATAAAATAAATAAAATATTAATAATGGAATGAGGATTAATGGACAAAATTAGAGTTAGGGTTACAATTAGGGAAATCTGTATAACCAAAAAAAAATTTAGGGTTAGAGTTGGAATTACGGTTGGGGCTAGGGATAAAATTATGATTAGGGTTAGGGTTACAAGATTAGAGTTAGGTTTAAATATAACAATAAATACTAGCATATAATAGATTTAGGGTTAGGGTTATATGCACAAACAAAACATGATAATATAAATGAACTTGGATTGTGAAGGAAATATATATACCACTATGAGGATAGCCATGTGTTTGAATAGGTTGAGGAACAAGATTACATTTAAAAGGCTATTTATAACCAAAAAAAAATTGTTAGGGTTAGAGTTGGAATTACGATTAGGGTTAGCAATAAAATTATGATTAGGGTTAGAATTAGGGTTATAGATAAAAATAGGGTGGTCAATGTTAGAATTAGGGTTAGGGTCAATGTTACAATTAGTGTTAGGGTTACAAGTACAATTATGGTTAGGGTTAGGGATATAATTAGAGTTAGGGTTACAAATAAGGTAAATAATTTTAACCAAAACACATTAAAACTGAACTTGAAGCTAAGCCGACAATGTTTTTGTCAATTTATTTCTCATTATTTCTATAATTTATTTCCCAATGTCTTTCATGCAAGTCTGCATTTCAATACACCCTAATCATATACAATTACAACTATTTTCTTTCTAAATATTCTTAGATTTCAGCTTTACGGTTACAAATGAGATATTAAGATATTGATAGACCCTATCAGCGATTTAGTTGCGCTTAAATTTGGTACAACTTCTAGTTAGATAATATTAATATCTATACACAAATATATATTTTTGGGCAATAATTTAGCCACTCCATTGGTTGTGATATTTGTCAAATATACATTAATGTGTGGGGAAATCATATTTTGTTTCATAAAAAACAAAAGAAATGTAATTACAATGAATAAATATATGTGGGCAATGAAATATTGTTGTATTATGAAACTTAGTAAAAAATGTGACAAAAGTTTTTAAGTAGATGGGAATGAAAGAAAGCAGTTTACTATAATACTAATTACATGTTAGAAGGTTTCAACAACTTTAAACGACATTAAATTTAAACACATGTCAATGATTGATTACATCACTTAGCTTCAATATCAATCTGAAAATAAAGGTGAGTAGTTTATTGGTGAAGTTGTTCTCTTTTAACTTTATCTACTTTTGTAGTTAAATGGTCTAATAATTATATGAAGTATTCTTAATATAATGTTTAATTTTATTTCTATATTATATAAATACGTAAAACAAAATTTTATGTGAACAATATTATTAGTTTTCAATTAAAAAATTATTATAAATATGTAAAACAAAATTTTATGTGAACAATATTATTAGTTTTAAATTAAAAAAATATTTATTAATATGATTTTTTATAAAAACAATAAATATATTTAGTGCAATTTTGTATAAAAATTATAATATCACTAATATAAGATATTAGTTTGGAAATATTTGTGTGAGAGCCCTATTAAATAAATAATCATACTTTGCACATTCTACATAATCTTAAACCATAAGTTTATAATGATCTAAACCATATCATGTCCAAGTAAAAGTACATAGTGTGAGAATAAAAGTATGTCCCACAAAAAAAATAAAAGACTAACAATTGTGCTATCCTTATGAAATATAATAGTGTGAGATAATTTAAAGAATATTAAGAAGAAACAAATCAAATAATATTCTTTGTTAATTTTTTTTTAAAGATATTTCTTATTACAATTGTGTGGCAAACATTAATAAGTACTTATTTTAAGCTCGGAGGCGTTCTACAATCACAATAGGGGTGGAGTTGAAGAGTTAAAATTCCAAGATTTCATGTAATTTTATAAGATTCTAATCTAAAAAAATAAGATTTATATGCATGAGATTATTAGGGTGGAGTTGAAAGAGTTGAAAGATTCCAAGATTCCGTGCAATTTTATAGGATTCTAATCTAAAAACAAAAAATATATATGCATGAGATTATTAAGAAAAAGGATGATAATGAAACACCACAATAAAATCACCACTCTTAAAGATGGTTTTTCTATGCTAAACCAAAATGCAAATATTCTACCTACAAGTAATTTATAAATATCAATAATAAAAAATACATTTAATGGGAAATTAAACGCTTGTTACCAATAATTTATAAAAAAATATAAAACTAAAAACTAAAAACTAAAAAAGAAATTGGAAGATATATTTTTTATACTAGTTAATTGTCTAGCCTAAATTTAATGACACTCTGGAGCATCCATAAAAATATCCAATTAAATTTTTATTTAGTTTTTCGTACCCTCAATTTTGGTGTTCATGTCCTTAAAACGAGAAACAATTTTTATTTAGTTTTTCCTACCCTCAATTTTGGTGTTCATGTCCTTAAAAAGGGAAACATAATATATCCACTCTTAAGAGCTCAAATTATTAACCAATCACAATACTAAAGACCACTACAATAGGCAGTGTGCTAGGTAAACTTTTTAACATGACCAATGGTGATGGTGCTACATGCCCTACCACAAGAAGCTCTCACCAATAGAGCCAGGCCCCCACCCAAACCTTACCACAAGAAGCTCTCACCAATAGAGCCAGGCCCCGACCCAATACTAATAGACTGGACCCTACCACAGGAAGCTCTTACCAATAGAGACTGCCCCCACCCAATACTATTTTTTCTTACACATAAACTTAGGAAAAAATAATATTGTTAATATTCAAATTAATAGTCACTAGATAAGGAAACATCATTACAATAATATTGCCACAACCTATTAATAAGAAAGAAAAACCCCTATCCCAATAACCAGATCACCGAAGGTAGAAAAAACAAATACTAAAGCAATTCCACAGAAAAAGCAAAACACGATAGAAAAAGAATCAAACCCCCCTGACATGCAAGAACTCCCCACTAGAAATCTGCACCTCTATATGCCACCCCACACACATGTAAGTGCAACCAATTAGAAAAAGAAGAAGAAGCAGCTAAGGCATGTTACAGGTTGGGGGCTTCCAAACCCACATAGCTCCCCTTCTCATCATCTTCCCAATGTCATTGTTGCATTGGCTTCATTTTCTTATTTCATTTTTTTTAAATTGGCATTATCTTCTCATGTCTTAGAAATTAAGATTGTTGATAAATCAAAGTATAACCTAATTGATTAGACTATTCTTTTAACCTCTATATAGCCCAAGTAGTGCACTTCAACAACAACAGTTGCAATATAAAATTTAAGTGAAGGTTTGTAAAGGGATTAACCCTCTTCTTTCAAATTCGAATTGAGTGTTATGGAACAGGCCTATAATTATGGACTTTCTTTTAATGGGCAAAGCTTTTGGAACATATCAATGTCTTCTTATAAATATAATATTAATTTTCTTTAAATTTTTATTAAAATTTTTAATAAATATCTTTACATAATTGTTATATAGATTTTAATTATAATTAATTTCTATTACAATTTGAGTAGACTATTATAGTAATAGTTGTAAATTATAATTTAAGATAAACTTTGTAAAAGTGTAATTTTTGAAAATTTTAATGAAGGCTATGGTTTTATGGAAGGGGGTTACAATTTTTTTTTAGAGGTAGTGTTGAGAAAAATTAAGAGTTTTTTACAACCAATGGATGCTATGAATTTTACAAAAAAAAAAAACAGAGAATTTTTAGAAAGTGAGTGGTCCTATGATTTATTTGAAAACTCTAATACTACATTCTAACAACATAAATATAAAAATAAAAAATTTCCATCCAAAAATTTAAACAAAATCTACAAAGCAACATTTGTGAATGTTTTTATAGTAAGTTTTACTCTGTTACCCAAAATCAAAGTAATGATTATTTGTAAAAGGGGCAATCTAAGAAAATTTTGAGGTTTTGAATATTAATAATAGAATGGAGAGGATCCATGTACAATAACAAAAAAAAATAACTATCCATTATTTTATTCCTTTTATCCATTTTTAAATCATTAATTAAAGGTTTTTTATTAATCATATTCTCAACAAAATATTAAAAATAAATATAGAGAGTTATAGATAGTTAATTATTATTATTATTTTATAGTTATTATTTGATTTATTTTGTATCATTAAATTAAATTAAATAAGGGTTATAATGAGTACGTAATCAAGTTTATAGTGAAATAGAATACAAGGTTAATAATAAAATAAATAAAATATTAATAATGGAATGAAGAGGAACCATGTACAATAATTAAAAAAAATAACTATCCATTGTTTTATTCCTTTTATCCATTTTTAAATCATTAATTAAATGTTTTTTATTAATAAGAAAATAGATTCTCCACAAAATATTAAAAATAGATAGAAAGAGTTATAATAGTTAATTATTATTATTATTTATTTTGTATCATTAACTTAAATAAAATAAGGGTTATAATGAGTACATATTCAAGTTTACAATGAAAGAGAATACAAGGTTAATAATAAAATAAATAAAATATTAATAATGGAATGAGGATCCATGGACATAATTAGAGTTAGGGTTACAATTAGGGAAATCTGTATAACAAAAAAAATTTGTTAGGGTTAGAGTTGGAATTACAGTTGGGGTTAGGGATAAAATTATGATTAGGGTTAGGGTTACAAAATTAGAGTTAGGGTTAAATATAACTAGAAATACTAGCATATAATAGATTCAGGGTTAGGGTTATGTGCACAAGAAAAACATGATAATATAAATGAACTTGGATTGTGAAGGAAATATATATACCAACATATACATACCATAGCCATGTTTTTTAATAGCTTAAGGAACAAGATTGCATTTAAAAGTTAGAGAGAGGGGATGTAATGCCCCTCATCTCGTTGTCCATCAGATTGATGTTTGCTTAGACGTTATGATAGTATCTTAGACCGTAGATGATGGATCTCTTGTTATTTTGCTAATTCAGTATGGACCTAATTGTTATGATAACAGATGTTGATGTTGGATTTTATCATTTTATGCTTTAGAATTTGATAAATAAACTAGATGTTACAGATGTTTGATGTTAATTGCGATATTGGATTGTAAGAGGATTGAATGTTTTATGTTGTTGATTAATATCAGATACCTTGTTCAACATAGTTAATTGTTTATTCATAAACGTGAATGGAATAGTGTTGTATTACTCGCTCTCGAGTACCCTACACCACTGCGATTTCCATTCACTACAGGACTGTATGTGGATATACATCTTGTTATGCTTAACCGTGCGTTGTTGCAGGAATGCAGGTACTAGGCATCGACTCCACCTGATTACAGGTCTGAGCGTGCCTTTGCCAATGGATTAGTTGTTTGGAGTTAACGTGAGGTCCCATGTCAGTGTGGTCTGGTGTCAGTTTATCCTTTTGGTCATTGTCTGTCATTCGATCATGATTTGCGGACAAGTAATATTGCACCTTGGAGTCTAACTAGGTTAGAAAGTGTCTAAGTGTGTAAGGTATCGTTGTGCATTAGATAGAATCATATTACGGAAAGTATAATTGTTGATTATTGTTGTAAATAAATTATTATTTTATTAGAAGTATAGTTGTTAAATAAAGATTGTAAGAGATTTTGTATTATTTAATATAATATTATTTACAATAAATATTTAAATAAATAAAATAGTTGTAAGTTATGTTGTAATTAGTGATTTACAACTTAATTAATAAAATAAATTAAAATCTAGTTGTACAATTATGGATTGTTGTAATGTTAAAACTTTATTAAATAAAATATGCTTGGTTGGCTATAAAATAATTAAATGTTGTCGGAATTGTATGTTAATATTTAAAAAAGGAATAACCTCTTGGGATTATTAAATTAAATAAAAGTCTATCTCGACAAGGGAGATGCACGGGATCACGTGCCGAGTTCCTTGGTAGATGAGAGAGACTGTGTTATAAAAGAAAAGCTTGTAGAGGCAAAGAGGACAACATTGCAGGTAGAAGAAGAGAGTAGAAGGCTGGGAAAAGAAGCGTGGAACTTCAGCAATTGATACGGATTCGGCGATTCGATAATCAAAGCTAGGTTCCACTGAATGCATAATTCCTTTCCTCTGAATCTGAATCTGTGGGTGTTGATCGTTTCCTTGTTTCTAAATGGATTGTTTTGGTTGAATTTCTGCTTCAAGAGATATTTTAGTTTGCAATTAAGTTGTTTTCTGCATCCCTCCGATGTTTAATCTGAGGTATATATCTTAACATTTCCATTAAACGGGTTATCACTAGTTTTTATTACTGGTTGCGGTAATGTTGTAGACCTAGTGCTCTTTTAGACTAGAAGGAATTGATTCCTCCGATTTTTCATACTCTCAGATCATGTTGAAGGAGTCGTGTTTGTTATGCTATGAGGTCTAGAGTTTTAATCAGAAAATTACCACTATTTTCATCAGCTGAAAGATGACCATAAATCTGCATTTTCTGTGAAATCTTGTCTAATCAAGCATCATTTACTTTAAGAACCTGACAGAATCCTGCTATTCTTCATGCTACAATGTTGGTCTTTACCTATTCCACATCTCCTCTGATGCAGACTGAAAGGGGCGCTGGCAAAGATTGTGATCTGGCTTTGTTTCACTTGTCAACCACCAAAACCTAGCATCTAGGAGGAGAAAATATGGCTTTCCTGCCTATATACATATTAAATTCAGTCAAGCTATCCAGATTAAAGAGACTTAAATCTAGTGACCGAAAATTACCCTACTCACTACTCCAATTGTGCAAGCAGCAACTTGTTCAGGAAATTCCCTCTGTTGCCTACAAACTACATAGCACAGGCTTGTTTGTCTCTTGTGGAAGGCTGAGCACATGGTGAATTGTACTGGATGATGCCCTCACACTCACACAGTATATACTGGTTGCGCTCACACCCACACTCGCTTGGTCTTTCAAAGGGCTTCTCGACCTCGACCGGCTTAGGAAACTTGGGCTTCTCGACCGACTTAGGAACATTGGTCTTCTTGACCGACTTAGCAAACTTGGGCTTAGGAACCTCAAGAGTTGGTAAAAGGGGCCTCAAGCTATAAGATAATACCGTCTGCCATGCAGTCCCCACAAAGATGGCGGGCAATACCCCTATTAAAAAACAATATCGGTAACCATGAATAGTTTGGTGCCAGCAAAACAAATAGGCAGGTCAATTGAAAGATTTGATTTGCAACACAAGCCGAACAATACACTGTGATGATAGTTGTCATACTCAGGGAATATACAACGATCTCACAGTTGGTAATCGTGATCAATCTGTGCAGACTCAATAGTTACCTCTGAAAACCTAGTAATAACAATATTATGTCTTTAGAATGCCCCATCTTAACAGGACAGCATTCTTTCATGCCAGCACATCAATCTCAGTGTAATTTGGTCCTCTCTAATGTCAAATTCTCTGAGCCTGGGGCCAACTATATGTATTGACATTACTTTTCTAATTTCACATATATTGAGTTTCTATTTATTTCTATTGTGATTATCATTTTTGTGCATATGATGCATGAAGTTTGGCGTCTTTCTAAAGTTATGCTCCTACTTTCATAACTTTTTACATGATAGTCTTCCTGCCTTGATAGATATTGTTCCAACATGATTTATGTCAAACTTGTTAATGGAGCTTGGGAACAACATAAGCATTCTTCATAAATACTTGTATGTGGGAAGTTATAATTTATCAAGAACCGCTCAACTAATTTCCCATGAAATGTTCCCTGACTACCTTAGAATAATTGCCACTTTCAAAGAAGTCAAAACAACTCACAGACTGGTTATAAAGAACCCATCTTCATATGGAGTAACGAAAGTAAGAGGCCGACCTTAGTGATGGAATAAATTCAGATTTAATTACTTTAAAAGGATGAGGTGCGTTCAAAATACAATAGTAAGTATACAAATTGCATGGACAAAAGCAGCGATTAGCATGGAATGATTTGTATTCGTTATTTGTGGTGAAAAATAGATATTAACTTAAAGAAGAGAAGCTGACTCCCATATAACACAATAGAGGATGCGATTTTATTTATAGGGGATGTTGACTTGTGAATAAAGATTACTAATAAGACAAAGTCTTAGTTATTCAATACATACCAAGACATGATCCTTTACTCTCATTGTCTCTCGACATGTAGGCTATTGTTGTGCATTCAGTTATCCACAACATCAACAATGCGAATAGTTAATCCATAATTTTGTAATTCCATTTGATCTCATTTAGGAGTTGTTCTCTTTTTAGGAGTTGTGACTTCGATTTTACTTGGAAGCATTTACCAGAAAACTGTAATGCCTTGGGGACGAACATAGTTGATACATCTATCAAGTTTTGACGGCGTGAGAATGACCAGTCCTGATCTTCTTCTTAGACAGATTTAAATCATCTTTGATTAAAACATTTCAGAGACATCGTTATGATGAAGAAATCCAAGCATATTAAACTGTTATCTGATTGAGGTCAAGAATTGTTAAAGGACCGTATCATGTGGCAGAAGAGATTTTGAAACAAATTGTTAAAATTTACATTGGGTTATGTTGATAAGTATAATAGGGTATGTCTAATTTACTTATATTAAAAGTAGGTTATAGTGTTTTAGAGGCATTGTTGAATAACTGATTGTCATATTGAATTCATTTACAATGTTCATTTAATGTTCTTTGGATGGAAAATATTTACTATCTTTTATTCCATTGAATTTATTATTATTGTTATTGTTAATATTATTATTATTTATGTTTTGTTTAATATTATTATTACTATTATTTCAAAAGTATAGTTGCCAAATAAAATTGGGGATTTAGAATAATGTTGTCATTATGTATTTGATTAAAAGAAAATCGTTGTGATTATATATTATGATTAATGAAATTTGATTTAGATTGACATCAGTTTTAATATGGTTTCTTCTTTTGTTAAGATAATGGGTTAAGAATTAGGTATATAATTATTGTATTGGGAAATTGATTTAAAGGTATTAGATAATTAGTTAGTGTGAATTGAAAATTGTATGAAATGGTCAAAGTGTAAGTTGTCAAGGGTTCATTTCCAGAGGCCAAGGTTGTTGTGTTTTGACTTCATGTAATGTGTTGATAAGTGTCCTAAGTTATTGAAGTCATGTCGCCTTTTGTTATGTATAAGGAATTTGGTTGGTATTGTGAAAGAATGTAAATATTCTAAATGCATCATGATGTGTAGAAAGGCTCTTCATGAATGTTGTGATTTATTTGTTTGTTTGGGATGTTGTGTTGGATTAGACAATGGCGAGACGTCGGTATTCATGAAAAAGTATTTTTCTTATGAGTTACTTCATTGGAAGCCATGGAAAATGTATTAAGAGTATGTCCTTGTAATTGAGATGATATGCAAGAAGGTGAATGCCTTGCATTATTACATGTATATGTTCATATAAGAATAATGGTTATGCAAGATGGTTAATGCCTTGCATGGTTTATGTATCATTGTCGTCATGATGATGTTTGCTATGTTGTTGAGTAGGGTCTTCTAGATGCAGGTAGGGGAGTGGCTTTCAACGTGGGGCCGGCGCCCAAAGTGGCAGTCAAGATAACCCGTTGGAAGTAGATTAATCAAGTGATAACCTAAATAATGAATTAGGGGGTTGGGTAGTTAAGCACACTAAACAAGATAATTAGATGCCTCACTCATGGCTCAAGTGCTTGTTTAGGCTTGAGATGAGATGAGAAGGCCTGGAATGGCAAGATCAACTACCTTGTCCTCATGAAAGGTATGTTGATTTCCGCATGAGCGTTGTATGGGGGCCGGGAGTCGGGAGAGGCTACCAGGACAACCCAAGATGGGGGCTGGGGCCTAGGAAGGCTTGCCAGGACAACCCATGACAAGCCATGTGATGACACTTCTCCCTACTGCAGCCTAGTATTCCCTAGTTATACTCTCCCCATTCGTTATGTGGTGCCTCTGGAAGTTAAGATAAGTTGTGTTGTGTTGTTTATGTTATTGCCATGTGTTGTATTGGCATTTGGTTGTCCTTTGTTTATGTTAGTCTTTATCTACCTGACTGTTATTGTTTGGGACCTCATGTTAACTCCTAGCTCAGGGGGTGGACCTCAGGGTTCCACATGGTCAGGTGGAAGAGCTATTATATCCATTGGTTATTCCTTGTCAAGTTCATATGCAGAAAAGATTTATCCCAGTTTTGGACAACTGTACTTGTACCAGTTGATGAAGATGTATGTGTATAATCATGTACCGGATTTGTGTAACAGAACATTCTTTATCCATGTAATTTTGATGTAGTCTAAAAATGGTAATGTAATGATGTCATGATGTACTCATGTGTAAGGAAAGCATCTCAGTTGTGTATTTGATCATGTAGATTATATTATTTGACAATATGTAATGAATATGAATCAGTTGTTCAATTGTGCATTAGATTCGAATCAGTTACTGATGAATGTTAAATTATGTTAGTTGGTTTGTAAAGTAATGCAGCCTTGTTTCCTTAGAGAATATGTCGTAATTAGTTATGTTAACATTTCTTTGATATCTTAATCATTTTAAAAAAAAAGAAAATTTGTTTCATATAGCATAAGAGTGTATTTCTTTAAGGTGTACAAGGCGGGCGTTACAGGGGAACAAAGGAGTGGAGAGGGATGTGGGGTGAGAGAGAGAAAGAGAAAGGGGGAATAGAGAAAGAGGAGGGATTATAATTAGGGTTAGGGTTAAGGATATAATTAGGATTACTAATAAATTATGGTTAGGGATAGAATTAGAGTTAGGGGGAAATAGAGAAAGAGGAATAGAGCTAGAGATAAGATATATAGAGGGAAAGAGAGATAAAAAGAGAGGAAGAGAGAGATAATGACAAAGAGATGAAGAGAGAGAGAGAGAGAGGGAGGAAGAAAGCACGAGAGATATAGAGAGTGCAAAAGATAGAGATATAGATAGGAGAGAAAGATGCAAAGGGAGAGATAATTAGAGAAAATATACATAACCAAAAAACATATGGTTAACATTAGGGTTAAAACATATGTGGTGAAAGAGGAACTTGAGAAAAGAAGAGCTTTAACCTAAGAGATTGCAGGCAAGGACAAGAATCATGCTAAGAAATAGGGGAAGGCAGAGCAAACTAGCAATTATAAAGCCAAGGACATCAGCAGCAAAGGCAAATAGGTGAAGATGGAATGGCAAGCTATAAGTAGCCTCAAGTCCATGGCCAAGTAGTAGTCTGGCCGGTTAATGGTCCTTTCTAGTTTGGCTAGTCCTGCTAGCCTGTCCTTCTTTTTTTGGTTGTTTAGTCGTAGTTTGGTTGTTTTACCTCTTGTAAGACTTGTCCTTTTGGCGTTTTGGCCTTTGTATATGGGTTGGGGCCCTTCTCGGTTACTTTTACCAAAACATTAGGGTTACAATTAAGGTTAGGGATAGAATTAGAGTTAGGGTTACAATCATGGAAACTATTTATAACCAAAAAAATTGTTAGGGTTAGAGTTGGAATTACGATTAGGATGAGACTAAAATTATGATTAGGGTTAGAATTAGGGTTATAGATAAAAATAGGGTTAATGTTAGAATTAGGTTTAGGGTTATAATTAGAATTAGGGTAAGGACTAGAATTAGGGTTAGAGTCAATGTTACAATTAGTGTTAGGGTTAAAGTACAATTATGGTTAGGGTTAGGGATAGAATTAGAGTTAGGGTTACAACTAAGGTAAATAATTTTAACCAAAACACATTAAAAACTGCACTTGAAGCCATGCCAACAAAATTTTTGGTCTATTTATTTCTCATTATTTCTATAATTTATTTCCCAATGTCTTTCATGCAAGTCTACATTTCAATACATCGTAATCATATACAATTACAACTATGTTCTTTCTACATAATCTTACATTTCAGCTTTAAGGTTACAAATGAGATATTGAGATATTGAGATATTGATAGACCCTATAGGCTATTCTATTGCACATAATTTCATACAACTTCTAGTTAGATAATATTTAATATTTATACACAAATATATTTTTTGGGGCAATAATTTAGCCACTCCATTGGTTGTGATATTTGTCAAATATACATTAATGTGAGGGGAAATCATATTTTGTTTCATAAAAAACAAAAGAAATTTAATTGCAATTAATAAATGAATAAATATATATATGTGGGCAACAAAATATTGTTGCATTATGAAACATGAGTAAAAAATGTGACAAAAGTTTTTAAGTAGATGGGAATGAAAGAAAGCAGTTTACTATAATATTTATTACATGTTAGAGGGTTTCAACAACTTTAAATGACATTAAATTTAAACACATGTCAATGATTGATTGCATCACTTAGCTTCAAATATCAATATGAAATTAAGGGTGAGTAGTTTATTGGTGAAGTTGTTCTCTTTTAACTATCTATTTTTTTAGTTAAATGGTCTAATAGATATATGAAGTATTCCTAATATAATGTTTAATTTTATTTCTATATTATATAAATATGTAAAACAAAATTTTATGTAAACAATATTATTAGTTTTAAATTAAAAATTATTTATTAATATGATTTTTTATAAAAACAATAAATATATTTCGTGCAATTTTGTATAAAAATTATAAAATCACTAATATAAGATATTAGTTTGGAAAAATATGTGTGTGAGAGCCCTATTAAATAAATAATCATATTTTACACATTCTACATAATATTCACACTACATGATAAAATATACAATGTAAATAGGTTTTAGATGATTTAACTAGTTTTTAAATCCAAAATTTATATTTTATTAAATTTAATTTACAAATAACTTTAATAAGTTTATAATGATCTAAACCATATCATGTTCAAGTAAAAGTACATAGTGTGAGAATAAAAGTATGCCCCACAAAAAAAAAATAAAAGACTAACAATTCCTTGTGCTATTCTTATGAAATATAATAGTGTGAGATAATTCATGGAATATTAAGAAGAAAAAAAAAATAATGTTATTTGTTAATTTTTTTAAAAAGATATTTCTTATTACAATTGTGTGGCAAACATTAATAATTACTTCTAAGATTTCATGTAATTTTAAAAGATTCTAATCTAAAAAAATAAGATTTATACACATGAGATTATTAGGGTGGAGTTGAAGAGTTGAAAGATTCCAAGATTCCATGCAATTTTATAAGATTCTAATTTAAAAACAAAAAAAAATATTTGCATGAGATTATTAAGATAAACGCTGATAATGAAACACCACATTAAAATCACCACTCTCAAAGATGGTTTTTCTATGATAAACTAAAATGCAAATATTCTACCTGCAAGTAATTTATAAATATCAATAATAAAAAATACATTTAATAGGAAATGGAATGCTTGCTACCAATAATTTATAAAAAATAAAAAAATAAAAACCAAAAACTAAAAAGAAATTGGAAGATATATTTTTTAAATATAAATATACTAGTTAATTGCCTATCCTAAATTTAATACTCATATCTATAAACTCTATACACTTGGAGCGTCCATAAAAAAAATCCAATTAAATTTTTATTTAGTTTTTCCTACCCTCAATTTTGGTGTTCATGTCCTTAAAAAGAGAAATAATTTTTATTTAGTTTTTCCTACCCTCAATTTTGGTGTTCATGTCCTTAAAAGGGAAACATAATATATCCACTCTTAAGAGCTCAAATTATTAACTAATCAAAAGACCAATGGTGATGGTGCCTACGTGGGCAGGGGAGACGGACCCTACCACAAGAAGTTCTCACCAATAGAGCCAGGCCCCCACCCAATACTAATGGACTAGACCCTACCACAGGAAGCTCAAATAATAGTCACTAGATAAGAAAAACTCATTACAATAATATTGCCACAACCTACTAATAAGAATTTTATAATTAATATATACAATGAATAAAAATTAAATATATGAGTATTACACAATATACTATATTAATAGTTAGATCAATATAATATTTCAATATTTAATATTTATACACAAATATATATTAATATTTCATTTTAATATAATATAATATAAATATAAATACATTATAATGATAATTGTACTAATTTAATATACATTCTATTATTAATATATAATTAATTATATTATTTCATTAATATTTAAAATATCAAATTTATAAATAATGTATATACAATGAATCACAATTAAATAATCACATTAATATGAATATTATATTAATATAAATATTACAATTTTTGTTATAATATTTTGATAAACTTAAGAAAAAATATTATTTATCTAACATTAGAAAACATTATTTGTTTGGTCAAATTTTGAGCCAATCACAACATAGATATATGATTTTCTGAATATTTTTTGTTAAAATTTCCTCATATACACATAGGAAAAATTAAAATTTGTTCAACATAAAAATAATACTCTATTTTTATTGGTTTACTTTAGATAGATTAATACTAAATAAAAAAAATCATTGTAATAGTATGGCCAAGGTAGTATTAATAAATATTGGATGTTAAAAAAAACATATTATTATTAAATTTACTACATGTTAAGATTGAAAAAAAATTAAAAATTGAAAATAGTTCATTTAAAAATGACTTATCTGCCAAATAAGACATTCAACAATTATGTGTTAATTGATGTTAAGGATAAACTACCATACCTATATTTAAACAAGAGCTGCAAAGCAGCCAAGTTTTTGCCAAAATGTTCATGAATAGTCTTGTTTTGTTTTAATTTGTTGTGTTTGTTTAGTTTTAACAACAATGTTGATAATATAATAAATTTATAATAATCCTAAAATTTGTGAATTTTTTGGTTTAAGTTAGAGTTGACAGTTTTGTAATATTTACAATGAATGTTGAAAAATGAAGAACTTTGAGATTCTACATTTAATAATTAGATTGCATAAAATGCATAAAATGGAAGTTGCAAAGTAAGTGATTTTTAATTATACGTGAAGATTTATGATTATACACTTAAGCTGCAATACAAAGAGTTGTTAGTGCTATAAAAATTACTTAACATCATGAATACAAAGAGTTGTCAATCTATAAAAATCACTTAACATCATTATTTTAAAGATTTGAAGTTATAGCTTATAGTGAGGGACAAGTGAAACCGTATAGCAAACGAGTTTAGAAGATCTTCAAGCGTGAATGTTATTTACAACATGAAATTCAGGGAATACCCTAATAGGAACCAAACAATTTAGAAAATTCCCACACGTTATAAGACAGTACACAGCCATGTCATTCACATATTAAATGATGAGACTACAAAATACAAATAGTTTTTTGCAACTCAAAATATGAAGATGACTCTGCAAAGAAGATATTAGAATGTGATAGTTGATAGCATGCGGCAAAAGTAATATCTTCCCTCAGTTTCAGATCAGATAATGAAAGAAACTGTTCAGCCAATGATAGAAATAACAACTACTGCAAGAACCTAAATCAATTGAAGCCCGTGAACTAAAAAATAGTTTAAATTTTTCCAGTCTTGCAAAGGAAATTGAACTGCACGTGTTTTTAATATTTTCAATTCGTTATGAATAGGTTTTGATTTAGGTTTTTAGGTTTGCAAATAATAAATTAAATTCTTAATTTTAATTTTTATTTACACAGGAAAGATTTAATTAATTAATTAAAATTAATTAAATTTCATGTGAAGGGAGGACTTATGGAATTGGTCACTGGTCAATTTTTCCTATCTATGCATTACTATATATTTTAAAATTTTGATGTATTAGTATATTATTATCATAGATTAAGGATATTATCTATGTAAATGATATATTATTATTATTATTATTATTATTATTATTATTATTATTATTATTATTATTATTTATTAAAGACATATATATAAATTTGGGATAAACTTATAAATTATATTTGTATTTAAATTCCTATTAGTATTAATATTGATTAGTAATAGGAATCTTATATAACTATAATATTTTTATTGTCTAATAATATTATCAATATTAATATTAATAGGAATTTAAATACATGTTTCTTAATATTTTTATTTTTATTTTAGTTATAATATATTATTTTAGTTATAATATATTTAAATCGGTTAATAGGTGAGATGCTAAAAAAACTTTACTACCTAATATTTTACCCATAAAGTCTAGAAACTTAATAGTTTTAAGTATTAGTATATTATTATCATAGATTAAGGATATTATCTATCACAAGACTTTATAATATAAACCTTGATGATCCACAATAATAGCCCTTATCGATTGAAGAAAAATCATTTTTCAAATATGTTTTGTTAAAATATTTGCATCTATACAATAGCAAAAGCTAAATATTTTTTAAATAGAAAAACTATTTCATTTCTCATTGGTTGCAAAAAGAATTATTAATAACTAGTTAACAATAGGCCTCGCCTATAGTTTTCTTGGCAGAAACTAAAAATATATTAAAGTATGTCAAGAGATATCCTTCTAAGGTGCCTATTCCACCTATGTGAGGTAAATTGATTAAAAAATAGGCACCTCTAGAAGGATATCTCTGGGCGTACACTTTAGATATATTTTTTAAATATAGGTATGCTAGTAGAATCTGCAGTGGCAAGCCTAATTCTAACTATATTATATAATTATAAGAATTATTATAATTATATAATATAATATTGTAATATAGATTAGATATATTATTATAATATATTATTATAAGAATTATTATAATTATATAATATAATATTGTAATATAGATTAGATATATTATTATAATATATTATTTAATGCTATAGTGGTCTTGCCCACATTTATTCTGCTTCTACCCGGCTTTAACCCGCTAGGGTGAGTGGGAGGAGATAATTGGGGGGGGGTGTAGGAATGTGTTGTCTGTGTATAGATATAATATATAATATACTTATATTATAATTATTATATAATATATTATATATCTAACCTATATTATAATATTAGGATTATGGTTTTAATCTAATTAGGGTTATGGTTATGTTCATAGAAATATATGCTAAGTGTAATGTTAGCACAACTTGTCATAATTAGAGTTAGAGTTAGGGTTTGAATGATGATTACATTTAGAATTAGGATTTTGTTTAGGGATTGGATTAGGATTAGGCTTATAAATAGGGTTAGATATAACATTAGGCTTATAAATCAATGTTAAGTGTAATCATACAATTAAGGTTAGAATAAGAGTTAGATATAGAATTAGGGTTAGATATAGAATTATGATTATAATAACTCTAATTCTATCCCCAACCCTAACCCTAACCCTAACTTTATCATTTTAACCCTAACCCTAACACTAATTCAAATCATAATTATAATTGTAACCATAAGCCTAACCTTAATCCTAACACTAATGCTAACCATAACTCTAAGTGTAACCCTAACGATAACCCTAATTCTATCCTAAATTTAAATTATAACCCTAACCCTAATTCTATCCTAAATTTGACCTATAATCCTGACCCTAATTATATTGCTAACCTTAATTCTATGCTTAACCCTAACCCTAATTTAACTCTAACGTTAGTTCTTATTCTAGTGTTTTTTTCTTATATATTTTCCCTAATTATAACTAAACCAATAACCCTAATTCTATACCTAAACCTAATTGTAAACCCAACCCTTTGGTTATATATATACCCTGATTGTAACCCTAATTTGAACTGTAACCCTATACTTCATTCTATTGATAACCTTAATTTTATCCTTATTCTAACCCTAACCCTAACTAAATTTCTAATCCCTGCCCTAATTATATTCATAACCCTAATTTTGAACCCAGTCATAATTCTATCCCTAACCCTAACCGTAAAATTCTAGCTCTAACCCTAACAATTTCTTTTGTTATACTCATAATGCTAACCCATAACCCTAAGTGTAATTCTATCCCAAACCCTATTTCTTTCACTATCCCTAATTCTATTCCTAACCCTAATTCTAACTATAACCCTAACTTTTTTGTTTTATATATTTTCCCTAATTGTACCACTAATTGTAATCATAACCCTAACCTTAATTGTAGCCCTAACACTAACCCTAATTCTAATGCCAACCCTTTGTTTATATATGTTAGCCCTAATTCTAACTTAAATTTGATTTGTCACTCTAACCCTAATTGTATCACTAACCTTAATTCTATCCTTAACCCTAACCCTAATTATAACCCTAGTTGTAACCCTAATTATATTCCTAGATGTAACCCTAATTTTCTAACTGTATCCATTACAATTTCCTAGTTATAAATATTTTCCCTAATTGTATCCCTAATTCTAATCATAACCCTAACTGTAATTGTATCCCTAACCCTAATTCTATCACTAATCATAATTTTATCCCTAACCCTAACCCTAATTCTAACCCTAATGTTTTTGGTTATATATTTGCCCTAATTGTAACTCTAATTCTAATGGTAATTATAACCCTAATTATAGTGCTAACTATAACCCTAATTCTAATCCCAACACTTTGGTTATATATATTTTCCTTAATTCAATCCTAAATTTGAACGATAACCCTAACCCTAATTCTGTCCTAAATTTGAACTATAACCCTAATCCTAATTATATCGCTTACCTTAATTCTATGCTTAACCATTTATATGAATTCCCAAATTTATATTAATAGATAAAACCATTTGGTATGGAGTAACTATTCAAAGACATCATTTTACATCATAAGACTCATATATAATATGAAGTAATGTAACGCATGTACATTTCCACCCTAGTACTCATACACATAAGAAAAGTATTTGTCTATGTTGTCAATCAAAGTATGCACCCATTGCTAAGCTATCAACTTAGCTACTTGTTGACACATGGGAACACTCCTAGGCATGTGGGTTGCCTAAAACATGGAGTGAACCTCCAGAGTGAGATGGTTCTCTTGATAACTTTACCTTATCTAAATGATTTTCTAAGGAAAAGGGATAGAAGGTTGACTGAAAATGAAATTCTAAACTCTAACAGGTGATATCTTACTAGAACTTTACTTATTTTGATGCTTCCACTCACAATCAATTTCTCAGGACAATGACTTTCACAATCTCATATGTGCATACAAAACAAAAATGATTTACATGAAGGTTTGAAATCAAACACAACATACAACCTGTATTATATGGACATTTGCACTCACGCCTGCAATAGTAGGACATACAAAGGATCTAAAAGAAAGTATCACAATGAAACATCAAACTACCACTGCAAAATGAGACAAAAATCAAGATAGGAATGCTCTGCTATTTCTATTAAATTGAAAGGAGTATAAAAATGAGAATCTGAGTACAAATGTGTTTACAAGCTCTCTGCAAGTGAACAAGAGAGAAGAAACAATAATCAGAACTCTCCCTCCAAAAAATAAGTTTTTTCTCCAATATATGCCTCCAATTTTTCCCAAGATGGAAAATAGAAAAAACTCTACAAAAATCTCTCCAAAAGAAATCCTCCAAATCATTTTCGAGATCCACTGAAAAGCTACCAAAAAGAACACTAAAATGCCTCCAAACTGAAAGGAAAAGTTGCCAAATTGATATCCCAAGTGGTCCCACCAATGTCTCCTCAAAATCAAGCTTTACCTGATCAATAAAAGCCTCCTTTTTCCCATATTTGCTCAATTTCGCCCAAAGGAAATCAAATCCATTTAAAGAAAGATTTTTCTACCTTTTCTCTGCTTTGACTACATATAAATAACAAAAATTTAAAAGCAATTTATAGAGATATTGCTTTAAATATTGTTTTACAAAGATTTGTAGTTTTATTTTCTCGATTTGATTTGATTTGATTCTTGGAAAAAAAAAATACAAGGCTTTTGATTTTATCTTGCCAAGTATAATATATCTCATTTGGCATTTGATTTTCTATAAAAATCATAAAAAATGTTTGAAGGCATTATGAAAAAAAAAAGCCTCTAGGGCCTACCCTCCATTTGGTTTTGCAAAAATTCCTAAGGCATATGGGGGTTTTGGCTCATCTTCAAAAGTGATCTAATTGCCTCTAAGGCATAAAGCCTAGGCATCGAACATGTGTAAAGGGGCAAATGATACCCTTGAGGGTATTAGTGGAGGCAATATCTTTTTAATTCAATGTGACAAAAGTCACAATCGAATTAGGGCATAATGAAACCCTAACACAAAATAGTCGATGCCCTAACCTTTATGGCTCATTTTCACTTTGTATTTTTTAGGAAATGACTCTGCTAAGCCGCCACCATAAATGAGGGTTTGAAGCTCAATCTTGACTCATTTCTCATTGTTCCTGAGAGATTCTTATGAAGATTTTTACAGAGGTAAGCTCTTCTGGCATAGATATGATATTATTCCCCCATTTTAGAAGCATTCTTGGCTTCATGGCAGTAGTCGTGGCTTTATTTCTAATGTATTTTTCTCTGTTTATTATCTATTGATCCTTCTACATTTCGGCTGCCATGGCACTAGGTCAAGCTCAATTTAGACCATCTAAAGGCACAAAACCCACGGCCTCATTGGCATATATCTCCTTAGAAAACAAGGTAAGATTCCATCTTCTGATCTCTGTATCATTTCTTATTTTACATTTTGCTAGCATAGTGCACGATTTGAGCTCAATAGTGGACATCATAATGTGTATTCCTCATTGTACCTATACCTTATTGCATGATTCATGTATTGTATCTTCTCACTGATGGCATTATGAGCTTTCTTCATGATTACTGCCCTTGATTTACATTTGACCTACTCTCTTAGGATCCTTATGCTCATGCACACCTATCTCTCAAAACAACTTATATCCTCAGGACTGGGGCTTGGCATTTATTACTATAGCTACACTTGTTCTTCATGATGTGATTCTTGTAGCTTATGATTTCTCCTTGGCATTTAAAAATTATAAGTACACTTGCCTCTTTGGTTTTAAATGTATTGTATCATTCATGATTCAAGTGTATGTTATACCTTGAGGATGATTATCCTTCACCTGTACCTTGCACTCTAGATCTCATGTGCTCTCGGTTGACTATCCCACATTATATGGATGAAAACATTATTGTTGTAATCTATGGTTGTATCTTCATCTAGCAGAGGCATATGGTGACTGATTTAATTCTTTATGGTTGTTCTACTGATAATCTTTAAAATTCATTCACAACCAAAAGTGATAATTGGCTATTCCACTGTTGTCCAACTGTTGACTTGAATCCTTAGAATACTCTCAAACTTTCTTATTAATGACTTCTTTTTCTTGAAAGCTCACAAGTTTGATCATTGTATTTCATGATAAAATGACACTTGTATTATGCATCACCATCTTCTCATTGTTCCAATTGGCCAAATATTCCATCACTTATTATTGAGATATCTATCACCTCACCATTATATGTGATGAGATATTTGGCTTAAAGTTAGGAATCTTTTTACTCTCTCAACATACATACCATGAGTTTGGGACAACCATGAATTAGCACTTGAACTGATAATCATGGATGGGTAATGAGCCTAAAGTTCATGCACTCACTTAATGTGGCACTTCTTCAGCTAGATATTGTTATATTTAAGCACTATCAATATGAATTATTATTTCATTCCCTCTTGAGATTCAGGGGCAACATGCTATGCTCAACCCTTGTGAGAACCCATTTTTTACCACATGCTGTGAAGTCTTCATTCCCTCTTGAGATTCAGGGGCAGCATGCTGTGCTCAACCCTTGTGAGAACCCATTTTTTACCACATGCTGTGAAGTGTTCAGATCGGCAACATGATTTCACCTATACCTACATAGGAAACAAACATGTTAGTTTAAAAAATAGTGAAGCTCAATGATGTTTCATTTCTTCAGACTCTCTTGCATATGGATGATTTGATATCTGGTATAGTACATCGTAGGCAATATATTATGTTTATGTTGATAGGCACATAGGAAACCATATCCAGAGCTCTAACAATCCTTCTTTTCATGATACAGATTCATTCAAAGATTGGAAGTGAGGAGGAGCCAGCTGCAATGAAGATCAAATCAAGACTCCAAACAGGCAATGATGGATATGCCCCTTTCCTTTCTTATTTTCAGATGTGTAGTGTATTTCCTATGTTTGTATGGGTTCAGCTATACCCACAACTTGTGTGGGACATTTGATCTTTCTTATTTTCATTCAATGCAATATATTCAATTATTGTATCTCATTTGTGAAATTGAATGATTATTGTAATGAAATGAAATATCTCTTATCCATGATGAATCTTCTACAAAGAAATGAATGATAAACTAATTTTCTTTCTAATGATAAAACTGAACCCTCTTGTTTTCAAGCACTCCAAACTATGTAAACTATCATATCAGAAAATGATAAGAACTTTTATCTTAAAATGAAATAAATGTGCTCCAGTTTTGCCAATTTGAGCTGTAGGTGAAAAATTGGTAACATTTTTGGCAATTTCTACTAAATGCTTGCCTTCTAAGCATTAAGACTAGTTGCCTTAACTGTCCATTGGGCATGGAGTCAAACTCTTCTCTTCTCAAACTTAGAAAAGGATGAAACTCAGCTGCCAAAATACTCCAAACAATAGCAAAAAACTAAATAGAACCACACTGAAAGCAAACTAGAAAGGTCCTAGTGGCTAGAAAACATGTGCAGCAACACTTAGGGAAATAAAATAACTGAAACAAAATGTGCATAAAGAACTTATTAACTGAAAATACTAACTCTAACCTACTATAACCAGCCAAAGAAGATGGTCAGACAAAGCCAGTCACTGGTTGGGTGAAGTAGTTGCCTTTTCTCAACAAAGAACATTGATTTACATGCTTATGAATAGCTAAAACTGGATGAAGCACGAGAAGATACTCAATAAACTATTGCAATGCTTCATAAAGAATGTAGATGAACTCACCCATCTTCTAAATATGACCAACCACGTTGTTGGTTTGGGGTGAATGGATAAGTTGGATAAGCTATCCTTTTACTAAAACCTCAACAAGTATGCTTGGGATCTCAATCCTGGAAAGATACCTGATTGGGCATCCTTGTGAGGTGATAAACTGATAACTCTTTTTTCTAGCTTCTCCAAGAATTGTTTCTTCTGCCACAACCTCTTTGGTCACTTAATTATGTTGATCACAAATCTTTGTCTTGAAAGGTGCTAAGTTCTCAACAGTGTTAGAGTAAAAATTTTCAATGACAGTTGAGAATAAACCCTCTTGATGAACAATCTCATCATGCAATGTATGCTCTAACCTATCCTCATGATGACTTTCAAGACTCATACTTTCAATATCTATGACAACCTTTCCTTGTTAATCAACCTCTTGACCTTCCAAGACATGACTGTCCTCACTTGATTCTTCCTGAACATGCACTTTGCCTAACGGATTCCCTTCAGCCAGCTTATTGTCCTCATCATTTACGGGCTTGGGCTTTTGGTTGCTACAAGAATTCAGCAGAGTGGCAATCTCTCTACAAGCCAAACAGTTAGGATATTGACAATCAAGCATAGAGTTGTCTTGAAAAGGTTGTTCATCTTCATCTAGTCCACCTAATTACTCTTCAAGGCAAGCTGCCTTAGTTTCATTCATGTTAGCCTCTTCATTGTAGTACAAAGGGAGCTCTGAAAACAAACTAGATGCTTCATCTTCATGGAGAATCTGATCTGATTTAGTTTCATGTTTAGCCTAGTAGTCTGTCCTATCTTCATGCAAAACAAGATTGCTAGATCTCGAAACAAAACTGTCTCTTTTCTCTTCTAGCTGAATTGAGGCCTCAATCTCATCCTTGCCTTTATGAACTAGAAGTACATTATTTTCTGCAATATCTTATGGCTGTCCCAAATCAACTGGTAAATTGGTTACCCGTATGCTATCTTCAACATCACCAACAAAAGCAAGTAGTTGATCAAACGAAGAAACTAAATCCTCTTCTTTATCTAGTTTATTCTCCATTGGAACCTAGGTAACTTGTCTTTGCAATTAAAGACTTTCACCTTCCAATCTCTGTACCCTACTTTCATTCATCTTATAAACAGCATTAGAAAAATTTTCAAATGAATTAAAACATAAAGGATTCAGTGTCAATCCTGTATCAACTTCCTCTACAAATGCATTATGCTCATATCCAGTTGGGGATGTAGCACAAATAGTAGTAACCTCTTGCTTCACATCTAGTTTGTCTAATTCGGTGGCATACAAGGGATTGCAAGAACCTTCAGTTGCTGGACTGAAACTCAAAATTCTAATTGGTTTGGGCTCTACAATCTTCTACTCATGTTCACCACACCAACTTAGAATCTTGATTGGTTAAGATTTTACTACCCTTTCCTCTTCTTGATTTTGGATTGGTATGGGAGGGGTAGCTTTAACAAGGTTTGGCATTTTATAACCAGGATACTTAGTCCAAGCAGGCTGCCATGGTTGTTCAAAAGTTTGATGACTTGGTTCAGGTTCTTGATATGATTGAGAATTAAAGGACTAGTTTTGAATGCAAATAGGCCCCTGAGCAAAATTAGAACTTCTGAAACTTGGGATTTGGAGACTTTGGGAAGTTTCTTGAGTTTCTATGGGAAACAAGGGGTCCTTAAGTGGATGGTTTTGAAGCATAACAAATTCAGATTGTGCCAACTTGGGCTCTTGCAATCGTAAAGGATTTCTGAAACTGGGAATCTTGACCTTGGGAGGGACAAGAGGCTCACTTTTCATAAAGCTTGGAATTTCATACCTACTAACATCATCCTTAAGGGGCTGATCTGGAATGAAAGGAGTTGCTTGGGCTTCATGCCTTTGTGTTTGAGAGAGAAAAAGTCTCATCTACTCCTCTTTCGCAAGAATCTCCCTCTTAAATTATTCCCTTTGTGTCTCCAGCTCTTGTTCATGAAGATAGGCTTGATAAGCCATCTCTTCCTATTGCTGATTATACTCATGCTGCCTCTTAATCTCATCCATCTGCTTGTTCTAGTCTAACAGAATGTCTCTAAGCTCCATAATTTTGGAATTTTGTGGCGAACTGGAAGATTGGACAAGGGTGGATGGGTGGTAAGCATCTTGAGTAAGCTAGTGGCTTGTTGTAATAGGGTTATTCAGACTAAAACTAGCATTGTGGCTACTTGGGTATGGTTGATAAGAAGGTTTTTTTATGGTATTTTCATAGTATAGGGTTGGGTATACATATTGACTATGAAAATTTGACATTTCTACTCATATGAAGAGATGGAAATAAGAATAAAAGCTTAATTTTTGAAACATACCAGTACTTGATCTATTAAAACCAGTAGATCTTGATTCAGTGTCACTAGATGTGTTTGAAGAAATTGCCTCCAAAGTCTGAGATCACTAACACACACACCAAATATCAGTAATATACAAACATACTATTAGACTGAAATAGTCTAATCAGTCCCACTAGGCATGCCAAAAACTTTTGTCAATCAAAGTATGCACCCATTGCTAAGCTATCAACTTAGTTACCTATTGACACATGGGAACACTCCTAGGCCTGTGTGTTTCCTAAAACTTGGATTGAACCTCCAGAGTGAGCTGGTTCTCTTGATAATTTTACCTAATCTAAATGATTTTTTGAGGAAAAGGGATAGAAGGTCGACTGAAAATGAAATTCTAAACTCTCACAGGTGATATCTTACTAGAACTTTACTTATTTTGATGCTTCCACTCACAATTAATTTCTCAGGACAATGACTTTCACAATCTCGTATGTGCATACAACACAAAAATGATTTACATGAAGGTTTGAAATCAATTACATCATGCAACCTGTATTATATGGACTTTTTCACTCACACCTGCAATAGTAGGACATACAAAGGATCTAAAAGAATGTATCACAATGAAACATCAGACTACCACTGCAAAATGAGACAAAAATCAAGATAGGAATGCTCTACTATTTCTATTAAATTGAAAGGAGTATAAAAATGAGAATCTAAGTACAAAGGTGTTTACAAGCTCTCTATAGGTGAACAAGATGGAAAATAAAAAAACTCCAATTTTTTCTCCAATATATGCCTCCAATTTTTCCCAAGATGGAAAATAGAAAAAACTCTGCAAAAATCTCTCCAAAAGCAATCCTCCAAATCATTTTTGAGATCCACTGAAAAGCTACCAAAAATAACACTAAAATGCCTCCAAACTAAAAATAAAAGCTTCCAAACTGATATCCCAAGTGGTCCCGCCAAAGTCTCCTCAAAATCAGGCTTCACCTGATCAATAAAAGCCTCCTTTTTCCCATATTTGCTCAATTTTGCCCAAAGGAAATCAAATCTAAAAAGAAAGATTTTGTCTACTTTTTCTCTACATAACTACATATAAATAACAAGTATTTAAAAGAAATTTATAGAGATATTGCTTTAAATATTATTTTACAAATATTTGCAGTTTTATTTTCTCAGTTTGATTTCATTTGATTCTTGCAAAAAAAAATACAAGGCTTTTGATTTTATCTTGACAACTATAATATATCTCATTTGGCATTTGATTTTCTATAAAAATCATAAAAATTGTTTGAAGGCATTATGAAAGGTTTAAAAATAAAATAAAAGCCTCTAGGGCCTGCCCTCAATTTGGTTTTGCAAAAATTCCTAAGGCATATGGGGGTTTTGGCTCATCTTCAAAAGTGATCTAATTGCCTCTAAGGCATAAAGCCTAGGCAAATGATACCCTCGAGGGTATTAGTGGAGGCAATATTTTTTATTTCAATGTGACAAAAGTCACAATCAAATTAGCACATAATGAAACCTAACACAAAACAACTGATGCCCTAAACTTTCGGGCTCATTTTCACTTTGTATTTTTGATTAAATGGCTCTGCTAAGCCACCGCCATAAATGAGGGTTTGAAGCTCAATATTGACTCATTTCTTGATGTTCCTAAGAGATTCTTATGAAGATTTTTATAGAGGTAAGCTCTTCTGGCACATATATGATATTATTCCCCCATTTTAGAAACATTTTTGGCTTCATGGTAGCAATCGTGGCATTATTTCTGATGCATTTTGCTCTATTTATTCTTTGTTGATCTTTCTTTTGCATTTGGGCCGCCATGGCACTGGGTTGAGCTCATTTCAGACCATCTAAAGGCACAAAACCTGCGGCCCCATTGGCATATATCTCCTCATAAAACAAGGTAAGATTCTGTCTTCTTATATCTGTACCATTTCTTATTTTGCATTCTACTGGCATAGTGCTTGATTTGAGCTTAATATTGGACATCATAATGTGTATTCCTCCTTGTTTTCTTAATGTATTTACTTCTGGAACCTTTTGCATTCAATGGTCATGGCTATCACAAAACTTATGAGTTTCTTTGTTTGGTATATGAGCTTGAATATTTTTCTAACTTCTCTTGTGGTTTCCTTATGCAAACTCATGTGGGTTTAACCATCTCATGGGAAAATACTCTATCAGGCCATGGGCTTCTAGTATTCAGGGGCTGCATGCTCCATATGTTTGATTCTTTGTCTTTGTAGCAGCTCAATGATCATTTACAGGAATATGAATGAGTGGTAGACAATATACTTCACTCTTCTTTTACTTTGTCTCCAAAACCATAGTTCTATTTCATTTGTTACTCCATATGGATACACATTCAAACTATAACCCTGCACTTTGGAAATGAAATCAAATAAGATGAAATATATGTTGTCCTTCTTCAGTATCTCCTTTAGACAAACATGACATTGGGAAAAAACTGTATAAACTCTTCTCTGTGAATTAATATAGTGCATTTTACTTGAGGCTCTATGTTCATATAGCTATGCATGCATTTGGAAAATTATATGACCTCTCCAGCTTTCTTCATGATTACTATCCTTTATTTTCATTCCACCTTCTCTCTTAGGGTCCTTATGCAAATGCACACCTATCTCTCAAAATAGCTTATATCCTCATGACTGGGGCTTGGCATTTATTACTGTAGCTGTACTTGTTCTTCATGGTGTGATTCATGTAGCTTATGATTTCTCCTTAGCATTTAAACATTATAAGTACACTTGCCTCTTTGGTCTTAAATGTATTGTATCATTCATGATTCAAGAGTATGCTATACCTTGAGGATGGTTATCCTTCACCTGTACTTTGTACTCTATGGATTTCATGTGCTCTTGGTTGACTGTCCCACATTATATGGATGAAAACATTATGGCTATAATTGTAGGAGTCAAGGACAACACTAAGAGAGGGGGTGAATCAGTGTTGTGTGAATTTTCAAATCTTTTGCAAACTTTAACTTTCAAACACAAGGAGAGAAAGCTATCATTGATTTGTCAAACACATATGCACATAACTAAGAATGAAAAACAAAAACTCATGAGTAAATCAGACAACCATAGAGAGAAGATCAATATGAATCAAGACACAAGAATTGCACAAGTGGAAAACCCTCCAGGGTTAGAAAAACCACTCCTAAACTACCTCACTAGCTTAACTGATAAAACATGCCTCACTGGCTACAAAGAAGCCTCACTGGCTACAATATGTGTCTCACTGACAAATGTTAAGGTCTCACTGACCTATAAGCCTCACTGGCATACTGTACCTCACTGGCAAACCAAATCACCAATAGAAGTAATAAACAAGATCAGAGGGACACTCTGTTTCCATTCAATTCAATATTTCATCTCTACATAATACAAACTCCATTTTTAATTTCTCCATGTGTATGTCTCCAATCCTGCATCACACAATCTCTGTCTCTGCAAAACAATTTAAATCATCTCTTCAATCCTGTATGATGAACCACACAATCACTCAATCCAAGCACCTAATTTAAATTATCTCTGCATATTCAATTTCAAACTGTGTCACATTAATTCACAATTTTACGACTGTATCATCTATTCATCTTCCTCATTCATTTGTACTTTTATCCAAAACATAACTAACTGTCAATGTACCTAAAAGACCATTATATAAAATACAACTGCCCTTTCACATTCTTCTAATTCACAAAACCCTTCAATCTGCAAATTTCTTCAACCAAATTTTCATTATCCTCTTTGTACAAAACCCTTCAATCTCTGCAAAAATAAAATCATATATACATATATATATTTTCTTCTCTGCAACATGATTGGCAAGATCATTGAAATTCCTTCTCCCTTAAAACTTTTTCAATATTCAACAACCTACAAAATGACTCTTCATATCCTGCAAAAAGACTTTAATAATAATAAAATTCTTTGACTGCAACTAAAACAATCTTCACCAATTGGTCTTCTTATTTTGCAAAATACCTCTCATTTATCTGCAAGAAATATAAAAAGACTCTCCAAAATCATTTGATCTTCTCACAAATAAAATCATCTTTTTGTGCCAATAATTTTCCTTATCAAAACTCCTCAAAAATAAGTTTCTTTCCTTAACAATGTTTTTATTTCCTTGCTTTTAGAAAAGATTAAAAGATTCTGCCTTGAAAAAGAAATATATCTCTTAAATCGAAATTCCTCAAAATCTTAACCTGCCCACCTTTTGCTTAAAGTATTATTAGAACTTATTTTTAATGTCATAAAAATGACATAAGGAGGGGCCGACCACTTTAGTGATTGAAAAACAAAATTTCTAAAAAATAAACTAAAGCCATAAAGATGCTTAGTAATCGGGTTTCCTCCTAACAAGTTTATAAATATTTCAAATCTTTTTATGAATAAAGCATTCCCCACGAATAGCAACCTTTGAATAAGATATTTGGTGCTTTTCAAAATAGCTTTAATAGTCTTAAATACAAAATATGACCGATGCAATGTAAAGCATAAAGCTTCTTCAAAAAACGTGCTCCTCCTTATAAACTTTAGCACTCCACATACAATTAACCTTTCCTTTTGGCACTCCACATACATATGCAATTCATGATTTATAAAAACATTTCAACGAATAAAAGCTTTTTCAATTTGCTGCTCACTTCACAAGAAATATGGACCGATTCCATCGGTGGTGAGGAGAGGAGGGGCCGGTGTGCACCATGTTTGAAGACCCCTTCAAGCGGTAATGTTTAAGATATAAACTTGCTATCCCAAGTCACATTTCATTTAAAACATAAAGTGCAATTCACACTACAGAGAAGGTATAGTATGCAAACTAATTATCTTTTAAGACTTCAATTATAACTTTCAACCATACCTCCTAAATAAAAACTTAAGAACAAGGAGTACCAATAGGCAATAGGCATGGAGCATAGTAGGTATGAAATGCCAATAGGAATATGATATGCATAACAGTATTATCTTCAAGATAATATCAAAATCAATGATCTCTTACCAACAACACCATACCTTTGATTTCATAAGAGTATCATTATGATTCAAAACTCCTGATAGAACCTTGTTATGTCTAGTGCAAGGATGTAGCAATGAACACACAAAACAAATTAGCTAGCAAGTGTCTTGATCAACAACTCATGAATACTTTGAACTATGATATCCAAAACATCAACACATGTTATCAAGATAATGATAATGATCACTCCACCACCTATGTCAATAGTGCAAGTGATTCTCAAATGACCTGCAGTCCTGATGAGACCTTGAGAACTTACTTTGCCAACCAACTTTCTCAATACCTTTTGACATCAATGACAAACTATCACCATCAATCTCCCCCTTTGTCATTGATGGGAAAACTCCACAAAAACATTTTTTCTTTCTCCCCCTTTTTGACATCTGATGACAAAGCCTGAATTAACTCCCCCTAAGAACAACTCCACTGAAAGATGTTATAGCATGATCATAACAATTATAATCACAATGCATTATGAGCACCTTGGAGACATAAACTCATGTTAACCTTTGAACAAGAATGATTTATGATGATAACAATCCTGAAACCAGTAAAAGACAATCCTTGTTGAACATTATCATCTGCTATTGCTGATTCAAGACATACCTTTAACTTCTTCTAATGAAATACAAGTCATCACCATCAATGTCATAGCTTGAAGAACTCTGTCTAAAACATATTAGTGAGGAAGATCATCAATGAAATAAGTGAAACACTATCTCCAAATCACCTGAAAGCTTCAAGACACATGTCATAAAACATAGCTCAACAAAGTAATAGATATGATTATCAAACTGACTCCTTGATATGAATTATATAAACTTGAATTTCATGCAAAGACTACACTTTTCATAAATAAAAATTAGTATGAATCACAATCCATGATGACATGAATATCACACAAGAGATGTCCTTGCCAAAGGCTTCCAACATGAACTATCATCCTGCAACCAATCTATTTGCACACCCTTTTTGACATGAAAAAGAATGAAGACCATTTGATGAATACCATCCTCCTGTTCTGTACAAGACACTTTTCACAACATAATGTCAATTCTGATACAAAACCACATCTGAAACATACTGTACTATACAAGAACTGTTGCCTCTTGCCTTTTTCATTCAAACTAGCTCATCAAATAAGCACAACAACACTTTCCAAAACCAAATTATTCAATATCAACAAACCCTTTGTGAACTGAACCTTTGAACATCCTTTCAACATCTTGTATGCATCAAGAACCACTAAACATGTCACTCATCATGAACACCTGTATTACTGACATACACTGAAACTCAATATCATTAGAACCTTCATATCAAACATTATCAGACAAGCATGATAAACAAAACAATATCATAAACATCAACTAATCTCCTCCTGTAACTTCTTGGGGATAATTGACAGAACATGAACAACTCCCCCTTACTTCATGCTATTGTTATGCAATTGATGATGTAACTTGTGCAGGATGCACAAGTTTAGATTCTGACTTCTCTTTATTTTCTTTCTGCTTCCAAATTTTCACAGGTGCTTTCTTCCTCCAAACCTTTTCTGTCTCTTTCCATTTCCAACCCATCAAATCAGGTGATGCTTTTCTACAACTAAATGCTTTGTGACCAAGAGAAGTGCAATTATAACAAATTATTCTATAATCATAATCAAATGATTGATAATACCTTCTTAACATCCCTTGAGTATTTATATTATGCCTCCAAGAAGGATCATACCTTCTATTCATTTTGTAGTTTCTTTGAATGTGACCAGCATTATTGCACTTATAACATACAAGGTTGGTATTCCTTCTGCAATCAACTGCTTTATGTCCAAAATAATTACATGTATAACAATGACCATTAAAAGAATAATTATACATGTACATGTATGCTTGTCTTACAGAAGCAGTTCTTCTTCTTTGATTGTACATTTTTCTTTTAGGAGCAACATGATGAAGATCAATTTTTCTTCTAGGAGTATCTCTAGCATTAGAAGACTCTCCTTTTTCATAACCAAGTCCAAAAGTATCCCCATGTTGTTTTTGTTTTCCCAACATCTCATTTAACTTGCTTGTGCTCTCTTCAAATTTTAGATTCTTTTCTAATTGCTTCTTAACATACTCAAGATTTTTTCTCAAAGAAACTATTTCTCTTTCAAGTTTTTGACATTCAACTGATTTAGCTTCTAACTCTAACTTTGTTACATTAGCTATTCTCTTAGCTTCCTCAACCTCTGTTTTCAAACTAGTCATTAATTTAACTAATTCACCTACTTGATTCCTCAAATCTATAATCAGGTTTCTAGCATCTTCAAGATCTAAAACAACTTTGTCCTTGAATTCTTTCTCTTGTTTAAGATGGCCTTTTAATCTCCTATTTTCTTTACTAAGTTGCTTGATTGTATCCAGGGCACATAGAAGCTCTCCTTCAAAATCAACTTCACAATCAACTTCATCCACAAAGAGACTTGTTTCTTCATCATTCACATTAATTTCTTCCATTTTATCAAAATTCTCAACTACAGGACCATTATGTGTGTCAATCATCAGGGGTGACATATGCAACAAATCATTGCTAGGCTTAATTAAGGCATGTTTTACCATATTTTGATCAGCATCTTTCTTTTCTCTATTTGAGACCTTAATTCTATTCTTCTTACCCATTTTACTCCACTACCAAGACCTACCCGAGCTGATTAAGCTTCAAAAGGGAACCTAGGCTCTGATACCAATTGTAGGAGTTAAGGACAACACTAAGAGGGGGGGTGAATCAGTGTTGTGTGAATTTTCAAATCTTTTGCAAACTTTAATTTTCAAAACACAAGGAGAGAAAGCTATCATTGATTTGTCAAACACATATGCACATAACTGAGAGTGAAAAACAAAAACTCATGAGTAAATCATACAACCACAGAGAGAAGATCAATATGAATCAAGACACAAGAATTACACGAGTGGAAAACCCTCCAGGGGTAGAAAAGCCACTCCTAAACTGCCTCACTGGCTTAACTGATAAAACATGCCTCACTAGCTACAAAGAAGCCTCACTAGATACAATATGTGTCTCACTGACAAATGTTAAAGTCTCATTGACCTATAAGCCTCACTGGCATACTGTGCCTCACTGGCAAACCAAATCACCAATAGAAGTAATAAACAAGATCAGAGGGACAATCTGTTTCCATTCAATTCAATATTTCATCTCTGCATAATACAAATTCCATTTTCAATTTCTCTATGTGTACGTCTCCAATCCTGCATCACACAATCTCTGTCTCTGCAAAACAATTTAAATCATCTCTTCAATCCTATATGATGAACCACACAATCACTCAATCCAAGCACCTGATTTAAATTATCTCTGCATATTCAATTTCAAACAGTGTCATATTAATTCACAATTTTACAACTGTATCATCCACTCATCTTCCTCATTCATTTGTACTTTTATCCAAAACACAACTAACTGTCAATGTACCTAAAAGACCATTATATAAAATACAACTGCCCTTTCACATTCTTCTAATTCACAAAACCCTTCAATCTACAAATTTCTTCAACCAAATTTTCATTATCATCTTTGTACAAAACCCTTCAATCTCTGCAAAAATAAAATCATATATACATATATATATTTTCTTCTCTGCAACATGATTGGCAAGATCATTGAAATTCCTTCTCCCTTAAAACTTTTTCAATATTCAACAACCTGCAAAATGACTCTTCATATCCTGCAAAAAGGCTTTAATAATAATAAAATTCTTTGACTGCAACTAAAACAATCTTCACCAATTGGTCTTCTTATTTTACAAAATACCCCTCTCATTTATCTGCAAGAAATATAAAAAGACTCTCCAAAATCATTTGATCTTCTCACAAATAAAATCATCTTTTTGTGCCAATAATTTTCCTTATAAAAACTCCTCAAAAATAAGTTTCTTTCCTAACAATGTTTTTATTTCCTTGCTTTTAGAAAAGACTAAAAGATTCTGCCTTGAAAAAGAAATATATCTCTTAAATAGAAATTCCTCAAAATCTTAACTTGCCCACCTTTTGCTTAAAGTATAATTAGAACTTATTTTTAATGTCATAAAAATGACATAAGGAGGGGCCGACCACTTTAGTGGTTTAAAAACAAAATTTCTAAAAAATAAACTAAAGCCATAAAGATGCTTAGTAATCGGGTTTCCTCCAAACAAGTTTATAAATATTTCAAAGATTTTTGTGAATAAAGCATTCCCCACGAATAGCAACCTTCGAATAAGATATTTGGTGCTTTTCAAAATAGCTTTAATAGTCTTAAATACAAAATATGACCGATGCAATGTAAAGCATAAAGCTTCTTCAAAAAACATGCTCCTCCTTATAAACTTTAGCACTCCACATACAATTAACCTTTCCTTTTGGTGCTCCACATACATATGCAATTCATGATTTATAAAAACATTTCAACGAATAAAATCTTTTTCGATTTGCCGCCCACTTCACAAGCAATATGGACCGATTCCATCGGTGGTGAGGAGAGGAGGGGCCGGTGTGCACCATGTTTGAAGACCCCTTCAAGCGGTAATGTTTAAGATATAAACTTGCTATCCCAAGTCACATTTCGTTTAAAACATAAAGTGCAATTCACATTGCAGAGAAGGTATAGTATGCAAAAAAATTATCTTTTAAGACTTCAATTATAACTTTCAACCATACCTCCTTAATAAAAACTTAAGAACAAGGAGTACCAATAGGCAATAGGCATGGAGCATAGTAGGTATGAAATGCCAACAGGAATATGATATGCATAACAGTATTATCTTCAAGATAATATCAAAATCAATGATCTCTTACCAACAACACCATACCTTTGATTTCATAAGAGTATCATTATAATGCAAAACTCCTGATAGAACCTTGTTATGTCTAATGCAAGGATGTAGCAATGAAGACACAAAACAAATTAGCTGGCAAGTGTCTTGATCAACAACTCATGAATACTTTGAACTATGATATCCAAAACATCAACACATGTTATCAAGATAATGATAATGATCACTCCACCACCTATGTCAATAGTGCAAGTGATTCTCAAATGAACTGCAGTCCTGTTGAGACCTTGAGAACTTACTTTGTCAACCAACTTTATCAATACCTTTTGACATCAATGACAAACTATCACCATCAGTAATCTATGGTTATATCTTCTTCTAGAAGAAGCATATGGTAATTGATTTAATTCTTTATGGCTGTTCTAATGATAATCTTTACAATTCATTCATAACCAAAAGCGATAATTGGTTGTTCCACTATTGTCCAATTGTTGACTTGAATCCTCAAAATACTCTCAAACTTTCTTATTAATGACTTCTTTTTCTCTAAATCTCACAAGTTCGATCATTGTATTTCATGATAAAATGGCACTTTTATTATGCATCACCATCTTCTCATTGTTCCAATTGGGCAAATATTCCATCACTTATGATTGTGATATCTATTACCTCACCATTATATGTGATGAGATATTTGGCTTAAAGTTAGGAATGCTTTTACTCTCTCAACATACATACCATGAGTTCAGGACAACCTTGAATGAGCTCGATCTTGGTAGTCTATTTCACTGTTCTTGAAACTACCAGAGATATACCTAACAATCTCACCTTTGTCTTTGGGGTTGTGAGATGTTGTTTTCTGTTCACAGAGAACACCAGCCCATGCACCTTCACTAGCATCAGTTTCTACAATTTGGAAACCATTTCCTGGAAATTTGAGAGGTGGAAGTTGGGAGCACTTTTGTTTGATTCTTGAGATCAAACTATCATGTTTAACCGTCCATGGCGGTGGCTTCTTTCCCAGAAGCTTATTGAGCTCAATTCTATCTTCAGGAAGCTTGTAATAAAATCTTGCAATATAATTTACAAGGCCTAAAAAGTGTTGTAATTCTTTAACATTAGTAATAGCAAGATTGGAAATTTTGTTCAGGATGTGAGGTTGTGCCTCCATTCTCCCCCCCCGGAAGAAGCTTGATGCCAATAAAAACAATATGATTTTGGGCAAAGTAAGACTTTGTGGGAATGACAGCAAGCCCATGATGTTGGCAAATAGAGAGGAATTGGCAGAGATGATTTAGATTCATCAGGGGAATTAAATGTGAGTTTAAAAGTACAACCCATATAAGAAGATGTCCCATTAAACTCCATGTTATCCGTAGGTGGATAAGGTCCTTGAAATAGATCCCTAATTAAATTCTTTCCGTGTTCCTCATTTAGCCATTAATCTGGTCTTTCTACTAGTGGATTGAGAAAGGAGACGGGAAGAACAAAGTCTCCACGCCAATTTTGGAGTATATGGCTGACATCAAGATCAATAGGTTCTGCTTCAGCTGAGAACTAAAAGAATGGTGTGTTAGTCCATAATCCTAAATATGTTAGCTACTGTTTGGCCACTAACATTTTAAAACGATCATAAAGAAAATCATTAGCCATTTGGAAATTATGGAGATTTCTTCTTTGGAATGGATTTGTACTCCATTCTCTGCAACTTTCTTCATACCAGTGATGTTCCCTTATTCAGATTATCTAAACAATACCAGATGGGTTCTCATTTACTTCAAAAAGAACAGGTTCTGAAGTGTGCCCTTCTCTAGACATGAAATCTACAAAAATATTTTCAACTCCAAGAAGGTGAATGAAATCAAATTCATAAGTACTTAATAACTATGCCCACCTAAGGAGTCTTCCTCTGACAACTTTATTCTTTGATTCTTTTCTGAAGAATCCACACAAATTTTGTAGATCACTTTTTAAAAGAAATCGCTTGTCAGCAATAAACATCTGAAATGCTTGGAAAGTTTTGACAACAGCAAGGATTTCTTTATGAGTACTGTGGTAGTCTATTTCACTATTCTTGAAACTACCAGAGATATACCTAACAATCTCACCTTTGTCTTTGGGGTTGTGAGATGTTGTTTTTTGTTCACGGAGAACACCAGCCCATGCACCTTCACTAGCATCGGTTTCTACAATTTTGAAACCATTTCCTGGCAATTTGAGAGGTGGAAGCTGGGAGCACTTTTGTTTGATTCTTGAGATCAAACTATCATGTTTAACCATCCATGGTGGCAGCTTCTTTCCCAGAAGCTTATTGAGCTCAATTCTATCTTCAGCAAGCTTGTAATAAAATCCTACAATATAATTTACAAGGCCTAAAAAGCATTGTAATTCTTTAACATTAGTAACAGCAAGATTGGAAATTTTGTTCAGGATGTGAGGTTGTGCCTCCGTTCTCCACCCCGGAAGAATCTTGATGCCAATAAAGACAATATGATTTTGGGCAAAGTAAGACTTTGTGGGATTGACAGCAAGCCCATGATGTTGGCAAATAGAGAGGAATTGGCGGAGATGATTTAGATGTTGAACTGATAATCATGGATGGGCAATGAGCCTGAAGTTCATGCACTCACTTAATGTGGCACTTCTTCAGCTGGATATTGTTATATTTAAGCACTATCAATATGAATTATTATTTCATTCCCTCTTGAGATTCAAGAGCAGCATGTTGGGCTCAACCCTTGTGGGAGCCCATTTTTTACCACATGCTATGAAGTCTTCAAATAAGAAACATGATTTCACCTATACCTACATAGGAAACAAACATGTTAGTTTAAAAAATAGTGAAGCTCAATGATGTTTCATTTCTTCAGGCTCTCTTGCATATGGATGATTTGATATATGATATAGTACATCATAGGCAATATATTATGTTTCTATTGATAGGCACATAGGAAACCATATCCAGAGATCTAACAATCCTTCTTGTCATGATAGAGATTCATTCAAAGATCAAGAGTGAGGAGGAGCTAGCTACAATGAAGATCAACTCAAGACTCCAAACAGGCAATGATGGATATGCCCCTTTCCTTTCTTATTTTCAGATGCATAGTGTATTTCTTATGTTTGTACTGGTTCATCTATACCCACGACTTGTGTGGGACATTTGATCTTTCTTGTTTTCATTCAATGTAATACTTATTGAATTATTATATCTCATTTGTGAAATTGAATGATTATTGTAATGAAATGAAATATCTCTTATCCATGATGAATCTTCTGCAAAGTAATGAATGATAAACTAATTTTCTTTCTAATGATAAAACTAAACCCTCTTCCTTTCAAGCACTCCAAATTATGTAAACTATCATAGCAGAAAATGTTAAGAACTTTCATCTTAAAATGAAATAAATGTGCTCCAGCTCTGCCAATTTGAGTTGTGGGTGAAAAATTGGTAACAGTCTACATAATATTCTTATCTATTTGTTTGCAAATACTCTTACCCTTCAAAATTACACAAACCATTCATATCATGGTTGTTTGATTTGAGTTCCACAAATCACTCATGTTTTGTTTGCATCTCTTAGCCTGTTCCTAATCATATGTTACATATTCCTAATCATAAACCCTGACCCTATGTAATGCCCCCTCCTTTTTGGTTTGTGTTAGTTGTTAGTTCTAGTCAGTTTTGAGACATTTGAGTTATTGAGCCTATGGTTTATGCTTATTTTGATCATGATAGACTATGTTCGACTGATCTAGTTCTGACATATGGCATGAGTTTATGATGACATTGTTGTTATTAAAGTTATGATGAGATGGACATGTTTAGTGATGGTCTAATATTATCATGTTTTATGCATCTAATTTTTAAATAAAAATGGTTATAGTTTGTTTTAGAGCAGGGACGGTGTAGCACTACTCGGTCCGAGCACCCTACTATGCCGCGATTCTCTGACTCGGCGTGTGTTTGATATATATGCAGTTGATCATATACAACCCATTGTTCTTACCCAGGTTGCAGGTACTGGGCCTCGATTCCACCTGACTTAGCAAGTCTGAGTGGGCCCTACACCATGGATAATGTTGACGGAGATAACATGAGGTTCATTCCCTAGGTCAGTTCAACCTTCAGTTGGTTGGTCATCATGTGGTTTGAATGTTTACTATCAAGTTTTGGGTAGTTAGTCATGTGTATCTTGATAATGCATAATGAGATAATATTATATTAAGAATTTTAATAGCTTGTCAAATATAATGGTATTTTACTTAACTTGAAATATTATTTAAGTAAATTCTAATATAGATTAAAATGGATTATGTTAATGGTTTTATTAGTATCTATGTCATAAATTTAATATGGTTAATTAGTATATCGTTATTTGAAGAATAGTATTGGATAGTAATTTAATGATTTTGGATAATAATTTATTGTTGGCTAGTTGTCGAATATGTTTTGGGATATGGAAATTCTATGTTAAGTAAAATTTCAAATTCCTCTAAATTAGGGGGGATTGTGTAACAGATTTTGGGGAGTACTAGAAATTAATGGTTGATGTCTATTTTTGGTCTCAAGGGAGGTTTTGGTGTGAGTGGGTATTTATGACTAGGATTATTTGTTCTGGAAAGAAAAAAAGGAATGCTTGGGGGAAAAGGAAGGAGGAATTTTTAGAAAAAGGAGGTTTTGGGCATAGAAGGAAGGAATGGAGGAAGGATTTTAAGATCTGGGGTTTGTAGGTCCAGGTATGTTTTCTACATAATGGAAAGATTATTTAGTGATATTTATGAATGTCAAATTTGTATGCTTAATAAATTGAACAGTTGTCCTTAAAAAGTTTGATGAGACTGTGTCCTGAATTTCTTTTCTATTGTCCTTTCATTCTGAGGTATCCTTGTGTTTTATTTTAGTACATATAGTTTCAATCCATAAATTATGGCTCTATCTATCGATCTTTACTATGGCAACCTAGTGAGGTCATTGCCTTGCCCTGTCTGACTAATCAATTTCACACTCTATCATTACTGTTGTCAAAACATAACCTCTGGAGGGATGTGAGGGAGAACATTTTTATCGTGTTGGCCCTTTTGGTGTTTTAATTCTCAATAGCAATCACACTTCAACTCTTATAATTGTTTTCATTCATCCCTAAATCTCCCATCGGTTCTATCTGTATCCTTGGTATCGCGGCCTCATATTAAAAAAATAGACATTTTCTTCAACTTGAGGTGATCCTTCTGTATGTTGCCGCTCTCCCTTCCAGCCTTCCCCAAATCTTGCAATATGCGATGCTCTCTCAAGATAAATTTTGCCACAAATATGGCCAATTTTTTACTGCAATATCTGCTTATTTTGATGCTTTAAACGTTGTCTCTGAGGCTTAAGATGCTTTCTTGCAAGTTCTTTCTTCCTTGTAAGTTGTGGAGGATGATTAGAGAATTTGAGCGGCTTTTGTTTGTTGTGGCTCGAAGCTTTTGGCTTCCTCAAAACCTGTGTTACCTGTCACCATCACTGCTCCTTGGTTGCCAACTTGTCTTCTGTGATAATCTGCCAATTTCATCTTTGAAAAGAGATTGCCATTTTTGTGCCTCATTAATAATTGGATCGCTTGATAATCAGGCCCTTGAAAGATATTCCAACCACTAAACCATGTGATTTATTGCATTCTTTGACTCCTTATTCATCTTATCGCAGAGGTGCACTGGTGTGGCTTACCATTCCCATCCAATTCATTCCTCCTGAAGCCGTTGACCCCACCATAATCCTTTCCTATGTAGTTAATGGCTGCTCCTCAAAATAAAATTGCAAAACTTTCTTTTACCTCTGAGTCATAGGGCCGATCTTCTCTATTTGGGTGCTTGCAACAAATTTTTTTTTGTTCATTGAAAAACTTTGCAAACTCTTCTTATGCCACATAGCATCTCTCAGAGGCACAGAAAATAATCTATTGCACTTCCCAAATAAAACTTGTGGATGACTTCTGCATCTTGGCATATAATTTGATGTAATAATTTGTGATGTACTCCTCTCTGAATGTTAATCCTTCACCATCATTGAATAAGAAAAGAAATATCAGTTTATTAGGAAGTTACAGAATTTAAGTTTAGTAGGTTTCCTATTTAATAATCTTTATATCTTCACTCTTGAATTCAAGACATAATGATAGGGATTTGATTCCTCTTTAGCATGTTAGAAAGAGTGCATCTAGTTTTAATATATTTTTACTACCAATCGACATTCATATATGATCATCGTTATTGTTAGAAAATATTAAAGAATTAGATGATGGCTCTCATTGTTAGCATTAGGATGTAATTTAATTATTGGCTTATTATTAGAATAGCAATTGGTAATTAGGGTATCCGCCAACTTTTATCACTTGGTTATATTCCATTAATCAAGATAGTAAGGTTGTTTATATATATATATATATATATATATGGTTTTATTTAAGCTTTTCTTAAATGTGTAAGATTGAAGTTAGAATCAGTTACCTTATTGCCTTGTCCCTAGTTGTCAACTCTTAGGATGAGTATTTAAAAGTAATAAAAAAATATTGAATTTTAGAATAGAACATAATTGCTATATTAATTGGGTATAGGTAAGAAACGGTTAAATTACTAGGATCTATAGTTCTAGAAGTAGATTAATAATTGGATTCAATTTTGTAAACCTTATAGTGAATTCTTGGTTTGAATTGTCTAATGGAGTAATGTTGAGTTAATTATGGTCTTACTTGAAATTTTATTGTCATTAATAGCAAGTAAGAAAGCTCCGGTTATAGGTTGTAACGTGTTCACTGGAGTGTTACATTCTCATAAACTTTGTCCGGAGATGACACGTTGAGTCATTGTTATGACAATGTAAGGTCACCTTTGGAACAAGATTGTATATTTATTTTATCAACTTGTATTAAGGTTGGTATTGAGTTATTTTCTTTCTATTTATCCCTTGTTGATCTTATATTAAACTCATGGTCATTCTAGCAATGCCAATGTTATTGTAATGAAGGTTTTGGGTTATGATGTTATCCTTGGTCCAAGTCATGTCATTTACAATAGAATGACAAGTTTATTGGATGGCAAGCCATTAAAATCTCCATATCAAAAGATGGATGTATCTATAGAAGTATTAACTTACTCGACTCCAGAGGCTTAACCGATGGTATTCATCTTGTTACTTGTGTCATTTTGTTTCATGATGTATTGCTTTGAGTTTTGAAGGGAATAAAGGGACTTATATTGTTGTGGTCAAGTGAATGGCATATGTAATGGATCGGAACCTTTTTGTAACCCTTGTCCTTGCATGTTGTGGTTTTTGGATGATTGGTCAGAGATTGCTAAGGGAGTGGCTTTCATGGTGGGGCCGTTGCCTAGAGATAGGCCGCCTAGGTAACCCCATGGAAGTTGTAAGAAAATGAAAACTTAATAAATTTTTTAGGAGGGTTGGGGTAGTAATTCACATAACAAGATAAGTAAGATACCTCACCCATGCCTTGAGTGCTCTCGCGGGCTAAGGATGGGATGAGAAGGCCTGGTTGGCAAGGCTGACCTCCTTGCCTCCATGAGAGGACATGTCAGTTTCGCATGAGTCACCCTATGGGGCCGGTGCTTAGAGAGAGGCTGCCAGGTTAACCATAGATGGGGGCCGGCTTCTAGTGAGAGATAGCCTGGGTAACCCATGCTAGGACCATGCGATGACACTCTCCTTACGCAATTCAGTCACTTCCTATTTATCTTTGTTGTTACGTCTGGAGTGCAGACTAGCGTTCATGGTTGAACTTAGCTTGATGTTTTGATTTGTCCTATTTTGGTGAGTACTGTCATGTTTGTGCAGTCTTGTTATCTTGTTTTGTTTGTATGGACTCTGGATCTTGTTATTGTGTTCTTGGTTGTAACCTTGACCTAGTGGAATCCTCATTGTTATCTCCTAGCTCGAAGGGGTGGACCTCAGGGTTCCACATGGCTGGGAGGCAGAGCTATCCATTGGTTCTCTTGGATGTTTGTTTGAGATTAGTGTAGAACTATTTCTAGTTCCAAAGTTGTTCTACACCTTCAAGTTACTGTATACATCCACAATTGTATTATTTGTAAACTGATGTAATCGGTCTTGTAATCTTGTTTTGGAACTTGTAATTTATTAACTCTGCCAATGAATAATGTATTATTCTTTTGTTGTATTGAGTTGTATTTCACTTGTATGGTTATAATATGAGGTCATGCAGTTATGTTCCCTAGAGGTGTTAGTTGTACATTCATTTAATGTTATATTATTGGTGTTATTTTTAATGTATAATGCATATATTTGCTTAAAAAAAATTCTTTAAGGTTATCTCTTGTTTAGTTTAACACTCTAGGGTTGCATGACAGGGCATCACACACTAACCCTAATTGTAGGCCTAACTTCTAATTCAAACACAAATTCTAAAAAATATAAGCCTAAGCCTAACCCTAATTCTAAAACTAATTCTAATTGCAACTGTAACCCTAATGTTTAGGCAAATACTAACCCTAATTCTATTTCTAAATCTAAACCTAACCCAACCCTAATTCTCACAAGGGGAGGAGGAATACACTCCTCTCACTATGCCATCTCTCGATCAATGTTGCTATCATCAATGTGTGTGCTCTAATATCTGGTATATACCATAATTCTATCCCTAATGATACCCCAATTCTATCCTTAACCCTAATCCTAATTCTAAGCCTTACCCTTATTCTATCGCTAACCTTAATTCTATCCTTAACTGTAACCCTAATTCTATGTCTAAGCCATGTCCTAAAACTCATTCCTCACCTCAATATTAGTGTTCTATTGTCCCACATCAATATTTAAAACTGAGAATGCATCACATGAATTGATCCTTGAATTTCAATTTTCAAAACTTATAATTTTCTTGACTCTTGTCTATTTTTTTCCCACCATGACCTAACTTGGTACACATTTTGTATGATTTATTAGTTTTAGGGTCTACACATTTTGTATGATTTATCACTTTTAGGGTCTTAGATATGTCATTTCTCATGGCATTATCATTTTTTAGATCTTTTCAGGGATTGTATTCTTACTTATCATTATTCCATTATTATATCTTTTCTTTTAGAGTTTTGTGCTATGTTGGGATCTATCCTTTACCCACCATAGCCACCCTTGCCAATCCCATTAGGCTTCCATTTTCATATCTAATATACCACTAATTCTAAACCTAACCCTAGTAACTATTTAAAGACATCATTTGACATCATAAGACAAATATATAATATGAAGTATTCTAACGCATGTACATTGCCATCCTAGTACTCATACATGTAAGAATAGTATTTGTGCACATAATATTCTTATCTATTTCTTTACAAATACTCTTACCCTTCAAAATTACACAAACTATTCATATCATGGTTGTTTGATTTGAGTTCTACAAATCACTCATGTTTTGTTTGCATCTCTTAGCCTATTCCTAATCATATGTTACATATTCCTAATAATGAAGTGTGTATTCTTGACTATTTTAAAACTTTTGTTTGAAAGTTTTTAGGTATTTGTAGTGACTAAACTTGAGTTAACTCAATGGTCAAGTGTAAATTTTAGCTAATAATAATAGAACAAGTATTTACCACTTTTTGACATGGATGAAGTGTAAAATTACTATTAACAATTTAACTATTGAAAAATAATATTTTAAAAAAGTGGTTTGAAGCTATCAACATAGGATGATATTGACAAATAATTTTATCAAATCTTGGAAGTGATGTTGTGCGTTGTATGTCTTATCAAGAATATAGGTCACGTAAATATTTGTTTCAAAATTCAAACATGTCTTTAATAGCTTTTAAAATAATTATCCATTCTTTTAGTAAATCCTTTGAATATATATTTTTACTTACCTAGTCTTGACCAATTTCATCTACTAACTATTCATTAGATACAATATGAAATATGTGAATTTAGAATGAGTACTTATATCTTTTCTTGTTGAATATTTTAGATTAACAACCTATAATAATATTAACAAATGATATTAGTAAATGTTAGAAGTGAGGCCATTGTTGTATGCTTTATCATGATACCACTCACTCTCAAATTATATATTTGCTTCATTGTTGAAATAAGTCTTTAATAGCTTTTTTACAACCATGGACTCAAGACTTCAATAGGCTATACAGACAACGTTTCTTGGCTCCATTGCTAGCTGAATAATTATATACTTAAATTTCATGGCTATTTAGATGTTTGGGCATTGCTTTAGTAAATCATCTTTTATATATTTTGTGTTTATCCACTCTCGATTAACTATATATACTAACTATGAATTACATAGAATATGAAATATATGAATTCTAATTCAATTAAATTGATGAAAATTAAAACTTCAAAGTAATTATGTAATTTTTTAAAGAAATGTCCTTCCATAAAATTTTCCTTAAAGTTATTCACACAATATATACTCTTAATTAGCAAGTGAGTATTTTAGATTATTTTGTCATCTTTGATATGTTTTAATTCTTAATAATGAGTTAGTTATGTTTGGTATTCCTTTCTAGGAAGCTCAATGCTTTAAGCTTTTCAAAGCCTAAAAAAGATGTGGATACTCTAACACCATATATTTAACAAGTCATGGTAATTTCTAAATTTAATATTCATGGTTGTCAAACACAGTGAATTGTTTGTCATTGTTTGGAAGTAGTGGTGTATCTTTCTACATAGCCAAAATGTCAAAATTTCATTCATTTAAAGAAAAAATAAAATGAAACATACAACTAGAGGGGTGTGTGTTGTGAAATAGTAGCCTCGCAATGAAGGCAATAAGATTGCAATGTAGAACAAATAATTGAATATATTTTGATATTTACTTGAACATTTAGCCCTTGACCATTGATTCTCCCTGATAAATCCATTCTGTAGATTTTGATCTGCACTTAAAAATGTGAGGCCACTCCACATGTGTCTACATGCTCAATTCTTAGAAGTGTACATCGAAACAACTAAACTAAATAGCCTACATTTGCTTCGTCCCATTTTAACTCTCACAAATTGATCTTAATAAAAAGAATTCATGAATAAAGGTGTAAGTTTTTTATTTAAGTAGAGAAATTAACTCCACATTTTTTAGAGGATTAATTAAAGGAAGGAATTAACCTATGTTTGTGGGGACTCTTGGTGAATTATTAATTATGAGAATCTAAGTGACCCCAATAACAATAACAAGAAGAGATGCATTGCGTCAAGTTCCTGTCATTGCTATGATTGTTGTTGTAATTGTATTTGTTGAATATGTCAATGTGCGCCACCGTAATCTTTGAAGGTTGCTTATTTTGAGGATAGCACAAAAATTTCAACAGATCAATCTACTTATTTGAGCATCTATTTCTTTGGTTGCAAGATAAGTGGTATATGAATGAGGTGGACTCATTTGTGTAATCATTGGAAGGGCAAAGTGCAATGCATGTTTGAGAGTAAGCATATGTTTTGTGGTCGATGGATAGATGCGGGACTTCCCCATTTAACTTATACATTTGTGTTTCGGAGTCTTCTTAATTCAATTAAATTATAATAATATGCATTTAATACAATATATGATTAAGGTTTATAATAACTATAATAATTTCTAGTCTATAATAAATCAAATTAATTTATTATTATTGGTATAGTTATTATGATTATATCCCATGTTCATATAATTTATTATTAATCCATAATATTTATTAGGTTAATGATTATATAAATTTAATGTTAACCAGATAATAATTAATTATATCCTATATAAGCATTATTATATTCTAAATCCATATAATTTCAGGTTTAGCTATAATATAATTGAATTAAAAAATATAGATTAATAGATTATGTTATTAATCTATTAACATATCTTAATCATATGATAATTATAATTTATATCATTAATTTATTTATATATTATTATATTTAAGATGCTTACTAAGGCATTTCGGATATAGTAAATTTAGGATATAGTAACCTTATTAATACTATATTAAGTTCCATTTTAACTGTTAAATTTATTTATAATTAAAGTATAAAATTAGGAATTTGGTTCTATATTGAATAAACTAATTTTGAATATAAATAGTTCAAAATTAGCATATTAATATTTATGTTAATATATATTTATAATTGATTTAATACATATTAAATCATCATTATAACCTATTATAGAGAAATATATGCATTTACCATTTGATAGAAAGGGCTCCCCAAATCTGTTGGGGAGCTACGCCCTAGGGCTAAGGGTGTTAAGTTTGTTGGTCTAGGATCTGCGGTTGTTTAGTGTAATGCCCTGCTAAGGAACCCCAGAGAACAACACAACTATGCTATACAAAAAGGACAATCTTTTTTTTAAAGAAAGAAATAACAAAGAAATGTAAATCATATCTATTCATAACATATAAGTTAACCTTTGTCTTCTAGGGTTCCATGGCTGCATTACTAACAAAACTATTAACAAGATCTAAACATACATCATGAATCAACTAACACCAATAGTTCATTCTAAATCTATTACATTAAATGAATAAACACATACATTTCCATATTATAGCATTAGATATAAGTAATCATCAAGATCATGTATATAGAACTACAAGTGCATATACAAATTCCCTTCCATGAGGGTACAACATCACATCGTTCACACTATCAATTTTCTGATTACATTGGAATGTATACATAGAAATTACAGTACATGATTCAACTGATATACAAGACTAGAACATAAACATAAGTAACTGTCTCCTTAAGCTAGTACAAAATCTAAATTCTGCTACATGAGGTATATCATTCTCGCACATGAACAACAGCAAGGAAAAAAAACCAATGGAGAAAAAAAAACACAACCTCCTGACCATGTAGAACCCTAAGATCCACCCCCCGTGCTAGGAGATAACATAAGGTCCCACTACAGCAAACAGTCAAGAAGACAGTAGGCTAACAAGTGCAAGGACTACACATGACTCCAATACAACACGGGTCAATATGAACATCACAAGCAATTCAAACATCACTTTCAAAGGCATTCACACAATGAATGGGGAGAACACAACTAGGGAATGCTAGACTTCTATAGGGAGGAGTGTCATCGCATGGTCCGGACATGGATTACCCTGACAGTCTCTCACCAGATGCCAGCCCCCATCTATGGTTACCCTAACAATCTCTCACTAGACACCGGCCCCATAGGGTGACACATGTGGAACCAACATTCCTTTCATGGGGACAAGGATATTGAGTTTTTGCAACCAGGCCTTCTCAACCCATCCTTAGTCTAAATGAGCAATGCAGGCATGGGTGAGGAATCCGATTATCTTGTTTAATGTGGAATGCACCCTTTTCCCTCTCATTTATTTTAGGTTATCTCTAGATTAAGAAACTCCCAAATAGGTTACCCTAGACACCACTTTGGGTTCCGGCCCCCATTGAGAACCACTCCCCCTACTTGCAAGTAGAAGACCCTACACATCAAGCAAAGCATTTACCATCATAATGTCAAGTATACATATACAGTGCATGGATTGACCTTCTTACACACTAAACATAATCATAAGAACCAATTTACAAATCATTGCCCAAAACTTCCAAGTGATGCAATTACAACAACCATAAACAAAATAATTCCTCTTTTACAATTACCAAGGTCTCCCCATTATCAAAATCTAACACAATATTTAATACAAGTTCAATACAAATGAATGAACTAACAATACATCCATGAAGGAGATTATTACCACAACTCATGAAATTAATTAACTCAATCACTAATACACTTGATCACCCATTTATCGAAAAATAACAATTAACCCAGTAACTAATTACAAGATAATTTTATAATTTAACTATTAAATATTTATAAGAGCATTCATTAATTAAAACCACTTCAATCTAATTTATTTACCTAAGCAAATATTTTAATTAATTAAATATATTTATAAATAAACCATTTTCTTTCTTCTCCTTACTTAATTTTTTCACATCCATTTATTTATGCAAATCATTTAATGACCTCGATATATGTAAATCATTTTAACCTACCTATCTACCTATTTTCTTACTTACATAATCAACTATTAAACAAATAACAAAAGTAAATTCTTTTACTACAACCATTATTCCTATAAACATGCATATCTATATCTATATACACACACACACAACAACAACAACAACATATCAGAGTTAAATTGTTTTAAATATATTCGAACCCTCAGAGGTAATGCGTGGTATTCTGACAAACATTAATCAAAATTCCAAATAAATATATATACATAGTAACATTATCATACATAAGGCTTTTTGAGATCTTCATAGAATAAATTGTTGCAATGATTGAAAACCACGGGAACAATATAAAAAAAAAAAGAAAATAGAAAATAACACTCAAAGAGCGAAAACCCTAGGGTGTGGCTAAAGGAGCTAACTCGCAGGGAGGACAAAGAAGAGGCACCATTCACATGCCAAAACCACCAAAATAAAGAGGGCATCCGTATGATGTTTAAAGTGGGATTAGATGCATACAGCTCTTCCATCTCCAACAAATGTGATCTCAAGGAATTCAATGATGGCAGGATAAATACAAAATGATTTTGATTGAATAGGCATTAGAAACTTTCAAAGCAAATGTGACTAGTAGATGTAAAGACGAGAAGCTCAACTCTTGCCAGTGCCATTGGAAGCATAGACAATGCACCCGAACTGTATTGACAAACGCCTCAAAGACGTAATCTCTTGGAATGCAATGATTGCAGGATATGCAGAAAATGGATTTATTGGAAAGCTGCCAAACTTTCAAGAAAATGCAATTGGCAAGTTCAAAGACAAATTCAACGGCCTTTGCTAACATTTTGCTAGTCTTCTGATTTGGGTGATTTGGAAACAATTTAAGGACATCCACCGAAGCATAAAAAGAAAGTGATTTATGTCAGATATTATAGTTGGAAATGCTCTGGTAGATGGGTATGCAAAAGGTAGAATCATAGACAAGAAGGTAGATTATTTGAAAGACGCCTCAAAGAGATGTCTATTCATGGATTGTTGTAAGAGAAATTCTTTTGAGAGATGTGGACAATTTCCATCATTAAAAAAGGTACGATATTCTTGGGGAGAACATTGGCGATGTTAAATGAAACAATCTAAAAAATAGATTCACACTATATTGGTGTTCACTACGTCAGATTAATAGAAACAATGATAGGGTTTTACTAGTCCACCTAAATACCACTAACAGGGTGAATCGGTAGTAAATACACAAGGCAAACACATTTGGCTAGGGTGAACACAGATGGCAGAGAATGCATTGATAGATTTATTGAAAAGGCTTCAAAAGAAACCAAAGATGAAATTCAGAAATTAATGGAACCTGGATCCAAATGCTTGGCTGGGCTACATATTTGAACACAAACTTCTAATTTGAACACAAATTCTAAAAAATATAAGCCTAACCCTAACCCTAATTCTAAAACTAATTCTAATTGTAATTGTAACCCTAATGTTTAGGCCAATACTAACCCTAATACTATTTCTAAATATAAACCTAACCCAACCCTAATTCTCACAAGGGGAGGAGGAATACACTCCTCTCACTATGCCATCTCTCGATCAATGTTGCTATCATCGATGTGTGTGCTCTAATCTCTGGTATATACCATAATTCTATCCCTAATGATACCCCAATTCTATCCTTAACCCTAATCCTAATTCTAAGCCTTAACCTCATTCTATCGCTAACATTAATTCTATCCTTAACTGTAACCCTAATTCTATGTCTAAGCCATGTCCTAAAACTCATTCCTCGCCTCAATATTAGTGTTCCATTGTCCCACATCAATATTTAAAACTGAGATTGCATCACATGAATTGATCCTTGAATTTCAATTTTCAAAACTTATAATTTTCTTGACTCTTGTCTATTTTTTTCCCACCGTGACCTGACTTGGTACACATTTTGTATGATTTATTAGTTTTAGGGTCTACACATTTTGTATGATTTATCACTTTTAGGGTCTTAGATATGTCATTTCTCATGGCATTATCATTTTTTAGATCTTTTCAGGGATTGTATTCTTACTTATCATTATTCCATTATTATATCTTTTCTTTTAGAGTTTTGTGCTATGTTGGGATCTATCTTTTACCCACCATAGCCACCCTTGCCAATCCCATTAGGCTTCCATTTTCATATCTAATATACCACTAATTCTAAACCTAACCCTAGTAACTATTTAAAGACATTATTTGACATCATAAGACAAATATATAATATGAAGTATTCTAACACATGTACATTGCCATCCTAGTACTCATACATGTAAGAATAGTATTTGTGCACATAATATTCTTATCTATTTCTTTACAAATACTCTTACCCTTCAAAATTACACAAACTATTCATATCATGGTTGTTTGATTTGAGTTCTACAAATCACTCATGTTTTGTTTGCATCTCTTAGCCTATTCCTAATCATATGTTACATATTCCTAATAATGAAGTGCATATTCTTGACTATTTTAAAACTTTTGTTTGAAAGTTTTTAGGTATTTGTAGTGACTAAACTTGAGTTAGCTCAATGGTCAAGAGTAAATTTTAGCTAATAATAATAGAACAACTATTTACCACTTTTTGACATGGATGAAGTGTAAAATTACTATTAACAATTTAACTATTGAAAAATAATATTTAAAAAAAGTGGTTTGAAGCTATCAACATAGGATGATATTGACAAATAATTTTATCAAATCTTGGAATTAATGTTGTGCATTGTATGTCTTATCAATAATATAGGTCACGTAAATATTTGTTTCAAAATTCAAACATGTCTTTAATAGCTTTTAAAATAATTATCCATTCTTTTAGTAAATCCTTTGAATATATATTTTTACTTACCTAGTCTTGACCAATTTCATCTACTAACTATTCATTAGATAGAATATGAAATATGTGAATTTAGAATGAGTACTTATATCTTTTCTTGTTGAATATTTTAGATTAACAACCTATAATAATATTAACAAATGATATTAGTAAATGTTAGAAGTGAGGCCATTGTTGTATGCTTTATCATGATACCACTCACTCTCAAATTATATATTTGCTTCATAATTGAAATAAGTCTTTAATAGCTTTTTTACAACCATGGACTCAAGACTTCAATAGGCTATACAGACAACGTTTCTTGGCTCCATTGCTAGCTGAATAATTATATACTTAAATTTCATGGCTATTTAGATGTTTGGGCATTGCTTTAGTAAATCATCTTTTATATATTTTGTGTTTACCCACTCTCGATTAACTATATATACTAACTATGAATTACATAGAATATGAAATATATGAATTCTAATTCAATTAAATTGATGAAAATTAAAACTTCAAAGTAATTATGTAATTTTTTAAAGAAATGTCCTTCCATAAAATTTTCCTTAAAGTTATTCACACAATATATACTCTTAATTAGCAAGTGAGTATTTTAGATTATTTTGTCATCTTTGATATGTTTTAATTCTTAATAGTGAGTTAGTTATGTTTGGTATTCCTTTCTAGGAAGCTCAATGCTCTAAGCTTTTCAAAGCCTAAAAAAGATGTGGATACTCCAACACCATATATTTAACAAGTCATGGTAATTTCTAAATTTAATATTCATGGTTGTCAAACATAGTGAATTGTTTGTCATTGTTTGGAAGTAGTGGTGTATCTTTCTACATAGCCAAAATGTCAAAATTTCATTCATTTAAATAAAAAATAAAATGAAACATACAAGTGGAGGGGTGTGTGTTGTGAAACAGTAGCCTCGCAATGAAGGCAATAAGATTGCAATGTAGAACAAATAATTGAATATATTTTGATATTTACTTGAACATTTAGCCCTTGACCATTGATTCTCCTGATAAATCCATTCTGTAGATTTTGATCTGCACTTAAAAATGTGAGGCCACTCCACATGTGTCTACATGCTCAATTCTTAGAAGTGTACATCAAAACAACTAAACTAAATAGCCTACATCTGCTTCATCCCATTTTAACTCTCACAAATTGATCTTAATAAAAAGAATTCATGAATAAAGGTGTAAGTTTTTTATTTAAGTAGAGAAATTAACTCCACTTTTTTTAGAGGATTAATTAAAGGAAGGAATTAACCTATGTTTGTGGGGACTCTTGGTGAATTATTAATTATGAGAATCTAAGTGACCCCAATAACAATAACAACAAGAGATGCATTGTGTCAAGTTCCTGTCATTGTATTTGTTGAATATGTCAATGTGCACCACCATAATCTTTGAAGGTTGCTTATTTTGAGGATAGCACAAAAATTTCAACAGATCAATCTACTAATTTGAGCATCTATTTCTTTGGCTGCAAGATAAGTGGTATATGAATGAGGTGGACTCATTTGTGTTATCATTGGAAGGGCGAAGTGCAATGCATGTTTGAGAGTAAGCATATGTTTTGTGGTCGATGGATAGATGCGGGACTTCCCCATTTAACTTATACATTTGTGTTTCAGAGTCCTCTTAATTCAATTAAACTATAATAATATGCATTTAATACAATATATGATTAAGGTTTATAATAACTATAATAATTTCTAGTCTATAATAAATCAAATTAATTTATTATTATTGGTATAGTTATTATGATTATATCCCATGTTCATATAATTTATTATTAATCCATAATATTTATTAGGTTAATGATTATATAATTTTAATGTTAACTAGATAATAATTAATTATATCCTATATAAGCATTATTATATTCTAAATCCATATAATTTCAAGTTTAGCTATAATATAATTGAATTAAAAAATATAGATTAATAGATTATGTTATTAATCTATTAACATATCTTAATCATATAATAATTATAATTTATATCATTAATTTATTTATATATTATTATATTTAAGATGCTTACTAAGCCATTTCGGATATAGTAAATTTAGGATATAGTAACCTTATTAATACTATATTAAGTTCCATTTTGACTGTTAAATTTATTTATAATTAAAGTATAAAATTAGGAATTTGGTTCTATATTGAATAAACTCATTTTGAATATAAATAGTTCAAAATTAGCATATTAATATTTATGTTAATATATATTTATAATTGATTTAATACATATTAAATCATCATTATAACCTATTATAGAGAAATATATGCATTTACCATTTGATAGAAAGGGCTCCCCAAATCTGTTGGGGAGCTACGCCCTAGGGCTAAGGGTGTTAAGTTTGTTGGTCCAGGATCTGCGGTTGTTTAGTGTAATGCCCTGCCAAGGAACCCCAGAGAACAACACAACTATGCTATACAAAAAGGACAATCTTTTTTTTAAAGAAAGAAATAACAAATAAATGTAAATCATATCTATTCATAACATATAAGTTAACCTTTGTCTTCTAGGGTTCCACGGCTACATTACTAACAAAACTATTAACAAGATCTAAACATACATCATGAATCAACTAACACCAATAGTTCATTCTAAATCTATTACATTAAATGAATAAACACATACATTTCCATATTATAGCATTAGATATAAGTAATCATCAAGATCATGTATATAGAACTACAAGTGCATATACAAATTCCCTTCCATGAGGGTACAACATCACATCGTTCACACTATCACTTTTCTGATTACATTGGAATGTATACATAGAAATTACAGTACATGATTCAACTGATATACAAGACTAGAACATAAACATAAGTAACTGTCTCCTTAAGCTAGTACAAAATCTAAATTCTGCTACATGAGGTATATCCTTCTCGCACATGAACAACAGCAAGGTAAAAAAACTAATGGAGAAAAAAACACAACCTCCTAACCATGTAGAACCCTAAGATCCACCCCCCGTGCTAGGAGATAACATAAGGTCCCACTACAGCAAACAGTCAAGAAGATAGTAGGCTAACAAGTGCAAGGACTACACATGACTCCAATACAACACGGGTCAATATGAACATCACAAGCAATTCAAACATCACTTTCAAAGGCATTCACACAATGAATGGGGAGAACACAACTAGGGAATGCTAGACTTCTATAGGGAGGAGTGTCATCGCATGGTCCGGACATGGATTACCCTGACAGTCTCTCACTAGATGCCAGCCCCCATCTATGGTTACCCTGACAATCTCTCACTAGACACCGGCCCCATAGGGTGACACATGTGGAACCAACATTCCTTTCATGGGGACAAGGATATTGAGTTTTTGCAACCAGGCCTTCTCAACCCATCCTTAGTCTAAATGAGCACTGCAGGCATGGGTGAGGAATCTGATTATCTTGTTTAATGTGGAATGCACCCTTTTCCCCCTCATTTATTTGAGGTTATCTCTAGATTAAGAAACTCCCAAATAGGTTACCCTAGACACCACTTTGGGTTCCGGCCCCCATTGAGAACCACTCCCCCTACTTGCAACAGGGTGAATCGATAGTAAATACCATTAACAGGGTGAATCGATAGTAAATACACAAGGCAAATACATTTGGCTGGGGTGAGCACAGATGGCAGAGAATGCATTGATAGATTTATTGAAAAGGCTTCAAAAGAAACCAAATATAAAATTTAGAAATTAATGGAACCTGGATCCAAATGCTTGGCTGGGCTACATATTTGATGCCGAGTTCAAATTCAACAGCTGCAAAAACAATCTCTCCAATCTACGAATGACAATTTCCCCATCAACCACAATCCTCCCACTTATTTTTTTACAGAGAGAAACCCCCAAAAATTTTCCAAATGGTTCCTCCCAAAAGCAGATCCCCAATTCTCACAACCCCCACACATTTTACGGTAGTCCTAACACAAATTCTCATGCTAAAATCTGTTAATGACAACAAATCCCATTTTTTTTCACTCACATTTTGTTATTAATTTAATTTATAACATTACAATATAGTTTTTATTTTATTTATTTTAATATTTACTATATATTTGTTTTATGATAAATTATAACTATTTATAAATTTACTTTTATAGTCATATATCAAAACATATTCTTGTTTATTTACATTTAATAATCATCTTTATAATTCCATTTTTATAACTTTTATTTATCTCATTATTATTATTATGATTGACCTTAACTTACATTATAATATATTTTCCCATAAACTTAAATTTACATATAAGCATTTATATTTATTTATCAAAAGTGCCCTCTTGACATAATAATTTTATTTTAATGTATCAATTAACCAAAGCATTAATCAACCAATTCTAAACTAAATAATCCAAATACTGAACAATCCCTAACCACTATGCATGATCAAAAAGCATGACCACAACAATAGTGACTGACTATCACGACCATACCAACAACACTGGTTGGGTGCAAAAATGGATACTGATCCTTTTTTAGGATGATGGCTGAGCTAAGGTGATGCAGAGGCATCCACACTATATCATTCGCATATAGCCTGAATGTCTGCAGACCAACCTCATCATCATCATCTTCGCCATCATCATCATATTCCGCTTTATACTGTCAGCATCATCATGTTTCCTAAAACCAACAGCATCATCATATTTCGGACACTCGCAATTGTCCTCCTGCCGACTACTGTTCATCTCCGCTTTCCTTCTAACATCATCATCATGATGTTCAGCGGGCGCACACATCCTCCTGTTCCACTGTTCATCAGGCACCGAACTCCATCGTCATCATCATATGCAACACTTCCTTCGTCAGCAGGATATTCAACATCCGGTTGTCCCAAATATCCTGATGACGTTCACCTTCAGCAGCTTACCTTCGATGCTCCGCTGCCTGATGATACAAGCAACAGCATCATGATATAAATTATCCGGTTCTCTTCGAAACCTCCTGATGATGATATTAACACAACTTCCTACTACGGACTTCCGCCGATACCTTAACACTTGACGACAGCAGGATAAACTCGCACAGGGGGATATCTCAATATCCTGATGACGATGACGTCATATCCTGATGACGATGACGTCACCCAATATCCTGATGACCTTCTCAATACTTAGTCAAAAATCCGAACTTTCTCTCCCGCATCTACTCGCGATATGCGGATGTTTGGCACTCCGATATGATGATCCTGATGCCGATACGCTCCTCGGCTCCTCCTGCTGATGATCACCCCGACGAAACCGTACTTCATGCGCTCAACTGCATCATGTTCATCTTCACTTATCCGGATGATGATGCCTAACCCGACTGCAGGATATTTGCAGAAATATCCTGATGATGCCGTTTTAACAGACTTCTTCACTTAGCGAAATTTCCCTTCGCCGATCCACCAGGGATGACCCGATCCAACCTCAGGGTGATCTTCCAACTCCAGTTTATCAACTTGACCTAGCACATGAGGATGCTAGGCTTCTCAGCATCTGTCGACCGCGATCCTGCACACCTGCATGCAAACAGAAAACAAACTACCTACTAACCTACTGTACATTGCCATTCCACCGATCAGATGAGTCAACCGGTGGAATGGATCAGTATATCCATGAAAACCTCTCAAACCAGCAATCGATCAAGCAATGGAATGCAACAGAGGATGAACACAAACAGGAATACTTTATTCGATTTCAAAAGATGCAACTACAATATGATGTTCCTCTCGCTCTGTCTCACTCTCGCAAAGTCTGATCGATGATATCTGTCTGTCTGTTCAATATCAAACGACCCTCATGCTTATATAGATTTGCCTACGAGTACTACTGACCCGACTCCAAGCGGCTGGGAACTCTCCAGGCGGCTGGGAGACCCCACCGAACATACATCATGACAACTGTTACAACTAACTAGCTAAAAATAGCAAAAGCCTGGTCAGCATGATCTTATCATGATCAGCATGACCTTATTACATGCAATTGGTCTAACAGACCTTCTTGGAAACACAAACAAGACCTAAACTACTAACTGCCTTATCATGACCAGCTGTCAGGTAGGTGCTCCTGCACCATACTCCCCAAAAGAAAAGAACTCATGTCCCATGAGTTTAGTATGTGGAAGTCTTCCACCTCTACACCTTGTTTTGTCAATCTGTGGACCTGCTCCAGCTTTATCTGCTGCTGTCTCTTGGCTGCTCCAAGACTTCTGAACTGTAACTTGCTTTCTGGCAAGTAAATCATCATGCCTGTTGATGTAGGCCTTCTTCTCACATACCCTGTGTTTGTCAGGTTGCCTAACTAGAACCTCTGTCTGAACTGCTTCTGTAGGGTTCACCTGTATCTTTCTTTCAATTTTTATAGGACAAGCAATAGTCCCAACTATGACAACATCCTTGTCATGCCTCTCAACTGGTTGCTGTGTACAAACCTGTTTCTGCACCTGCTGCTGACCTCTGTCAGTCACAACTGAAACTTTCTTCAGCTTGTTGTCTGTAACAACTCCTGTCCCTACAGTGTCCTTAACTGCCTTTATGCCTGCTCCTCTAGGCATCTGTACATACTCCTTCTTTCCCATTAAAATGATTTGAGCTGCCTTCTGTACTGCAGCTTTTGCCTGCAATGGCATCAACTTAATAATCTTCCCATCTTTCTGGATGGTGTAGGTATTAGCATACCCATCATACAGTACCCTTCTGTCAAATTGCCATGGTCTACCCAGCAGTAGGTGACAACATTCCATAGGCAATATATCACACAAAATTCTATCATGATATGGTCCAATCTGGAAATCCACATATGCCTGTTCAGAGACAAAAAGTGATTGCCTATCACTCACCCAAGATGCCTTGTAAGGGTGTGGATGTGGAATCCTTTCCAGCTTCAGTTTATCAACCATCTCCTGAGATACCATGTTGTCTGTTGAACCAGTATCAATGACAACCTTACATACCTTACCTTTGCTCTTACATGTGGTTTTGAAAAGAGCTCTTCTTTGCATCATATCCTTTGATGCCTGCAAACTAATTCTCCTTAGCATCAGTGATTCTCCACTCTCTGGATATCCAACATTATCAGGACCTCTGTTTGAACTCTGTGCACTTTCTTCTTCTTTCTCTTCTTGCACAAGTTGTACTCTCTTGTCACTTGTTCTATCATTTCTGGATGATGAACCTTTGTTTTCTGGACATTTGAAAGATGGATGACCAAACTCTCCATAGGTGTAACACTTTCCTGAAAATGTAGTAGAACCTCTACCACCTCCAAATCTTCCTCTATTGCCTTTCCATCCACCTCTGAAATCAGACTGTCCCTGTCCTTTACCAGTGTCTTCTTGACCCTCATTGGTTTGCTTTTGTGCAGGGGCTGCTCCTCTTCCCCTATTGTTTCCTCTTCCTCTCATGGACTTATCATGTCCTCTATTCAGCTTTTCTTCAATCCTGATTGCCATTTGATAACAATCCTCCACATTCTTAGGGTTAGCTAAAACTAACTCATCCTGTATGTTAAACCTCAAACCAGCCAAGTACCTAGCCACCTTTTCTACCTCATTCTCATGATGACCAGATCTCATACTCAACAGATAAAATTCCTTAGTATATGATTTCACATCCCTGTCTTTCTGCTTTAAAAATTGCAGCTTCTTAAACATCTGGATTTCATAATCCCTTGGCAAGAATTTACCTTTTATCCTTGCTACCATCTTATCCCAAGAAGTGATCTTAGACTTCCCTTGCTTCCTTCTCTCAGATTGTACATAATCCCACCATACCAAAGCATGACCTCCTAACTTGGTCTTTGCAATCTTGACTTTCTGATCCTCAGCAACATCTTCACACTCAAAGTGATTATCCAGTGCAGCAATCCAATCTAACAACTCATCTTCATTCAAGCTTCCAGTATACTTGGAAACATCAACCTTTACCTTAGGTTTTTCACTCTGCACTGCCTTTAACAGTTTTGCCAACCTCTGGTCTTCAGCATCCAGATCTTCAGCTACCTCTTCATACTCTTCAACAGTATCTGCCTCTTCTTCAGACTCACTGTCTTCCACTTCCCTCTTTTTGTTCTTTTCCAGGGCTGTCAGCCTGGCTTGAAGTGCTTCAGCAAGCTCCTTCATCTTCCTCATCTCTCTAGCATGTTTCTCCTTCATCTCCTGCAGTTCCCTTGCAGTACCACTACCTTTAGGAGGCATTTTGTCAACCCCTCAATCAACACACAACTCAACTCTATCTCTTACCTCTGCCCTTTCGGTGACAGAAGCAACACACAACAGCCCAGACCTTTTGCTGAGCTCTGATACCACTATGATGCAGAGGCATCCACACTATATCATTTGCATATAGCCTGAATGTCTGCAGACCAACCTCATCATCATCATCTTTGCCATCATCATCATATTCTGCTTTATACTGTCAGCATCATCATGTTTCCTAAAATCAACAGCATCATCATATTTCGGACACTCGCAATTGTCCTCCTGCCGACTACTGTTCATCTCCGCTTTCCTTCTAACATCATCATCATGATGTTCAGCGGGCGCACACATCCTCCTGTTCCACTGTTCATCAGGCACCGAACTCCATCGTCATCATCATATGCAACACTTCCTTCGTCAGCAGGATATTCAACATCCGGTTGTCCCAAATATCCTGATGACGTTCACCTTCAGCAGCTTACCTTCGATGCTCCGCTGCCTGATGATACAAGCAACAGCATCATGATATAAATTATCCGGTTCTCTTCGAAACCTCCTGATGATGATATTAACACAACTTCCTGCTACGGACTTCCGCCGATACCTTAACACTTGACGACAGCAGGATAAACTCGCACAGGGGGATATCTCAATATCCTGATGACGATGACGTCATATCCTGATGACGATGACGTCACCCAATATCCTGATGACCTTCTCAATACTTAGTCAAAAATCCAAACTTTCTCTCCCGCATCTACTCGCGATATGCGGATGTTTGGCACTCCGATATGATGATCCTGATGCCGATACGCTCCTCGGCTCCTCCTGCTGATGATCACCCCGACGAAACCGTACTTCATGCGCTCAACTGCATCATGTTCATCTTCACTTATCCGGATGATGATGCCTAACCCGACTGCAGGATATTTGCAGAAATATCCTGATGATGCCGTTTTAACAGACTTCTTCACTTAGCGAAATTTCCCTTCGCCGATCCACCAGGGATGACCCGATCCAACCTCAGGGTGATCTTCCAACTCCAGTTTATCAACTTGACCTAGCACATGAGGATGCTAGGCTTCTCAGCATCTGTCGACCGCGATCCTGCACACCTGCATGCAAACAGAAAACAAACTACCTACTAACCTACTGTACATTGCCATTCCACCGATCAGATGAGTCAACCGGTGGAATGGATCAGTATATCCATGAAAACCTCTCAAACCAGCAATCGATCAAGCAATGGAATGCAACAGAGGATGAACACAAACAGGAATACTTTATTCGATTTCAAAAGATGCAACTACAATATGATGTTCCTCTCGCTCTGTCTCACTCTCGCAAAGTCTGATCGATGATATCTGTCTGTCTGTTCAATATCAAACGACCCTCATGCTTATATAGATTTGCCTACGAGTACTACTGACCCGACTCCAAGCGGCTGGGAACTCTCCAGGCGGCTGGGAGACCCCACCGAACATACATCATGACAGCTGTTACAACTAACTAGCTAAAAATAGCAAAAGCCTGGTCAGCATGATCTTATCATGATCAGCATGACCTTATTACATGCAATTGGTCTAACAGACCTTCTTGGAAACACAAACAAGACCTAAACTACTAACTGCCTTATCATGACCAGCTGTCAGGTAGGTGCTCCTGCACCATAAGGGACCTTACGTTATCTCCGTTCAACAATTTCCATTGGTTTTAAGGCACACTCAAACCTATCAATTCAGGTGGAGTCGATGCCTGGTACCTGCAATCTACAGCAAACAAAACAGTCGAACATATAGATATATAGTTATATAGTCAAACACACCGTGAAAGGAAATCGTAGCATAGCAGGGTAATCACGCATGAATAATGCGACACTGTCCCTTTCATAAAACACATCAAACAAGTAACCACATCACGTATAACAATCAGTTGTTGAACAACTAGATAAGAACCATCATCAGATAATCACATAATGCACATATCAAGATTGATCTACATAATCAATTAAGTCCATAAACTAGTCATAACATAAGCATAAAACACTAGTAATAAAAGTAGCATCAAGTTGTCATTGTAGCAGTGAATGCAACATCAAACAAAGTATCATAATATCTCAATCCAAAACAAAACAACTATCAGTCTAATAGAGAACAAATGAGGGGCACTACATCCTCCCCCCTAGAATCAGGCTTACTCCTAGAAGCCTGCAAACAAGAAACGGTATAACTCTAGCATCCAAGATGCATCCTCCCAAGTAGCTAAAGACTCATCATTAGGGTCCCACTAGACCCTCACTTGCTCAATGTCTTGGCCCCTGAGGGTGAGTCTCCTATGATGCAAAATGCCTACGGGCTCCAAAGCCAACTGCCCGTCCTCTACCTGTAAAGCATTCCAATCAAGAACATGAGAAATATCTGCATAATATGGCCTGAGAATAGAAACATGAAATACATCATGGATGCACGATAAACTAGGTGGCAAAGCAAGATGGTACGCAACAGGGCCGATCCTCTCCAAAACCTCAAATGGCCCAACAAAGCGCGGTGCGAGCTTAGAGCCTTTTCCATAATGAATCAGACTCTTTCATGGATGAACCTGCAAAAGCACTCGGTCTCCAACCGAAAACTAGAGATCAACCCTATGAGCATCCGCATAGTTCTTCTGCCTGTCTTGCGCTACCACCAAATGCTCTCTAATACGATCAGTTACCTGCTACTCCATCACTTGAAACATCTCCAGTCCTAGGAAGACTCTATCCTCAAGATGATCCCAACTTAGTGGGGTCTGACAAGGACAACCATACAAAGCTTGAAAAGGGGACATACCAATAGAAATGTGATATCCATTATTGTACGTAAACTCCACCATGTACAAATAATCCTCCCAGCAGGTATGCTGATTCATGACATACATCCTAAGCATATCCTCAAGGACCTGATTAACCCTCTTGGTCTGCCCATCAGTCTCCAGATGGTAAGCTGAACTGAAGTTCAACTAAGTCCCCAATGCATGCTGTAAGGACATCTAGAGAGCTGAAGTGAACACTGGATCCCTATCAAAGATGATCTTGCAAGGAATCCCATTCAATCTGACTATGTCATCCATGAAAATTCTATCCATAAACTAAGCATTATATGAAGACCGAACTGGAGAGAAATGTGCTACCTTAGTCAACCTATCCACGGTGATCATAATGGCATCATGACAACAAGAGGATATAGGCAAATCGACTATAAAGTCCACTAAAATGATGTCCCATTTCCATTCTAGAACAAGATGCGCCTAAAGAAGACCTATAGGGTACTGATGTTCTTCCTTAACCCTCTGACACTCTAGACACCTCGAGACAAAATCAGCAATATCCATCTTCATTTCAACCCAAAAATACAACTAACAGAGGTCTGCGTGCATCTTTTTGGCACCAAGATGTGTTGAGTAGGGTGCCCGATGTACCTCTGACATAATTAGGGTAGGAAGACCCTCTAAAGTGGGAACATAGATGCAACCTAAGTGATGCAAAAGACCATCTGACTCAAGGGAGTAACTGGCAAATCTACCCTTCGAGGGTCTGCCTAACTCAACCTTTGACTTCACTTCCTGATACCAACTATTGGTAGGAAGCGCTACAAGAATCTGACCTCTCAAATCCACACCAAGATTGACTATTGAAAGCTCATTTCTTCGCCGACTAAGAGCATACGCCACAACATTCTCCTTACCCTAGATATACTTCACCTCAGAATCATACTCACATAGGAACTCCATCCACTGCCTTTGCCTAGAATTCAGGTTTAGCTACGTGAATATGTACTTTAAACTACGGTGATCACTATGCAGCTCAAATCGATGCCCCAATAGAAAATATCTCCATCTCATCAAGGAATGCATGATGGCGGCTAACTCTAGATCATGCATGGGATAGTTTAACTCACGATCTTTAAGTTTACTGGACTCATAGGCTATCACACAACTATCCTGCATCAAAACTACTCCTAGACCCTCTAAAGATGCATTGGTACACACCACAAAGTCTTCGGTAGGGTTGGGAACTATCAAAATGGGTGCACTAGTCAACCACTCCTTGAGAGTCTGAAAGGCTACGTTACACTGCTCTAACCAAATGAACTTCTTCCCCTTCCTCTGAAGGGAAGTGATAAGATAAGCTATCCTCGAAAAACCTTGCAGAAATCATCAATAATACCCTGCCAAACCTATAAAACTGTGAACCTCTAAAGCATTAGTGGGCTTAGGCCACTCCATGATGGCCTAGATTTTCAAGGGATCCACATCAATGCCCTCACCAAAAATAACATCCCCCAAATATCTCACCTCTGTCTGAAAGAATTCAAACTTTGCCAAATTTGCATATAACTGATTCTCTCTCAGACACTGCAAAACCTGCCGCAAATCTTCCTCATGCTCCTCCATAGTCCTCGAATAAATCAATATGTCGTCCAATAACAAAAGGACAAATTTGTCGAGGTAGGTGTGGGATACACCATTCATTAGGCTCATAAACATAGATGGTGCATTCATCAACCCAAATGGCACAACATTGAACTCGTAGTGCCCATAGTAAGTGTGAAATGTTGTCTTATGAATGTCTGCCTCAAAGATACGCAACTGATGATACCCTGACTTTAGATCAATCTTCAAAAACACCTTAGCCCCCTTAATCTGATCAAAGAGATCATCAATCTGTGGCAAGGGATATTTTTTCTTCACAGTCACCTTATTCAACTTTCGATAATCAATACACAACTGAAGGGATCCATCCTTTTTCTTTACAAAAATGACAGGTGCTCCCCAAGGGGAGACACTAGGATGAATGAACCCCTTTGCTAAAAACTCCTCTAGCTACAACCGAAGCTCCTTATGCTCCTGAGTGGTCATCCAATATGGGGTTCCTAACATAGGTTCAGCTCTAGTAACAAGATCTATCTTGAAATCAATGTCACACTTAGGTGGCATCCCCAGAATCTCACTAGTAAAGACATCTGCATACTCCTTAAGGATAGAATGATCCTCAAGGGACACCTCTCAACCCTCCCCTAATTCCAAATTGTTAACCATCACGGAAAACAACTGGGAACCTTGACACATACATCTCCTTAGCTACATGGCAGAAATCATACACAAGGAGATAGGCCTGTGAATGCCAACTACCTCTACCTCACTGCATGACTCATCCAAACACCGCATTGACTTACACCAGCAATCTATCACTACTCAATGAGCATCCAACTAATCCATATGCAACACTATATCATAAGATCCTAGGGGTATGATGCAGAGATCCACCATGGTAAAGAGAGAATCAATCCTCAAACCACAACCATACACAAGGGATTCTACCGCTATTCTAGCTCCAGAGGCCAATTCGACCTGCCACCTAACATCCTACTTTGCTGCCACCAATCCACAGCGCTCCACTAAAGAAGGGGAAATGAAAGAATCAAAAGCACCAGAGTCAAAAAGGATGGAAATATCAATACCTTGCAACACACCTGTAGTCTCCATAACCGTGCCTTGATGCTCTGCTTGGCAATTATCAAATGTGCAAACACCCTATGAGACCTACTTGCATCACCCACAGTTGGCTCTAATGCTACCAGCCTCTGACTAAATCGTGTAGCATTCTTCTATGGACATTTCCTAGCTATATGGCCCTGCTAGCCACAAGAGAAACATCATATACCTATACCATATCCTCAGCCACCTGAGGGTGCATTGCACTGCTGAAAACTACCTCTACTAACTACAGACTGTATGCTCTGAGCTGGTTGATTAGAACAATTACGCTCGTTTCACTGTTAACTCTTATTTTTCTTAGACTGAAACCTACTACCCTACAGAGACTGAAAATTCTTTGGTTTCAACTGGGAATACTGCTGCTATTGTTGCTCACCCTTAGCGGGTGCATGATGGCTCCTAGAAGAACCTGCTACCTGAGACTGACCACCATGAGTATCGAAGCCTACTAGAGGCACACTACCAATATACACACCTGTATGACCTCCTAGATCCATGATCAAATTCTCCTCTACCAGTCGAGCCTTCTCGACTGCCACCTCCATGGTCTTCAGGTCAAAGACACGGACTCCTCCTGTAGTGCCCCTCATTTTTTGGCTTTTGACAATTGATAGTATTTTTGTTGCATTAGACAGTTTTGAGACATTTAAGTATTAGACTTATGGTTTATGCATATTATGATCATGATGGACTATGTTTGAGTGATGTGGTTTTGACATGTGTTATGAGTTTTATGATGACATTATTGATATTCTAGTTTATGATGTAATTAACATGATCAGTAATGGTTTGATATTATCATGCTTTATGTGATTTGTTGATATCTAATTTATAGTTAGAGGTGTTTATGTCATACTCTCAGAGAGGGGACAGTGTAGTATTTCTCATTCTAAGCACCCTACTACGCTGTGAATCCCTAACTCTATGTTTGTGCTATATATGTATATACTTGAATGCAACATATTGTTCTGATGTAGGTTGTAGGTATCGAGCATCGACTCCACCTAACTTAGCAGGTCTGAGTGTACCCTTACTCCAATGGATAACGTTTATGGGAGATAACATGGGGTTCCCCCTAGGTCAGTTTCAGTCTTCGATTTGTAGTCATGAGTCAAGATGTCACTCTTTGGTCCTCACTTCAGGTTGTTGATCATCATGTGGTATGAAGAGTTATTGTTGAGTTTTGCTTATTAAGCCTATGTGTATTTTGGAAATGCATTAATGATTATAATAATAAGGTTATTAATAAGTTAGATAAAGCATTATTTATTAGTCGTTAATTAGCTATGCGAATTGGGAATATTATTTAAGTAATTTGTAATATAGATTAAATTAATTATTTTAATGTTTTCAATAAGATTGGAGTCATGAGAATTTATATTGTTTTATTAAAATAGTAAATGGTAAGTTAAAGAATAATATTAGTTAATTATTTATTTCTTGTGAGTTGTTGAATAAGATCCCAGTCTTGGAGAATCTCTCTCTAAAGAGTAAAAAAATTAATTGCTTTCTATTTTAAGGGATTTAGTGGGATTTTGAAACAAATTTTGGTAGTGGAAATTTAATGAAGTTTGCCTATTTTTAGTTGGGGGAAGCTATTTGTAAAAGGGAGTTTTCCTATGAGAAGGAGAGAGAAAATTGAGAGGAAAAAGATGGAACTTGAGGAGAAAACTTTAGGCTCATATGGCAACATATTCATGGCATCTGGAGGAAAAACAGGGAAAAATACTCAATAAATAAAGAAGTCTGTCTGAGATTTGGAGGAAAAATAGTAGTAGCACATTGGAGAATTTGGTGGATGTAGTATATCTCATTGCAAACCTAGAAAGGATATGGAAGCATATTTGTAATAAGTATGGATCATGGTGGCTAAAATTTCAGGTAAGTGTTTTTATATTAGTGTTTACGCATTTCATAGGATAATTGATTTCAGAGGCATTCTGCCTACATCTCTTCATCTCTCACTTAATATTGTATATGCCAATACTTTTTCCTGATAACTTTTCAAACAATCTATTTTGTGTGTATTTTGTGATCTTTGAAATAGTTTTCCTTGTGGTATTCTAATTTAGTGATCATGCAATATATTTGAGTTATTACATTTTACATGCAAGTTGACTAGGTTTTCAGGGATTAGTGAAATTATCGGCATTACTCTTGTGGTCATATGCATTGAATGACAAACACCTTTTAGGGGCAATCTGTCCAAAGTCCACTTGGGTTGTCTAAGCACCCACTTTTGTATTCATGACAATTTCAGCCTCTTCTTTCATTTGATATGCATGCCTGAGTTACTTACTCAAAATCGGCCCTAATTTGATGTTGTTTGGTCTCCTCAAAGCTTGCAATTTGTCATGTTGTCTGAGCTATTACTCAAACTATAGTGTAAGAACTCTCGACAGGGGATTACTAACGACAAGAGACATTTTAACAATCTACCAGATGTAGTATTAGATGCCTCCATCATCTTGTTTACTGTTGTTCATTTGCATGCCACTCTAATATTTGATCAACAAAATTGTTGTCCTCTTCCCAATCGCTGGTAGGACTAATTAATCCTTCCAGTCCTAGTGATGAGCCATCAGCACGCTCACAATAGTTGTTTTCCACTTTTAAATTCATCCCTATTAAAAATCCTTAGGGAAATTAGATTGCAATCTCGTTTTCATGTTGCTAGCTTGATTTTAGATTTGATTGCACTCTACTCACTAAGTCTATTCAACAATATTATTTTTAACGCTTACCTACAGACACCTCAACAAGAGAACAAAATGCTTTCCTCTGCAAACTAATCTTCTCTACGCCTGATAACCAAATTTGGATGGTTGTTCACCCTATGAACATGCATTATCAACTATCAATAATATCAATTTGTGCAACTCTGACAATATCTATCGCATGGCCTTTGTGATGAATGAACAGATTGATTAAACATCTTTCTAGTAAACTATTGATTTTGATAGGTATATTATGTGGAATGATCATTTTATCTTCTTAGAAAATAGGTTTTGAAGTTTTCCTTTATAGAAATTTGTAAAGCTTAAGTCAGTTGTTATGGTAATAGAAAGTTCTTTTTTATAAAAAAAAAAAATCAGAAATATTTAATAGATGTCCTTTCATGGAAACTTTTGATATAGGTTTTATAATTATCATTTCTAATTATTTTGGAATCTAGGTAAACTTAGATGTTAGGATGTGAGTAAGTTCTTATATATTTTTAGAATATTTACCATAAATTTCATTAACCTCATTTTAATGTAATTAGTTCATATATTGTATTATATTTATAAATTTTAAACTTGCCTAGGTATTGCAAAAGGATATTAGACAATTTTTAATAATGCTATTGGGATAATAACTTTCTAAAATAGGTGGTGTTAGTTGATTAAGAAATTAGGAATCTATATAAGAATTTAGAAATTGCTATGTTGAGCTAATTATAATTCCTGTGTATTTAGTATAAGATACTTTAGAAATTGTCACTACTTAATTAGGTAGGAATCTAGACCTTTCAGCTGGTCATTTTATCTTATAAGTCAAGGTATTAAAATTTAGCTATCAATGCTTTGTTTTAATCTAATAATTTTTTCTTGTATAAGATTACTATTATCAAGGAGTAATGTAATTTATTATCTTAGTTAATTCATTTCATCTTTCTTGAGGTCTATTATAAAATATTGTGATGTTTGGTTAGGGAATAAAGATTGTTGTTTTAGACTGTAAATACTTGTCTTTTAGATTAAATGAGGGTTATCTTATTTAGCCTTTTGTATAGTAGTTAGTGTTGTTGCTAGCAAATAATAAAGCAATAAAATTCTTTTAGATTACTTGATCTATGTTATGGCTTATGGTCGTGATTGTAACGCCATCGTCAGTTATTATTGTCTTAATAGTAATGGAGGATTGTAGTTTTGTTAAACATGGAAACTAGTTCAAAGAATCAATATCATATTAGAATAATAATAATTTTGATAGCATCTCTAATTAGAATGCTATCTTGCTAAATTAGGTAGATAGAGATTCATATTAAGGAAAATTCTTACATTAGATATAATATACTTTTATGTTATAATCTTGCATTGTGTACTCCAATGTATGATCATATTGTTGTAGAATATTGATAATATAAAGTGTTTAGTATTTAACTTGTATACTTTTCAAGGATTTAAATGAATGTTCAGTTTTAAATCTACCTTACAATCCTTTATGTTCTACATGGTTGGGATAGAGTTATCTAATGTTGCTAGTAACCTTACATATTGAGGGTTCTTAGCAATGGGAATATGACTTTAATGCATCTTGACTATGACTAACATTTTGATAGTAATGTGGTAGGAGCTTGATGTCATGATTTGAATCTTAATATTCTTTGATTGTTTAAAAAAAAAACATTTTTTGTTTTATATCTTTCCAGGGTCATAGAATTACTTGCAATTTGAGTTGAGTCTGGGATGATTATAGTTATAGATGTGAATTATAGTAGTCAGTTATTAAACCAATCATAGAGGGAATTATAGATCTTGAGATTTGATTAGAATATTGTTATCTTAAGTAAGTTTATGATTTAACTAATAAGAGAGATTTTAAGTCTTTTATTGAATCCATATTAATTGTTCGAAAAGTGTTGTAGTAATTGGGTCTTGGATATATATATATATATATATATATATATATATATATATATATATATATATATATATATATATATATATATTCTTTGTTGTTTATTGTTAATTTTAAACTGATGTGTATCAACGATGCAATTCGGTCATTGCATTTAATTAGGTTTTGAGTCTTGCTGTTATGTTTTGTCTAGCTTAATGTAATGGTGATCATATTATTTCATGGGAGGTCAAGGTTGTTAAGCGTCATGCTTTGGATAGTGTCTTTGGTATTTGTGTTAAAATCTTTTTAGCTCCAGAGGCTTGTTACCTTGAATTCTAGTGTGATATTGTGGTAATGATGTATTGGTGATGTGACTTTTGGTATGAGGTCTTGATGTGGAATGGGAAAAATTATTGTTTGAATTTGAAAATTGTTGACTAAATGTTTTATTTGATTTGGGATTTTGAAATGGACAAGGGAAAGTTTCATGGTTGAGAGTAATGTATTGGTTTGTGAAAAGTTTGATGCCTTTCAATCCCTTGTCCATGCATGTTATTGGTTTATGGGTGATGGTTAAGGGTTGCTAGTTGTATGTAGGAGAGTGCCTTTTATGGTGGAGCCGGTGCCCAAAGTGGCTGCCTGGATAACCCCATGGAAGTTGTAATCGAGTGATAATAATTTATCTAAGTGGGTTGGGTAGTAATTCACATAACAAATAAGTATGATGCCTCACTCATGCCTTGAGTGCTCTCACATGCTAAGGATGGGATGAGAAGGCCTGGTTGGCAAGGTCAACCTCCTTGTCTCCATGAGAGGATGTGTCGGCTCCGCATGTGTCACCCTATGGGGCTGGTTCCTAATGAGAGGTCACCAGGATAACCATAGATGGGGGCCAGTTTCTAGTGAGAGATAGCCTGGATAACCCATGTTAGGACCATGCGATGACACTCTCCCTACTACAGCCTAGTTACTTGATATTTTTTCCTTTTGTTGTAGCCTCTAGAGTTTTGATTTGACTTGTCTTGATGATTTGACTTGTCTTGAAGTTTTGACTTGACTTGATGATTTGACTTGTCTTGATGATTTTTCTTGTCTTGAAATTTTGTCTTGATGATTTGACTTGTCTTGCTGATTTGACTTGACTTGATGATTTGACTTGTCTTGATGAATTATGTAGTCTTAATGATCTGAGTTGTCTATGTCAAGCCTGTATCTACCTGCTTGTATCCCTAACTTAGTGGAACCTCATTGTTATCTCCTAATTCGGAGGGGTGGACCTCAGGGTTCCACATGGTTGGGTGGAAGAGCTTAATCCATTGGTTATTCTTGGTCGTCTTGATTCGTGATCACTGCAGACATGTCTGAAGTTCTAGATGTGTACTTGTATCTGCAGAGCTGTATTCTACCTTCAAAGATGTAAAATCTTATTGTATATGATAAACCGATGATATCAGTCATGAAGCTTGTAATCTTGTAATTGATCTTATGTAACTATTCAGATCTATAAATGAATAATGTAATTTTGTTTTATCAAAATGTTAATTACTTGAGTTGTTATGAACTTATGTTTATCTGATGCAGTTATGTTTCCCCTAGAGGTGTTAGTTGATCATTTGTTTAAATGCTTAAAATAGTGTTAATTTTATCTAGTGTAAATGCGTTTACTTGCTTCAAAAAAAAATATTTCTATAAAGTTTGGCACCTTTTAGCCTAACTCTCTAGGGTTGTATGACAGGGCATCACACCTCCACTGATACAGGCATTCAAACCCCTAATGAAGTGCTGAACCAACATGGCCTCATCATTGCCAATACTTGCGTACTGCTTAAGCTCATAAAACCTATGCTCATACTGCTCCACCAACATAGCCATCTGCCTCAACTCATGAAACTCATTAGCACGTTGCTACCTCCAGTGATCTGACAGAAAACAAGCTCTGAACCTCTCCAAAAAGAATTCCCAAGAAATTGTACCAATATCCAAATGTAACTTCTGCTCCCCCAACCGCCACCATGTAGAAGCAAAACCTCTGAGGTGCAAGATAGCACATCTCTCCTTGTTATTACTACCATACAGATGCATGGAAAAACACCTGTCCAAATCTATCAACCAAGTCTCTACCTCCAAACCACCACTAGAACCATCAAAAGTGGGAGGACTTGCCCTCAAGAGGTCTCTCATGTGACCTACTAAGATAGCCTCCTGCTCTACTGTAATCTCTCTCCTCCTAGGATACCTTTCTCTTTCCCTCTCCACCTACTAATCAACCTCCTGTCTAAGGCCTATGCGGGTAAGGACCTCCTCAAGCAAATGATGCAATTGAGCTCCCTCTAACTCTAACTAACCCTGATTCTCTAAATTTTGATCCCTGCTTTCCTGAGAACTCTCACGAAAGGAACTAGGAGGAGGGCTTTTGCCACCACCTCTCCCCCATCCCCTACCTCGACCCCAACCTTGTCCTCAACCTCTAGGCATCTTCCTACACAAACACCACCAAAGGACAACCTCAAGTTGTTAGGAAAGGATGAAAAAAGGGGAAAACATAATCTGCAGAATCTAAGTAACTATGACAACATAATGGGATCATATAAAACCAGAGTACCTAGTGTTAAAACTTGGCTCTAATACCAAGTGTAACATCCTGCCAAGGAACCCCAAAGAACAACACAACTATGCTATACTAAAAGGGCAATTTTTTTTTAAATAAACAAATAACAAAGAAATGTAAATCATATCTATTTATAACATATAAGTTAAGCTTTGTCTTCTAGGGTTTCATGGCTGCATTACTAACAAAATAATTAACAAGATCTAAACATACATCATGAATTAGCTAACACCAATAGTTCATTCTAAATCTATTGCATTAAATGAATAAACACATACATATCCATATTATAGCATTAGATAAGTAATCATCAAGATCATGTATATAGAACTACAAGTGCATATACAAATTCCCTTACATGAGGGTACAACATCACATCGCTCACACTATCACTTTTCTGATTACATTGGAACATATATATCAAAATTACAATACATGATTCAACTGATATACAAGACTAGAACATAAACATAAGTAACTATCTCCTCAAGCTAGTACAAGATCTAAATTCTACTACATGAGGTACATCCTTCTCGCACACGAACAACAGCAAGGAAAAAAAACCAATGGAGAAAAAAAAACACAACCTCCTGACCATGGGGAACCCTAAGGTCTACCCCCCATGCTAGGAGATAACATAAGGTCCCACTATAGCAAACAATCAATAAGACAATAGGCTAATAGGTGCAAGGACAACACATGACTCCAATACAACACGGGTCAATATTACCATCACAAGCAACTCAAACATCACTTTCAGAGGCATTCACACAACAAATGGGGAGAACACAACTAGGGAATGATAAACTGCTATAGGGAGGAGTGTCATTGCATGGTCTAGAGATAGGTTACCCTGACAATCTCTCACTAGACACCGACCCCCATCTATGGTTACTTTGACAGTCTCTCACTAGACGCCGACCCCATAGGGTGATACATGCGGAACCAACATTCCTTTCATGGGGACAAGGAAATTGATTTTTGCCAACTAGGCCTTCTCAACCCATCCTTAGTCTAAATGAGTAGTACAGGCATGGGTGAGGAATTTAATTATCTTGTTTAATGTGGAATCTACTCTTTTCCCCCTAATTCATTTTAGGTTATCTCTGGATTAAGAAACTCTCAAATAGGTTAACCTGGACACCACTTTGGGTTCCAGCCCCAATTGAGAACCACTCCCCCTACTTGCAACTAGAAGACCCTACACATCAAGCAAAGAATTTACCATCATAATGTCAAGTATACATATACAGTGCATGGCTTGACCTTCTTGCACACTAAACATAATCACAAGAACCAATTTACAAATCATTGCCCAAAACTTCCAAATGACGCAATTACAACAACCATAAACAAAATACTTCCTCTTTTATGATTACCAAGGTCTCCCCATTATCAAATCCAACACAATATTTAATACAAGTTCAATACAAATAAACGAACAAATAATACATCCATGAAGGAGATTATTACCACAATCACTAATACACTTGATCACCCATTTATCGAAAATAACAATTAACCCAGTAACTAATTACATGATAATTTTATAATTTAATTATTAAATAATTATAACAGCATTCTTTAATTAACACCACGACAATCTAATTTATTTACCTAAGCAAATCTTTTAATTATTTAAATATATTTATAAATAAACCATTTTCTTTTTTCTCCTTACTTAATTTTGCCATGTCCATTTATTTACGCAAATCATTTAATGGCCTCGATATAGGTAAATCATTTAACCTACCTATCTACATATTTTCTTACTTACATAATCAGCTATTAAACAAATAACAAAAGTAAATTCTTTTACTACAACCATTATTCTTATAAACATGCATATCTATATCTACACATATATATTTATATAGATTTCGTATAACAACATATCAGAGTTAAATTGTTTTAAATATAATTGAACCCTCAAAGGTAATGCATGGTATTTGGAAGAACATTAATCAAAATTCCAAATAAACATATATACATAGTAACATTATCATACATAAGGCATCTTGAGATCTTCATAGAATAAATCATTGCAATGATTGAAAACCATGGGAAGAATATTAAAAAAAAAGGGAACACAAAAAATAATGCTCAAAGAGAAAAAACCCTAGGGCGCATCTGAAGGACCTAACTCGCAGGAAGGAGGAAGAAGAGACGCCATTCACATGCCAAAACCACCAAAATAAAGAGGGCGTCTGTCTAATGTTTAAAGTGGGATTAGATGCATACAGCTCTTCCATCTCCAACAAACATGGTATCAAGAAATTCAATGATGGCTAGATAAATACAAAATGATTTTGATTGAATAGGTGTTAGAAACATTCAAAGAAAATACGACTGGCAGATGTAAAGCTGAGAAGCTCAACTCTTGCCAGCGCCATTAGAATCATAGACAATGGACTCGAGTTGTATTGACAAATGCCTCAGAGATGTAATCTCTTGGAATGCAATGATTGCAAGATATGTACAAAATGGATTTGTTGAGAAGCTGTAAAACTTTCAAGAAAATGCAATTGGTAGGTTTAAAGACAAATTCAATGGCCTTTGCTAACATTCTACCAGTCTGCCGATTTGGGTGATTTCGAAAGAGCTTAAGGACATCCACCGAAGCATAAAAACAAAGTGATTTATGTTAGATATTATAGTTGGAAATGCTCTGGTAGATGGGTATGCAAAAGGTAGAATCAGAGACAAGAAGGTGGATTATTTGAAAGATGCCTCAAAGAGATGTCTTTTCATGGATTGTTGCAAGATAAATTGTTTTGAGAGATGTAGACCATTTCCATCATTAAAACAAGTATTATATTCTTATGGAGAACATTGGTGATGTTAAATGAAACAATCTAAAAAAGAGATTGCACTATATTGGTGTTCACTGCATCAGAGTAATAGAAACAATTATAGGGTTTCCCTGGTCCACCTAAATACCATTAACATGGTGAATTGATAGTAAATACACAAGGTAAATACATTTGGATGGGGAGAACACAGGCGGCAAAGAATGCATTGATAGATTTATTGAAAAGGCTTCAAAAGAAAATAGAGATAAAATTTAGAAATTAATGGAACCTGGATCCAAATGCTTGGCTAGGCTGAAGATTCGATGCCGAGTTTAAATTCAACAACTACAATAACAATCTCTCCAATCTACAAATGACAATTTCCCCATCAACCACAATTCTCCCACTAATTTTTTATAGAGAGAAACACCCAAAAACTTTCCAGATGGTTCCTCCCAAAATCAGATCCCCAAATCTCACAACCCCCACACATTTTATGGTAGTCCCATCACAAATTCTCATGCCAAAATCTGTTAATGATAGCAAATCCCCTTTTTTTTCTCTCACATTTTTCTATTAATTAAATTTATAACATTACAATATAATTTTTATTTTATTTATTTTAATATTTACTATATATTTGTTTTATGACAAATTATAAGTATTTATAAATTTATTTTTATAGTCATTTATCAAAACATATTCTTGTTCATTTATATTTAATAATCATCTTTACAATTCTATTTTTATAACTTTTATTATTATTATTATTATTATTGACCTTAATTTACATTATAATATATTTTCCCATAAACTTAAATTTTTACATAGAAGTATTTATATTTATTTATCAAAAGTGCCCTCTTGACTTAATAATTTTATTTTAATGTAACAATTAACCAAAGCATTAATCAAGCAATTCTAAACTAAATAATCCAAATACTGAACAATACTTGTCCACTATGCATGATTGAAAAGCATGACCACAACAACAGTGACTGACTATCATGACCATACTGACAACACTAACTAGGTTCAAAATCGGATACTCATCCTTTTTGAGGATGATGGCTAAGCTAAGGGACCTTACGTTATCTCCATTCAACAATTTCCATTAGTTTTAAGGCATGCTCTAACCTATCAATTCAAGTAGAGTCGATGCCTAGTACCTACAACCTGCAGCAAACAAAACGGTCAAACATATAGATATATAATCATACAGTCAAACACACCATGAAAGGAAATCGTAGTGTAACAGAGTACTCACGCATGAGTAATGTAATACTATCCCTTTCTTAAAAACACATCAAACAAGTAACAACATCATGCATAACAATTAGTTGTTGAACAACTAGATTAGAACCATAATCAGATAATCGCATAATGCACATATTAAGATTTATCCACATAATCAATTAAGTCCATAAACTAGTCATAACATAAGCATAAAACACTAGTAATAAAAGTATCATCAAACTGTCATCATACCAATGAATCCAACGTCAAACAAAGTGCCATAATGTCTCAATCCAAAACAAAACAATTGTCAGTCTAACAGAGAACAAATGAGGGGCACTACATTTAGATCCCCTCTCTAGTTTTTCTGCTATCAATGCGCATCCTGTGCATTGTTTGGGTTGCCTTTGTTGTTGTTGGTCTCTGTCAGCTATGTTTTTGTTCTGTTTTGTTTGCCCTTGCAGCCTTGGTCATTTCTTTGCCCCTCTGGGTGGTTTTGCAATAGGGTTCGGCTCCCTTGTTCAGCTGCTTATCATAATAAAAAATATAATGTACATTTATTATATGTCATTATGGTGTTAGGCTATGACAATACTATTATAAGGTATATTTATATTATCAAAATTGTTAATATATAAGCTAAAATTTTGTGATTTGCATTTGCACATTATTAGTTTATGTATAATTTAAAATTAAATTAAGTGTATTCTTTTATCTTGTATGGATTGTCTTTAGTTTCCCACTAGTTTAGTCTCTTGGAAAAGTAGTTGTTGTAAAGATTTCCATGAAACCCCAATTTTGTATCCAAAGCTTTAAGCATAGCATCTGTAAATAGTATATATGGTGTTTCTTTTCCTACTTTCTATCATAAATAATCATTAGAAACTCTATTTTCAAGAATTTTTCATAATTCAATTTCAATTTCATTTTGTGTAAGTTATTTTATCTATCTTTTCTCATTTCACATGTTTAATTAGGTAGGTAATATGATTTTATCCCATTTCCTTTTTATGTAAGAATCGCCCACAGATCTCTCTTGATTTCAGTAAACAATTGGTAGCTGGTTTTTGAAAATGTTGCACAGGTGTTTTCAATATAATGTAATCACAATTTTTGTATTCCTAAATTTGTTCTCAATCTAGAACTATATGATAACAATTTACTTATAAAATTATGCTGCTAATCTTCTTTATATGAGTGTTGGCAGTCAATCTGTGGTGAAGGCACAGCACAAATTACATCAATATATATCTACTTCAACACATGTTTCTAGATACTCTATTGGGGCTATCTATTGTCGATTGTTAGGAACACTAAGAGTGGGGGCTGAATCAGTGTTCTAAAAATTTTTCATGCACTTTAACTATCAGTTGTTTTCCAAATCTAATTAAATATAAACACAATATGCATATGAACAACAACCATGAAAACATGACACATGAACACCAAGATTTTTACGTGGAAAACCCAACAAGGGAAAAACCATGAAGAGGATTAACTCTAATATATATATATATATATATATATATTGTAATCTTTACAAAAATAATGTTTAGCCTTGGTCACTCCACGGGCCTAAACATATTGGCTCACTACCATGAAGTACAACTAGATTTAGCAAGCTCACTGCCTCAACCCTAAACCTAGAAAGATTACTACAAGGGTTGTTAAATACTGAGGGCTATTAAACCCTGATGAAGGCTTACTGCAATGATTCACTCCAACCAATTTGTACATGAAACTAAATATTACTTGCGCATCTGCCTCTATGCCATGTGCAGCCCTTTAATGCTTGAACTCTAAATCCCAAGTCTTCATTATCTCTAATCTATGTCACTACTCTGCTATTCGCATATTCGCATCTACCTCAATTCTTCATGCCCATCACAACTAAATTTCATCTCCTTTATATATCCACATCATGAGTTGATCCATAATTAGGTCGGCACCCAAAAAGGTGAATCGTGTACATAGAAAGATATACCTCGTCACCCAATCCAATGCACTATATGTCACGGACCCAAATCTTCTCCCAAACATGTTCATATAGGTCAGCTCTAATCATTCAATTACTTACATAGATCCTCCAAATATTAACTCTTCTCCACACAATGATTAATACACTTGTCAGCCTCTTCCTTAAGAGTATGCTTAACAACTTCATCTGCTGACTTACAACTTTTACTGTCGATCATAAAACACTTCCAAAATCATATCAAAGACTCTTTATACATTCCCAATCTTACCCTCAGAATTGCAAGGCATGATATCATCTTGCAGAGGAATGTGGACCACCAGAACTCAGACTCTGTCTCTGTCAACTCTGTCAAATGCTATGCTGGTACTTAGCAGCTTGTAGCTATCCTTCTGATGAACTTTAGATCTCCTAACTCTAGAATAAGACACTTCATATAAGTGTTTCCAACACCTCAAAACTGCATAATGAAATACTTATCTGCGGAGGAATGCGGACTCTGCATTAGACGTTGTTCACTATTCCTGCTATACCTTTGCCTCCCCAGACTTAGACATTTCTTAAAGATGACTTCCGGAGAGGATCAAGACTTAATCTCTAAGGCATAACACTATAAAACACCAACTGACATCATAACTAACCGCATCTGCAAGTCTTCAATTTGTGGAGGCATACTAGCTTACTTAATGTCCTCTACTCTGCATGCTTTCCATATTTAGTCATTTCCTGACAACCGGACCTGGTATCTAATATGTTCTTTCAAAGATATCTCTTCCTGTCATGGTGATAGGATCTCTGAGCTTTGTTTCCATCAATGACAACATACAGATCCATACTGGGGCAGTGTCTCTTACCAACAATCTTGCCCTTTGGCATTGATGGCAACACTTAGTGAGAAATGCCTGACTGCTGCCCCTTACTATATACACTTGTGCTTCCTTGTTCCCCCTGAGATTATTATCCATTTTTCCATAATCTAGTTCTCTCCCTTTGACATCAATGGCAAAGGGTGTTGATCTGGAACCAAATATTTTTCAAAATCCCAAAAAAATATATATTTTGTCACATATTTACAAGTGCAATCTTCATTTTAATTTTACATGTGTTTAAGCACATCATTAAATATGTTTTTGATCAATGTCCACTCAGCATCCTAGGTGTTCTTTGCATTTTCCAGAATCTGAATTTTACCACTGCAAAGAAAAACTAAGGCTTCTACCTTTGTAAGATTAGAAGTTGTGTCTGCTTGGACAGATAACTTGGCCTCTGTAATAAGATTTGTCATAATCCAACTTTGGACAAACTAACCTTCTGAGTTGTCCCATCCTAGTTTTTATTTGGTACTTTTGATTTCTTAAGTCAGTCAAGTCATTGTGAATATTAATGACTTTTGTTTCTTTCCTTATGACAAACTCTACTTCCGGATCAAATTTCTCAGAATTATCTAGCAATTTTTGTTCCAAATCTTTGATCTTCTCTTCAATCTCTTGAGCATCTTTGGCCCAAGACAAACAAAACTTGTACACATCTCTAGTGTCCTTTACAACTTTCTTTGTTTCTGCAGATTTCTCAAGTGATTCAAACTGCTTGCTTACGAAACTTATTAATCCCTTCAGATGACTTGCTGGGGGCATGGATGAATCCCTCTTGTAGGTGGGCAACAGCTTCTCCAAAATTCTAGATGCTTCATCAATCAATTCACTATCCTCAATATGTGATTTTAATATCTCCTCTTGAGCCTTTGTCTGAGAAAATGTAACCAATTTAAACTTCTGTTCCGATGTCATTGTTTTCAAGTTTATTACACCATGTAGAAATTATGGCTCATCCAATGCTTGTGTTTTCTTTTCCAACAATTCTTTTGCAGGCCTTGTAGTGTCTGTTGTTGTGATAGGGACTTCTTCTTTGTGGCTTTGCTTTGGATCCTCTTGATCCATACTAGTATCCTCCTCTTGTTTCAGTGGATAAATTTCCATGACCTGTTCTTTCGCAATCTTCTCCTTGTCAGTGTCATCCTCAGCAGGATGTATTGGAGAGGGTCTTATCTTAGAATCATCAACAAGTGCTTCTTCCTGCTCAGTCACTTTGTCATCTTTATCTAATTCTTGCTTTAGATTTACTTCCAGAATAGGTGTACCATTTCCACCATCAGTTGTTGCATTGTCATGAGTGGTAGGAATATTGTATTTTCTCAATATTTCCAAGGTGATTTCTTCTGTCTCCTTGACCACTTTGTCAATTTCTCCCAGCATCAATGAGTTCATCCTTGTTTTGGTTCTAAATTTCTCTTTGGTTTCCTTAGAGATCAAATTCTCTTCTTCCTAAGTGATTTCAAGACACAATCTTGTTAGAACATGTTGTCTTAGCTAAATATCTTTGGCTCTAGTAGTCTCCTTTCTTATGCTTAGAAGATTTGCAAGGTTTTTTGTAATTTCAGAGATAATTTCAATAAAGGCTCTATTGAAAATGTTTAGATACTTCACAGTGGCTTCTTACAAACTTCTTTTATCAATATCACTATATCCATCATAGTACTTAATCATGGGTTTTAAATTCCCATCCATGATGATAGCTTTTATTACATTTGCAATTGGTGCAGGCTTTTCCCTTTTCTGTCTTTTGCTAGGCTTATCCTTTCCAGAGGAGTTTTCTTCACTGATTCCAAAGACTTTGATAGCCTCAGTTTTCATCTTGTTGACCTCTTCATCTGACTCTATTTCTTCATCACCTTTTTCACTTACACTAACATAAAGTCTTCTTCCATTCATCTTCTTTCTCTTCATGTCTTTAATAGAGAATTCCTTTGATGTTTTCTCTAGGTTAATTGAAGCTATGGCACCAGAGGAAATGGTAGAGATTCTAGTAGTCCTCTGAACTTTCTTAGACTTATCATGTTTCACTTGTGATTTTTCTAGAACCTGCATTGATTTATTCTTCTATTTTTCTTCTACTACTTTCACTACTTTTTCCCTTCTTTCAGTTGTTCTTTGGTAATGCCATACCTTGCGGCAATTTCTTCCACTTCTTTTCTCACTTTTCTGGTAGATTCAGCTTGTCTAAGCTCAACATGGAGTTTCACTGCTAGCTCCTCACACATTCTAAACCTTGCTTCTTTAATATCTTTTGGTTTCCTAAGAAGGTGCTGGGCATAATTTTCTAGAATTTGTTCATCTACCTCATAACCCATGGGCATTACCCACACAGTTCTTGGTTCCACAGCCTCCATTAAGCATTGATCCTTAGTGACCATGAAACAAATAATATCCTTGTACTTATTAACAATTTTCTCAGGAATTCTTTCTCTAGAGTGCATCATGCTCTGAAAATTCTTGAAAATTTCCCATAGGGTTGCTTTTTGCTCATTATAACTTCCCAAGTTGTTAAGACAATTTCTAATTTGCACAGGTACTAGTTTGTTACTCAACCAAATCAATCCCTGATGATTAGGGAATTCATTCAAGAAATAGAAGAATAAACAGATGATTAGCATGCCATACTTGAATGGATAGTTTCTTCTTTCTTTTGTCTTCTTCAAATTCTCTAGTAGTTGGGTTCACAGCAGTTCGCACAGATCATAGTCCGCATTCTCCTTGATCATTTGATATACTATGTATGTTGCGGTACCAGAAATTGAATTCTCCCAGTTTGAGAAGTAGACTTTATAACATATGACCATTTAGGCAAATTTTACTACAGGATCAATGATATCATTTATTATCAATGCCCTTTTGTCGAATTGCGCTCTAGTGGCATTGGTACCTGTTTGATTCTTAACTACTTTCAATAATGGCTCTCCTCCAGTGGAGTTTAGTCCAGTGACTACCTGAATTGCCTCTTTCATTATTTTGAAGGGTTGCCCTTTTCCCAACCACATAAATCCATCATGAATTCGACTAAGAACATACCAGACCCACTCATCCTCTGTGAATGAGGGAAACTTTGCAAACTGGATGAATTTTTTCTCCTTTAAGACTTTATATTCTTCCTTTAGATCAAATTGATCATTGCATAGGTGTTTCACAAATAGGTCTAAAAATTTGTTACCATAAAGCTCATCTAGGGCCACATGGATGTATGCCCTAACATCTTCCACATACAGGACTCCATAGGGTATCTTTGAGAATGCACCCATTTGATCCATTTCTATTTCCTTGTAAGGGTGTTTCTTTAAATTAGGCCGAGGGTGCTCAATGATATCTACAATTTGTGGAGTTGTCATAGCAAAAATTCAACAAATTCACAAAATGAGATTTAATGGAAATACCTTGTTTCACTGAGTTAGGGTTTCCTTTCTCCGAATGCTTCAAATTTTGATTATCACTGCTCAACTTAGCTTTAATGTCTCTAAATTTTTGATAGCTTGGAGTGCAAAGTGATTTGAGATTAAGCAAGTTCCCTTTTATCCTTCGTACGACGTGACCTAGATGACATTAAATTCTCATTTCCAAAAAGCTGTTAAAACCTTTTACTATAGAACATAGTCGATTAGGATTGCTTCACAATATACCACACTAACCCTTTTTCTTCCGATTTTTCTTCTAATAGGTGTGTCACATCATATTCCATGATACATCTTCATGTTAGATTCTGGTACCCAATTTCTGGCTAGGGGATTTCAATTTTCTACACTGCTCCCCCTGAGCCAAAGCTCTCAATTTACTTCTTAGAGGAAGTATCTACACCAGATACTAGTGCGGCTGGATCCTGAACTTCAATTACTCCTTTCTTAATCCATACCTTTCTCATTTATCTCTTGGTTTCACCTAGATCAACTTTCTCTTTCCCTTGTCATTTCTCTACTTTGTTTTCCTTTCTTCAAAATAGTGATTTCTCTTCTCATCCCTGCTTCTATAAAACCTTGCAACATGTCCAAATTTGTTGCAATTGAAGCACACCACATTCTTTTGACCTTGATTCCTTTCATTGATTGAATTTGATCTGCATTGATTAGCCATATGTCCAAATCTATTGTATGTAAAACACTTACCATTGAATGAATGACTATTCCTTGTATTTTTAAAGTTAGTTCTCACTGAGCCTCTGCATCCATTTGATCTGTGTCCCAATTTATATCATGCATTGCACCTAATACAATTTTGACTCACTTTACTTCTACATACAATAGCTTTATGACCAGTTCTATTGTAGGTGAAGCATTTTCCTTTGAATGATTGTTCATTGTTGAGACTTCTCCTGATCTGATTTCTACATTCACTTGCCCTATGACCAATTTTCTTGCAATTGAAACACTAACCAGAAAATGATGTAATCTTTTGATTTATTTTGCTGCTACACTGAGTAGCCTTATGACTATACTTATTATATGAATTACAATAACCATGAAAAGATGGGTACCTTTGTGCATTTGGTTTTCTTACTGGAGGTCTTCTTTTCTAATTTCTAAATTGATTTCCCTTGTTTTGTTGTATTTCAGTGTTTGCTTGACCAGATTTTGAACTTTCCCCTTTTTCATATCCTAAACCTTGCTTGTCATATGCACTCTTCTAGTTGCTAATCATTTCATTAAGCTTTGCGGTACTTATCTTGAATTTTTCTTCAAAACTTTTGGCCTTGTCTAAGTCCATTTTTAGACTTGCAATTTCTTTTTCCAGTTTTGCACAATCTTCTAATTTGTTTTTCACAATTGAATTTAGATCATCCTTTGCTCTTGATCTTTCTACAACTTCTGCTTCCAAATCATTCAAGGCGTCATTCACTGATAACAATTGATCACTGACTTCTATGTATTTGTCTTTGAATTTCTTGACTTGATCTTTCAGCTTTAAGATGCATTCATCAGCTTGTTGCAAGTTAAATCTTTCAAATCTATGACCTCTGCTTCAGAACTTTCAAGATCCATAAGAGTTGCTTCTAGTTGGTTGTATCTTTCATAATTTCCATACCTTCTTTCTGTGATGCTTATAATGTCCCAGATCTTCCTTAAGCTGTTAAACTTTTTCCAAGGAACTTTGCTCTGATACCAATTGTTGATTGTCAGGAACACTGAGAGGGAGGGGGGGTGAATCAATGTTCTAAAAACTTTTTCATGCACTTTAACTATCAATTGTTTTCCAAATCTAATTAATTATAAACACAATATGCATATGAACAAAAACTATGAAAAAATGACACATGAACACCAAGATTTTTACGTGGAAAACCCAAAAAGGGAAAAACCACGGAGAGGATTAACTCTCATATATATATATATAGTAATCTTTACAAAAATAATGTTCAATCTTGGTCACTCCATGGGTCTAAACATACTAGCTCACTGCCATGAAGTAAAACTAGATTTAGCAGGTTCACTGCCTCAACCCTAAACCTAGCAAGATTACAACAAGGGCTATTAAACCCTGAGGGTTGTTAAAACCTAATGAAGGCTTACTATAATGATTCACTTCAACCAATTTGCACATGAAACTGAATACTGCTTAAGCAACTGCCTCTATGCCAGGTGCAGCCATTTAACGCTTGAACTCTGAATCCCAAGTCTTCATTCTCTCTGATCTGTCACTACTCTGCTATTCACATATTTGCATCTACCTCTATTCTTCATGCCCATCACAACTAAATTTCATCTCTTTTATATATCTACATCAAGAGTTGATCCATAATCAAGTCGGCACCCACAAAGGTGAATCATGTACATAGAAGATGTACCTTGTCGCCTAATCCAATGCACTATATGTCGCGAACCCAAATCTTCTCCAAAACATGTTCATATAGGTTGGTTCTAATCATTCAATTACTTACATAGATCCTCCAAACATTAACTCTTCCCCGCACAATGATCAATACACTTGTCAGCCTCTTCCTTAAGAGTATGCTTAACAACTTCATCTGTTGACTTACAACTTTTACTACGGATCATAAAACACTTCCAAAATCATATCAAAGACTCTTTACACATTCCCAATCTTACCCTTAGAACCACAAGGCATGATATCATCTTGCGAAGGAATGCGGACCACCAGAACTCAGACTTTGTCTCTATCAAACTCTGTCAAATGCTATGCTGTACTTAGCAGCTTGTAGCTATACTTCCGGTGAACTTCAGATCTCCTAACTCTGGAATAAGACACTTCATATAAGTGTTTCTAACACCTCAAAACAACATAATAAAATACTTATTTGTGGAGGAACACAGACCTCTGTACTAGACCCTGTTCACTATTCCTGCTATACCTTTGCCTGCCTGGACTTAGACATTTCTTCAAGATGACTTCTAGAGAGGATCAGGACTTAATCTCTGAGGCATAACACCATCAAACACCAATTGACATCATACCTAAACTGCATCTACAAGTCTTTAATTTGCAAGGGCATACTAGGTTACTTACTGTCCTCTACTCTGCATGCTTTCCATACTTGGTCATTTCCTGATAACCAGACCTAGAATATAATATGTTCTTCTAAAGATATCTCTTCCTATCATGGTGATAGGATCTCTGAACTTTGTTTCCATCAATGAAAACATATAGATCTATACTGGAGCAGTGTCTCTTGCCAACAAATCTCTCTTGATTTCAGTAAATAATTGGTGGTTGGCTTTTGAAAAAGCTGCACAGGTGTTTTTAATGCAATGTAATCACAATTTTTGTATTCCTAAATTTGTTCTCAATCTAGAACTATATGCTAATAATTTACTTATAAAATTATGCTGCTAATCTTCTTTATATGAGCGTTGGCAGTCAATTTGTGGTGAAGACACAGTGCAAATTACATCAATATATATCTACTTCAACACATGTTTCTAGAAACTCTATTGGGGCTATAAATTTATTTCACATGAAGCTAGGGATGGTACTTCCAGGGTTACAACTTAAAGAGTCTATTATTACCAGCATCTAACCTTCACATCTCTAATATTAGAAGACATGATGGCCATTACCAAAAATATTTGTGATCAAACTCTTAGGGTTCAACATGCCTAGGATTTCCATGGATTACATTTTTTGCAAGAGCATGTACTAGAGACTGCTATCCCTGAACTAATCAGGAAGTCACAAGAACAAAGTTTCACTGTCCTGAATTTATGAGACGGTACTTCAACAATTGTAGATGCAATAAAATGTTCATTCTGCTTTCCATGAAAACTAGATTGTTGTTAAAAAAACATGATACTAAGAACATTCCATGCAATAAATTCAAAAACAATATAATAACATTCATTTCAGGGTATCTAAATCAAGTAATGAGGCAAAACTTTCTATAATGAGAACAACAATCCAAACAACTGAGGGGTAAGGAGAGAGATTTATCATATATTTGAATCAAAAATTATACTTCTCTGAAAGTCTGTTTAGATCACTTCGAAACATCAATTTCTTTGACGTCACTACCACCTATTGTGAGTTTCTTCAACTATTCAACAACGTGGTCAACAGCATCACACCAGCAATAAAGAAACTAGATAGGGCTTTATATGACAAAATGTACAGAGTTGGAAACAAACCATGACAAAACTAGGCCATTTGTTTGACCTCGAGACCTTTAATAGAAAAAATATTTGGAACTGTAAACTTGTTCCTAAGTTACATAATCTCTACACATCACTTCATATGCTATATTGGTAGAGCTTACAGAAGATAGTCACCTTTCATATATCTTGTTCTAGAAGGGTAACTAGACTTACATTGACCTACATATAAGAATTTGTCCAAACAAAACCTCCAAAATACTTCCCAAAGTAAAAGGAATTCTTTTTTGGAAGACTTATAGGGAAAATAGAGGTCAAGCCAAAGAATAGGACCTACTGGAAAGTAGGAACAAAAAAGATTCATCAATTGGAAAATAATTCTATACAGTAACACTCAATCTGCTCGTGCCATATAATTACCATCCAAAAATCCCAGGATCAACTGCACCAGCTATGATTCTTGGGGAACTGTGATGATGCAACATGAACCATTGTCCATTATGAAACTCATATATATTTGTTACTAGAAATGGTTCAACTACAACATTTACATACTACTTCAATGTTACCCATGCTATGTCACCAAGGACTCCATTGTCCATTATGAAACTCATATATATTTGTTACTAGAAATGGTTCAACTACAACATTTACATACTACTTCAATGTTACCCATGCTATGTCACCAAGGACTCTCATTAGTACATTATATACCTAACAATCATTTGATTCCAGTTCAAAGCTACTTCCCAACTCTACATCACAGCATCATACCTGTAAAACTAAAAAGTTTTCATAAATGTATCAAAGTCTATATGTAAAAAATTTCTAGTCCATATTTCTGCCATCCTTGTAACTTAATAAAAAATAGCATACATATCTACTCAAAAATGAAAGATATTCAACTTGTAGGAAAAATGGTAGTAGTTATGAATCATGATGCATATCACTCAAGGATGATGAGTACAAATGCCGAAACTCTTACCCAGTTAAAATCTGACCTCCTGGATGAACACACTTTACATAATCTACTTTAGCCAAAGGTGGCTCATGTCCACTACATTTTTATCTCTCGATATCCTGTAGCTGGGGAAACACCATCCTGCTCTATTGTGAAGTCCTGCAAAAGAAAATACTTATATTTCAAAAATATGTCATTGTGTAGCTACAAATAACATGACAACAATTTTGTTCATGCATCATCCAAGTAATTATTTTTTAGAACCGAAAACTATTCATCCATGGGATGCATCGAAAGTTCCAAAGTGCCTAAATTCAAGGTATTTTGTTCATTTTATCATGGTTCACAACTTTCATATGTTGCACGGATGCAGTAAGCAATTCTCCTATTTAAAAGATGCCAAAATTTTAGGGGCTATACCCTTCTATCTTCATCATCCAGAATAGCAACGAGTAATTGATATTTGAATCAATGTTCTATACACGCTTTTAACATAGCCTAAGAAGTCAAAATGCCCACAAAATTAAAACAAAATGGGACTTGGGAGTAGGGAATGTAGAATATGTACAAGTGATGGTTAGACACATTCTTGTAACCATATACAAGTCTATTTTGTGAGCTAACATTTGGACATTTTTTAGGAAGTAATTAGGGAAAGGATAAATAACTGCAACTGTGCCAAACAAATGTAGTCAGTAAAGGAATTGACAATTTATCAACAAATTAATAATGAATCAAGAACTATGCTTAATGTCATAGTTGCATTCCATTTACACAGCATTGACATGGCCTAGTGATAGTATTTATGGAATTCAATTATTTGGGTTTAAAACTAGGAAAACTCAGGAACTAAAAAATGATGTACCATTAATTGTTATTTCATGTTAAAAACATAGTGCATACAAATAAAAAAATAGATGTTAAACATTATAAACATGCTAATTGTAAAAAAATGCATAGGACTTTAAAAAAAATTATTTTATTTTCACCTGAGAGGGTTATGTAAAAACAAATGTCTGGCCCTAAAATAGTAAGTTGTTCTGCCATGAAGCATGACCTAAAAGTGCTGTGTTTTTTTACTTAACCCTCATTAGGGTATAAATTAAAAGAAAAGCCCTTATTGTGATTTAAAATTTAACATCTAAAATAAATCTATTCAAAGTAGAAGAAATTCTAAATACCCTAACCCTAACCTTAAACCAAAAATTGTAAGTCTATATTTGCTCTGTATTTTAAGATGTAAAATGAGCCAAAAGATATATATATATATATATATTCAAAACCACTTCTTGAAAAATTTGGGAAATGGCATTGCAAAAGCAGCGAGTCACGATTACTCAAGATTAATTGTAGATTTATTGAGTGTAATGCTACTATGCTTAATGTGGAAAGCAAAACTACTAAAATCATGCTCCAATTGATACAAACTCAAGTTACAAAAAATAGAAATTGAAATAAGATGGAAGGAAACAATGTATAAACATCAAATATGCAAGAATGAAACCATGCTAACCCGTTGAAACCTGTTAGGATTAAAAAATCAATAAGAAATAAGGCAATGCCTTTTGTTGCCTTCAATCACCAGGCAATATCCAAAAATCACAAAGAAATGTTCTTTAATGGATCAAAGAACTATTGGAGCTTGCTCCTGAATACCCTGAAATGCCTTGCACCCTGTGCCCTGTTGATGGTTTTGAAATCAACCTCTAACATGTTGAAATCAAAAGGAATTCCTCTCTCTTGAGCAAATAATGTTTTACTTATAAAAGATTACAAAGTGTTATGTAAAAGTTGACTCTTCGATCCAAGCATAAAAACAGAACACCTTTTGGAAGGCACATCCATAATGGTAACCAACTCTCTGTCAATGATTTGCTATGGAGTTTTATAATCCTGTTGTGTTTGGAGTCACAGCATGTCTTGCCTATTTCAGAATAGACATCCATCAAAGCATGAAGGATAGAGGAATGCAATTGCAAAAAGTTAGAAGAGAAGAATGCAAAAATTGAATTACTACAATAGAAAATGTCATAAATTAACATTGAAAAAATGTCATAACACAACTCATTGATACAAGATTTAACTGAGGCACAAAAATTCATCACCAAAAAACTATAGAAAGGCATCAAATTGAATACAAACTATGTCATTGAACAAAAAATTTCCACCCACTCTTTGTAGTTTTCATCCTTGCTAAGGTTTCTTTTTCACCCAACTTTAGTGCCCATAGAGGGGACAACAGGGAAATCCACAGTCAAAAAACAACCGCAAGCATCTTATTTGATATAACCTAAGGATGACAAGATCTTATTTTTACCACCAATAAACAAAATCCCTTGCTTATCTCATATTATTTATGAGATATAATAATATAGGAGAACAACAAAGACCATAGAAACCAGGACAAACTGGAAAAATAGTTGAATCCATAAAATGACGAGTACTACACATGGCTTCTGGCAATACAGACAGAGAAATCAGATTGACCAGTTATAACTAATTCTGCCTTGACTCAACTAGAAAAAATACAACCAACATGGACCAAACATAGATCTTTTGATTATGGTAAAAGCAAAAGATTAGAGGTGAAAACTTCTTCAAGAAAAACTGCAGGCACTTGTTATCAGCTCATCGGACATAAATGGAGTGAGCAATATATGTTAAAACATTATTCGAAACCTTCATAGCCTACACAAGCATTATGAATAGTAGAAGAAAAACTCCAAAAGTGACAATCATTAATAACATGTTTCCTAAATGTATAACATGCATCCATTTGGCTAACACAAAACACTCACATTAACAAATGCAATAGCGAGGAATAAAAAATTCAGGACTTTAAAAGAAATTAACATGAATGGATCTAGACTCTGAATAAAAGCATTGAATCTTACCCTCCTTTTTTCTCTTCTCAACTGGGGCCTGCACATCATTGGCTCCAACTTCCTTCTCCTTGTCATCATTGCAAACATCAATTGCCATTGTGTCAGAGCTATCATCTTCCCTTAATGACTTCACCACCGGAATTTCATCTTCATTCTTGTTCTCAACCTTAACCCCCACAGGACCACTTTTAAAATCCAAAGTATCTTCATTCTGAGGTATATCCTGTTGTTCCACCATCCTACTACTTTCATCATCTAACTTACAATTGCTATCATCATCATTATTGACCCTTCCCTCCTCAACCAAAGAAAGGTCTACACGCTGCTCCACCAACTCAGAACCAATGTCGCCACTACTCTGTTGTGGTGGCTGAGGGTACATGGAGGACTCTTGTTGCAAGCTGTTCCTACATTTAACAACAACCTCTGATGATTCTACATTGATAGTATCAGCATTCAAAGAATCCTTTAGTTCATTCTCTTCTAGAATTGACACAGAATCAGTAGAAACAGACTCACACTTTACTTGAAACCCTACAACTGGGCTGACTTTTTCAGATACTACCTGGTTTAAGGAACACTCCATCGGTTCCGCATCGCTGTCTTTTGAACCTGAACTTGGTGCATCATCAACAACAATTTCTGGTTTCGGCTCTTCAGGCTTAGGAGAAGAAAATTCCATAACCGGATTACGGATGTTTTGGTCTTCCTTGTGATCGCTGTTCTCAGTTCTCTTAAAATCGATATCCAGGTTTTGTCCACTAGGGTTTTGGTTTTTCTCATCAATAACGGAATCCTCGTTGCTATTGTGACTTTCTGAGTGATAGTTCTGTACAACATCACTCTCCTTGGTATCAAAAGCATCAGAGTCCGTTTGTTGAGCGATATTTTCTTCTGCCACGTTGCGCAGGGGCTTCCTCTAGCCTTCTAACCAAATCGGCCTTCAAACCCCCAGTGGATATCTTCCGCCTCTTAAGCTCCTCTCTCAGTTCTGTCATCTTCAACTGGTCCACAGGTCGGTTCCCAAACTCCACTGACTGCGCACTCACCTTCCCAATCCTAAGAAAAAGTCCCCGGGCCCAACAAAACACTCAGAAGAATAAGCAAGTACCCTTAAAAAAGGAGCCCTAGTTATGCGAAACCAATGAAAATAAACTAGAAACCCTAGAATCCCTAGATATGCAAATTAATTCAGTAATAACCCAGAAACCCTAGATATGCAAAATATGAATATGAATCGTGTGTTCAGTACAAGAATTAAAATCACTCAAAATTCCTACATATCAAAAACACAAAAAGGAAAAAAACAAAAACCTCGAGATACCTTAGATACGCTATACAGAGGAGAAACTGCCCTAGAAACGCATAACAATGAAATGAAATCTTGGGTTTACTCACTGAGATTAAAGTTCCAACTTTGTGCACTTAATAGTGAAGAAGCACAAGAAATTTTTGACCTCCTGAAAGCAAAGCAAAATCGTCCAAGCCCTAGTTGGAGAACATAAACTTAACGTTAGCAACAACAATTGATCTACAAATCAATGCTAATGTTAGTTTTCTTTTTCTTTTTTTTTTTTTCTCAAACAAAAACCACAGCACAAGTGGTATTAAGTAGCCCAAATCTTTCTTCAGTCCTCCAAAATTGCCATCTAAATGAAGGGATCTAGAAGCCCTTTGCTCGAGCAGATTGCTTCTCAATAAGAATCCTAGCGAATTAAAAAGAAATATATGCACGGTGTATATGTTTTTGCATCAACGGGTAGGAGGTAGAGATCAACCACAAAGCCTGTCTGAAAAACAATACGTGGTTTGCTCGTAGGATATACACAATGTGTCTGCAGTGCGTGCTGTTGCGATATGGAATCTTCGTTCGCCAGTGGAAACCCAGTGATGGACACTTTTATGTTTTGTTTTGCATAAATTTTGAAGTCCGATAGAGCTTTATTTTTCTTTTATTTCTTTAGCTTTCATTTTGTGGATGCTTATTTTTTATGCAGGGAAGAAAATCTACTATCATCATTAATAACACGGCCGTCATATAACTCCGTGTATGGTCATCATGACAACTTGCCAACTTGAAAGGCAGATTCAAAAGAAATATTTAAAGTTTCAACTATAATCATCAATTTTAATATAATCAAAAAACAAAAATTCCATTTTTCTTATGTTCATCCAATTGACCAATAAGAGAACAGATAAATTGCATTTATTAAATCATTAAATAGAAAAATTAGCTTTCAACTTTAGGGATTTTGTCTAATGAATTTAATACTCAATTGTTATTGGTCAACTGAATTGAATTAATGGAATCAACTGATTGCATTAATAATCCTGCCAAAGATGGGAACTAATAATGTGAGAAAGAATGTCCTGAAAATAATATATGTGGGTCAAGACATCACATATTAAATTTTTTTTAAAATAATAACATATTTATTGGCCAGATTATAAATTTCAAATCCTTTTGTTCATAGATATTTATTCATTCATATTCTTTCATTCTGGTAACAGAAGCACTCAGCATGCAACAAGGCAGCATACAAGGGAGCGCTATCATAGTTTTGCAATAGTGAAAAATGAATATTCTAAAGCATTTTTACCAAGTACCTTCAAAGTTTCTAAAGTGGAAAACGCGTTTATAATGGAAGGAAGTTTGCTTGGGATTGAAGGTTGGAGAATGACTGTGTTTCCCCCAACGAAATTGGCGTTCTCCACCGATTTCAGAAGATATCATTTCTACTATTTTTAGAAAAGAAAACTAAAACTACGGCAAGATTAATGGTTGTACTTGCAGAGAGTTCCAGTACAGCTTGTCCACCGCTGGAGACACTGAAGATTAATGATTTTAACATTAATGGATTAAAAAATAAACTGAAGATTCCACAATTTATTGTGTAGTTTAGCCAATAGAGTATTACTCATGCAGAGATGTGTGAAGAGCTCTATTCCACAGACTACCTCACACAGAGACTCCACAACGCAACGAACACGTATTCCTTGTACATCACAGTTTATAATGGCATGATCCCTTGTCCGGCGAATAAGTGTCACGGAACTGGTTGCCGGAAAAGAGAACACCAACTAGTTGCCGGAAAAGAGAACACCAACTAGGGCGTTTTGCTGGGAAACGGCTATCCAGCTCCGTATTTGCACGGGGCATGGATGGCTATGCCCGCCCATCCATATGTATATAAGTGACAACACAATCTTCCCTGTCCGCAAGTTTTTACCACTCACTCACGAAACTGAAGTAAATATTTAATGGGACAGTAAAGCATACCAACACGCGTTACTTTATTATATAGTCGGCGTATATACAAATTCGTGTTTTGTAGATTGTTGATAATTTTAAAACGAGTATAAGAAAGACGGAAAGGATACGTGTTGGTGAAATAGGGATAATTTTTTTGTTTTTAGTTTCTTATGCTGTATGAGACATATAAGTATGAGACACATAAGTTAAAATTTTAAAAGTAGGTGGGATGTATAAGTTAAAATTTTAAAAATAGGTGGGATGGATTTATTTTCTTATAAATTAAATTTAAAGTAACATATGATTTCTTATTTTTTAGAGTATTATAAAAAAATATTTTTTAAATTTATTTAAATTTAAATTTATGAATTAGTGGATGTTTGAGAAGACAATCGCACTAATATATAATTAATTATACTAATGTGTATAATCAAAAATTTAATTTACATTCTATTATCAATATATAATTAATTATACTATTTCATTAATATTAAAATATCAAATTTATAAATTATATATATTGAATCAAAATTAAATAATCACATTAACATGATTATATTAATATAAATATTAGAATTTTGTTATAATATTTATATAGATTCTAAAAAAAATTATTTGTTTAACATTAAAAAAAACATTATTTGTTCCCAAAATCCCTCCTTAAAAGGTCAAATTTTGAGCCAATCACAACACATAAACTTGATTTTTTGAATGTATTTTGTTAAAATTTTGTCAACATAAAAAATAATACTCTATTTTGATTGGTTTACTCTAGATAGATTAATCACTAATTGTTAATATATAGAGAAAAGAATATACAATAATCATAATTAAATAATATAAACATTATTGTTAATATATTATTAATTATATTATTGTATTGAATACAAATGAAACAATATATAATATTACACAATATAATATAGTAATATTTAGATGCTACAATATTTCAATTTTTAATATTTATATAATAGCTATACAATGATCAAAATTCCTAGTAGATTTTTCTCCTCAATTTTAGGTGTTTGTTTCACATTAATACTACAATATTTTAAATTTTTTGTTTAATAACCAAAAATTATTTGTTTAATAACCGTCACTCATAATTTAATTAAACAAGTTAATTTGTTAGTTTCACATTAATAATAATTATACAATGGTGAAAATTAAATAATGACATTAATATAAATATTATAATATTTACATAGAATTTAAGAAAAAAAATTATTTGCTTAATAACAAAAAATCGTTAACAAGTTAATTTGCTAGTATTTTAACAAATAATTTTTGTTATATTACTTAATTTTGATTATTGTATATTATTTTCTCTATTGTAGTAATCTAAATATTAATATATTATTAGTACATGCCTTGGCCGTAGTAATATTGCAATGAGTTTTTTTATTTAGTGATTACTCTAGTATTATTTTTTATGTTGAACAAATTTTAATTTTTCCTAAGTTCTGGAAACTTACGGTTTTGATAAAGAATGGTTAAAATGGATTTTTGAATGGGTAGCCAGTCCAAGCTTCTGAGTGCTTATCAATGGATCCCCAGGAGGCTTCTTTTCAGTGTCTAGGGGTCTTAGACAAGGGGACCCTCTATCCCCCTTTTTGTTTATAATAATGGCAGACATGCTGGGAAGAACTTGTTTCAAAGCAAGGGCAGATGGGAAGTTGGAGGGTCTCCAGATCTCAAGAGGAGTCTCAAAGGTGACTCACGAGCAATTTTTGAATGATACCATGCTTTTTGGAGCAGCTAAAGAAAGAGAAGCCAGGGATTTTAAAGCCATTTTGGACCGGTATTCTACAGCCTCAGGTCAAGAAATTAGCTAGCAAAAATTGGAGGTTTTTTTATTTAACACCTCTCAAACAAAAGAAAGGAGTATCATTAGAATTCTGAATTTCAAAAAAGGAGAATTGCCATGCAAAATACCTAGGCCTCCCATTAGCAAAAGGGGTCAAACTTGGGAAATTGTGGGCTACATTAATAGAAAGGATCAAGGCTAAACTTGCTTCTTGGAGGAGTAAATGGTTGTCATGGGTGGGTAGGTTGACCATGCTCAAGGCAGTTATCTCAGTGATTTTGACCTACACAATCTCCTATTTTCCTCTCTCCAAAACAACTCTTAAAGCCCTCAATCAGAAAATGAAGACGTTCTTCTGGCAAGGGAACTCTGAAAAGCATAAGTATCCTCTGATAAAATGGTCTCAGATTTGTGAACCCAAAGAAGTAGATGGAACGGGGCTTAAAGATCTTCCTTCTCAGAATGTGGCTTTAGGGGCAAAATTGGTGTGGACTCTTCATTCGAAACCAGAGCTAAAATGGGTAAAAATTGTAAAGGCAAAATATCTTGAGGAGGAAGAAAATAGTATCTTTACTTCTAGAGTGCTTCCGAAAGGCTCAAGGATTTGGAACTTCATTGGTAGTTGCAGGAACTTGATCTCAAGTCAGCTAACTTGGGAAATAAGAGATGGCAGCAAAGATCTCTTTTGGGAAGATTCTTGGGATGGTCTACCTCCTTTAGCAGCTATAGAAGATTTAGAACAAGTAAGAACTCTCACCAGACAGTCATGGGGGAACAAGGTGAAAGACTATGCTGCAAAATCCTCAGCCTCCACTAGTTCAATCATTAAATGGAAGGATGTTAGGGAGGTAGGTGTCGATGCTAGATGTGCAGAAATTTTTGAAGCAACCTTGAGGAATCGATCAGTTATTTTTAGGGATGGATTAGATGAGTTGAGATGGAATGCCTCGCCCTCAAGGTAATATAGTGTGAAAGAAGGATATAGAGTTTTGAAAGGGGAGCAAGGGGTAGAATCATGCTTGCCTTTCAAACTATGCTAGAATAAGTTTTGTCTTCCCAAGGCAGGAATTTTCACTTGGGCTGCTTCTAGAGGAAGAGTCCTTATAGTTGACAGATTTAGAAAAATGGGCTTTGCTGGCCCCTGTAGGTGTGTGCTATGCAAACAAGAAGAGGAATTTGGAGACCATATGTTTCTTAGGTGCATTTTTTCTCGAAACACTTAGAGTTGGGTGTGTTCCAAACTCAAATGGCAGATATCTTTTCTTGATAAGTTGACAGATTTCCTTATCTCTTGGCTCCTTTTTGGAAATATGTGAATATGGGTCTGTTTCTATGTTAGTTTCTTTTATTCAAAAGTCAATGTCACAAGCTCCTTTTTGCTCAGCCCTGCATGGCTGCATAAAAAATGTAATAGGTAGGGTTTATGGTGTCAGGGGGTAGCCATTAGGCTGATTTTGGCAACTCTTAGAAACTGAATTGATATTGTTTCTTTTTTTATTTCAATATAAATGAAATATTATTAGGCAGCAAAAAAAAGGAGGTTGTATAGAAGTCCACACATAAGAGTAGGGCTTAAATTTGATGGTCGGCCCTGCCTTCAAGAAATTTTTTGATGATGGAACTACTCATTCAAAGGTGCCCTTAAAATACTATGACACATCCTATTATAAGTAAAATTTATGTCTTGCATAAAAGATATGAAAACCAAATTACATATATGATATATTAAACTAAAAAAAGTTAAACGAAAGATAACAAAAAAAACTAAGCCAAACCCACATAAGGTAAGCCAAGCAAAAGCTACTAAAACATAGAAAGAGACAAAATTGCTCAAGACCATGAGCACTCAAACACATCATTAGATCATGTTGCTAGAGTTAGTAACTTTTTTATTATTGGATCCACAAAGCATGATCAAGGTTAGATAAGCAATTTTAATTATTAGGATATCTAATATGTTTATGATTGAATTTAGATGTATAGTGAAGGTCAGATAGGTAGAGCCAATTATTAGTATATCTAAGATGTCCATGTTAGGAATTGTATGCATAAGGTATCAATTAAATGCAAATAAAGATTAAACAGAGGAATGAAAAATACACAGAAATAACAACAGTGAGAGATAATTTTTAACATGGTTCAGCCAAACTCGGGCTACATCCACCAACAAAGAGTCCAATATTATTATCCATCAAATCAAACTGATTACAACCAATAATCCCTACAACTCAATACCTCTACAAATGCTACAATACAATGTCAACAGAAACCCTAACCCTTAGTCATTTTTATCAAGACTTATGTCAGTTACAAAATAGGGGTTTTTATGTTAGCCAATAGAAAAATAACTCATGATGCCTTTATAAAATAATAAAAGTCATTTGACGTTTCAAGGGCGCTACCCCTCGACCCTGCCCTATATCATGATAGGGAGCGCGCCAGGGGCACTGCCCCTAGACCCCGTCTTAGGGGCGCTACCCCCAAACCTTCATTAAATAATTTGGGGGGAAACCATGCCAATAAAAGTGGGGAAAATATTTAACCTCTAAGTCTGATTAAGCTCCAAATAACAACAGTCCACATATTGTTATTTAGATGGTTGATCAAAAAATGATTAGCATCAATATTCATATAGTTGAGAAGTTTGAGCGCTAGCTTATGCCTTTGTATTGTTGTTTTATGCTACTTCTACATCCATATAAATTGGTCTTTAATGTCACTACTTTTATGATGTTTCCTATTCCTCTAAATTGGTCTTGATACTTGATATAATTTTCTTTTAAGTCAAGTGGCCCTTGGGTTTATTAGTGAAGTTGAATGGTTTACAAACAGTCTACCAAGAATCAAGTCTTTTTAAGTGTAAAGGCACAACACTTTTGAAAGAAGAAATTAAATAGAATAAATACTCCTCAAGCTAACTTTGAAATGAAAGAAATGATAATTTATACACCCATTACCACAATGTACTAAATTTAAAATTATAAAATATTCATCTTTAAAAAAATCTCCCAAAATATTATTTATAACATTTAAAATTATGTGCCCTAGACTACATCATGGCCTTGAAAGTTTGTCTCTTGTTTCAAAAATTCAAAATGATTATATTTTAAGATCAATAATCCAATACATGATCATTATTAGCTAGTGTGTGCCAAAAACTTGAGTTATATATTTTGTTGGTTAAATTTAAAGCCATCACCCAAGGTCATTTAAAAAATATAAGGTCATTGAATATAAAGAGTATCATGAATGTGTCATCTTAGAGTGGTGAGCATTGTGTATGTAAAATATGGAAGAAAACACAAGATATTCAATATATTTATAAAAAAAATACCTCAAAAGTTCACATTAATATGCATTAAAATGTTGTTTTTTGAATTTGTTGATTAATTTAGAGTTGATTAATTTACAATTTGATTTGTTTTATTTAATAGGCAATCTTCATATTCATCTTTAGCATTACTTAGAATTGAGAAAGATAAAGATATAATTATGAAAAATATGTTAAAATAAAGCCTTGAAATTGTAGTTTCCTATTAAATATAAGATCTTGAAAATGATGTCGAACATATAATTTTTTATAAGTGCAAGAGGATAATATGTCTAATTAAAATAAATAAAAACCATGTCTTTTTTTGGTCCAGTAATCTTTTTAGTAAAAATAGTGGCAGATTACAATTTTTTCAACTCAAATGATGACTATTTCTAAAAATCACATGCCACTATTTTTTAACAAAAATGCATCTCTAGAATAAATGTTTCATATTTTCATTTGAAAGATGAAATGTGCATTTAGTTGGTTCAACAAGAAAATATGCCAATATGTGACCAACAAGCAATTTGCAATTTAAGATATTCTAGGCAAGTACTTAAACAATTACATTATTACACATTTTGTACACAAATTTGTATACATGTGTATGTACACAATTATACTCTACACTTTTATATATTAAAATTATTATTCTATATATTTTGTTTTTTAAATGCGCATGTTTTTCTACTTTGAATTTACTTTAAATTTGATTGTATTATTGTTAAATTTGGTTGTCTTGGGCAACTTCACCAAATTTTGAGAACTTAAGACATCCCCTTAAGATATCATATTAGGACCCCTTAAGACATCCCATTACGACATAAATTAAGACATCATATTGTTATGATGAGTCATCCCAAATTACATAAATTGTGATTAAATATGAGACATGTAGTTTGAATTCTCTGATCCCCTTAAGACGTCCTATTAGGACCCCTTAAGACATCATATTACGACATAAATTATATTAACATTAACATTATATTTGTATAACTTTTGTGATTGTTAAATGATGAGTCATCCTAATTTATACTACTTAATTATATCATTTGTTATGATGTCAAGTCACCCTAACTTGTTTAGAATACTTAATTATATCAATTGTGATCCAACATGAGACGTAGTTTGAATTCTTTGATCCCCTTAAGAAGTCCTATTAGGACCCCTTAAGACATCATATTATGACATATAAAGTAACATAGACAAGATTTGGATGAACATTTTTTGACTTTTTTATACAATGGGAGAGTGGTCCCCTTTCCCCTCACTTTAACTAACATTTTTTGTGTCTTTGTTTGCTGAGAGAAAATTGTTAGTTTTAGAGGTAGTTCAAGTGTTTAAATTATAGTCTATTATCTTTTTTGTTTTTGTGTGCTCTATTGTTTTTGTCTTTTGTCTTTTATTTATTTCAACTAAATCTTAGAGAGCCTCTAGGCTCCATTTGTACATTACATAAGAGACTATGTTCTTCCCTTGATTGGCTAGAATCTCTAATTTCCAACGTCTTTCTTGCTAATTAGACACTCTGTGGTCTCAAAATAATTTCCTTTTCGTTGCCCTTCTAGTATTGGTGGTCTCCAAACCATTGTTGATGAATGTGCCACCTTTCTTGCAAACTTCTAAGGCTTTGACACCAATCTCCTTGCAATTGGACAGCCCTAAGCAAGCTTGAAAACCATTGAAGCACATTGCCACAACCACATAGATGATTGTCATTCACTATGCATGCAATTGTCAACTTAGTAAGGTCCATAAACCATGTTATTTCACCATAATTTCAATATTTTAGAGGTTTATGAATTACTATCCTTATGTTTGAAAATATTCAAATAGACTTGTAACTTTGTATAAGCTCAAAATGGAACATTTAGTCACTATTTGTTTCTCTTACTTTACTATGTACATCCTTATTATTTATCAACATCCTTTGCCCTAATTACACATTCGGATAGTTTCTTTATATTATATTTTTATAATATTGATCTTAAATTCTTTTGTGTGCTTAATACATTGTCAAACATTGTTAGATCATTGGAGAATAATTTTTCTTGCACACTAGCATTCTAAAATTACATTTCAAAATGTTTGTGAATCTATTAAAAAAGTTCTCCTTTCAATTTTTCTGATATCTCCTCCAAATATGGCACCATAACTAGCTATTCAAGAAGAATCTCAAGAATGCAACTCCTTCATTATGGAGTTCTACTTCCAAGGGAATAATAAAATTAATGAAGGTGTAAGAGTGAAATAAATGTTTAGAACTCCTTCAAACATGTGGCATAATATATATGGCAAGAATCAAGAAAGTGAAGTAACTCCTTTCATTAGTTCATATATGACACCTATTACCATTGTTATTATATTGAATGATTCAATCAAAAAAACATATCCTCTTGGAGGAACTTACTTTCTCTCTATTTTTTCCCTTTATAAAGAATTTTTACAAGTAAAACACATTACTAGTTAAAATAGTGGAAGTCTTTCATATTGACCATTACTTATTTAATATAAAAAATGTGGTACATTTCCATAACCAAAACAACATGATATTAAGATAAAAGCCAACTTCTTTTTTTATCTATACACTAGTTAGGGTTCTATTAATACAAATTTTTTATAATGTTCATTATTTAATTTCTAAAGGCATGATATCTAAGAATTGCCAATAATAAATGAAGTAAAAAATTTCCCATAACCTTGATGAGACATATTACTATAGAATACTTGAAACCACTTTGTGAAAATCTTACTATCTAAAATTCCATTTATAAAGGGCATTGGAAGCTAAGTAGATATAGACAATTATAAGAAGATGTTAAATTGTTTTCTCACTATAAAAACCAATTAGTTTTTGTTATTTTTTATTAGAACCCCAATTTCTATATATATTTAAATATAAAAATGATATTGAATAAGATATCTAGTGTCATTTCTATTTCACTTAAATGTTTATGGACATAAAATATTGAAATGAAATAAAGTCTTGTAGCTAGACCATAAAATATTGAAATGAAATAAAGCCTGGATGAAACAATATATAAATTCCATGACAATACAACCCATGTTCAAAATATAAAGTCAATGAAACAATATATATAAAGTCCATGAGAAACAATATATATGTAGTCCATGAAATAGTCAAATATAGCCCATGAAATAACCTAACTCATATTATCTATGTAATCAAGAAATCTCTTCACACCATGCGAACTACTCAGATGACCCGAATCACTCTGTAGAAGAGAAAGATTTAGATGAAATCAGATGTAAGATGATTAAAAATGATTTAATGACAATTTAATTTTTCAATTTATCATAAAATTAAATTACCGTGTGAGGCTGAGAGGCATGCTCTAGTGCACCTGGACCTGTCTCTACATGCTTTGAATCAATCTACATGTACAAGAGAAAGAAAGTTAAAATTAGATGTAAGATGATTTTAAAAATGATTTAATTCAATTTAATTTATAATTTATCATATTTAAATTATTATACCGTAAGAGGTTGTTGTTCATTATCTGTTCCAGGACCTGTCTCTACAGGCTTAGCTATATGACATGTCTCAAGCTATAAAAGAAAAAGAATTTTTAGCACATGTCAACATATATATTCTATTAAAATTTACGTTAAGTTCACAATGTATATTTTAATTGACTTTAAATATAATATAAATTTTAAATTATACCATATTAGGTTGCCCATCTCCTATGTTCTCTTTCTCTGCATGTGTTGTAGGTGGAATGGCATGAACAGGATGAAATGTGTCAATGAAAAGCTCCTACAAGGTCATTTATAACTTAGCACATGTGTACAAATTAGGTTGAAACATATATATTGACTTGTGTAGGTACCCAATATTTGTTTTAATCTATTTAAAAGACCTACATATTGCACGTAGACATAGATATCTTAGATATACTAACATAGACATCTTAGACATACTAATAATTGGCTCTAACCTATCTGACCTTCACTATGCATCTAAATTCAATCATAAACATCTTAGATATCCTAATAATTGACATTGCTTATCTAACCTTGATCATGTTTTGTGGATCCAATAATAAAAAGTTACTAACTGTAGCAACAAGATCTCATGACATGTTTGAGTGCTCATGGTCTTAAGCAATTTTGTCTCTTTGTTGATTTAGTAGCTTTTGCTTGGCTTACCTTATGTGGGTTTGGCTTAGCTTTTTGTTGTTATCTTTCGTTTCATTTGTGTTTAATATCATATATGTAATTTGGTTTTCATATCTCTTATGCAAGACCTAAATTTAATATTTAAATATGTAATTTGGTTTTCATATCTCGACCTAAATATGTAATTTGGTTTTCATATCATCAATAGTGTTCACTTCTCCATCATATTTAGATATATCCTTTTTCTCTACAATTGTGTAAAACTCTTCTACACAGCCTATGGTTGAAACAAAATATTACTTTGTATATATTAAATGAAAGTAATATTAGAAATAATTTCAACCAAAATTTTATACATGTTTTACGTTTGAATCTTAATTAATTTATGTAAAAAAATGTAGTAGAAAGTTTAAATTTGATTTTTAATTTGAGATATGATTTATTTGTTAATTTAATTTAAAATTAGATGGGCAAGATATAAACCTTAAATAATTAAATAATTAACCAAAATCATGTATATAGTAAATAAAAAGGTTGTAGTATGAAGTAAATAAAATAGCTTTGTGCATTTTTTTAGATAGAAGTAATTATGATATCTATACTAGTTAATTTTAAAATTGAATAAATGTGAATGAAATAATTTAAATATTTAAATACTCTATATAGATAACTATTATTTAATTATTAAATATTACATAGTGGAAGAGGCTAAGATTAAACCAAGATTACATTGGATAAAAGGAGATAAGAGTTTTCAAATATTTTTTAACTTTTTAAACTACAAGCATAGAAACTAGAAAATTTGTGTAAAAACACATAGATAGCATTGGTGTTTGAAAATTAAAAAAAAAATTAAAACTCTATGTAAAATAAAATAGTGTCACAACTCCTATTTTTTTGAATTTTGAATTTGAAAAACTAAATGAGAGAAATATAGTTTCATTTAAAAACAAAATAATAAACAAGGTGTAAGGATACTTCTAGAAAAGGGCATTAACTAAAGAACCTTCCCTCCCATCCTCAAGTCAAGACCCCAATTTATGAGATGAATCCATTTTCTCCTTAAATTTATTACCATTAAATATTTGCAAGTCCTTTTTCCACAAGCATTGAATGGAAACTTAAAAAATGGAGAGGAAGCATTCAATATGAAGACTTGATTGAAGACTTGGAGTTCCTCCATGTGGGTCAAGTTTCTCTATAAAAAGCATATATTGGAGGAAGGAGAGACATACTCATCTCTGGTTTGGGAGTGTTGGAGAAATCTGTATGAGCTCTCTCCTTCATTATTTTGTTTTGTAATTCATGTTGATGATATGTTGCAAATTTGAAAATTATGTGGAAGTTTTATGAAAGTTGATGAATAGAAGTAGCATTTGTGATGTAAACTTCTTTTCTTTATGCCAAGATGGATGTCCATGCTCTGCCCATGAGATTTATTGCTGAAACATTTTTTTTTCTTTCTGTGCACATCCTGCAATCATTTTAGTTCTTAAACCAACACCTCTTTGAGGCATTTTGTCAAAAATTCATGTGCCTAGTCTGCACTCCCACATTTTACTCATGTGACTACCAAGCAGGGGGGGAGAGGGATGTTGACTCAGGCTGTGAATTGGCTTCATGTCTGCCAATTTCATTTGCATAAAAGTTTCTAAGCCCTTTTTAGTAAATCCATTCTCTGTGATCCTACAATCAATTCCAAGAGGCAATGTTCCCATGAAGAATTCTGTCTAACAGCTAACATGTCTTGTCTATGCTTCCACGTTGGGCATATGCATCTACCAGACAGCATGCAGCTACAACATTCAATAAAATTCCTCTTTCCATTTTGCCTTGATGGATGTCCAATCCCTGTCTCCGAGCTCCGATCTGAACTATGGAGGATGCTGGCAAAGATTGAGGACTCCGGACTAACACTTGCCAGTTGCATTTCTGTAAAAGTTTATAAGCCCTTTTCAACAAATTCATTATGTACGATCCTTCTATCATGGCGTTCGGTGAGATCACATTCTGTTGAGTTATTTTGTAAAATAGTTTTCGTGCATGCCTACACTTCTGCATATGTGTCTATCAGAGTATTTCCAACTATAATCTCTGTCTAAAATTCCCCTTCTGAATTGTCCATACCCTGTTCCAACGTGCCCAGGTAGGGTAGACGTTAGCCAAGGTTGTGGAATTTTGACCTTACACCTGCCAATTTCATTTGTTTGAAAGTTTTGAATTCCTTTTCAACAAATCTAGTTTTAGCAATCCTGCAACCTTTGAATTTCATATTACCACATTTCTTGGAGTCATTTTGTCAAACCGCTCACATGCCTTGTCTGTGCTTCCACATTGTGAATACATGTCTACCAAAACAACTTGCAACTGCAATGCTGACAAAACCCATCCCTTATTACTTGAAGAATGACATACCCTATTCCAAGTGCTTGCCAGACTGTAGGAAATAGCGGATAGTTCTAAGCTTTCCAAATCATCGAACGAAGCTGGTTAAATAAGGAATTTCATCTTATGAAATTAAAATAGCCGCTATTATGTGTTAAAATTTTATTATTGGAGAAAAAATATAGAGAGTTAGGATTGATAATTCACATGATACTCAACTGCATTGAAATAATAAATTTACCAAGTTCCATTAGGCTGAGTTTAAACTAACGATTTATAAAATTTATCTCTATTTTTTTAATCAGTTGTAGAGGAAACAAGTCACATAGTTCTGTATATAATCTATATTACAATGGCAAGTGTTTAGGAACTCACCAAATACATGATCCACTAAATCTCCATATCTAATAAAGCATCATCCATCTATAATATACAGATTTGCAAGCAGCAAATTGGTATAGAGTAAAAAAAATAAAAACAAGTTATTAAATATTATGGAGAATAAAAGTAGATGTTATAAATTGTTATAAGGATGATAAAGATAAAAAAAATATGTGATGATGAATATGTGTAATAATTATAAGTTAGAATATTAAAGTAAAATAAGTTAAGGAATAAAGTATTAAACAAAAAAAAAGTATATTAGAAAATAACTGAATAAATATATACAATGAAAGTAAAGATAATTATTGAGGTAAACTATAAAGGTTTACAAGAATTAAAATGATGTGTATTGAAAATGATAGAAAATTGAAATGTGTAATGAGATTAGGTAATATAATTATGCAATAGTGCCACATAAAGTGGGTATTAATTAAATGAGTAAATTATTATAAAAAAAAAGGTGAAATGATTCAGTGAATAAAGAAAAATGAAAATTATATAATGAATATATATTAACGTAAAATAAGGTATCAAGTTACACCTAAAATAACCATGTCATTTCCTATTTGGTTTTTGAACCCATTTTAAGAAAATTGCTTAATACATTAGACAAATGACACTATTGTGTGTGAAGTTGGGCTCATTCCCCTAATCTTCACATACCCCCATACAATTATAAGCATCTTATCCATTTCTTGTCTCCCTATATAGACCATATTCATTGCATCCTCCATGATTAGGCATTCATCACTTGTTCATACTTAACTATTTCCTCACCTTGGGCCATTATTCTGGATGTGGGATTGATCCATCTCTACAAACCTGACCCCTTGAATTTTTAAAATTCAAAATCATATATGGCCGTATTAAGCTTACCTTGGTTAGTGTAAATCAAAACCAACATTGTTGCTCATTACCATAAAAATATTTCAATCAACTATTGTCAGTAATCTACAACATGGAAAATATGAAATGTAAACTATGCTCATGTATTTGATTTTAAAGCCTTAATGCAACTATTGACTAGTTTTTGGGTAACAAGAATGTTTGTCAAATTTTACTCACAATTTTATTGACAATGGAATTTAAGTATAAATTCATTTAGGAAGTTTAATTTAAACTGCTTGTTAAGAGATCTTTCGTATTTCACAACTTTTTTTGGTATCAATTTAAAAGTAATGAAAGAACTTGATGTATGACAAAATAAGTTATCTAGATTTACTTGTTGTTTTTACAACAACTAAACCCTTTCCTAATAGAATATCTTCTCTCTTTATGTTACATCAAATTATGAATTAAAAAAATGGATTAAGTATTTTCTCTAAGTAAATTGATCAAGCATCCTTACTATACTTTACTTCATTATGCCTTAGAGAAGTATCTTTCCTTTACTAATTTCTTTATTAGTTATTATGCAAGATTTTCGTTTCTAATAGCTAGGTAAACCTTGTATATAAACATCCAAAACTCAAACATTCGTAGTGTTCGGTATTTACGATACCTCTGGGTCACGTTTACGGGTAATGCTGTCGCATTGAACCAAGTACCTCGTGCCTACATAGCTGCAACAACGATGTCTAGGCACCGTCCCTCTAAATTGTCAGGGAGTAATAAGGAACATGTCAAAGTTAAATCCGCAGGAAGGGAAAATCTCCTCGGATACCTCACTAAAACGATTAACTAAAAGAACAAGAAAAAGGTGAGACTTTAGAAAATTATTGTAGGATGATCAATGGGAAGACCTCGTCGGGGAAATATGCGTGTTAGGTAAACTATTCACACTTGAAAACCTAAACCTCAAACACTCCCAGGAGGTGTGTTTGCCAAATAGTTCCTTAGGAATTCCGTCCATTGTATCACTCGAGTGGGTGGCAATCGCCGAAGAGCTGTGTACCCACTCACAGCTACATTAAACATAGTGCAAGACAGAACTACATGTTTGCATTCATCGTGTAGATCGCATCCATAGAGGGCCTTGATCCCGTGGATACAGGGTATGTAGGCAGTCTGGACGGCAAAGGATGCCCCCAGTACTCAAATCCCTCGGATATAGTATACTCCTTATAATCAACTTCATAACCTCAATCCCTAGTTTAAAGGTTATATAGGTAAATTAAGAACTCTCCTAGTACTCAGAAGAATCCCCGGGGTGGATTACTTGTACCCAGCTTTGCCGTAAACTGAGGTGAGTACAAGTTGATGTTATGTGTTCCCTAGTTGACATCCTCAGTACAGTGTCTAAGAAAACTATGGTCCCCAGGAAGTGACTCATGAACCTGTATTGGTCCTGAGGGAGTCAAAAGTCTCTGGCCAAAGCATAATGCTTCCTATCCTCTTTAGCCTGTTAGGCTGTTATGTTTATTTATCCTGGATTGGATAGAGTATTGGTTCGTTTGACCCACTAGGCCTGTTGGCCACTATTTGTTCTACCCGAATCAAGTAGCGATAAGGTCCGTTTCACCTGGTTCTATATGAACCTATTTGGCCAAAGGATAGAAGAGCCCAGGTTGGCTTAAGAATGTTCCGTTTTGAACATATGGCCTATTTTGGCCAAATTTTTTCCTGAGTACTCAATCAAAGTCTTGATATATCTCATAAGAACTTGTTAATAAAGTAAAAATTTTGAAAATTTAAGTTTGGACCAAGCGGGTCCTTACATGTGGTATTAGAGTGTGGTTCAAGCACTCGGCCCGGAGGCCTACTAACTTAAAATTGATAATAATTGGTATTTAAAATAAGAATTTTTGCATGTTGTAAATCAAAAATTGTAGCAAGTGGTAAATCACCTCTCTCCTTGTTTCAGAACTAAATGGCGAGAACCTGAAATTTGCAAGATCTACATGGGGAGGAACTAGTCAACCAAGAACCAGTTGAAAACTAAGAACCAATTGAAAACCCACCTGAAAACCCAAATGCTGGTATAGAAGCAATTATTCAGTTGTTGACAGAACAGAGAGAAAAGTTGGAAAACCTTGAGAAAACTATACAAGACTTGAAGACTAGACAGGGGACCATAGAAAACATTCTAGAACCTGAAGATGAACATCAAGGTGTAGAAGTGCACATAGCTCAAACAACTAATGAGCTAGAGGTTCCTAGGTCTTGGCAGGAAACTACCACTCTAGATATCTCACAAGACCTCAAGAAGATAACTCCTCCTAAATTTGACGGTAAACATGTGGGGGATACTGCAGAAGGATGGCTCACTTAAATGGAGAAATATTTTGAACTAAGAAACTACTCAGAGAATATCAAGGCAACCTGGGGAGCCTATCAATTAGAGGTAGAAGCTGCTAGTTGGTGGATAAACATAAAGGAACAATATTGTTATTCAAAGGAAAACCTAAACCTAACTTGGAGGTAGTTTGTGAGCCACTTCCATGAGAGATGGCTTCCACAACTATTTTATGATGAGAAGATGACTGAGTTTCTAAATCTTAGATAAGGAAATCCCACAGTCCAATAGTATTGGGATAGATTTGTGAAGCTACTGAAATATGTTCCTATCTATCAAAAGGATGAAAGGTCTTAGGCAAAGAAGTTTCTTTTGGGGTTGAATACTGATATTGGGACAGAAGTGGATATGTTTGCCCCTGAGAACATGAATCAAGTCTTGGAAAAGGCACTCAAACAGGAAAAAAAATTACAGGCACTATCGGTGGCAAAGCAAAACTTTCCAGACAAACAATTTTCCTTCAAAAGGAAACTAGACAATCGGGGCAACAGTCTCAGAAGAACAAGAGGAGAGACTGGGGTAGAACAGAAGCTGTTGGTAATCAAGATCATAGGAACAATTACAATAGTAATGTCAGAAGGAGTGATGGGAATGCACCACCCTGAATTACTAATGGACCCCCTGGTGAATGTTTTATGTGTAGAGGCAATCATTATGCAAGGGATTGTTCAAAAAGGAATGGGTACAATCAGCCACAGCAACCTTGGCAACATCAAATACATGCTGCCATCAGAAATCAACAAACTCGCTATCAAAATGTGCCTATGGAGACAAGAGGTATGCTTTTTGGTAAAACCATAACTATTTTGATAGATACTGGTTCCTCTGAGAATTTTATTTCCCCACAATTGGTAAGAAAAATATTTTTGCAAACTAAGAATATGGAATCATCATGGATGGTTCAGTATGGTGACAAGGCTATACGGAAGGTGAACAAGTACATAAGAGGAGCCCTCATTAAGTTTCCTGAATTAGAAACCAAATCTAATTTATATGTCGTACCCTTGGGAGCCTATGATGTCATAATCAGAATAAGTTGGCTAATGAGTCATAAGGCTAACATAGATTGCTATAACAAGGTGGTGGAGTGTGTAGATGATAAGGGGTGTAGAGTTAGGATCCAAGGAATTTACAAACCTATATCAGTGGGGACCATTTCTGCGATGCAGCTAAAGAAGGCAAGGTGAAAACGAGGAAATCAGATATTCTTAGTATCTTTAGATGAGAAGGGAAAAGAGAAAGAAGACCCTACCTTTGAAAATAGTCCATTCCTTTGGGACTATAGGGATGTGTTTCCTGAAGAGCTACCTAGATTACCTCCTAAAAGGGAATTTGATTTTTCAATCGATATACTTCCCGGAACTGCACCTATATCTAAAGCCCCATATAGGATGAACACCACAGAACTCCAAGAGTTGAAAATACAGTTGCAAGAATTGCTAGAGAAAGGGTTGATAAGGCCTAGTGTATCACCTTGGGGAGCACCAGTCATATTTGTAAAGAAGAAAGATGGGAAATTTAAGGTTGTGCATTGACTATAGAATGTTGAATAAGGCCACTATGAGGAATAGATATCCCTTGCCTCGTATTGATGATCTATTTGACCAAATGAGAGGAGCCTCAGTGTTCTCCAAAATTGACCTCTGCTCAGGCTATCACCAATTAAGGATAAAAGAAGAAGACATCCCAAAAATAGCATTTAGGACTAGGTATAGCCACTATGAATTCACTGTAGTTCCATTCAGGCTAACAAATGCTTCAGCTGCCTTTATGAATCTAATGAATAGTGTGTTCCATGATTTTCTGGATAAGTTTGTGATTGTGTTTCTGGATGACATCTTAATATATTCGAAGGATGAAGAGGAACACTTAGCCCATCTACAAGCAGTCTTACAAAGGTTACGGAAGCATAAGTTGTTTGGGAAGTTATCCAAATGCTCCTACTTTGAAAGGAGGGTTCACTATTTAGGGCATATCATTTTAGCTGAGGGTATAGCGGTAGATCCTGATAAAGTAAAAGCCATCACTGAATGGCCTATCCCTACAAATGTGACCGAAGTAAGAAGTTTTATGGGATTGGCAGGGTACTACAGAAGGTTTGTGAAAGACTTTTCAAGGATAGCCAATCCAATCACATCCTTGCAAAAGAAGAACAAAAAGTTCATTTGGACTGAGCAGTGTGATAAGGCATTTCAAGTACTGAAGGAAAGACTAACGTCACCTCCAATTCTAAAAGTGCCTGACCCTAATGGTAATTTCACAGTAGTAATAGATGCATCCATAGAAGGACTAGGAGGAGTTCTTTTCCAAGAGGAAGGAGTAGTGGCTTATGAATCATGGAAACTAAAAATCCATGAAGTCAATTACGCCCCCCATGACCTTGAACTTGCAGCCATAGTTCATGCCTTGCAAAAATGGAAACATTTCTTGTTGGGAAAACCATTTAAGCTTAAAACAGACCATCAAGGACTAAAATATATGTTCACTCAACCTCATTTGAATGCAACACAGAGAAGGTGGTTAGAGTTCCTAAGTGAGTATGATTTTGAGATTGAATATATCAAGGGGAAAGAAAATAGGGTGGTCGATGCTCTCAGCAAGAGGAGACACATAATGGCCTTATCCAACTTGCACATAGACCTAAAGTAACAAATACTCTCTGAGCAGAAACATGACCCATGGTATGCTCAGATTAAGACATCTCTAGCTAACACCTCTATGGAACCTAAGTATTTGGATTATACTTTTGATTATGATGGACTAATGAGGTACCAGGGAAGAATATGTGTTCCTGATAATGCGGAACTAAGGGGTATGATCTTGATAGAGGCACATAAGGCTTTATATTCAGGACATCCAGGAGTGAATAAGATGTATGCAGACCTCAAAAGATTATATTTCTAGCCAGGAATGAAGAAGGATGTGGTAAACACAGTTGCCAGATGCCTAGAATGTCAAAGGGTTAAGGCAGAACATGTGCACCCAGCAGGACTTCTTTATCCACATGATGTACCTTTCTATAAATGACAGGTCATAAGTATGGATTTTGTCCAAGGGCTACCGATGATATCTCATAGGCATAATTGTATTTTGGTGGTGGTAGATAAACTCACTAAAGTTGCCCACTTCATACCAGGAAACCTAATAGATGATGCACCAGCAATAGTAAAAAGGTTCATAAAGGAAATTTTTAGGTTGCATGGAATTCCTAAGAAAATCATCTCTGATAGAGACACAAAGTTCACTTCTAGATTTTGGACCACATTGCAGGCTGCCTTAGGAACACAGTTGAATTTCAGCACAACTTATCATCCTGAGATGGGTGGCCAAACAAAAAGAACTAATCAAATTCTAGAAGACCTCCTTCATATGTATTGCATGGATCAATAGACTAAATGGGAGGAATATTTGCCATTAGTTGAGTTTGCCTATAATAATTCGTTCCAAGCAGCAATAGGTATGGCACCCTTTGAAGCTCTCTATAGGAGACCTTGTTGAACACCATTGAGTTGGGATAAACTGGAAGATAGGATCCTGGTTGGCCTTGAAATGTTGAAAGATATGGAAAACCAAGTGCAACTTATTCAACAGAGGTTGAAGGAAGCCTCGGATCGCCAGAAAAGTTATGCAGATAAGAATAGGACACCCATAAGATTTCAAGTTGGTGAAAAGGTGTTCCTAAGAGTTTGACTTCATAAAAGTTCCATCTCCTTTGGAAGGAAGTCAAAGCTAGCTCCTCGCTATGTCGGGCTTTTTGAAGTACTTAAGGAAATCAATCCTATAGCTTATCGCTTGGCCTTACCTCTAGCACTGAGCCGCATTCATGATGTGTTCCATGTATCCTTGTTAAAAAAGTATATACCTGACCCTAAACATATTCTTAATTGGAATGCCCTACAAGTGGAAGAACCACGTACAATAACAATAGAGCCATGCAGAATCATCTAGAGGCACTAATTCCAGCTCCGTAATAGGACAGTGGATCAATCTAAGGTCCAGTGGGACCAGTACTCACCTAAGAATGCTACATGGGAAGACACAGTGGAAATGCAACAGCTCTATCTGTACTTATTTTGAATAAACTCTAGTTATTTATAAACTCGACAAACTTCAAATTTTACTTAAAGACAATGATGTTGAGATGATACAGACAGTTATGCTTAGATAATACTCCTTGTTATCTTTATCTATGTTAAACTATTTAACCTACCTTGTTGACGGATGGAATTTAAAGTAGGCAAGTATGCTTATTTCTATGGACTTATATGTATATGTTTGAACTTATTTCTAACATGCATCGGGATGATGCATAAATTTAGGGGAGAAGGATGTCACAACTCCTATTTTTTTGAATTTTGAATTTGAAAAACTAAATGAGAGAAATATAGTTTCATTTAAAAACAAAATAATAAATAAGGTATAAGGATACTTCTAGAAAAGGGCATTAAATAAAGAACCTTCCCTCCCATCCTCAAGTCAAGACCCCAATTTATGAGATGAATCCATTTTCTCCTTAAATTTATTACCATTGAAGATTTGCAAGTCCTTTTTCCAAAAGCATTGAATGGCAACTTAGAAAATGGAAAGGAAGCATTTAATATGAAGACTTGATTGAAGACTTGGAGTTCCTCCATGTGGGTCAAGTTTCTCTATAAAAAGCATATATTGGAGGAAGGAGAGACATACTCATCTCTAGTTTGGGAGTGCTGGAGAAATCTGTATGAGCTCTCTCCTTCATTATTTTGTTTTGTTTCTCTTGAATGACTAGTTCTTGAATTTTTGTTAATAGATTTTAGTTTGTAATTCATGTTGATGATATGTTACAAATTTGAAAACTATGTGGAAGTTTTATGAAAGTTGATGAATAGAAGTAGCATTTGTGATGTAAACTTCTTTTCTTTATGCCAAGATGGATGTCCATGCTCTGCCCATGAGATTTATTGCTGAAATGTTTCTTTTTTTTAATTTCTGTGCACATCCTACAATCATTTTAGCTCTTAAACCAACACCTCTTTGAGGCATTTTGTCAAAAGTTCATGTGCCTAGTCTGCACTCCCACATTTTGCACATATGACTACCAGGTAGGGGGGGAGAGGGATGTTGACTCAGGTTGTGAATTGGCTTCACGTCTGCCAATTTCATTTGCATAAAAGTTTCTAAGCCCTTTTTTATCAAATCCATTCTCTGCGATCCTACAATCAATTGCAAGAGGCAATGTTCCCATGAAGAATTCTATCTAACAGCTAACGTGTCTTGTCTATGCTTCCACATTGGGCATATGCATCTACCAGACAGCCTGCAGCTACAACATTCAATAAAATTCCTCTTTCCATTTTGCTTTGATGGATGTCTAATCCCTGTCTCCAAGCTCCGATCTAAACTATGGAGGATGTTGGCAAAGATTGAGGAGTCTGGACTAACACTTGCCAGTTGCATTTGTGTAAAAGTTTATAAGCCCTTTTCAACAAATCCATTATGTACGATCCTTCTATCATGGTGTTCGGTGAGATCATATTCTGTTGAGTTATTTTGTCAAACAGTTTTCGTGCATGCCTACACTTTTGCATATGTGTCTATTAGAGTATTTCCAAATATAATCTCTGTCTAAAATTCCCCTTCTGAATTGTCGATACCCAGTTCCCATGCACCCAAGCAAGGTAGACGTTAGCCAAGGTTGTGGAATTTTGACCTTACACCTGCCAGTTTCATTTGTTTGAAAGTTTCGAATTCCTTTTCAACAAATCTAGTTTTGGCAATCCTGCAACCTTTGAATTTCATGTTACCACATTTCTTGGAGTCATTTTGTCAAACTGCTCACATGCCTTGTCTGTGCTTCCACATTGTGAATACATGTCTACCAAAACAACTTGCAATTGCAATGCTGACAAAATCCATCCCTTATGCCTTGAAGAACGACATACCCTGTTCCAAGTGTCTACCAGACTGTAGAAAATAGCGTATAGTTCTAATCTTTCCAAATCATCAAACAAAGCTGGTTAAATAAGGAATTTCTTCTTATGAAATTAAAATAGCAGCTATTATGTGTTCAAATTTTATTATTGGAGAAACAATGTAGACAATTAAGATTGATAATTCACACGATACTCAACTGCATTGAAATAATAAATTTACCAAGTTCCATTAGGCTGAGTTTAAACTAACGATTTATAAAATTTATCTCTATTTTTTTTTAATCAGTTGCAGAGGAAACAAGTCACAGAGTTCTGTATATAATCTATATTACAATGGCGAGTGTTTAGGAACTCACCAAATACATGATCCACTAAATCTCTATATCTGATAAAGCATTATCCATCTATAATATATAGACTTGCAAGTAGCAAATTGGCATAGAGTAAAAAAATAAAATAAGTTATTAAATATTATGGAGAATAAATGTAGATGTTATAAATTGTTATAAGGATGATAAAGCTAAAAAAAAATGTGATGATGAATATGTGTAATAATTATAAGTTAGAATATTTAAGTAAAATAAGTTAAGGAATAAAGTATTAAACAAAAAAAAAGTATATTAGAAAATAATTGAATAAATATATACAATGAAAGTAAAGATAATTATTGAGGTAAACTATAAAGGTTTACAAGAATTAAAATGATGTGTATTGAAAATGATAGAAAATAGAAATGTGTAATGAGATTAGGTAATATAATTATGAAATAGTGCCACATAAAGTGGGTATTAATTAAATGAGTAAATTATTATTAAAAAAAAGGTAAAATAGTTAGTGAATAAAGAAAAATGAAAATTATATAATGAAGATATATTAATGTAAAATAAGGTATCAAGTTACACCTAAAATAACCATGTCATTTCCTATTTGTTTTTTGTACCCATTTTAAGAAAATTGCTTAATACATTAGACAAATGACACTATTGTGTGTGAAGTTGGGCTCATTCCCCTAATCTTCACATACCCCCATACAATTATAAGCATCTTATCCATTTCTTGTCTCCCTATATAGACCATATTCATTGCATCCTCCATGATTAGGCATTCATCACTTGTTCATACTTAACTATTTCCTCACCTTGCGCCATTATTCTGGATGTGGGATTGATCCATCTCTACAAACCTGACACCTTGAATTTCTAAAATTCAAAATCATAAATGGCCGTATTAAGCTTACCTTGGTTAGTGTAAATCAAAGCCAACATTGTTGCTCATCACCATAAAAATCTTTCAATCAACTATTGTCAGTAATCTACAACATGGAAAATATGAAATGTAAACTATGCTCATGTATTTGATTTTAAAGCCTTAATGCAACTATTGACTAGTTTTTGGGTAACAAGAATGTTTGTCAAATTTTACTCACAATTTTATTGACAATGGAATTTAAGTATAAATTCATTTAGGAAGTTTAATTTAAACTGCTTGTTAGGAGATCTTTCGTATTTTACAACTTTTTTTGGTTTCAATTTAAAAGTAATGAAAGAACTTGATGTATGACAAAATAAGTTATCTAGATTTACTTGTTATTTTTACGACAACTAAACCCTTTACTGATAGAATATCTTCTCTCTTTATGTTACATAAAATTATGAATTAAAAAATTGATTAAGTATTTTCTCTAAGTAAATTGATCAAGCATCCTTACTATACTTTATTTCATTATGCCTTAGAGAAGTATCTTTCCTTTAATAATTTCTTTATTAGTTATTATGCAAGATTTTGTTTTCTAATAGCTAGGTAAACCTTGTAAATAAATCTCCAAAACTCAAACATTCGCAGTGTTCGGTAGGTATTTACGGTACCTCTGGGTCACATTTACAGGTAATGCTGTCGCGTTGAACCAAGTACCTCGCGTCTAACATAGCTGCAACAATGACGTCTTCGCATCGTCCCTCTAAATTGTTAGGGAGTAATAAGGAACATGTCAAAGTTAAATCCATAGGAAGTTAAAATCTCCTCGGATACCTCACTAAAAAGATTAACTAAAAGAAAAAGAAAAAGGTGAGACTATCAAAAATTGTTGTAGGCCGATCAATGGGAAGACCTCGTCGGGGAAATATGCGTGTTAAGTAAACTATTCATACTTGAAAACCTAAACCTCAAACACTCCCGGGAGGTGTGTTTGCAAAATAGTTCCTTAGGAATTTCGTCCATTGTATCACTCGAGTGCGTGGCAATCACCGAAGAGCTGTGTACCCACTCACAGCTACATTAAACATAGTGCAAGATAGAACTACATGTTCGCATTCGTCGTGTAGATCGCATCCGTAGAGGGCCTTGATCCCGTGGATATAGGGTATGTAGGTAGTCTAGACAGCAAAGGATGCCCCCAATACTCATGTCCCTCGGATATAGTATACTCCTTATAATCAACTTCATAACCTCGATCCCTAGTTTAATGGTTATATAGGTAAATTAAGAACTTTCCTAGTACTCAGAAGAATCCCCGGGGTGGATTACTTGTACCTGACTTTGCCGTAAACTAAGGTGAGTACAAGTTGATGTTATGTGTTCCCTGGTCAACATCCTCAGTACAGTGTCTGGGCAGACTGTGGTCCCCAGGAAGTGACTCATGAACCTGTATTGGTCCTGAGGGAGTCAGAAGTCTCTGGCTAGAGCATAATGATTCTTGTCCTCTTTAGCCCGTTAGGCTGTTATGTTTATTTATCCCGGATTGGATAGAGTATTGGTCTGTTTGACCCACTACTGTTGGCCACTATTTGTTCTACCCCAATTAGGTAGCGATAAGGTCCGTTTGACCTGGTTCTATATGAACCTATTTGCCGAAAGGATAGAAGAGCCCAAGTTGGCTTAACAATGTTCCGTTTTAAACATATGGCCTGTTTTGGCCGAAGTTTTTCTTGAGTACTCAATCAAAGTCTTGATATATCTCATAATAACTTGTTAATTAAGTAAAATTTTTTAAAAGAGTTGGACCAAGCGGGTCCTTACAAATAGTTCAAAATAAAACAATAATTGTCATTCTCAATATAAGTAAACCAATAAAATATTACATAAATAATGGCTACAAATAAATTAGTTTACTTAAGAGAATAAATTTATTCTTTAATCTTTAAACTAATTTAAATTAGTTTACTTTGTTTGCAAATAATTTAGTTTACTTAGCAGAATAATCTTTTAGTTTCAATTTGCACTAGTATAAGAAGTTAGTTAGTCATGTAGAAATTAGTTTTAATTTTAAATATCAAATTTCTAAATATTTAATATTAAACATTAATTTTTTTTAAATAATTATTGACTAAAATTTAAAAGTGTGTGTATTGGATTTAATAAATTAATAATTCTTTTGGTAAAAATGCACTTAAAATAGACATATTTTTTTCTAACTTTTCTCTATAACGTTATATTTATAATTAAAAAAAAGCTAAAGAAAAATCTAAAATAGCCAAATAGTGGTACTAATAGGAGATGGGTATCAATATTGGTATTTCATTTTTCAAAAAATAGGAGATGCATACTTGAAAATGTCATTTTTTGTATATATATTAATAATATAAATATATAATTTGTTTAAAAAAAAGTGAAATATATAATTATAAATAACAAAAATTTGAAGAAAGGATTAATTGTTTGATATAATATAATGACATAATGTAAAACAATTAAAATTCAAAACTTTCAACATACTGTAAACTAAAAACATTATCTAAGTACCCGCAAACCTCTTTAAACATGATAAAACAGTATATCATATTATCTTAACATGCTTTCCAATTATTGAAAACATAGAGCAAAATAAAGGCTTTACTTATTAATACGTTATTCCTAATTTTTCTTAGGTCACTGTTTGGATTCTTGACTCTAAGAATGAGAACTTGAGACGTGGTAATGACTATATTGATCTTGGACATGGTCCACCATGGCTGTTCTTAAATATCATCCACTTCAATAGTCAAAGGTCAATTTTGGCCAATAAAAATAGGACAAATATTTACCACTTTTTATTGTGAATGAAGTGTAAAATTGTTATTGGTTGTTTGACCATTGAAGTGGATGATATTTAAGTAGAGTGGGTCCACCATATGTTGCTGATCTGACGGTTCAGTCATTTATCATACCAGTCATGCCATGCATGCATGCATGGGGGAAGGGGCATCCATACCGCATGCGATTTGCGGCGCTGGATAGCCGTTTCCGTTTTGCTGCACAGTTTCTGAAATGCAGGTCAAGTGGCATGTATTTCTTCTTCTTGAATGCTTCTCTCAAGGCAGTTTGCTGGGTCTGGGAGACAACAGTCAAAAACCTATGCTATCGATTTCCTTACCACTTTACTCAAAATAAAAACAAATCAACATCAACAGACAGTGCTTTATAAAATGAACCAGACCAAGATAAACTCAAACCTTCTTTCCCACGCATAAAGAATGCTGCTGCATCTTCTTTTCCACCCACAAAGAATGTAACTGTTGTATTTTTTTTTGGGGTTTTTTATTTGTGGAGTGACTACTTGTATTATTTAATTTTTTAATAAAGATTCTAAATTAGAATTTTATAAGTTTATATAGAAATTCCAAAATATATGAATGTAGGAACGCCTCTTGGTGTAACAACTCCTCCCAGTAACTTTTTTAGGTTGCAACATAGATTTCTATGATATCTCCAAGACTCGATGGATTAAGATTACAAAACCCTGCATAAATTTAGACAATAAATATTGTTTTCTATTATAATTCGATGAATTGATTTAAATGCTTTAAATATAGACTGTCAAGATTCTCAAAAGATATAGAAGCAGGATTTTCTGCCGGAGGAAAGATAAGGGAAGCTTCTGAGTATATATAAATATCTCCCCACTTTGTGATTGTGATTGCCAAAAATCAGTGTAAATTGAAGAGAAGCGCTCATAACTTACAATGGGAAAGAAGGTTGTTTGTGCCCTTCTGCTCTGCATTATTGCAGCAGCACTTTTGCCGCCCCGTTCTACCACAACCGAACCAACGGAGGAAATATAAAAACCGATATTTATTAATTTATGTTTATTGTATTGAAATTCTTTCTTAATAATTATTGCAACTTCTTCAACGCTGATCTTGAAATACAACAATTAACAGGTGCAAGTATAATCTTCATTATTGTTGCCAGATCGATAGTCGCGATTATTTTAAACTGTATTGTTGCATTTACGCGGTATGAAAAACTCAATTCAAACTAGTATTATGTTTCTTTTAATACTACAAATAAACAACTTTTTTACTGTCAATTTCAGTTTCTCTTCTTTCGTTTGTGTTAATCTAAGGTAATAGAAAAAAATAAGCAAGCAATATTGTTATACTTCAATTGTATTTGTAATTCAAACTCTTGGAAGTAATTTGAAACTCTCAGCACTTTGTAGATTTGTCTAGAAAATTTGAAGATGTTAATCAAGTTGTATTTGGCAGCCGCTTGAGGAACAAAGTGCCATAGCAAAGAATCCCAGCTAAGAAGACTTAAAGACGGCCAACGCACAGCCATAGAAGCATTTCAGCAATAAAACATGACGGCATCTAAAACTTGCCTTACCTAATAATAAGATGAATAAAAGTGTCGTCATTGTTGGTGTTTCTCTATACATGTAACAACTGTCTATTATTATTAATGGTCAAGGGGAACTATGTTGATCGATAGAATTAATGGATTTTAAAAAATAAAATAATTGTTTTTCTTTACTTTTTTATAGTTGCAATGGAATAAATATATTATGTTAATTATGACATATTTTAGATATATTTTTTTAAATATAAGTATGTTAGTAGCATCTCCAACCACAAGCCTAATTACAGCTATATTATATAATTATAAAAATTATTATAATTATATAATATAATAGAAATAATATAGATTAGATATATTATTATAATATATTGTATAATAATTATAATTATATATTATATTATATGAAAAATATATAATATACCTATATTATATTGATTATATAATATAATATATTATTATAATTATATATCTAACCTATATTATAATATTAGGGTTATGGTTTTAATCTAATTAGGGTTATCGTTATGTTCATAGAAATATATGCTAAGTGTAATGTATAGATCAAATAACTTGTCATAATTAGAGTTAGAGTTGGGGTTTGAATGAAGATTACATTCAGAATTAGGATTTTGTTTAGGGATTGGGTTAGGGTTAGATATAGAATTATGATTATAATAACTCTAATTTTATCCTTAACCATAACCCTAACTCTATCTTTATCATTTTAACTGTAACCCTAACCCCAACCTCAACCTTAATTTAAACCCTAACCCTAATTCTAACTCTAGAAACCCTAATTCTAACCTTAACCCATCCTAATTTTGATCATAATTCCAACCCTAATTATTTTTCTAACTGTAATACTAACCCTAACCCTAATTCCAACCCTAATCCAAACAGTAATTCAAATCATAATTATAATTGTAACTGTAACCATAAACTTAATCCTAACACTAATGCTAACATAACTCTAATTGTAACCCTAACGATAACCTAATTCTATCCTAAATTTGAACTGTAACTCTAACCCTACTCTAATTATATCCATAACCCTAATTTTGAACCTGGTCATAATTCTATCCCTATCCCTAACCCTAATTGTAACTCTAACCCTAAGAATTTATTTTGTTATAAATATTTTCCCTAGTTGTAAACCTAATTCTAAACATAATCCTTAACCCTAACTATAATTCTATCTGAAATACTATTTCTTTCACTATCCCTAACTCTATCCCTAACTCTAACCGTAATTCTAACTATACTTGTAACCAAACCCATAATAATATCCCTAAACCTAATTGTAAACCAAACCCTTTGGTTATATATACCTTGATTGTAACCCTAATTCTATCTGTAAACCTAACCCTAACCCTAACCCTAATTCTAACCCTAAGAATAATTTACCTATATTATATTAATTATATAATATAATATATTATTATAATTATATATCTAACCTATATTATAATATTAGGGTTATGGTTTTAATCTAATTAGGGTTATCATTATGTTAACCTAATTCTAAACATAATCCTTAACCCTAACTATAATTATATCTAAAATACTATTTCTGTCGCTATCCCTAACTCTAACCCTAATTCTAACTATAATTGTAACCAAATCCATAATAATATCCTTAAACCTAATTGTAAACCCAACCCTTTGGTTATATATACCTTGATTGTAACCTTAATTCTATCTGTAAACCTAACCCTAACCCTAAACCTAATTTTTTCCCTAACCCTAATTCTAACCCTAACTCTAATTCTGACCCTAAGAATAATCCCAACCCTAATTCTGACCCTAATTCTCATTGTAATTGTCACCCATCTTTAAACTATAACCTGAATTCTAATTATAATTCTAACCCTAATCCAAACCCTTTTTTTATCTGCAATTCAAACCCTAATCATACCCTAACCCTAACCCTAATTATAACCCTAACCATAATCTTAATACTAACCTTTACCCTAATTGAACTCTAACCCTAATCCCATTCGTAATTCTAATCATAACCCTAATTTTACCCTACCTTTAACCCTAATTTTTAATCTAACAATAACCCTAATTCTAACCCTTACTTTAATCTTAATTCTAACCCTAATTCTATCCTAAATTTGACCTATAATCCTAACCCTAATTTTTTGCTAACCTTGAATTTCATATGCTTAACCCTAACCCTAATTTAATTCTAACCCTAATCCTAACCCAAATTCTAAAGATATAACTCTTTCCCTAAATGTAATTATAACCCTAACCCTAATTGTATCCCTAATACTAACCCTAATTCTAATTCTAATCGTAACCTTAATTCTAACCTTAAAGCGTAAAATAATCGAATTGCATAGTTAAATAAAAAATAAGGATGACCTCTTTACTTAAATGTTGTTTTTGTTCACTACCCTCAATATAGACTTCTGAGTAGCCTCTTTAAAAATAGTATGAAGTATGTAGCTTCAAGCCTTTATGAATCTATGATTCATTTGATGCTATTGGTTAATCATGGCATTAAAATAATATTAGTAGTCATTAAAACATTTTTTATAATTAAATAAATAGAAATGCCTTTATGCAAATTTAGTGCTGAAAATTTAAAAGGGTAAACCCAAATTTATAAATTATTATTTTAGGCCCCTATATTATTTATAGCACTATAGTTTATTAGCTATATTAATTTGTTACATTTTCTAGAGGTTATTTATATTATTGGTGAGTGAAACCTTATTTTATAAAAGGAAACCTAATAAAATATAATGTTATTAAATATTACTTTAGGATACCTAATTATAAGACAACACATGATGTAATAGGTACGATGCCACACCCCACTGATGTTTCGACACAGTGTTGGTGATGATGCTGTGTTGTTGATGGTAGCGAGCTGGGCTCGAGGACACGATGCCACATGCATAGCCACGTGAAGGTGTACTATGAGATTGTGTCATAGCCTACTTGTGTGATGAGCATAATGGGGCCTCGCACACTTGTAGAGGGATACCCATGTTTGCTTTCGACGGTGTTGGGTCGGTTAGCATATGGGTAGGTCCTAGCCATGTATACCTCTGGCTATGGCAAGTACCTGTGTTTGCCTTTTCCACAAGGTATCGCTATGCGGGGTGTGTTCTGCGCGTGCCTACTTTCGCGAAGCCACAGACACACTGCCATGCGGCATACGGCCAGTGCGTGCCTTCTCCAACTGGCGTATGACCATGCCGGCTGAGATGTGATGCGGGATGTGGCCGAGGTGCACGTTCCATGTGGGCAGCCAAGGAGTGTGCGAACCACTTGGTTAGTCCATGCCACATGACGACGCAATGTAGGGTGTAGCCGAGGAGTACACCTTGAGCCATGTGGATGGCATGCTCACTCTGCACCACATGAGGGCTACTGCTATAGCCTGACATTGTTCCCTCCTTCCTTGTTTGGTGGCTAGTATCTAGTCATGCAGTGTTGTACAATGCAATTTTGAAGATTGTGGACTTTCTTTATGGTTGTTGATGATTTTCTATTGATTGTGAAGGCTGACACTTTGTTTATATTTAATTGTGATGCTTTAGCCACACCTTGTGATCTTATTTGCATGTAGCCATCGTGGTTACATTTGATTTAGTGTTGAAATTGCGCGCAATTCTTTCTTTATTGTTGAAATTGAATTTTTATTTGATCTTTCTTTATGACATTGGTGGCTAAACTAGTTTTTCCTTATTGTTTTCAATGTCGGCCATGTGTCGTATTGTGATTCCTCTCCAAGGATGCATGAGGCAGACTTGGTGAGTGTATGTGAGGAAGTAGACACAGGGAACCTTGAGGATGGGGGTATGTGAGGCTATTATATAGCTAGGACCCACTACCCACCTATGTGCAATGACCCTCTCTTGGAGGCTAACCACCTTATACAACAAAAGAGAGGTCATTGTGGTCTTGTTTGGATGGTCTCATCATGTGTGTGTGGCCTAACACCAACAAACCACTAAGTGTGAGGTATGGATTAGGTGAGATGGATTTTGGCTCTTGGCTCATGGATTAGTATGTTGTTTTTGGTATCCAGATGAACCCTTGTGTAGCCTTGTGATGTGAATCCCAGTAATGTTAATTTGTGTGTATGTGAAGAATATATGGTAAATCATGAAAATGGATTTATGAAATGATAAAGTGTGTTTCCATGCTTCAAAAGGTGAAAGAAATTCATGACCTTGTTGAAGATGCTATGAGATTTAGTGAAAAAGGTGTGTTTTAGGTGTATGAATATGTTGATATTTTGTGAAAATGTAGCATTCTGACCTATGGTTTGCTTAATAGCAGATTGGTAGAGAAATTACAATGGTGGTGTATTTGAAATAGAATGCTTCATATGTTTATGATATGATAATTTTTACAAGTTAGGAATAAAAAGGTGCAATGTTTTCCTTGTTCTGAAGAAACTGTTGGGTGTCAATGCTAACTTGTAAGGATTGGGAGTGGTTTATGCATTATGAAACCACTTTTGAAATTGCAAGCTTTGATTGTGTAGATTATTTTTGAAATGGAGTATATAAGTTTATATTTTAGTGTGTATTATTGTATGAAATGAATCAGCTTTAATGTTGTTACTAACTTGTAATGTTTTCACCTTAGTTGTGACTTCCAGGAGTAAGTCGAGTTTTAGGGGGGGAGGACGTAGTGCCCCTCCGTTTTCACTTTGGTTGTCTTAGGTATGTTTGACATTTGGTTATTTGGTTTGGATTGTTCATTTGATGCTATTGGTTAATCATGGCATTAAAATAATATTAGTAGTCATTAAAATATTTTTGATAATTAAATAAATAGAAATGCCTTTATGCAAATTTAGTGCTGAAAATTTAAAAGGGTAAACCCAAATTTATAAATTATTATTTTAGGCCCCTATATTATTTATAGCACTATAGTTTATTAGCTATATTAATTTGTTACATTTTCTAGAGGTTATTTTATATTATTGGTGAGTGAAACCTTATTTTATATAAGGAAACCTAATAAAATATAATATTATTAAATATTACTTTAGGATACCTAATTATAATTGCTTGAGGACAAACAATCTTGAGTGGGGAGGGTTGTCATGTCCCTATAATGATTTATAATTGAATTGTTTATTTAAATAATAAGTTAGCCTTATATAAAGTATATATATAATATATTTATTTAAAATATATTATTAATACGTATTATTTAATAAATAATATTATTAATTTAATATAATTTAAATATTATAAAATATATGAAATATATATATTTATATTTTAATTAACTAGATATATTATAAATATAAATATTTTAATATAATATTTATGTGAGTAATTAATAAGATATATTATTATATATAAAAAATAAATATTATGAAGAGTCTTACCTATTAAAGTTAGAAAGTAAAGTAATTTAGAAAGTAAAGTAATTTGGAATAAGACAAAGTAATATGCTTAAACAAAAGGTTAAATTCAAAATAAAATCATATAAAAATAAAAGTCTAATAAGACAAACATTATCCCACCATATTATATGCTTGGAAATAAAATAAAATAAAAGAGCTCCCGTACTTAATAACAAAGGTATTTATTTATACTATATATATTATATAAATAATGTACTTTAAAAAGATTAAGGGGAGGTCGAAGGAAGATATTTATAAGTGCAACACATTAATAAATAATATATTATAAATATATCTAATAATATAAATACAAATATTATTATTAATATTATCTTATATTGTAATATAAATATAAATAATATATCATTTATTATAATGATATAATATAAATACAAATAAGGTAAATAAATAATAATAAGCATCTTTTAACCTATCCTGTTATGATAAGGGAGTTACGTATGGTTAGAACTAGTTTTACCACAAAAGGGAATTAATCTAAAGTAATAAAAATAATAAGAGACATACCTCTTCGAACATATCCCTTGAAAGGGAAATAAATAAAGGTTGTGAGATAGAAGGAAATCATCATCGAAAGAATGAAGTAATAAAATAAATAAATAAATAGCTGTGAATTCAATAAAGGTAATAAAAAAGAAACATCATTTGAATTCATCAAAGACACAGCAAGAAAATATCACAAGGAAGACACAAGGGCAGCCAAGGAAAAGGATCATGGGGAGAAAATATAAAAAGAGTATGGGATAAATACATATATTTAGATCTACATTTTATAACAGCAATACAATAAAGACTATATTACTGCAGCATAGGTAAGGAATCCCAGGTAAAGCAGGTAAGTAAGTATTTATATTTACTTATTCAATTTATGATTTGTAAGAATTTATAATTACTTGTTCAATTTATAACTTGAAAGGTATAAATAATAAGGTTATTAAGTAGAAATTGATATATGTGATATATACATTTATGTCTGAAATTTATATTTTAAATATGTATCTTGTATGATTTGAATTCGTAAGTTGTTAATAAATGGCGTATGAGAGATAACAAGTATGTATATGTATAGATGAAGATTAATTAAGACCTTAGGGTAAAACCTAGGGAGAAGGCTCTAGGATAAAACCTAAAGATTAATGAAGGCTTTAGGGTAAAACCTAAAGATTAATAAAGGCATGAATTCCTAAGGGTAGATACAAGACTTCCTAATTAACCACCTAACACTAAGAAGGTGGGGTAGATAGTTATGGTAGGTATTGATCATTCCATGGGAATGGGCCTTGATTGACGAATCAAGGGTATTACTATGGACCTTCGATTTAAGTATCGAAGAAATGGGCCTTAGTTGACGAACTAAGGAATTATAGGCCTTAGTTGACGAACTAAGGAATTATCGGCGTTGGTTGACAAACTAAGGAATAATATTAATGGACCCATAGGATTGAGATGACATCACCTACCTAACGAATCTTCTCTCACAAGGTGGAAGGTGAGGTTAATAAGAGGCCTAAAGATTATCTCACCCGAGGAGAATCATGATGTATGGAAAAATGAATTTATGAAATGGCAAATAGTATATGGTTATGTTAATGATTATCATCAAGATTAAAAGGAAATGAAAAATGGAATACTAATGTTCTCTTTTGGTAAGTTGAAATTGTTTGCAAGGGTGCGAAAATTTTGGCTTGCTAGAAGGGGACATTATAGATATGGTTGCTTAATAAAATAAATAAAGTAATTTTTATATAAAACCTATTGCTTTTCCTAATTTATTTAATAAAAATGAATAAAGTAATTCTTTTCCTATTTGTAAGGGTATGGTTACTTAATAAAATAAAAGAAAGTTCTTTTTTATATAAAACCTATTATTTTTTCTAATTCTTTTCAAAATAAACCATGTGATAAGACCCACAATCCTATTAAATATAACTATAAATTTTAAAATAAATATTGTATACTTTAATATTAAATTCATTATTAGCATTTTAATATATTATATGTAACTATTCTAATAACAACATAACCTATACTTTGTTTAAAATATAGCTTAAAACTTATTATATACAAAACCTCTACTAATAATCATATTTAATTTGATATATATTATATACACCATATATGTTTTACCTAGCATTATTAATTTTTAATTTACAAATATAAAACAAGTTTGTATTTTAAACATCATACAAAATTTTCCCTAAAATTTTAATTTAACTACTCCACATTAATTTAATTTTAAGTGAGATAAAATAGGGAGATGTGGAGCTCTAATTTTAGTAAATATTTAAACGTATGATATAAAAAACATATAAAAACTCAGTTTTACACTACCTTGTTTTAATTTTCTCCATTATTGTTTTTTTTCAGGTGACTCAAATTTTCTTGGTGTGCATGGAGGGCTGCTCTCAAATTTTATTGTTTAGTTGTACATCTGTCATTTTTATTGCAGCTGCAAGATTCATGAGGAAGATGGTATGCATGTAGGTGATAAGAGGAAGGAAAATGAGATATTTGTATGTATGTAGGTGCTAAGAGGAAGGAAAATAAGATATTTAGCAAGATTTTAATTGCAGGGTACAAAAGATTGCAAAAAAATCTGAGATCTGGAAACCTCAATTTTCTTAGTGGGGTTTACACATATAATCTGATTTTAATTATTTTAGGTCTATAATATATGATGTCACAAGATCTATGTATTAAAATTAAACAAAATATATTTATTCTATATGCCAGTAGAATAAAATAAGGAAGCACATGGTTAAGTTATCAAAATAGATTTAATAAATTATAGGGTATATATATATAAAAAATGTAGAAATGATGTATAGCATAGTTAAAGAATATAATTATTTTTACTCTTGTGCTATCTTTTAAAAAAATAGAACACTCTTTAAAAAGTGTTTTAAAAAATTAGAATATTTTTATAAAAAAATAAAAACATTGATTTTATAAACTATTTTTCCTCTATGTTGTGTTTTAAAAAAAATAGAATGTAGAGTATTGTAATTGCTATTTTGACACTTTAAAATAACATTATAATATTATAATATGATATAATATTATAATATTATAGTATGATATAATATTATAATATATTATATTATAATATAATATGATATATTGTAATATAATGTGATATATTATTCTACTGTGATTATAATAAAGTTGTAATATTTATCATATCTCAATGTCAGGCCTGGTCTATTTGACCGTTTTTGACATTTTAGACCATATTTTACAACTTTAAAATTTATTTGACCGTATAACTTGACTTGCTAAATTTTTACATAACCGTATATATGACACTTCAAATTATTCATAAACCGTAATATATATATATGTATGTATATACATATACACACATGTATATATATACACACATGTATATATATATATATATATGTATACATACATATATGTATATATATATATATATATATATATATATATATATATACATATATGTATATATATATATGTATACATATATGTATATATATATATATATATGTATACATATATGTATACATATATACATATGTATACATATATGTATACATATATACATATGTATACATATATGTATACATATATATATGTATATATATATATATGTATACATATATGTATACATATATATATACATATATGTATATATATATATATATATGTATACATATATGTATATATATATATATATGTATACATATATGTATATATATATATATGTGTGTATATATATATATATATATATATATTTGTTATAGAAATATAAATGATGTTTTCTTTTATAATGTTTATCTTTAACATTTTTTTATATTAAATTAGAATATTTTCTTATCTTCAATAAATTTTAAAAATCAATTTAGAAACAATTTTTTGCTTTGTCTATACTTGTTATTTACTATTTTTTATTTTTAAAAATCAATTTAGAAACATATCTTTGCTTTGTCTATACTTGTTATTTATTGGTTTTTAATTTTTAAAAATCAATTTAGAAACAAATATTTGCTTTGTCTATGGTTATTAACATGTTATTCATTGTTTATTATAAATGGAATAAGTACAACTTTGCAAATTACAATTAAGAGTTGATTTACAATTACAGGGATGAAAAAAATTGTCGCTACTTCCTTCATTGTCATTCAATTCACCAAGATCACCTTTCTATCAATGCACCAAGATGCCTACGTTAAAGCCAAATTAGAAATGTCTATTGATACAATTGGACAAGTCAAGTCCTAATCACAGTGTGGGGAATGAAAGTTCTCTCAGAGTTCAAAAGGAGGGCAAGTTGGTTTGTGGAGTGGATGGGCTGCTCTTAAGTTACAACCAATATTTTTTGAAACTTATTGCTTTCTATCTTTTTGAAATTTTGTTTTAATGATTGCAATTTGCAACTAAGAATTGTATTAGAGTGTTTGGTTCAAGAAAAAAGAAATCCTTCGTATTTCTTTTCAATATATAATTATTGATTTTTTAGGACTTCAATTTACACAATAAAAATGAATTTATATGCCTTTATGTCCCTTTTGATAGCATTCAATATCCACAAATAAACAAACATTCTACATTGAAATGACAGTAGATGGCTATAATTTTTTTATGGCACTTTCATCATTTTAGTTGTTGAAATGGTTGGGAGTTGTTGGTCTTCCTATTTGTAGTTTTGTTTGTGATTGTGTTGTTGATCATTGCTCTATTTCATCGTCTTTAGAATACTTTTTTGTAACTTGCATTCTTTCAATATAAAAAATTCACTCAACATTTTTTGACAACTTATAGTTTTCTTAAAACGTCAATTGAAAGGTAGTTAAATGACCAAACCGTCATAAAATTTGTATATGACAGGCAAGGTTGACCGTCAAATTTTAGGCCTGCTCAATGTCATTATCATAAAATACTGAAAATAAATTATACTAAAATTAAATACCTTTTGAAAAAAAAAATTCTTATAGGTCTTTGATGATTTCTTGGCACCTTCAACTTTCTTCAATGCTACCAAGTGGTGTGATATCTTCTTTATCACTGAAACGTGAGATGATGGTGTCCAGTTGGTTCTCCAGTTTCTCCAGTTTCAACCTAATAAGTTGCAAAACCAAAAATATACAACAGATTTACATATGTGAAGCAAAAATATGAAAAGAAATTATATACTAAAATGAAATAACTTTTGAAAAAAAAATTCTTGCAGGCCTTTGATGATTTTTGCAATGCTATTATGTTGGTGCCTTCAACTCTCTTCAATGCTACCAAGTGTCCTATTGGCGCCTTCAGCTCTCTTCAATGCTATTATGTTGGCGCTTTCAGCTCTCTTCAATGCTACCAAGTGGTGTGATATCTTCTTTATCACTGAACCATGAGAAGATGGTGTCCCAGTTTCAACCTGATAAGTTGCAGAACCAAAAGAGTTACAACACAACAAATTTACATATGTGAAGCAAAAATATCAACAGAATTCAAAAATTTAATGGGGCTAACCCTTGATTCTTGGAAAGCACACTCCCTTTCATCTCACCTCAAATCCTACAATTTGATATTAAAATAACTTAAGGAGCAATATAAAAAGAGATGAATGTAGCTTTCTATTTAACTTACATTGGCATATTGTTTATTTAAGAATATATTCTTCTGATTGCCATCTGTTTACTCAACGCTGCTGACACCTAAAATTAGTCTCTCAACGTTCCCCACTCTTATGCTCCACTATGCACCTTAATGCATGTTCATTGAAGCATGCAAAGAGGTCGTTTCTTTCATTTATAAATGCAAGTGTAACTGCAAGAAAGATTTAAATGGTTCTGTGCAGTTTTGGCAACAAAGGATTTTAAAGTTTATTATCATTATGGAATCTTAATTGATATTTTTAATTTTTAATGGAGGCACAATAATTAATGTAGTTTAGAATCTTATTTGTTATTTTTAATTTTGTTTACACAAAAATTAGGGAATCTTTTAGCTCTTGTTCTCCACCCCTGCTACTGTGACTATAGGAACGCCTCTCAGCATAACAAACAACATTTAAATGAACCACATTTGAATAATTGGTTGGTATAGCTATATTTATTAAGCATTCTATATTAATAGTTTGTTCATAAAATTAAAGTTATTTTCATAGTGATTGGTAATTTAGGGCTTAAATTTGACAGTTGTATAGTTCTATTTAGGCATTTTAGTTGTAAAATACAACTGAAATTTTGAAAAGAAGAGATTTTGGACAAACTATCAAAATTTATGTAGGATTATGATATATATATATATATAACTTATACAAAAGTATGTCATAGTATTTTAAAGGCACCATTGAATATATAACTGTCATAAAATAATTGCTTGACAAGAAAGGTCGACTTTAAATATTTGTATTTATAACTCATTCAATAGCATCTTTTAGTGTTATTACTATTTTTTAACAATTTTATAAATAACATCTTTTAGTGTTATTACCATTTTTTAACAATTTTATAGATATAATTATTTAAGAAATTTTAGATGTTTCTAGAAAAGGAATGTATTATATTTTATCACTATTGTTTATTATTTCCATAGATAACCAACATTGATACAAAATGCTTTTTTTTAAAGGAGGTAAAAAATTATTAATAAAGAAACTGCAAGTACAAAATTATGAGGGCAACTGCCACAGAGACAACAGAGAACCTCCCCAATCCCAAAGTCCCAAGCAAGAACCTCAGCTATCCATCCATATCTGCTAAGATCAAACTTTCCAAAATTTGAACACCATCTTGGGACAACTGATCCTAACCACTAACATTCCAATACGCCACCTACTTCGAAGCCCACTTAGCCAAGAAACCATCCACACCGTTCAGTTCCCTAGGGACATGGACAAAAGAAATAAAGTCCATTGTGTGACTCAACTAAATAATCTATCAAACTATAGAAGCCAATTGCCAATGCACAACAACCATCGCCTACTCATTCAGCAAATCAACCATAATTTGGGAATTGGACTCACAAATAACCTTGTGCCATCCTAGAGCACATCCTTTTTATAAAGCACAGAGAATAGATAGAGCCTCCATAAAGCTATTAGTTTGTTGCCCCTTATAGGTAGAGAAGAAAAAAAGGACAACACAAAAGCTATCCCTTCCTAATTCCCCAATCCCAGCATGGCCAGGATCCCCCCTAGAAGAGCCATCCATATTAATCTTAAAAATACCTAGAGATGGAGGGGACCACCTGCCATCTCTCTGAACCTTACTCTTAGATTGGTACCTTTTCCTGGGCCATGAAGAGCATGAGCCTCCAATATCTAAACTCAAATTATGTGCCACCTGTAACTCCCCAATGTCCAACTGAGTAGACAGATCACACTTATCTGCTAAAGTCTCTTGAAGAATACTAAGAATCCTCAGCCACACTTGTTGAACCTCCAACTTCCTCCCCTAAAAAATCCTCTGATCCCTTTCCATCTGCAACTACCAAAAAATAAAAGGACCAATATTCCAAGCCATTTGCAAAAAAGAAGCCTTAGCTGGGGGTCTGCCCAAACTGCTCCAAAAATCCACCAAAGAAGAAGTGTGAACATAGACCCTCTTCCAAGCACCCCACCAAACATGCCAAATCTTACGAGCCAAAGGAAACTAAAAAAATAAAAGGGCCTCACACCTTTCCACCATTGCAAAGGAAACAAATAGGATGCTGAAAACCCCTTTTCTGCATGTTATCATAGGTGAAACAACGATTCTGAGAAACCAACCAAAGGAAGTAATTACATTTAGGCCATCCAAATTTATTCCACACAAACTTCCACCATGGAGAGTTCATCATGCCAAACATTTGCCTATCCAACACACAATATCCAAAGGCAATTGAATACACACCTTTCAGATTAGGACTCTAGGCAAGGGAATCTCTCTCCTCTAGAGAACTACAAACTCTACCATCAAGAATATTAGCTAACTCCTCCTAATCCACCAATAACCCCCTATCACCACTCAAACATATCTTTCCATCTGCAAACCTCCACTTGACCCACATGCTGAACCGATTTGAAATTCTCCACATGACATCACGCTACCTCAAGGAAGATGTCACACAAGGATTGTACATGTGGATACATAGACAAGATAGGCGGGTACCCATCCCAATAATCATACCAAATAGGGCCTCTAACCCCCTATTATAAATCCAAAAGAGCCCCTACTTAATTGAATTGGCTCCCCTTTTAAGAGTACACCAAATCATAGATCCCTTACTAGAAAGGTAGATTCTTGGAACATCAACATTTTCTATCCCCCAAATATTTATAGTTAAGAATCCTCACCCAATCCTGATCCTAATTAGTACACCACCTCCAATACAATTTAGCAGCCAAGGCTTGACTAGTAAGATTAGCTTGTCGAAGACCAAGACCTTCATATTATTGTTTTGGCCTACAAACAAAATCCCGCTTGACCAAACTCCACTTCGAGGATTCCAAATTCCTAGCCCATGACAATTGTCTGGATAAAGCATTAAATTCATCAATAAAGAGTGAGGGGGGCCCTTTAACAAAGTTCACCTATAGGTGACAAGAGCTTGAATCAGTGATTTTAATAAATTAACTCTCCTAGCTGAGGACAACCATCTGCAACTCCAATGACTAACCCAATTACGAAACTTGTCCAGGATATCTTGCCAAAACCCCTAGACAAAGTGCTAACATTAATGGGGATACCATGATAGACAAGAGGACGAGTCCCAATCTGAAAACTAAGAATACCAACAATCGTGTCTTGAATAAGACTAGGAGTCTTAAAGAAAAAAATGGACTTGTCTTCATTAATCCTTTGTCTAGAGGTAGCTAGATAAATATCCAAAGCCTTCCTTAAGTTAACTAATTCATTGACTTTGGCTAAACCCATCAAAGTAGTGTCATCAACAAATTGCAAATGCAAGTGAAAAGGCAATTTTTTACCCCAACTCCAACATTGGATCAATCCCTAGGCCATATGAGATCTTATGAGTGTTGGTAAAGAGATTGGTTGCTACAAATATCACCTTGAAAATTAACTCTGTTCGCCTAAAGAGCAGAGCAGTGACAAACTAAGCAACAGCTGGAGAGATCGTGATAAAGCAACAATCTTCCTCTGCATTTGAGAGGGGCAGCTACCTCATATCATGAGGGTATTTGTAGTTTCTGTGTACTTTTAACCTAAAAGTATATAAAGGAGAAAATGCAAAACTAGAGGAAAATAACTAATAGAAATCCCAACAATAGAAATACGAATATCAGCTAAGATTTCACAACATATATGACAAATTACAAAGGGGTTTTAACAAAAAATATGTTTTGATCTTCATTGACAATGAAAGAGTGATGATAAACCTCAACATATAAAAAGATATGCCACCTCAACACGTTCAAACCAAGATACCAAGATATGAATGTTATTCATTACATTAATCACATAAAATACCAATAGTTTGCACAATCACATAGAAGGATTACTGATTTAACATATGAGAAATCAACAATGACAACACATGAATACATTTAGAACATATGAACCAAAAGCATTCTTCATTATCTCCTTGAATTTATACAATTCCAAAAACTCTTCTATACATAGTGTCAAGCCAAAAAGTCTTCATACAATCTCTCTGAGTAGTTCTCAAAGTTTTCCACTCTTGTAAAAAGTCCCCCGAAAAGCTCCCTTTTACATATGAAATAGCCTTGTATTTATAGTCTTCTCTCCAGTAACTACTTTGTAACTACTTTGTAACTACCTAGCAACTACCCTTTTGAAATATAATAATTTAAAAATAAGCTTTTATTCTAGTTAGATTTTACCTAACTTTTCTAGAAATAAAGCTTATTTTCTAACTTTTAGTTATAGCAAATGACATAAGTCACTTTACAAAAAGCTAGCTAAAAACTTGTGAAATTCAAATTATGAATTTCACTCAGTTATTTTTTGTCCCTATTTTCTCCATTTTGGTGTTCAAAGCTTGCCAAATTTTTATGAATCCTTTGTATACTTGAATCTTAGACTCCTATGTTCGTATATGCAAAACATGGATTGTGGAAATAGTATGTCTTTCACCGAACACATCATCATGATAGTCGTATATTGAATAATACTGCATATTTCCCTGCTTCAATACAATCATAAAATTTCCTTACCTTTCAGTACTCATCTCAACTTCTCACTCACCATTATGCAGCGAAGTCCTATTGAAGGAGACATTGTAATTTTCACATAATATACACCATCCACCTTGAGGATTCATGTACATGACTTTAATCATTGTAGACTTGCTGTCTCCAGAACAAGTGCTTTTCCAAGATTTGTAACATTATTTTTCATTATATGTGACCATGTTGCACTCCCATTCATTTGGGACACTACTTCTCACAATCACTTCATGTGCTGGTAGTGGATATTGTGGGAGTCCAAAACATCAAGCTACCATTGCCCAAGCCTTGCTTGATAATTCATATGTATCGATTGGCTCAAGGCAAAATGACCAAGAATCTATTACAAAACATAAGAATATCAACAACATTCTCCATCAAAACATATCTAGGCCACATAATGTTTAAAACATCTATGTATACAACCATCTAATGATTTTTAGGATCACCGACATGAGTTTGAACATTTTTGAATCTATTGAATCCACTAGCTTCTGAGCAGGCAACCATACTTCACTAGATTTTGACAAATCCCCTAAATACCTAAAAACATTTATAAAATATTTCAATTCATGTGGTAGACAAATCACCTCGTACATCCACATACATTGAGATCTAATTCCCTTCCCTTAAATGGCATAGTTCCATTTCCTCATGTATTTATATCCAATTCGTTGATTGCATTTCTACAGTCACTTAACTTTAATGTCGCGAAAGATTTATAGCTCTCGTCTATCTCTTTTCCATTTTCATGGTAATCCTTCTTTTACTTTCAAAATACTCCCATAATGGTCTCCTCAAAGAAGATGATTCAACAGATAGAGGTTATCTTAAGACATAACTCTTGATGTTTAGAAGTGCCTAGGTCTTCATAATAGTATCTTCCAGATCTTTCCTCCAATTTTACTTATCAGGTTCATTTCAATTTTTGTTCGGTATGATCCTTATCAATAGAGTCTTCAAAGTAGTTTCGATCGGAACAATGTGTGATGTTAGACCACTCCTATCAACTTCAAACCTGTCACTAACCAAGATTCAATATGTTCTTCTCATAATGATTGAATAATCTATATGTTTGTGTGAAGATGCCTTTAAAACAACCAACTCTTTCCACATCTCTATGGAAAACTAAATCAGGATAAACACAATTTACATCAGAATGGCATTGGCATTGGATAAATTCTCTAGCCTCACCAATACTAAGTTGATTGCATACTTGACCACCTCAAAGTAGTCCAGAACAAATATATATGCCAATTGAAAGATAGTTTTCAGAGAGTCTGTATCGAACACTAGTCTCAGTCTAGTTTGTTGATTTGGCATGTGCATGAAAAGTAGAAACAATGGCCATGGAATTTGGCTTTATAAATGGAAGTTGCATTTGAATTACGCCCACCATAAACAATTTTTTTAACTCCTTTTCAACATGTCTATTTTGTGAATATCCTGTAAACATATCTTGCAACTTTTGTATTCATTGAGATGCCATTTCTTTGACGTATTCTATCAAACAGCCCAAATTCCTTTATATTGTTCTAGAAATTATTGGTTTAGGCTTCTCATCATGGCGCATAAGTCTAGAAAGGTGCTAGTGAAGGTAGTTGTGCTTGTCTTTATAGCCACCAATTGCATTTGCTTTAAAGTTTTGAAAATCTTTTCAACAAATTAATCCAATTTGTGCATAACTTGTGATCATTGCATTCCATGAGATGACATCTACTTTGAGACATTTTGTCAGACTATTCATGCACCCTACCTGTGATCATACTTCATGCATATATGTCTTCCATGGTAGATACAATTACAATAGTTTACAAAAATCAGTAGTTTGTTATACTTTTAATGGATACCCATACTTTGTAGGTTGCAAGAGGACGTTTATAAAGGTTATGGGGTTGGACTTCATGCTTGCCAAATATAATAAAATCCATTTTATTCATATCGTGCACCCATTGTAGCCCATGAAACCACATATCTTTGGAGCAATTTGTCAGATGGTCGATGTGATTTGTCTTGTTTCTACATTCGACATACACGTTTACCAGTGCATTTCCAATTATAATCTTTAACAGGAATCCTCCATTCTTTCTAACTTCTAGCCACCTTGCTACCTGCATTTTCTTGAAAACTTCTAAAGTATTCACAACAAATTCATATTCTACACATCCTTGCAATGATTTCATGCTGTGAGACTAGATCTCTTTGAGGTATTGTCCTAAACCATTCATAGGTTTTGTCTAATGCACATACATCTTACTTACATGTTTCCCATGGCATTTCAAAATATAATAGCATATATAAACCCTTCATTGGAGCTCGCGGTTTGGAAGTGGTTGCAGGAACGTCGACTCAAAAGTTTCCACAACCTTTTCAACAAACCCATTTTACAATGAATGTCTTGCTGTTATTGTATTCCATGAGATTACATCTTATGCTATCAACCTATTCATGTGCATTGTCTATGCTTCCTCATTTTGAATATCAGTCCACCGGAGCATTTGAAAATGCTACATCTGACAAAAATCCATTTTCAACTATGCTTTGATGGATATCAAACCTTATTTTAAATCTTGCATTTTGGCATGGGCAGATGCTGGTGAAGGTGGTGAGGAGATTGCCGGTGAAGGTTGTGGAATGTGAATGAAGACTAGTTTATTTCCTTTGCAAGCGGCTTCTTGAGTAGTTATAAAAACTACTTTTTCCTCAGCATGCCGCAAATGACTGCTTTCGTTGGAGTTTTAAAATGCTTTCAAAACTTTGGAAAAGAGCCAATTAAGGTTTTAAAACCAATTTGCATGGCTGATGAAGGAAGAGATCTTTATCAGTGATTTATAAGACTTTTGAAAGCTTCTTCAAAGGTTAGTGATAGTTGCAAAAATAACCACAATCACTGACAAAGTATGAGTATCCTTTGTGTGTTGGGCAGGTTTCTAACTTCAACGACTTCTCCTTCATCTGTATTTTTAGAAGTTTTGACAACTTCATCAAGGAAGTTGGTAACTTTCAAAACATAACACTTTTACCAATGGCAAAGCTATCCTTTATCGGCACTTTAGATGGTTTTCAAAACCTTGGCGGAGCTAAACAATACTTTTGAAACTAAACACAACCTCTGATAATGCATTTGAAGTGATGTTCTTAATCTTGTTAGTGCCTTAAACGAGTTTTAAAACTTATTAAAAGGCCAACAATGTATTTTGGGTCTCTTTTTTTTTTTTAAGATTAGCAAGATCCTAAGGTGCCATATACTATGCTTCAACTCTTTTGAGAGCACTTTATGAGTAAGTTGCAACTTTTGAATTATCGTTTATCAAGATATTAATTGCACTTTTCAAGATAGTACTGAAGTGAATGTAATAACTTAGAGATGAGAGACTCCTCTACCTGCATTCAAAACCAATTTTGAAAGATTCTTGTTATTTCATAGCCTTTCTTAGTGATTTGCCCCATTTTCATAAAACTCATTTGTGAAACCTATGAGGATGATGTTATCAATCAGATATGCACCCTATGCTAAGTTATTCAACTTAACTATCTGTTGACACATGGCAACACTCCTAGGCCTGTGGGTTGCCTAAAATTTGGAGTGAACCTCCATAGTGAGCTGGTTCTCTTAATGATTTTACTAATCTAAATGATTTACAAAGGGAAAAGGTGAGAAGGTGAACTAAAATTAAACAAATAACTGAAATTAACTCCTAAGGTGATGCACCAATACTTAAACTCCTACCAGACCTTACTCACAATTAGTTCACAAAAATTATGACTCTCACAACCCCTTGATTATACTTAATTCATTAATATTTCATAGGAAGGTTCATTTGAACACAACATGCAACCTGAATCAAATAAAATACTTGCATAATCATCACAAAATTAAGACAAAATAGAGGATAAATAACTATCACAATGCAATATCAAATTAACCTTGCAAATGAGTAGACAAATTGGAAGGAAAAGTGCTGCTCTATAAACTAAAAGGAATAATGAGTAAAAAACTTGAAGTCGAACTCTCATAGTGTGAGAGGAAGACTCAAAATCTCTAAACTTTGATCTCTCCCTTTGAGAAGGAACTACCTATCTCTAATATATCCTGTCCAAAAGATCTCCAAGAAAGGCTGAGAAAAAGCTCCTAAAAATAACCATGCCAATCCATTTTTGAGCTCATCAGGAAAGTTGACTAAAAGCCCACCAAACTGCCTCTAAACTTAAAAAACAAACTACCAAAAAGTCCTCCAATGCAGTCCCACTGGAAAATATGCTTTTTCTGCACCAAAAAGATTCCATTTTGTCCATATCTGGCTAAAGAAAGAAAACTAAAGAAAACAAGATATTGTTTTCTTTATTTGTTTTAATTGCATAAAATAATGAATATTTAAAAGCAATTTATAGATACATTGCTTTAAATATCATTTTTCAAGGATTGCAATTTTTGTCTTTTTTCTAATCTACCTAGATTTGATTTTTTACAAAAAATGATAATACAAGGCTTTAATTTTGCCAAGTACATGCATATACAAGCATTTGATTTTTCTATAAAAAATCATAAAAATACTTAAATGCATATATATGGTTTGCACAAAAAAGAGGCCAATAAGGCCTACCCTCCAAATGATCTGCAAAGATGATCCAAGGGCATATAAAGTTTTGGAAAAAATTAATAGCCCCCTAGGGCTCAACCTCCACTTAATCTACATTTTTAGGGGGCATTATAAGCATGTTTTGAAATCACCTTTAAGGTGGTCAAAAGAGACCATGGAGGATTTGAAGCATACATCCTAGGCAAAAACTTGTATTAATACCCCTGCAGCGATTAGTGGAGCTATAGAAAATGTAAATCAAAGTGATAAAATCACCATCAAGTCTAGGGCATATGCAAACCCTAATCACAAAACAATTTTCACCCTAACGTCTTGGGCTAATTTTCTCTTCTCAATTTTTGAGAGATGGCTCTCTGCTATGGCTGCCACAAGGTTAGGGTTTGGAGGTCAAAACCTGAGCAATTTTGGTGTTTCTGAGCATGTCTTTGGAGATTTACGACAAGAAATGCAAGGTAAAATTCCCTTCATTACAACTCTGGTCCATTTCCTTTGATTTCTTTTCATTTTGAGATGAACTCATCCTTCTGGCCATGGCTATAATAACTTCTTCATACATTCTCTAATGTCTAATTCTCTTGTTATTATCCTCTATGTTTCAGGCTGCTATGGTTGCATCTCTGAGTTTATTTGAGAACAATATCAAAGCAAAGAAATATGAGGAGAAACCCTCAGCTTCATGCACAAGACCCTACTCTATATAAGGTGAGTTCTGGTTCTCTAACCCTACATCTTTTGTATCTCAATTCTGATTATGAAATGAAGTAAAAAATCTTTACTTCCTTTTATATCTGCATTTCTCCAAAATAGGGGCTTTATCTACTTGGTCGTGGCTTCATGCTTTCGATTTCTCCTATAACTACAATTTTACTTGAAACCCCAAGTCATGGCTTCCATCTTTGTGCATATGTGCTCATTTCTGAGTGGCTTCTTGTTTGAATGGCTTGAAAGCTTTCAGTTTTGTGATTTCTTCTGCACATGAGGTTGATACTTGAAACCTCAACTAGAGTTTACTATGGCTTGAGAAGAATGGCTCCCTCTGTTGCAAGCCCGCGGCCATACTTGGAAATATTATCATTTCAACTTAAGCTTGAAAGCTCCTTTTATATATATATATATATATATATATATATATATATATATATATATATATATATATATATATATATATATATATATATATATATATATATATATATATGCATCTGCAACTTTGCTTGAAACCCTGATGGTTTAAATTTGTTAAAATGTTCTTTGGCTGCGGCTGATAGCATTATACTATTTCTATTTCTGAAATGAAAAAATAATCTTCACAAGCACTATATTGAGTCGTTGGATTGATAAATCTCATCCTTTATCATTTTTGGTTGTTAACAAAAACTTATGGACTCGAACCAGCTATGTCCTCTACATCTATGTTTATCATCTCTGTAGCTTTGTTGACATTTGCATTATGCAATAAAGGCTGCATCTATGGCTATGGTTGATATGGGGCTTCTTTGTCATCATTTTCTTAATATTGTGCTTTAACTGTATCTTTAGTTTGTATGTTGGAAAATACAATGAGAGTTTATAATGAATGCAAATATCATACAGTAAAACATGGACTAGTTCCTCAATACTCTAAAAATTTAAAACACAAACTCTAGAAGGTCAGACTCCTTATTCTATTTTGTAACAATGTATGCACTTATGATGTAATAATATAAATGACCTTTTGATCCCTCTGTAGCTGTATATGAACAATGAGATGCAAAGTGTATTCTTCACATTGATACTGTTATTCTTCTGAGATGATACATTTGATGGATATGACACTTTATTCTCATTTGCATACACTTTGAAAAAATCAAACTCAATCTGTGACATGGCATATTATTTGACATATTATTGCAACTGTAATTTGTGATATTCTTTTCACTAGCTTTAAACTTGTTCTGAGTTTGCATGATACTGTCACTTGATTCTTTCCCTGTCACTCTTGAGACAGGAGCGATGAAAATTCTCTTCTTTGTAATGGCAAGGACATTTGATTATGAGTTGTGCTCCATCTGTACACATGCTATATATGTTCCTATCATTATGGCACACTTTATTGAGTCATGGATTTAATGATATTCTCCTTCATTTATGATTCTAGGTGTATCATGTTGCATCTTGACAATAACCCATTTCTTCACCTGCTAATGTTCTAAAAGCCACTCCGATCTATTTTTGAGTTGCTATTGTATCAATAATGACAGTTGTTCTCATGCATTGAATGTTCTCCTATATGAGTTCAAGTCACTTTAATACTTTCATTTCATCATTACTTGAATTGTAAGCATTAGATTGATATTGTACTCCTTTAGTTAACCTATTTCAATTAAGCATTATGAATATACTTTGCATTCCATCCCCTCTGAGGACCAGGGGCAGCATGACGGGCTCAACCCTTGTGGGAGCCCACTTTACACCATATGTTGATATGTCTTCAAACAACAACATGACTTATCCTATACCTACACATGAAACAAACATGTTAGATAAAATCAGTGAAGTAGAATGATTGTTTCTTTTCAATCTCTCTTGCATGTGAATGACTTGTATCTGATTTAGTGCACTATAGGCAATGTATTATGCCTCTGCTAATAGGCACATAGGGAACTCATAACCGGAGCTCTAATAGGTCTCTTCCAATCTTGCAGGTTCTTATTAGAGATCAGAAGTAAGGACAAAAGGCAACCTCAAAAACCAAAGACACTGATCAGGCAATGATGGCTATGATCCTTCCCCCTCCTATTTCTATATGCATAGTATATTTCTTATATCTGTACTAGTTTAGCTATTCCCACGGCTTGTGTGGGACATTTGATCTAGCATGTTTTCATTCAATGCAATGTTTATTTCTTATATGTATCTCATTTGTGAAATGAATAATCGTTGTAGTGAAATGAAATAACTTATCTCTCAAGCAACCTTCTGCAAATGAATGATGATTTGAAAATTCTTTTTCTCTATTGAACAATTGAACTATAACATAACTAAATATCTCCAACACTTCAACTATACAAACAAGATAATCATAGCATAAAATGTTAAAACTTTCAACCTAAATGAACTTGTTGTACCAACTCTGCCAATTTGAGTTGTAGGTGAAAAAAGGTAACAGATGATAAAGGAGAAAAATGGCATGTAACTTTTGACTATGATAACATTTTCTCACGAAATCTTGACACATTATCTAAAATATAAGTATAAAACTCATGATCAAATGATTTCACCTCAATGTGCATAGAACTCTTGTTTCAATTGTTTCTAAAAATTGTCGACGAAAAATCAAAAGTTTAAAATCTCCCAAACCATGAGGCTTCTCGATCTAGAAACTGGCCATATTAGGCAAAATGATGTTGCAAACACTGCCACAAAAATAATTATGCACCATTTATTATGGATTTCAAGATTTAATTATTTTCATAAATCAGCCACCTTACGCATCTGCTTCTAGGATTTCAACTAAAATGATGGAGATCCTTCTTCAAACTGCTGAATGACTTAACAATTTAGCAGTTGTGACTAGGAGTGATTCAATGTAGGGATTTTAACACCAAAATTTAAAATTGGGCAAGTTGAAAATGAGGCTAACAACTGGCTCTAACTGCAACAAGGACTGTAAAGGACGTAGAATGAACCAAGAATCTCTAGAAATGAAAAGTACCTTAAATCCATGGGGCTATAGAGTCAGGAGATAATACGATATACAAGGGGAATAAGAAGACTCAAGTAAGAGACAACAAAGAGACAAGGCAAATGACAAAAGACACACAAGAACTGAAACAACACAGACACAACAAAAACTCCTAATTAACCTATTTATATGGTAGGTGATTCTTACCTCAAACTTGCTCTAGGATTATCATGCAAAACCATTAACAGGTTGAGAAAAATAGACACCTGTATGAAAAAGAGATGTGCAAGGATGAGGTACATGCAAACTTAGTAGCCTTTTCTAAACGATGAGAAAAATAAAATATAGGATATATAAGGACCCCTTGAATTGTACACCAAACAACCATTTCTCATCATAAGTTTCTTAGTCCTTTTGAATCATGTTGGTATTGCTCTGTTTAGTGTTGATCATATCTTCTGGCATCATGTTGAGCATACCAATTTTCTCTATCTGAGGACTCTTTTGATAACTTGAATCAAGGAAAATTGAATCATGAACCAAACAACCTTTATGTGAACCAATAAGAGAAGAAAACTCAATATTCTGTAACTGATCCTTCTGATGAGTAATGTCCTCCTTAATCAGTGAATCATATTTTGCAAAGGAAAATTCCTCCTTCTTCCCCATTAACAACTCAGGGTGTGCTTTATCGAAGGATTACACATGAGGAAGAGAAAGTGATGAATATGCATCACACACTTTATCATTCTAAAAATCCTCTTCTATAGTTGATGAAGAAGAAATAACATGTAGCTCTCCACTAGTCCTTTGAATACTTGCAGTTTTAGAACTTTGACCTCCTTTAACATTACTCTCACTACTCTCTTCAACATGATTATATGAAGATAAAGGATTGAGGCATATGATAAAATCACTTAAACAAAGATATTCAAGAACCAATTCATTTCTAGCCTCTCTTTGTGTAGATCCACACCCATTATCCTCATGATCTTGTTTCAAATTTGGAGTGGGAGTACTCAACACTTCATCTTGAGTAGTAGTTTTAGTTTCAATATTTGATTATTCTTCTTCAGTATATGATAAAGGAGAAAGGACGACATCTTATTCACAAATAAAATCATCATCAAGAGTGTTGAGATGCCAATCCGTGATGGAAACCTCATGAGAGAGATCTTCTAATGCTATTTCATTATCATTCTCCTCCTTCTCAAGTTGCATGCATGTCAGGAAAGCATTTTGTGAGTCATCTTCATCCTCTTTGTTTACACTTTGGTCCAAAATTTCTTCTACATTCCCTCAAACATTAACTGATGGGAGGATTTACAACCTCAGACCCAAAACCCGTTTATAGAAATACACTATCAAAGAGGTTTGCAAAAATACTGATAGGAACTTCAAATCAAGAATGGTTGGAGGTTGAAAAAGCTTCTGCATAGTCTTAACAATTCCATACTAATGAATGGGAAATGGATTTACATAGCAAAATGTTATGAAAAGAAATAGATTACAAAAGTTTATATTATTAACAAAAAATAACATTACATAACTACCAATCGGCCTACACAGTAGAACTATGATTTCATACCATCGACTCTACTTAGTCTCACTCTATCTACTTTAGATTTCACTTTCCTTGCTAGTCTCTAAGGCCACTATGAACAACGTCTTCTTTCTATCAAGTATCAGCCTCTTTCTCACTAATCCGTCGACCTTCTTTTCAAAAACCATCCTCTTTCTATCGAACTCTCTTAGTCATCCCCCCTCAACAATGTTGTCCTCCTTAAATATGCCTTCCAATGGGGTTTTAATGTTCTGTAGAAATAATAAAAATTTCACCACGTTGCTGCCACTGGGATATACCACGATGACCATGACCGACACATCAATATCTACTGCATAAGAAATTAAAACTATCGCTGCCAGAGAAGAATATCCATAATGCCAAAGATATGGCCATGCACACATCGATGCCAATATTTTAATGATAAATAATTGTTGTTTCTATACTTGACCGAGCACAAGAATGGAGTAAAGATTATAACAAATCTTAATTGCTTTTCCAACTGTCCTAAACTACCAACCATGGTTTCTTTAGAAATATGGCAAATATAGGTTTAGAAATGGTCATCAGAGATAAATAGAATATTCTGTCACTCTGGCGATAGGAAGATCATCATAGGTTGCACGAACATAGCAAACAAAAACCCCACACTTAAAAATAAATGCAAACCAAAATTAGAGGGAACGGGATACCACTGCATCATTAACCATGTCACAGAAATCTTTCTCAAAAGATATAGTTGTGGAACCAGAGCAAGTTGTCACAAGAGGAGTGACATTCTCCAAAGAAACTGAGAACGTGCCATCATTTGGAAATATTTTTGCTTCATTATTGCACACTTTCATACAACCTTCTTTTTCCATCTCCATCACTTCTTCTTTTTGCTCTTCCTTAAGTGGGCATGCATGTTCCGATGAGTTTCTTTTAGGCCTTTGATTAGAAGATGTTTCATTCAATATCGGTTCATTTGTAGGAAAAACTTTTACTCCTTCATAACTATCCTCATCATGCAAATTATATATCTTAGCATGATTTCTTTTATCTTCTAGTGCATGAATCTCCTTTGATAGGGAGTTGTGATCATGACAAAGAAAATGAGTCTCCTTCCCATCTTTTTGTTCAATCTTTCACAATGTTTGAAGCAAAGAAGGATGAACCTGGTTAGACGCAAATTGCATGCCACCATAGAAATTCTTCAGGAACTCCACTTGCTTGGGTTCATCAAGAACTTGATTTTGTTGAGCAGAGGAAGCAGAAAAAGGATAATCTTCATCATCACTATCACTGTCTGATTCAGGAAGCTGCCTATTATGCCTCTGCATTCTTTGATACCAAACCATTTTCAGGGTTCTTTCAGATAGAGTCACCAATCTCCTTTCATAGGGAGGTTTTGAATTTCACTTCTTCGATCCCCAGTAGAGTCACCAAAAACCTGTTAGTAAACAGATTGGTCGCTGCAAATATCACCTTGAAAATTAACTCTATTCGCCCATAGAGCAGCGACAAACTGACCAATAGTTGGAGAGATCACGATAAAGCAACAATCTTCCTCTGCATTTGAGAGGGGCAGCTCCCTCATATGATGGGGGTATTTTTACTTTCTGTGTACTTCTAACCTGAAAGTCCATAAAGGAGAAAATGCAAAACTACAGGAAAATAACTAATAGAAATCCCAACAATAGACATACGAATATCAGCTAAGATTTCACAACAGATATGACAAATTACAAAGGTGTTTTAATAGAAAATATGTTTTGATGTGCAATGACAATGAAAGAGAGATGATAAACCTCAATATATGAAAAGATATGCCACCTCAACACATTCAAACCAAGATACCAAGATATGAACATTATTCATTAAATCAATCATATAAAATACCAATAGTTTGCACAATTACATAGAAGGATTACTAATTTAACATATAGGAAATCAACAATGACAACACATGAATACATTTAGAACATACGAACAAAAAGCATTCTTCATTATCTCCTTGAAATTATACAATTCCAAAAACTCTTCTATACATAGTGTCAAGAAAAAAAGTCTTCATTCAATCTCTCTGAGTAGTTCTCAAAGTTTTCCCCTCTTGTAAAAAGTCCCCAAAAAGCCCCTTTTTACATATGAAATAGCCTTGTATTTATAGGCTTCTCTCCAATAACTACCTTGTAACTACTTTGTAACTACCTAGCAACTACCCTTTTGAAATATAATAATTTAAAAATAAGCTTTTATTCCAGTTAGATTTTACCTAACTTTTCCAGAAATAAAGCTTATTTTCTAACTATTATTTATAACAAATGACATAAGTCACTTTAAAAAAAGGTAGCTAAAAACTTGTAAAATTCAAGTTATGAATTTCGCTCGGTTACTTTCCATCTCTGTTCGCTCCGTTTTGGTGTTCAAAGCTTTCCAAATTTTGATGAATCCTTTGTATACTTGAATCTTAGACTCCTGTGTTCATGTATAAAAAACATGGATTGTGGAAATAGTATGTTTTTTACCAAACACATCATCATGATAGTCATATATTGAATAATGTTGCATATCTCTCTGCTTTAATACAATCATAAATTTTTATTAGAATTCACTACTCATCTCAACTTCTCACTCACCATTATCCAATGAAGGCCTGTTGAAGGAGACATTGTAATTTTCACATAATATACACCAGCCACCTTGAGGATTCCTATACATGGCTTTGATCATTGTAGACTTGTCGTCTCCAGAACAAATGATTTTTCAAGATTTGCAACATTAGTTGTCATTGTATGCGACCATGTTGCACTCCCATTCATTTGGGACACTACTTCTCACAATCACTTCATGTGCTGGTAGTGGATATTGAGGGAGTCCTAAACATCAAGCTGCCATTGCCCAAGCCTTGCTTGATAATTCATATGTATCGAATGGCTCAAGGAAAAACGACTAAGAATCTATTACAAAGCATAAGAATACCAACAACATTCTCCATCAAAACATGTCTAGGCCACATAATGTTTACAACGTCTATGTATACAACCATCTAATGATTTTTAGGATCACCGAGATGAGTTTGAACATTTCTGAATCTATTGAATCCACTAGCTTCTGAGTAGGCAACCATACTTTACTAGATTTTGACAAATCCACTAAATACCTGAAAACATTTATAAAATATTTCAATGCATGTGGTAGACAAATCACCTCGCACATCCACATACATTGAGATCTAATTCCCTTCCCTTATATGGCATAGTTCCATTTCCTCATGTATTTAGATCCAATTCTTTGATTGCATTTCTACAGTCACTTAACTTTAATGTCGGGGAAGATTTATAGCTCATGTCTATCTCTTTTCAATTTTCATGGTAATCCTTCTTTTACTTTCAAAATACTCCCATAATGGTCTCCTCAAAGAAGATGATTCAGCAGATAGAGGTTATCTTAAGACATAATTCTTGATGTTTAGAAGCACATAGGTCTTCATAATAGTATCTTCCAGATCTTTCCTCCAATTTTATTCATCAGGGTCATTTCCATTTTTGTTCTATATGATCCTTTTCAATAGAGTCTTCAAAGTAGTTTCGATAGGAACAATGTGTGATGTTAGACAACTCCTATCAACTTCAAACCTGTCACTAACCAAGATTCAATATGTTCTTCGTTTAATGATTGAATAATCTATATGTTTGTGTGAAGATGCCTTTAAAACAACCAACTCTTTCCACATCTCTATGGAAGACTAAATTAGGATAAACACAATTTACATCGGAATGGCATTGGCATTGGATAAATTCTCTAGCCTCACCAATACTAAGTTGCTTGCATACTTGCCCAAGTCGGAGTAGTCCAGAACAAATATATATGACAATTGAAATACCTTTTTTAGAGACTTTGTATCAAACACTACTCTCAGTCTAATTTGTTGATTTGGCATGTGTGTGAAAAGTAGAAATGATGGCCATGGAATTTGGCTTTATAACTAGAAGTTGAATTTGAATTGCGCCCACCGTAAATAGTTTTTTTTAAACTCCTTTTCAACATGTCCATTTTGTGAATATCCTGCAAAATATCTTCCAACTTTTGTATTCATTTAGATGCCATTTCTTTGACGCATTCTATCAAACAGCCTATATTCCTTTATATTGTTTCAAAAATTCTTGGTTTAGGCTTCTCAGCATGGCGCGCAAGTCTAGGAAGGTGCTAGCAAAGGTAGTAGTGCTTGTCTTTATAGCCGCCAATTGCAGTTGCTTTAAAGTTTTGAAAACCTTTTCAGCAATTTAATCCAATTTGGGCATAACCTATGATCATTGCATTCCATGAGATGACATCTTCTTTGAGGCATTTTGTCAGACTATTCATGCGCCCTGCCTGTGATCTTACTTCATGCATATATGTCTTCCATGACGGCTACAATTACAATAGTTAACAAAAATCAGAATTTTGTTATACTTTTAATGGGTGCCCATACTTTGTAGGTTGAAAGAGGACGTTTATAAAGGTTGTGGGGTTGGGCTTCATGCTTGCCAAATATAATAAAATTTATTTTATTCATATCGTGTACCCATTGTAGCCCATGAAACCACATATCTTTGGAGTATTTTGTCAGATGGTTGATGTGCTTTGTCTTGTTTCTACATTTGGCATACATGTTTACCAGTGCATTTCCAATTATAATATTTAACAGGAATCCTCCATTCTTTCTGACTTACAGCCACCTTGTTAACTACATTTACTTGAAAACTTCTAAAGTATTGACAACAAATTCATATTGTACACATCCTTGCAATGATTTCATGCTGTGAGACTAGATCTCTTTGAGGTATTGTGCCAAACCATTCATGGGTTTTGTCTAATGCAGATACATCTTGCTTACATGTTTCCCAGAGTGTTTCAAAATATAATAGCATATATAAACCCTTCCTTGGAGCTCATGGTTTGGAAGTGGTTGCAGGAATGTCAACTCGAAAGTTTCCACAACCTTTTCAACAACCCATTTTATAGTGAACGTCCTGCTGTTATTGTATTCCATGAGATTACGTTTTATGCTGTCAACCTATTCATGTGCATTGTCTATACTTCCTCATTTTGCATATCAGTCAACTAGAGCATTTGAAAATGCTACATCTGACAAAAATCCTTTTTCAACTATGCTTTGATGGATATCAAACCTTATTTTAAAGCTTGCATTTTTGCATGGGCAGATGCTGGTGAAGGTTGTGGAATGTGAATGAAGACCAATTTATTTCCTTTGCAAGTGCCTTCTTGAGTAGTTATAAAAACTACTTTTCCCTCAACATGCCACAAATGACTACTTTCATTGGAGTTTTAAAATACTTTGATACTTTGTTCTAGAACTTTCTGGGCTTAGCCCATGCGACTATCGGGGTGTGCCTTGTTACCACCCTTTTTTTTTTTGTAAAGTGTTATTTTATTTTAATATATAACTTGTATTTTCATAAAAAAAATGCTTTCAAAACTTTGGAAGGGAGCCGACTAAGGTTTTAAAACAAATTTGCATGGCTGATGAAGGAAGAGATCTTTACCGGTGATTTATAAGACTTTTCAAATCTTCTTCGAAGGTTAGTGATAGTTGCAAAACTAACCACAATCACTAACAAAGCATGAGTATCCTTTGTGTGTTGGACAGGTTTCTAACTTCAATGACTTCTCCTTCATCGGTATTTTTAGAAGTTTTGACAACTTCATCGAGGAAGTTGGTAACTTTCAAAAGTTAACACTTTTACCGATGGAAAAGCTATCCTTTATTGGCACTTTAGATGGTTTTCAAAACCTTGGTAGTGTAGCAACCACATCTGAAATGACAAGAAAAACTAGGTTTTCACAAAGGTAAAAAAAATTTTTTACTAGGTAATCAAATACAAAGAAACTTATCTATTACCAAGTATACCTTTTTTTTTCACTTTAACATAAACATGATTTCATTTTTCATAAAACTGAAAGAAATAATATACATTAAACATTTTGTTTTCTAACAATTTGAAATTTTCTTGTAACAAATAATATATTGGAAACATACCATTAACATGCATCTCGATTGTCGACCCATCACATTCAAGACTCGGCAATCCTCAGTATTTGGAAGAGAAAGTATCTTCAAGGAGCTTAACCTCCAACCACAGACCGTCGGTCTCCCGCACTCCTTCCTAACCGGAAGTGGCCCTACCCTACTCAAGAGGATAGACTTAGGATAACCATCGATGTTTGCCATCTGAGCTCTGGTGTTGTAACTTACGTGTCTTGTTATCGTGCAGATCCCTAGATACCCTCTAGTCATGCACGACTCTCCACAAGAAACGCCATCCAGTCACAGTGAACATTCGATGCACTTGAGGATTGTGCACCACCTTGGCCAAAGGATTTGTTTTTAAATAGCCTTCTAAGAACGCATGAACTTAGTTCACCCACCCTACTCGACTTAAACTGATCGAAATCCTACAGTTTCCTATTTGTAAGGTTTAAACAAATGTCGACCTCGATGACCTCAAGGTTTTAGGATTTTCTCCTTAAATAGCACATGGCGCAACATTTACTCTAATCCCGAGTTTATGGTTTCACAATCTCATATTCATGAAAAACATCGTTTAATAACGCCCACTCCTAAGTGGTCTCAAACTTGGCTATTCAGTTCCCATAAGTTTATATGACATACTCATGTATATAAAACAATTACTCGTAAGCCCGGAGTTTAAAGGTTTGGACTCAAAAAGGTCTTCAATAAAATAGAGACACAAGAATCGTCGCATGCCACTTAATTAAAACACAAAAGCGGGTTCCATAACCCCTACCCATGTTAATTCGCAAAAACAAAACCCCCACTTGAGTTGGTTGCATTAACATCACTTGTTGAATCTAGTAGTTCATCGCCATACAAAAAAAATACTCTATTTGAGTAATGTTGATGACTGGTCTTGGGTTAACAAATGTCTTTAGAGTAAACGTAATAATTTAAAAGCTTTCATAGATCTTTTAGATTAGTAAATGGATGATTTTAATAATTGAAAAGTGTTTCAATCTGGTAACAATCTAATCCCAATGTGCAGATACTCTTAGATGTTGATCAATCTACACAAGTGGGATAATTATAATTGCTTAAATGACAACATGGAAAAGGTTCGATGCTAAGCACGAGTAGGAACATTTTAACCTACGCAAGAATGTCTCAACAATCATGTCACAAACACTTATTCACAGTCAGAGAGCCAAACTGTGGTTAAAATGAAATATTTTGGTTCACTGGCCATATACACAGACACCCCGATGTGCTCTTCATTTTACAACCAAAAATACATTGTTACATTATAAGTTTTGTCGACTAAGAAGCATAGCTTATTCTAAGCTTTCCATGCTACAACCAACTAATCTCTCCACAACATATTTATACAGAAACTACAATGCAACTTATATGGGATATTCTTATTCCAAGATTAAACGAAACGTAAGTTTTGGAAACAGAACCTCCTACAATAAAAGTAACACACAAACACTGCCAACCAAGGCATAAACAACGTGCAAGACTATGCAGAGAGAGAAAGGTTAGAACCTGTTACAATACTGATGAGTTTCACTCTTGACTGGACGACCTCGCTGCACCCCCAGTGTCGTCCTTCCTCAGACTCTCACCCACAACACCTCCTATCCCCCGTCCTCTCTGGTTTTTCAAAACTCTCTAAAACCACGACAGTCCACTCAAGGTGTAGCGCTTCATGCAAGAGAAAATTCCTCCAAAATCCTATGAGCCTTGCTCATTAACTCCTCCTATCTCCTACCCAACCACCACTAAGAGAATCCCCCCATTAGCTCTACCATTTTTCCCTTCTAAACTCCCCCACTCGCGAAGGATTCTCTCTCATTTAAGTCTGTTCTCCAATTCTAACTACCACCCCGCATAACTCCTCAACTGCGAAGGAAAATCACTCCGCTCCGCCTGCGGTTTCATCTTGTTTCACAACAACCACAGCGCCCACTCTCATGACAGAGCATCTGCAATCATTAAACGGTTACATCCTTTCATAACCGCATAACCTCTCTCTCGCACCACAGTGTAGAAGAATCTCTGCATTGAATTCTCTGTCGTCCCATGCCTAAACACAAGGGTCAACATAACTGACTTTATACCCGACTTCCCACTTATCACGACCATTAAAAAGGTGGTAGCTCCTATGGCGACGTGGCTTGTAAATGGATATAACAACCCTGCCTTCACTCGAATACTAAGGCATCTAATTCATTCAAGAGCCACTAAAAGATGAAATGTGGAGTTAAGCTCGACAAGGCGGCGGTTAAGAAATGTCTAGAGCATCTTTTTGGTCGAAAAGGAAAAAGAGACAAAGACCATCTTATTAAGGAAACTCAAGGTTAGATCGACAACAACTCGCAGTCAAAGCTAGAAGAAAAGACTCATGCTAAACAACGACCAAAACAAATTATTACACACTATGGCTTCAAATTCGACATTCGTCGATTTCTAGAAAGAATAATTCACTACACAAGTTCGACGCATTTTACGACAATCACGATGGATTGAGCGTAACACAAACAAGTTTCCTACATTGTTAGACGCACAAAGCTGACTTCTCGTATCTTCCGACTACGAAACATGATTCACGATTCCGCCACAAGTAGGTTCTTTTAATTACTTATAAATGAAATAATAAGTCTATATAAGTCAACTTGCTATGGTGGACTTACGACGACATCGATGACTCCAAGATTCTATATGACGACTTACGAGAAGGGTGTTACAACTTATCTTCAGACGTCGACATCTAGTCTTAAACTATCCCAGTCGAAAAATAAGACTAAAATAATGGCTTCAAGGTTATCGACCTGTTTGGCGTTCTCATTAACAAACACCCATGGTTAATTTCCAGAATCTATACTCTCTCTCAAAGATACTTTCTCTTCCCGTAGAATGTGGTCCACCTATTCCTACAACGACAGTCTCACATACAATTTTGTGGTCAAAGCACCTATGTTCCAAATCAAAACATAATATATCCAAAGCATCATTTCACTTAACAAAAAAGACATTTAGTCTACAATATCACATTGATCATAATCAATAGATTCTATAATTTTAGAGAACTAACTTTGTATAACAAATCATCAGTTTCCATATCATCCACAACATATTATATTACTGAAATTTTCAAGAATGTAAATAGCATAATTGATTCCAAAAAGAGGGATGTAACATATCCTTCCCCTTTTAAAAATCATCGTCCTCGATGATTAGGTTTATCAAGCAAAATTTAAACTTAAAACAAACTTTTTATAATGCAACATTAATGTCTTTGAAAAGTTTAGGAAATCTTTGGTAAATATCTTTATAGTCTTCCCAAGTGGTGCTATCCTCGCCATAATGGTCCCACTGTATTTTGCATTGCAAAACTTCTCGGTTACGTAAATGAAGTTTACGCATTTCGAGCACCTTGAGTGGCTCGATCACAACCACCCCGGGTTCTTGCATCTGTAAGGAATTCTAGTTAAGGATGTGGTTATTACCTACAAAATATTTCCTTAAATATGAAACATGAAAAACATTATGCATCTTAGACAAGGCTAGGGGTAGAGCAACTTTGTAGGCAACCGGATTGATAATCTCAAGAACTTCGAAAGGTCCGACATAATGAGGAGCCAATTTCAAAGGTTTACCAAATTTTATAGAACTCTTTTGAGGTTTCACTCGCAAAAGCACTTTCTCGCCAACAGAGAAGTGTCGAGGCACTCGTTTGCGATCTGCATAACTCTTTTGCCTGTCATTGGCTTCTGCCAACCTCTTCCTAATCATTTTTACTTTTTCTTCCATATCCGCAAGCATTTTAGGTCCAATGCTTATCCTATCTTCCAGCTTATCCCAGTTTATAGGAGTTTTGCATTTCCTTCCATATAATGCTTCAAATGGCGCCATCTTAATGGTAGAATGATAGGAGTTGTTATAGGCAAATTCGACAAGAGGTAGATATTCCTCCCACCTGTATTGCTAATCCATACAATACATTCTCAAAAGGTCTTCTAATACCTGATTCACTCTTTCTGTTTGTCCATCTGTTTCGGGGTGATAAGCAGTACTTACATTCAGTTTAGTCCCTAATGCAGAAAATAAGGTTTGCCAAAACTGTGAAGTTATCCGAGCATCTCTATCAGATATAATCTTTTCAGGTACCCCATGCAATCTAAAAATTTCTTGCACAAATTTTTGAGCCAAAAGATGTGCTCCATCTGTCAAATTTCCTGATATGAAATGTGCGACCTTGGTTGGTTTATCCACAACAACCAATATTGCATCATGCCTATTCTTAGACATTGGTAACCCCTGGACAAAATCCATACTAACAACTTGCCATTTCCATTCCGGAATATCATGCGGGTATAACAATCCAGCAGGATGTTGGTGTTCTGCCTTAACTCTCTGACACTCCAAACAACTAGCTACAAACTTTGCAGCATCGCTTTTCATTCCCTTCCAGAAATATAGTGGCTTGACATCGGCTAACAATTTTGTTACACCAGGGTGTCCAGAGTAAGGAGCACAGTGAACTTCCTTCCACACAAGGTTTCTAAGTTCTACTGAATCAGGAACATAGATTCTTCCCTTGAATCTCATCAAACCATTGGGTTCAAAACTGAATCCGTCATATCTTGGGTCCTTAGGGTTTAAGTGCAAACCCTGTTTCACTTGTTCATAATACTCATCTCTAGATAAGTTTTGCATTACTAAGTCTTTAAAGTTAGCATGTATGGAGATTATAGAGGCTATGTGCCTTCTTCTGCTTAAGGCATCAGCTACTTGGTTTTCCTTGCCTTTGATATAAGAAATTTCAAAGTCATAATCTGATATTAATTCCAACCATCTCCTTTGCCTTGCATTGAGATTAGGTTGCGTAAATATGTAGCGAAAGCTTTGATGATCAGATTTTAGAATAAAAGTCCTTCCCAACAAATAATGTCGCCACATCTGAAGGGCATGAACCACTACTACCATCTCTAGGTCATGAGGAGCATAGTTTTGCTCATAGTTTTTCAGCTTCCTTGACTCATAGGCTACTACCCTGTCATCTTTCATAAGTACACCTCCCAATCCTTCCCCCGAGGCATCAGTGATAACCTCAAACTCTCCCTCAGGATCAGGAACTTTCAGAATTGGAGCGGTTGTTAATTTTTCTTTTAACAAGTCAAAAGCCTTTTGACATTCATCCGTCCAAACAAACCTTTTTCCTTTTCTCTGCAAGGAGGTAATTGGGCTAGCAATGCTTGAGAAATTCAACACAAATTTCCTGTAATACCCTGCCAATCCCATGAAACTTCATACCTCTGACACATTGGTAGGTTTAGGCCATTCCATAATAGCTTTTATTTTGGCTAGATCAACTGATATCCCATCGGCTGATATTATGTGCCCCAAATACTGTACTTCTTTCTGAAAGAAGGTGCACTTGGAGAGTTTCGCATACAATTTGTGTTCCCTTAATCGTTGCAAGACTATTTGAAGATGTCGTGCATACTCCTCTCCATTTTTGGAATAGATCAGAATATCATCAATAAAAACTAACACAAACTTGTCAAGACAATCTCTGAAAACACTATTCATGAGATTCATGAAAGTAGCAGGTGCATTGGTCAATCCAAACGGCAACACCGTGAACTCATAATGACCATACCTTGTTCTAAATGGTGTCTTAGGAATATCTTCGTCTTTCAACCTTAACTGATGATATCCAAATCTCAGATCTATCTTAGAAAAGACTGATGCACCATGCATTTGGTCAAATAGATCATCAATACGTGGCAAGGGATACTTGTTCTTTATAGTCGCCTTGTTAAGCATCCTATAGTCTATACACAGCCTTAGAGTTCCATCTTTCTTTTTGACAAATATAACTGGGGCTCCCCATGGTGATACACTTGGCCTAATTAGATTCTTAGACAATAGCTCCTGCAACTGAGCTTTTAATTCCATAAGTTCGGTGTTAGTCATACAGTACGGAGCTTTAGAGATTGGCTCCGATCCTGGTTTAATATCTATGCCAAAATCAAATGTTCTCTTCAGAGGCAAGCCTGGTAATTCCTCAGGAAATACATCCCTAAAGTTGCATAGATATGGATATCTTTCCTCAAGTGTTTGCTTCTCCAAGGTTTCCTCTACAAGGTCCATTTTGACTACAAAAAGTTGACATCCCTTTTGCCTAGCCCGTTTTAGTTGTTTTGATGAAATGGATCTAATCCTTATTTCCCTTTGTATTCCTTGGAGATTTACTATTTTGCCCGTCTCATCCAGACACTCAATGGTTTTATGAAAACAATCTACTTTGGCTCGATGTTTCCACAACCAATTCATTCCTAGGATGCATCATAGGACCCTAAAGGCGCTACGTATAAATTTGCCTCAGTGGTGAAGTTAGAAACATCAATCTTAGCTTCGAACAAACATTGCTCTACCTGAGCCTTTGAGTTATTTGCATACTCTACTGTCCATGGTTTTGACATAAAACTAGCTTTTCTAGAAAATTTACCTAAGACTCTAGGTGACACAAAATTTTTTGTTGCACCAGTATCAAATAGAATAGAAATAGGAACTCCAAATAAGGTACCTATCATCTCAATAGGGGTGATCTGATACTCCGCTTGTTGATTGTCAAGAGCGGCATGAATCCTTTGCTGAAATGCTTCCTGTTGTGAAGGAAGTTCCGTGTTCCTAGGCTTCCCATTCTGCTTCTTGTTAGGGCAATGGTTGGCATAATGATCTCCTCCACAAGAAAAGCATCCTCCTATAGGTCCTCGCTTCTCAGATGGCCTACTTGCAGAATCATCATTCTTCCTAAAATTAGCATTTCTCTTATAACGTTCGCCTCTTCGCCCATTACCAAATCCCCCTTGATTCTTTTGATTTCCCTTATCAAACCTCCTATTTCCATATCCATTCTCATTTTTCCTTTTATAAGACTGATCGTTGTAGTTCTTATCAAAATTCTTGTGTTTCTTGTCACGGTAAGCAGAGATAGATTTGATCTTCTGCTCCTGTTTAATTGCCTTTTCATAAACTTGATCCATTGTGCTTGCACCATGCACCTCCACCTCACTGCCGATCTGAGGATTGAGTCCCATGATGAATTTTCTGATTCGGAACCTTTCATCCTTTTGGTATTGAGGGACATACTTCAGCAGTCTAGTGAATTTTTCTGCATACTCAACCACAGATAGTTCACCTTGCCTGAGTTTTGGAAATCTGTTAACTTCTGATCAAAATATAACTGAGGTAACCACCGTTTTCAGAATAGTTCTACAAACTCATCCCATGTCACCTTCAAGGGACTTAATTCCAGCTCCATTTTCTTATTCATCCACCAAGTGGACGCTTCCCCAGATAGCTGATAGGCTCCCCACACGGCTTTAGTAACCTCAGAATAATTTCTGATCTCAAAATATTTCTCCATCTCCGTTAACCATGCTTTTGCTGCATCTCCAGTTTTCGTTCCATCAAACTTTGGAGGGTTAACCTTCTTTATATCCTTAGATAACTCTAATGCAAGTTTATCCTTGGTTTTTCTTTGGACTTCACTGTCGTCAGGATTTTCACTTGACGTGCCATTTTCCCAATGTTTACTCTTGCTTGTATAATGTGAGTTCTCGTTTCCACCCTCTGTGTTGCTAGTTTCATCTATTTTCTTTTCCAGTTTGTTCAACCTTTCCTTGGTTTCAGTGAGCATGTTTAAAATCCTATCCAACTTGTCAGTGGAGTTTTCCCGAGAGTTATGACCTTCCTAATTCTCCCCCTCATTAAACTCTGATTGGTCCATGATAGTTTAGTTTCTCACCTGATTAAACATATACTAATCAGTTTTACGCTTATCATATTACATATCATCAAAAGAACACAACAATTGATCATAATCATAATTGTTCTCAAACCAAAATTTTGTCTTTATTCATTTTGCAAAATTGTTTCAACAACATTAGAGATAGACATATCTCAAGTTTTTACTCAGTATTATCTAGTGGAGTGTAACCTTCGGATTCATTGTCCGACACATAATCATGAGGTGTATACCCCTCAGACTCACTATCAGAAGATAGCTCAATAATCTTAGCTCTAGGTACTACACGAGGATCTCTAGTGATCATGGGTATAGTAATAGGTGCACTCTCAGGTACACTAACAGGTACACTATTAGGTACAAAACTGGGGCAGCAGTTGATCATGATTCGAGCTGCCATCCCTGCTCCCTCTAGGAGTTCTCTCCTCACTCGCTTAAGTCGTGACATTGCATTGGCTAAGGTTTCTACATCATCAAGCCAAATGTCATTCTCGTCATTAGTTTTCTCAATGGTCTTGATCATTGCAAGCTATTTCTGCTTAGCTTGCAAATAACACTTCTTACCCGCGAAGGATTTTCTTGCAGTTTTCTTGGTGTATACCATCCTGGCACAATAAATCAAATCATTAGCTACCCGCATAATGTTGATTTCCTAATCAGGTTAGTCAACTCATCAGCCCTAGTGTTGAACCTGGTTAGCTCTGATACCATATGTAGCAACCACATCCGAAATGACAAGAAAAACTAGGTTTTCACAAAGGTAAAAAAAAAAAATTTACTAGGTAATCAAATACAAAGAAACTTATCTATTACCAAGTATACCTTTTTTTTTCACTTTAACATAAACATGATTTCATTTTTCATAAAATTGAAAGAAATAATATACATTAAACATTTTGTTTTCTAACAATTTGAAATTTTCTTGTAACAAATAATATATTGGAAACATACCATTAACATGCATCTCGATTGTTGACCCATCACATTCAAGACTCAGCAATCCTCAGTATTTGGAAGAGAAAGTATCTTCAAGGAGCTTAACCTTCAACCACAGACCGTCAGTCTCCCGCACTCCTTCCTAACCGGAAGTGGCCCTACCCTACTCAAGAGGATAGACTTAGGATAACCATCGGTGTTTGCCATCTAAGCTCTGCTGTTGTAACTTACGTGTCTTGTTATCGTGCAGATCCCTAGATACCCTCTAGTCATGCACGACTCTCCACAAGAAACGCCATCTAGTCACAGTGAACATTCGATGCACTTGAGGATCGTGCACCACCTTGGCCAAAGGATTTGTTTTTAAATAGCGTTCTAAAAATGCATGAACTTAGTTCACCCACCCTACTCAACTTGAACTGATCAAAATCCTACAGTTTCCCATTTGTAAGGTTTAAACAAATGTCGACCTCGATGACCTCAAGGTTTTAGGATTTTCTCCTTAAATAGCGCATGGCGCAACGTCTACTCTAATCCCAAGTTTATGGTTTCACAATCTCATATTCATGAAAAATATCGTTTAATAACGCCCACTCCTAAGTGGTCTCAAACTTGGCTATTCGGTTCCCATAAGTTTATATGACATACTCATGTATATAAAACAATTACCTGTAAGCCCGGAGTTTAAAGGTTTGGACTCAAAAAGGTCTTCAATAAAATAGTGACACAAGAATCGTCGCATGCCACTTAATTAAAACACAAAAGCAGGTTCCATAACCCCTACCCATGTTAATTCGCAAAAACAAAACCCCCACTTGAGTTGGTTGCATTAACATCACTTGTTGAATCTGGTAGTTCATCGCCATACAAAAAAATACTCTATTTGAGTATTGTTGATGACTGGTCTTGGGTTAACAAATGTCTTTAGAGTAAAGGTAATAATTTAAAAACTTTCATAGATCTTTTAGATTAGTAAATGGATGATTTTAATGTTCGCATTACATTGTTATGGTTCGGTGTTTAGTGTTCAGTTCGTTGTAAGTTATTTCAGGCAGTTAAACCAACTTCAACTCCTCATAACTGCAATAACTGCAATTCTCTCAGTTTTTATATATGCTGCTATTTTGTATCTGAAAACATCATCGAATGAATGATAATAAAGCATTTACAATTTTCTCATTTGGTATCAGAGCTTCTGCAATGGGAGGAAGGCGTCAGTCTGTGTGATCCATGGCTGTGCTATGTGATAGTTGGCAAGTAATTTTGTATATTCCACCGGTGCATAAAAGACGCGGAGGCAGTGAAGTGGAGGATACACTGCTGCAATAAGAACTGGCTAGAGATGAGCATAGAAAGCAGAAATCCGTTCTTTGATTGAGGATACATTGCAAGGGATCTGAAACTGAATGGCTGCATACAATATTTGAGGCATATGAAAGTCATTGCAGGCGCATTACTATAAAAGAAGACTTCAATATTTATTTAGAGCGCTGTTCCAACGTGGGTTTTATAAGCAGTGGGGCTGCTCCCTCTTTATCCTCAACGACGGTGGTTACCACCAAGCCACTGTAGAAGGTAGACCTGTAAGGGATTTATGGTTTGAAGATATAGTCTGCAAAAAGTACATGTCCATTATCATCTCAAATTGGTATGTATTGTAGTGTATGAAGTGCAAACTTTATAAGTAAATATATTTAAGTCTGAGTAAGAAGTCAATCTTTTGAGTATTATCTAAAATGGAGATCCCATTAGACAAGTATTCTGGTTCCAATTTTCATACTTGGAGAATGAAAATTCAAATGCAACTAATGAATAAAAATTTATGGGCAATAGTAAGTGGAAAGGAAAAAGCACCTACAGATGCAAATAAGTTATTAGATTGGAGTAGTAGAGATGACAAAGCCAAGGCTATAATTGGTCTTGCTCTTTCTGACACTGAATTGCACCATATTGATTTGGATAAATCATCAGCCGAAATTTGGGATAATCTAAATAAATTGTTTGGAGCAAAAGTTGTTAATGCAAAATTTTCTCTAAAACTTCAATTATTTCGATTTAAGATGGAAGATGGAATCACAATGTCAAATCATATAAATAACTTGCAATCTCTCATTAGACAGCTAGCAGAGGTTAAGGTTACAGTAGATGATGATGATGCTAGGGCCATCCTATTAAATAGCTTGCCTTCAAAATACAACAATGTTGTTTTTACTCTCAGTCAAATATCTTCACAAACTCTAGAAGGTATGATTTCTGCTCTTCTATCAGAAGAGAAGAGAACAACAGAAGATTCAGAAGATGATCCTTAGGAGAAAGCATTATTTTCAAGAAGCAATTACAAGAGATCAGAGAGAATCAAATGTTTTTATTGTAAGAAAAACGGTCACATAGCTTGGGATTGTAGAACTCGAGTGAGTGATGTTCTTAAAGGAAAGCTCAAAAATGAAGGAAATCTTGCTTCCATTGAAGATGATAAGGACCCACCAGATATTGAAGATAAGGATCCACCAGATGGTGCTATTAATTTCTGTGGATATGCCCTTTAAGCAAGGTTAGATTGGAGGTAGGCGGCATCGGAGGATGGAGGATTTTCCATCATCTCAAGTTAACTTCTCGCTTTGAGATGATGCTTTGCATGAGAAGCATTTTTGGTTTTGGTTGTTTTGTTTTTCTTTGTTGTTGCTGACAGAGCTGACAGATTTGAAGAATGTATGTTTTGTGAAGATTTTGTTTTGGAGACAGGTTTGGGGTTTGGTGTTGAGCTCAATATGGATTGTTGTCCAGCGAGCTTCAAAGAGTATATGATCTTGAATTATACCCTTTCGCGGTCACTAGACAATATGGCAGAGATCTGTCGTATCTCTTAGGGGCCATTGTCGAATAATTCAAGACTCTGTGATTTGAGAGCTTGGGACTAAAGAGCTCAAGAACACAGCTCGAAGCGACGCCTTTCCGAGGGTAGACGAGACAGCATGATGGAGCCTCACTTGGTTCAGGATTTGTTCTTTGGGGGAAGATCTTCTACAAAATATGTATTCATATTATGTAATCAGCTTTGTTGAGTTTTTTAGCATTCAGGGGGTGTACCTTGGTACTATTGCAAGAACAATGTAATAAGGGGGGAATGTTGGCATTACATTGTTATGGTTCAGTGTTTAGTGTTCAGTTCGTTGTAAGTTATTTCAGGCGGTTAAACCAACTTCAACTCCTCATAACTGCAATAACTGCAATTCTCTCAGTTTTTATATATGCTGCTGTTTTGTATCTCAAAACATCATCGAATGAATGATAATAAAGCATTTACAATTTTCTCATTTAATAATTGAAAAGTGTTTCAATCTGGTAACAATCTAATCCCAATGTGCAGATACTCTTAGATGTTGATCAATCTACACAAGTGGGATAATTATAATTGCTTAAATGACAACATGGAAAAGGTTCGATGCTAAGCACGAGTAGGAACATTTTAACCTACGCAAGAATGTCTCAACAATCATATCACAAACACTTATTCACGGTCAGAGAGCCAAACTGTGGTTAAAATGAAATATTTCGGTTCACTGGCCATATACACAGACACCCCGATGTGCTCTTCATTTTACAACCAAAAATACATTGTTACGTTATAAGTTTTGTCGACTAAGAAGCATAGCTTATTCTAAGCTTTCCATGCTGCAACCAACTAATCTCTCCACAACATATTTATACAGAAACTACAATGCAACTTATATGGGATATTCTTATTCCAAGATTACACGAAATGTAAGTTTTGGAAACAGAACCTTCTACAATAAAAGTAACACACAAACGCTGCCAACCAAGGCATAAACAACGTGCAAGACTACACAGAGAGAGAAAGGTTAGAACCTGTTACAATACTGATGAGTTTCACTCTTGACTGGACGACCTCACTGCACCCTCAGCGTCGTCCTTCCTCAGACTCTCACCCACAACACCTCCTATCCCCCATCCTCTCTGGTTTTTCAAAACTCTCTAAAACCACGACAATCCACTCAAGGTGTAGCACTTCATGCAAGAGAAAATTCCTCCAAAATCCTATGAGCCTTGCTCATTAACTCCCCCTATCTCCTGCCTGACCACCACTAAGAGAATCCCCCCGTTAGCTCTACCATTTTTCCCTTCTAAACTCCCCCACTCGTGAAGGATTCTCTCTCATTTAAGTCTATTCTCCAATTCTAACTACCACCCCGCATAACTCCTCAACTACGAAGGAAAATCACTTCGCTCTGCCTGCAGTTTCCTCTTGTTTCACAACAACCACAGTGCCCACTCTCATGACGGAGCATCTGCAATCATTAAACGGTTACATCCTTTCATAACCGCATAACCTCTCTCTCCTACCACGTTGTAGAAGAATCTCTGCATTGAATTCTCTGTCGTCCCATGCCTAAACACAAGGGTCGACATAACTGACTTTATACCCGACTTCCCACTTATCACGACCATTAAAAAGGTGGTGGCTCCTATGGCGACGTGGCTTGTAAGTGGATATAACAACCCTGCCTTCACTCGAATACTAAGGCATCTAATTCATTCAAGAGCCACTAAAAGATGAATTGTGGAGTTAAGCTCGACAAGGCGGCGGTTAAGAAATGTCTAGAGCATCTTTTTGGTCGAAAAGGAAAAAGAGACAAAGACCACTCTTATTAAGGAAACTCAAGGTTAGATCAACAACAACTCACAGTCAAAGCTAGAAGAAAAGACTCATGCTAAACAACGACCAAAACAAATTATTACATGCTATGGCTTCAAATTTGACATTCGTCGATTTCTAGAAAGAATAATTCACAACACAAGTTCAACGCGTTTTACGACAATCACGACAGATTGAGCGTAACGCAAACAAGTTTCCTACATCATTAGACGCACAAAGCCGACTTCTCGCATCTTCCGACTATGAGACGTGATTCACGATTCTGCCACAAGTAGGTTCATTTAATTACTTATAAACGAAATAATAATCGTCTATATAAGTCGACTTGGTATGGTGGACTTACGATGACATCGACGACTCCAAGATTCTATATGATGACTTACAAGAAGGGTGTTACACCTTATCTTCAGATGTTGACATCTAGTCTTAAACTATCCCAGTCGAAAAACAAGACTAAAATAATGGCTTCAAGGTTATCTACCTGTTTGGCGTTCTCATTAACAAACACCCATGGTTAATTTCCAGAGTCTATACTCTCTCTCAAAGATACTTTCTCTTCCCATTGAACGTGGTCCACCTGTTCCTGCAATGACAGTCTCACATACAATTTTGTGGTCAAAGCACCTATGTTCCAAATCAAAACATAATATATCCAAAGCATCATTTCACGTAACAAAAAGGACATTTAGTCTACAATATCACATTGATCATAATCAATAGATTCTATAATTTCATAGAACTAACTTTGTATAATAAATCATCAATTTCCATGTCGTCCACAACATATTATATTACTGAAATTTTGAAGAAAGTAAATAGCATAATTGATTCCAAAAAGAGGGATGTAACAGGTAGAGCTAAACATTACTTTTGAAACTAAACACAACCTCCGATAATGCATTTGAAGTGATGTTCTTAATCCCGTCGGTGCCTTAAACAAGTTTTAAAACTTATTAAAAGGCTGACAATGTATTTCGGGTCTCTCTTTTTTTAAAGATTGGCAAGCTTCTTTAAGGTGCCATAAACTATGCTTCAACTCTTTTGAGAGCACTTTATGACTAAGTTGCCACTTTTGAATTATGGGTCATTAAGATATTGATTGTACTTTTCAAGATAGTACTAAAGTGAATGTAATAACTTAGAGATGAGAGACTCCTATACCTACATTCAAAACCAATTTTGAAAGATTCTTGTTATTTCATAGCCTTTCTTAGTGATTTGCCCCATTTTCATAAAACTTGTTTGTGAAACCTATGAAGACGATAAAGGGGAAAAATGGCATAACTTTTGAATATGGTAACATTTTCTCACGAAATCTTGACACATTGTCCCAAATGCAAGTATAAAATTCATGATCAAGTAATTTCGTCTTAATGTGCATAGAACTCTTATTTTAATTGTTTCTAAAAATTGCCGATGAAAAATCAAAAGTTTAAAATCTCCCAAACCATGAGGCTTCTTGATCTAGAAACTAGCCATATTAGGTGAAATGATGTTAAAAATACTGCCATAAAAATTATTTTGCACCAGCTATTATGGATTTCAAGATTTAATTATTTTCATAAATCACCTGCCTTACGCAACTGCTTCAAGGATTTCAACTAAAATGATGGAGATCCTTCTTCAAACTGGTGAATGACTTAACAATTTAGCACTTGTGACTAGGAGTGATTCAATATAGGGATTTTAACACAAAAAATTAAAATTAGGCAAGTTGAAAACGAGGCCAACAATGAGTCTCCCAAATTCCTCTACCAAGAGGATAAACAAGTATGGAGACAAAGGGTCCCCCTGCCGAAGACCCATAGAAGCACTAAACAGCTCAGTAGGCTCTCCATTAATAAAAATTGAAAAAGAAGTCAACATAACACAACTCATAACCCAACCCACCCAGTTAGGAACAAAGTGAAAAGCCAATAGCACCTTTCAGAGAAAAGTGCATTTAACACAATCATAAACCTTGGTCATATCCAACTTAACAGACATAGCTTTCTCCTTGGACACTGCCATTGAATGAATAACCTCCATCGCCACAACCACACCTTCCAAAATTTGTCTACCAAAAACAAACCCCCCTATTCCTCTGAAATCAACCTATTGAGCCAAGGTTTAAGTCTTTCTACAATTAGCTTTGTGATGATTTTGTTGTGCAAATTTTGCACACCGTTTCAAAATTTTCTTCACTGCATTTCAGATTCATGACACACTTTATCAATGGAGGTTCAGATATAGATTAAGATTGATTCAATAAAGATCTAATGGCAAAGCCTCTTGTAGCCACCTCATTAAGAATAATATAAGTTCATATTATAATAGTGTACTTATTGACAATAGTGTGCCACTTGATAACAAAGCACTTAGCCATGGAAATTCAAACAAGTACTACCTATGTATATGTATCTACCCATTCTCATGATGTATCTAAGTATTATGTGATCGATAGATCATGAGGCATATCCAAATGCTTCGATCTGACAAAGCTTCATCGACAGATCATAAGGAGTAGTATAGCACACAACAAATCAAAGGAAGACTTAACTATTTAAATGAGGCACTGCAAACATCATTTTAACCAATGGTGAAGCCACAAGATACGAGAGTACTACCAATGTACTGGAGACACATCATACATGGTGCAATCTTATTATAATGTGTCATTGACAAATATATGGTGTAGTCTTCATTCATGAGGAAGGTGCAGAAGAGGTGACGCTAGTTAGAATAATAGTATGAGCATTAAGTAAGGTGCCACCATGCATCTATTGCCAATGAAGAAAGTCGCCAGCCTCAAATGAAGACTGGGTACTATCAGAGTGAGGGCACTTTGAGCAAGTGAATGGTATAGTCATACAAACAATCAACCTTTATGCTAAAGACACATTATGAGGATATGGCGCTACATATGACTCCATTTCAAAGCCACTTGCAAAGTAGAGTGCAACATCTAAGACAAGAGGCAGCACATAAGCATAAAGATCAGAGACTCCAAATAATATAGAGACATAAACCGTTGAAAGCTAAAGGTTCAAGGCCCTGACCTATGATGAAGGCAGGAGCCATTTCAACATGGCATTGTTCCCGTACAATGACGCAGGTCATGAAATGGCAGCGATGTTTATTAGAATCCTATGTCTATTAGAAGGACGATGCAGGCCATAATATGAAGTAATGCGAGGAGGTTAAATACAATCTATAACATCAACGTGCCTCACCAGATAAAACAGATATCATATATAAATTATAAAAGGAGGATGATGTGCAGACTTATATCACGTTGGCACGGTCTTTTTGTTAGAGGATTAGTCACACACAACCATACGGAGACCATAGTGCAAGTAATGAAGTGAGTCACAACAAATCCCAAAGTGCTAGCATTAAAATAATACAATACCATAGTTTAAAGCTTCAGCATCGAGCACAAGGATCATAGCACAAGGCATGACCTTTGAGCCAAGGGATTGTGCTCTTGCCAACTAGGGTGTAGCTACGATGACGTTAGCACTGTTTGAAGCTCAAATTGCAAGTCTTATAGGATTTGACCTCTATTTTCATGTTGCGGTCATATAAACATCAGCGCTACCATATGTATGATGCCATAGAAGGAAGGTAGAATGAGCTTTTTGAATAGCTATCCAAAAGCTGCCCTAAACTCAAATGAAGTGGTCTCTATGCAAAGTAAAGTCAAATAAAAGCATTTTTAACAAAGGCACTGCTAGAATCATGAGCCGCGGTTTCAAAATACAAGGTGCAGCCCAAACAAATATAAACAGCAGGACAATGTGAGGTCATAGTAAGGTAACAAAGGCACAATACAATGTACAAATGATGGTGTTGTTTTAAAAGATCAAAGCACAAGCATCATTCAAAAGCTCCTGCATAGTCCAAAGAAAAATGGTGTAAGCCATAAACACTGCAGATGCAAGTTTAAAGATGGGGCTCAGCCATTATGATATAGGCGTGGTCTAAAAGGGCAATGTGGCATTTAGTTATTAAACATGGCATAGGTCACAAAACAAAGCCAGCAGAAATAAGATGGCGGTGCATATAAGAGAGCCACAACCATATGAATAATTGCATTCGTGACTCAGCTCAGAGAACAAAACAAGCACAAGGCATTTCAAATCTTGGCACATGCCATATAACAAATGGCACCTATGTGAAAAGAAAATGCTGCCTATGAGAATGGCGCAGCCCAAGGAGACTCCCAGCATCAGAATTCTACCTGTCAAGGTGCAGCAATAGCATAAGAATGATGCATCAATGTACAAAGGATCGGCCTCTGCAGAGTGACACACCACATGAATTATTGCCTTTAAACAAAGTGCTGCCACATATAACAAATGACGCTCTGCTACACAGGGTCGGTCAAACAGAAACCCTAAGAATTGCAGAGACACAGTGAATGAATGCAGCAAAATAGCAACTCTACGATGGAGGATGATCTAACGGTTCATGGGCATTTAAAAAAGGTAAAGAGAAGGCACCAGGAGCTGCTAGATGTCACTCCTGCGGGAGTTTAAGGAGCTCTGAGAAAATTTTGTTTTCAAGTGAGTGAGAATGTTGTATGTGGCTGAAGAAAAACCCAGATAGAAGTGTTTTATTTCATTTTATGAAATGTATTAAAGGGGTAGGTTCACGTGAGGTCATCAAAGAAGATAAATTCATTTTAAATGACAATGTTGAATCTCATTTGAATGTGGTGGGCCCCTCTACTAAGGCTTGACTTTATTTTAATATTAATAAGGAGTCTTATTTTAAAAGCTCACGAGAATTAAAAGTCAGATTTAAAATAATGAAGAGTCTATTACGAATATAGAGATACATGTGGGACCCTCCCAAAAACAAAGTAGAAGCTTTATTAAACAAAGACTCATTTTGATTCTATGACTCACGGTGAAAAGCAAATGCAACCCTAAAGTTTTCATATGCAGCCCCTTTCATTTTTACGGTAGTCACTTTATGCATTTCACGGGAAGTTTTACACACAGCGCAAAGATGGAGGCAAAGATATTTTTCCAGCCATGGAGGTTAAGCTATATTCATTGAACTAACGTTGCAGTTATTCAAGCCAGATTTTGGGGTAGATTTTATGGGTTTCAATTGCATATTTTCTAGGCTGTTAGAGAAGATTAGAGGAAGATTTTTGGGTTATAAATATATACATCCAGGTCAGAGGAAAGCAGCTCTACAGTTCTACACATAGATTTGACCACCAGATAGAGACATATTTTTTGCCTCAGTAGTTGTTCTCAAATGAGGGTTATAGCATTTTATAGGGTTTGACATTGTACAATGGGTACTTGTTTTAAATCTGGCACATCGCCTTAGCAGTTTAATTTCATATTGTATCTGTAATCTTTTTTCTCTTTCCCTTTCCAAAAACCCCCATTAAAAGGGAAGAGCCAGCTTCCATAAAATCTGGAGGTTATTCTGAGAAGTAATCCCACGTTTACAGAGTTTCCCATGTTGGTGCTGAAACCTGCGCAATTTTACACATCAACAAATCTTATAAACAACATTACATAGAGCTATTGGTCTAAAAAGATTTAGCTCCTTCCTTCTTAGGGATAAGATCCAGATTTAGCTCCTTCCTTCTTAGAGAGTTAGCTCCTTCCTTCTTAGGGATAAGATCTAGGAAAGTAGCATTCAAAGATTTCAACATTTGCTTGCTCCTATGTGACTCCTTAACCACGTCAAAGAGATCAAATTTGATAATCTCCCAAAACTCTTGAAATAATTCTACTGTTAAGCCATACAAACCAGGGGCCTTCCATTTTTTAGTTGAAAAACAACCTTCTCCAATTCCTCCATAGACATGGCTCTACAAATAGCCTCGTTCATATCATTACACACCAAAGGAGGAATACACTCAAAAACCTAGTTTTCCTCCTCAACAGCTAAGGGGGAGTCCTCTGTAAACAAAGAAGAAAAGAAATGAGAAGCCTCTATTGCAATCTCATGCCCAGAAGAAAGCAAAACTTGTTGGGAGGACACCAAGGAAGAAATGTCATTCCCATGCCTCCTATCTTTGACAACATTATGAAAGAAAGATATATTTCTATCACCCTCTTGGAGCTAGTCTATTCTTGATTTTTGCTTTCAAAAAATATCCTCATGAAACTCCCATTCAGCTAACTCCTTTAAATCTTATGTTTATCCTTGACATTCTCCATAGTGAGACCAAGATTTCTAATATGGTGAGTGATAAGATCCAATTGGGATTGAGCAGCTACCTTGGCCTGAAAGATGTTACCAAAACAATGTTTGTTCCACCTCTTAAGTTGCAACCTCTTAACAAAAGAGTACATAGCAGTACCAAAATCCATCTTTCCTTCACTCGACTATCTTACTATAAAATCTTAAAGAGAAGGTTCATGGAGCCACACCAATTGAAACTTGAAGGAAGGTTTTGATGGAGTCAGGTTGTCATTGATGTCAAAAAGGATCTCTTCATGTTGATAATGTGTTCTCAAGAGCACAATGTGTCTTCAGTGAGTTGTTTAGAGATGGTTTCTTGATGGTGTTTGGTTCAGGGATGCAGAGTGTTTGATACTTGATAAAGTTGTAGTTGATCTTGTGCAAAGACTTCATGAACAGATCTTCAAGGTTGGTTCAGATTTAATATAGGATGTCTTCAAGTGCTAAAGGTTTAATGCAGAGACAATATATTGTTTGTTTCTTATTTTCATTTCTTGCAAGACTTGTAGGACTTGTTGTTTTGATCATGTCTTAAGAGACCTTCATAGTATGATGTTAGTGATATGATGTTCATACTTTGGTTTCTTCTTGATTATGTTGATCAGATTCACAGGTCTAAGATATATGATCAGAGTTTACAAGTGGATCATCATTGTGACAGGATAGTGTGTTGATGTTTGATCTTTTACCTGCTATCTCAGCGTTGAAATTAGGGTTTGAATTTTTTGGGATACCTAAATAGATCCTAAGCTTCTTATGTTCAAAACATAGCTTTAAATTTAATGGTTTTAAAACCTTTATCATGCCAGTCATATATGTTTTGTACTTTATATTATATTGTGCCTCTGACCTACTATCGTAAGTAAAGTCAGGCCTCTAACCTACTATCGCAAGTAAAGTCAGGTGACTTACTAGAGCAGTTTTAAGACAAGTATGAGCGGTCCCATCTCTCTTTATCACCAGTGGAACAACTCTCCTCTAGAGTGCTAAAAATAAAGCCATCAAAGGCTTTGTTTAAAAATTTCATGGGTGCTAAAAAGTAAAACAAAAAGCTTTGAATTGCCTTTCTTTATGGGAGCTCAAATATGCTATAATAATAGGTTTTATTTTTAAATTCAGAAATTTTGTTTTCTTATCTCCTAGTTCGTCAACCTCCCATATGTCATATTCTTATCACATTAAAGAAAATAATTTTCAAATGCATTGAGGTCAAAAGATAATGTGGCACGAATTTTTGAAGAATTTTATAAATATTTTCTAAAAAGACTATTTTTAAAAGGAGATTTTTTTATGGCAGTTTGTTGAGATTTTTAAGGAATTTTTTTTAGAAAGATTTTCTTTCTTTCTTGGATTATCTCATGGGGAGAAAAGCAAAAGAGGATCTAAATATATTTTTTTTGTGGACAGTTTGAATATGAGTGGGGTTGATTTTTTTTTAATGCTCATAAAGATGAGTAAATGAAATTGCAAAGAAGTGTTTTAAGGCACAGATTGAAAGAAGAATATTTTAAAGAGGGAGAGATTTTTTCTTTTTGAAGAAGTTCTTTGTATGCAGAGAGAATGGGATTTATTGAAGATGTTTTTTTTCCAAAAGGAGATTTTTATGGGAATATGAATGGGTTTGCAAAATGAAAGTTCTTGAGATTTTAAAAGAGACAAAATGAATTAAAATTTTTATTTAATAGCATTTTGAATAGGTTTGAAAATGCAGAGATAGAAGAATATCAAAGTTTGAACATTTATTTTGAAAGAAAATTTTGAAGATTCTCTATGCAAGAAAGATGGATGATGAACATGGCAAATTGATTCATATTGATTGTAGAAAGGGAATATGATTAGATTGAAGACTCCTAAAATATGTAAGTCATTTTTGTGAAGATTTGTTTGATAGATATGATTTTATTTTTGTAAATCCTTCAGGGATGAAAATAGTCATACAAGTGAAATTGATTTTTTTGTAGAGATGTTAATCAAATTGAAAAATTACATATGAGAGGAATTTGAAAAGTCAAGTTATTTTGTATTGTAGGAGAAGACTTGAATGTGAAAGGTCATATGATATTTAATGACATTACAGGTGCTTAGATAGCATGATTGTTGTGCAGATCAATGAAAAAGATAATTTGATGATACTGTTGTAATGGATGTGAACCAATATGAAGACAACTTGTATGACACAGTTTGAATCAAATCAAGTATGAAGGCAATATGAAATTGAATCTAAATCAAGTGAATTGATTAAGCATCAGATGCAGGTTGAAGACATACACATGGAGAAATTACAAATGGAGTTTGTATTATACAAAGATGGGATAATGAACTGAATGGAAATAGAGTAACCCTCTGATTTTGTATATCATTTCTATTGGTGATTGGGTTTTCCAATGAGGCACAGCATGCCAGTGAGGCTTGTGGTTAGTGAGACCTTCCTATGCCAGTGAGGCATTGATATAAGTCAGTGAGACTTTTTTGTATGCCAGTGAGGCAATCACAAGTCATTGAGACTTTATAAAGTTGAAAGTTTTATACTTAAGCCAGTGAAGTAGTTTGAGTGGTTTTTCTACCCCGGGAGGGTTTTCCACTCATTAATTCTTATTGTGTTGATGTCTTGTATAATTTCTTGTGTTGATAATTTGCATAATTTCATGTGTCCTATATAATTGAAGATTTGTTGAATGTGCTTTTAATAATTGATTCAATTCAGACAAATTTTATTGACAATTCTACAGAGGAAATAAAAATTAGTTTTTGTGTATCAACACTTATTCACTCCCCCTCTTAGTGTTGATTGAGCTCCTACAATTGGTATTAGAGCCACATTCCTTGTTATAGTCTAATTAGCTTGGGTAGGTCTTGAGGGGGGAGTACCATGGGTAAGTGCAAAAGAAATAAGAACATGAGAAATGTTAAGTCTCATTCTGATGAGAAGGTGCAGTCTATATCAATTCTAGATGTTGATACATTATCAGTTGATAGAAATGTCTCATAGGTTGAAGAGAAAGTGTTTTTAGATGTTCCTTTCTTTGATGGTTCAGACTTTCCTATTTGGTGTTTTAGGATGCAAGCATATCTATTTTTATTAGGATATGGTGTATGGATGTCTATAAAGAATGGCTATTTTATTTCTTCTCTATCACCTAATGATACAAGTCATAAAGAGGCTCATGAATACAATGACATTGTAAAGAAGGCTATTTTCTTTGGATTATCTAATCATGTTCTCTGTAAAGTTATGAATTGTGTTACAGCTCAGGATATATGGAGAGAATTGAAAATAATTTATCAAGGTGATGATAAAGAAGATGACAACTTGTTATCTCAAAAGAATAACAATGATAGAAGACATTCACATGAAGATGTTGAGGTCCAATCTCTTTCAGAAGAAGCTAACAGCATAAGTGATGATGATCAGGAATATGATGAACAAGATTGTGAGATTGATATGGAAGGAGAGCTCATATATGCTTTGAGTGAACTCAAGAATTATAAGAAGAAGAACTAGAAATTAATGTTGCAACTACAACAAGAAAGAGACTTCAAAGACAAAGTACTCTCTAATCTTGAAGAGGCAAGTACTCAGATTCTAAATTTAAGGACACAAATTGATAACTCAAACAATTTGATTATCAATCTGAAGATAGAGGTTGAGGAAGCTAAGAGGATAGCAGATGTTTTAAAATCTGACCTTGAAGTTAGAAGGACTGAGAATCTGAAATTAGAAGGTGATATTATCAATATGAGAAAAGAGTATGATGGTCTCAAGACTTTATCTAAGAAGTATAAGGAGTTTGAAGAAAGCACAAGCAAGCTACATGAGATGCTTGGTAAACAAAAACTATATGAAGATTCTACTGGACTTGGTTTTGAAGAAGGAGAATGTTCAAAATTTAGAGAGACTCCTAAAAGGAAGATTGATTTAAATTATCACACTGCTGCCCATGAAGACAAAATGCACAATCAAAGGAGAAAATTTAGAAGAAATGCCCCTGCAAGACAAGCATATATGTACAGGTATAATTATTCATTTAATGGTTATTGTTATACTTGCAATCACTATGGACACAAGGCAATTAATTGTAGAAGAAGTCAATTTGTCTCAATATGGAATACTAATGTTATATGTTTCAAGTGTCACTCTCCTGGTCACAAAGCATACAGTTGCAGAATGTATGGAAGAATAGCATCATCTGGTTTGATTGGTTGGAAAAAGAAAAAGGTTGAAAAAGTTTGAGTGAAGAAAATTGAATAGAAGAAAGAGTCTGTAAAAGTCTGGAAGAAGAAACAAAGTCAAGAGAAGACAAATTCTAAGCTTTTGTATTTTGCACAATTTACCTCATTAGTTGCATAACATATGGGACAAAGTGAGGGGGAGTTGTTCATGGTCTATCAATTATCCCCAGAAAGTTTCAGGAAGATCATTTGATGTTTATCAATTTGATGATCTTGTTTTGTTGGTTTCGAATTCATCTTTGATAATGTTTGTGTGTGACAGTGATATAGGTGATCAGTGGTTCATGATTGATAAGATGTTCAAGGATTCAATCCACAAAGAGTTTGATGATGTTAAGTGTTTTGGTTTTCTTTGTCATATCATGTTGGTACTTAATAAGATTGAGTAGTCATGGTGTTGCAGCTCAAAGTGATCTTGTGCTTGTGAAGTATTGTCATGGAAAAGAGATTAAAAAGCTCTTATAAGATATTAGCATGTGTTGGCTAAGGTGGCTGAAAATGCATTTGATTTTGCAAAATATTGTTGCAAGAAGAGCTTGATGGTGAAGTTAGTTTATTGATGTGCTTATTGATGAGCTGGTTTGAATGACAAAGTCAAGAGGCAGAAGTTCTTGTTTATTGTAGTTTGTTTCTGATATGGTTTTGTATATATCAAATTTGACATGGTGTTGTAAAAGGTGTCATGTGCAGGAACAGGAGGATGGTATTCATCAAGATATCCTTCATTCTTTTCAAATGGTCTTCATTCTCTCTTAGAAGTGTGTGCAAGAGTAGATAGGTTCTAGGTTGATAGTTCATGTTGTTTCTATCATGGAAATCTTGATTATCTCTTGTATGGTCATCATGGCTTCATGAGTTGTGAATTATGGGTGTTGAAGTGTTTGTGAAACCTTTGCAAGGTGTTCAAGTTTATATGTGTCAAAGGCTTGATTCTTCAAAAATCAAAGACTCAATTTTATGTCTTCATAATCATGCATCATGCTTTATGCTTTGGGGGATTTTGGAGATGTGTCATTTAGATCAAAAAGGGTTGTTGGTTGTAAAAGATTTTTTTGGCATAAAATTTGTTTTGCAGTTACAAGTGATGCCATAAGGAGTTTGTATTTGATAGAAGAGGTATCTCAGTTTTTCAGCTTGCTTGAGGAAGTAACTAGAGGATCCTAATTATGTTAGTTTTCATCTTCATTTTTACATTGGTGTTGTGACAAGAAGTGTTAGTGTACTAGTGATATGGTATAGTCTATAGACAGTTTATAACACTGATTGGATGCTTTGGTTGGTGTGTCTCACATGATGTTGTTTTCAGGTCCTATGATTCATGGTGTCTTATTTCTCTCAAGTTGAAATGTTGTTCAAGTTGCAGATGTGCAAGGACAAAGATTTTAAGATAAGTTTAGGACAACAAAGTGCATAAGTGTTTAGTGCCTTCAATCTCTTGAAAGGCTAGTGGTATCAAAGTTTTTGTGGAGTTATTCACAGGAGGAGCAAATAGATTTGAATCTTTGTCATCAAATGTCAAAAATGGGGAGAAAGAGAGAATGTATCGAGTAGTTTGCCGTCAATGACAAAGGGGAAGATTGATGGAGTCAAGTTGTCATTGATGTCAAAAAGGATCTCTTCATGTTGATAATGTGTTCTCAAGAGCATAATGTGTCTGCAATTAGTTGTTTAGAGATGGTTTCTTGATGGTGTTTGGTTCAGGGATGCAGAGTGTTTGATACTTGATAAAGTTGTGGTTGATCTTGTGCAAAGACTTCATGAATAGATCTTCAAGGTTGGTTTAGATTTAATTCAGGATGTCTTCAAGTGGCAGAGGTTTAATGCAGAGACATTATATTGTTTGTTTCTTGTTTTCATTTCTTGCAGGACTTCCAGGACTTGTTGTTTTGATCATGTCTTAAGAGACCTTGATAGTATGATGTTAGTGATATGATGTTCATACTTCGGTTGCTTCTTGATTATGTTGATTAGATTCATAGGTCTGAGATATATGATCAGAGTTTACAAGTGGATCATCATTGTGATAGGATAGTGTGTTGATGTTTGATCTTTTACATGCTATCTCAGAGTTGAAATCAGGGTTTGAAATTTTTGGGATACCTAAATAGGTCCTAAGCTTTTTATCTCAAAACTTAGCTCTAAATTTAATGGTTTTAAAACCTTTATCCTGCCAGTCATATATGTTTTGCACTTTATATTATATTGTGTCACTAACCTACTATCACAGGGAAAGTCACTTAAGGTGACTTACTAGAGGGGTTTTAAGATAAGTATGACCGGTCCCTTCTCTCTTTATCACCGGTGGAACAAGTCTCCTCTATATGTGTGGGGTGCTAAAAAAAAACCATCAAAGGCTTTGTTTAAAAATTTCATGGGTGCTAAAAAGTAAAACAAAAAGCTTTGAATTGCCTTTCTTTATGGGAGCTCGAATAGGCTATAATAATAGGTTTTATTTTTAAATTTGGAAAATTTGTTTTCTTATCTCCTAGTTGGTCAACCTCCCATATGTCATATTCCTATGACATCAAAGAAAATGATTTTCAAATGCATTGAGGGCAAAAGATAATGTGGCACAAATTCTTGAAGAATTTTATAAATACTTTTTTAAAAAGACTATTTTTAGTCTTTTAACAAAAGGAGATTTTTTTATGGCAGTTTTTTGAGATTTTTAAGCAATTTTTTTTACAAAGATTTTCTTTCTTTCTTGGATTATCTCATGGGGAGAAACGCAAAAGAGGATCTGAATATATTTTTTTTGTGGACAGTTTGAATACGAGTGGGGTTGATTTTTTTTAATGCTCAAAAAGATGAGCATATAAAATTGCAGAGAAGTGTTTTAAGGCACAGATTGAAAGAAGAATATTTTAAAGAGGGAGAGATCTTTTCTTTCTGAAGTTCTTTGTATGCAGAGAGAATGGGATTTATTGAAGATGATTTTTTTGCAAAAGGAGATTTTTATGGGAAAACGAATGGGTTTGGAAAATGAAAGTTCTTGAGATTTTAAAAGAGACAGAATGAATTAAAAATTTTATTTAATAGCATTTTGAATAGGTTTGAAAATGCAAAGATAGAAGAATATCAAAGTTTGAACATTTATTTTGAAATAAATTTTTGAAGATTCTTTATGCAGGAAAGATGGATGATGAACATGGCAAATTGATTCAAATTGATTGTAGAAAGGGAATATGATCAAATTAAAGACTCCTAAAATATGAAAGTCATTTTTGTCAAGATTTGCTTGATAGATATGATTTTATTTTTGCAAATCCTTCGTGAATGGAAATGGTCATACAAGTGAAATTGATTTTTTTCTAGAGATGTTAATTAAATTGAAAAATTAAATATGAGAGGGATTTGAAAAGTCAAGTTATTTTGTATTGCAAGAGAAGAGTTGAATGTGAAAGGTCATATGATATTTAATGACATTACAAGTGCTTGGACAATGTGATTGTTGTGCAGATCAATGAAAAAGATAATTTGATGATACAGTTGTAATGGATGTGAACCAATATGAAGACAACTTGTATGACATAGTTTGAATCAAATCAAGTATGAAGGCAATATGAAATTGAATCTAAATTAGGTGAATTGATTAAGCATCAGATGCAGGTTGAAGACATACACATGGAGAAATTACAAATGAAGTTTGTACTATACAGAGATGGGATAATGAATTGAATGGAAACAGAGTAACCCTCTGAGTTTGTATATCATTTCTATTGGTGATTGGGTTTGCCAGTGAGGCTTGTGGTCAATGAGACCTTCCTATGCTAGTGAGGCATTGATATAAGTTAGTGAGACTTTTCTGTATGCTAGTGAGGGAATCACAAGTTAGTGAGACTTTGTAAAGTTGAAGATTTTATACTTAAGCCAGTGAGGCAATCACAAGTTAGTGAGACTTTGTAAAGTTGAAGATTTTATACTTAAGCCAGTGAGGCTGTTTGAGTGGTTTTTCTACCCCGAGAAGGTTTTCAAATTGTTAATTCTTCTTGTGTTGATGTCTTGTATAATTTCTTGTGTTGATAATTTGTATAATTTCATGTGTCCTATTTAATTGAAGATTTTGTGAATGTGCTTTTAATAATTGATTCAATTTAGACAAATTTTATTGACAATTCTAGAGAGGAAATAAAAATTGGTTTTTGTGTATCAACACTGATTCACCCCCTGTCTTAGTGTTGATTGTACTCCTACAAGCTTCTTAGTTGATCCAAATTGGGAAATTAAAAGTTTAATAGGCCAATGATCTGATCCCTGCCAATCTAGAATCTCAGACATAACCCAAGTACTACCAATCTAGAAACTAGATACCAAAAACCTATCCATCCTTTCAGATATGCAATCTACCCCACATCTTTCGTTGCTCCAAGTAAACAAACCATTGGATGGCTTTACATCCACAAGGTTTAGCCTAGAAATATTATCTCTAAACATTATGGAAGAAGATCTAATCTATCCAAACCCCCCTTCTTCTCATCCAAACTAACAATCGTATTAAAATCCCCAGCCATAATCCAAGGAAACAAAGGAGATAAAGACCTAACATACCAAATATGAGACCAAAGAGAAAACTTTCCCTGAGCATCAACTGGAGCATACACATTGGTGAAAAGCATAGTCTCTCCTAAATCAAAACTTATAGCAACCACTGATAAAGAGAATCTACTAAAATCCACCAGAGAGGAGTAACCTTGCGCGGGTCCCATAAACAAACAATTCCACCAGAACTGCCCTTGCCCCCAATGCACTGCCACTAACCTCTAGCCCATAAACTAGCAGCTATGTTGGACATACCTTCCATGGACAACTTCAACTTCTGAATGAAGACTAAATCAGGAGAATGAACATGAATCAACTCATGAACAACCTTTTATCTAGGGATGTTGTTCAACTCCCTTACATTCAATGAGAGCACAATAATCTGTGAGAGGTAGGAAAGTGTGAATCAATGGTTTAATTGACCCTGATTCCACCAGATTCTCACCTATCAATTTAAATTTCTCTAGATCCTTCTTCAAGCCCATCTTAGGGGGGACCTCTCGAGCAACTTTTTGAGATTCTTTTATTGGATCCCAAGGGAGGGTTGCACACTATTACCAACCTAACGAGATTGAGCTAGCTTTGCCAAAGGCTGGCCTAAGGGATCCTAATTCAACCCAACTTCTGCCACTACTATCTCAACTGGCACCACCAACCCCTAATCTATTTCCATCTATGAATCAACAACAAATTTTGAATGTTAACATAAAAATCAACCTCCTTTGAGCCTTGTTGAGACATCCCCAAGGGGCCTACCCCTTCGTGCATCTCCGTTGGGATCATCCCTTGTTGATCTTCCACACCTAAGGCATAAAAAAGATTGTACAATCCATTTGATTGCCTATCTTTGAAAGTCCTTTTCTAGCCTCTACCTTTATATTGGGGATTTATAGGAATAAAACCCTCCTTATCTATCTCACCTTTTGTAGCATGGGCTTTCCTCTTATCCATCCTAAGAGTAGGCCTAGAAGGCTTATCAATCTAGGTCCCTGCATGATTAATTCTAGGACGCTTCTTTCGCAAATGCCCATACTCATGGTAGATACACATCGAAAAGGGAGAGCCTCATAATCCAACTATTGAGTCTAGGATTAAGATCCTAACCAAATTTCTAGAGAATTTGGCAAAGGATTATTTAAACAAATTTTAACACAAATGTGAGCAAAATAAATTACCTTTTTGTTTAGCATCTATTGTAAAGGGCCCACCATCTTGCCCAGCAGCAACACAACCATATGTAAAATATCATTCCTCTAGATTTCAAGCAAAAACTAGTGAAGCGAAACCCACACTAGGAACCTAGAAGGTAGCTCCTCTACCAAGTTAAATCTGAGATGCTATGGCTTAATAAAAAGCCCTACCTGATTATGAAAGTACATGCCCCCCTCATAGGCCTTATTACAATTTGACATGTTTGAGAACACCACTAGAAATTAATTATTCAGTGCTAGAATCACCTCCATGTCTCCTTCAGTGTTCTGGTACTTTGTGTACATGATTTAATGAAGGGCAAAGAGGCTTGGATCTCTGTAAACTTACAAATCAAAGCATGATTTTCTAGGTACGACACATCCTTTTCTACAAATTCTGGTTGGATCACCAAAATAGGCCTCTCCTAGCTCCTCTTAAGATACCCATTCACTTTCAAAATGCAAGGACCTCCAAACTGAGCAACATGCTCCCTGTACAAACATTACCCCAAATTAGAAGAAGAGGGACTGCCTCTATTAAGTGCCTCTCAAAAGGAGTCCTTAGAACCAACTAACAAACTATTAGCATACTCCATGGCCCCAAGAGCCTCGAAATCCAAAACTTCCACTACTCTTCAACACCAAAACCTTAGAACTCTGCACCCCCAGAACCCAAAAAGCATACACAAAAACCCTACACTACCACCATGCACATGTAGACCCCTCACAAAAGACAACGCACCCCACCTCACAGAACCACAATGTAGGAAAATAGTTGGAAATAAGCCTGAATTAAGGCCACACATAGGTGAGCCCTAGCCCACGACAAGCAGTTGCTCCCATCACACTATTCATAATATCTCTATTGTTCCCGATACAAAATAAATTTAACTTAAACGAATAATCTTTGTTTTTTAATCCTTGTATCTTTCCAATAACATTAAGATGTGTTTCAAAACAATGAATACATGTATTGAAAAATTTAACCAATAGAATCAATTTATTTCTATTAAATTATGAATGATATATAAACAAAATATTATAAATGAAAATAATGTAAAATATGCAAAATGTATATATTGTGCCATGAATAAACCCTATAGGTCATACTTTAGCATATATGAACAAAAGTGTTGAAGTTGGCTAAAGTTATGTTTCTAATTTCTATAAATACCCAACATTGATACAAAAAACTTTAACTTAAAAGAAAAATCTTTATTTTTTTAAGCCATGTGTCTTTCCAATAACATTAAGAGGTGTTTCAAAACAATGAATAGATGTATTAAAAATTTTAACCAATACAATCAATTTATTTCTATTAAATTATGAATGATATATTTAAACAGAATATTATAAATGAAAACTATGTAAAATATGTTGTATATGCTATTTAAGGAATGAATAAACTCTATAGGTCATACTTTAGCATATATGAACAAAAGTGTTGAAGTTGGCTAAAGTTATGTTTCTAATTTCCATAAATACCCAACATTGATAAAAAAAAGTTATAACTTAAAAGAACAATCTTTATTTTTTTAAGTTGTGTATCTTTCCAATAACATTAAAAGGTGCTTCAAAACAATGAATACATGTATCAGAAATTTTAACCAATATAATCAATTTATTTCTATTAAATTATGAATGATATATGAATGCAATAATATAAATGAAAACTATGTAAAATATGTAAAATGTATATGTTATTTATGACATGAATAAACCCTATAGGTCATACTTTAGCATATATGAAAAAACTGTGTTGAAGTTGGCTAAAGTTATGTTTCTAATTTTCAATATGTTGTCGTACAAGATGGTGTGAGGATTTGGAAATAGAACCCTAAATATCTTTGGCCAGTCAACAATTCCCTCTCCTCGTTGATCAATTAGCTCATATTTTAGCATCCCTAAAGGTCACTTTATATGCACAATCAAATTTCCTTGGGGTGGAGTTTGAAATTTTTCATGACCTATCTAATGTAAAGTGGTTATATAACTCTTTTGTTAGAATATCTATAAGTTAATAAATCTAAGCTTTTGAAAATGGTTTAGCATCTTAAATGTTGCCTTAATGTTGATTCTTCCATGTGTCTTTAGATAAATTTCTTCATCATGATAGTATTTGGAAATAAGGGCTTGCTACTATGTGTCCTATGACTTCAAGATGAAGAGTCCAAATGACATCATCTTTTAGCTTACCCCTTTTCCACTTTTCTTCACTATTTATGTGTGATTTGTTGGGGATTTCATGGAATAGTTATGAGTATCCAAGACTCTCTTATGAATTATCCACAAATTTCTTTAAAGTTAAAAGATCTTAATATATTGCATGATATTGGTAATGGCATGACCTATTGGAATATTTTGTAGGTATGAAATTAGAGGAGTTTTAGTGGTAAAAAAGGCACATACATCAAGTTTGGGGTAGAATATCGGTGAATCCTAGCTCACAAGCAATCTTACATCAACAAAAAAACAAAATTATTTTTTTCCCTTTTGTTTGTCATGTAAGTTTCTAATCAACATCATACACCAACTTTGGGGAAATAAAGTAAATATTTTAATTCTCCAACACTCCAACCTAAAAATACAAGACAAGTTGCATATGGATAAAATCCTAGTCACCTACATGCTAGAAAACTAAAATATTGAACAATGAAGAGTTTTCAAACATCTAAGTCATGAAGGGAAGAAACAAAGGAATCCCAAGAGTCACCTTTCTCCAAGTTGGATGCCACCAAGCAAGAAGAGGAATCCCAAGAGTCATGGAAGTTTTTTTCCAAAGAGGCATTGAAAAGCAAGAGAGGCGTCCAAGTTTATTTTCTATTTTTACAGGTCCTCAAGAGGACATCCATAGGTGATGTTGAAGGAAATTCTCCAATACAAATACATCCATGGTGACTTGTTAGGTGAAAATTTTCTAAATTTGTAAGTTTGTGGAGGTGGATAGTTGGAAAGTTTGATAGAGATATTTCATAGTTGGATTTGTGGAGGTTATGTAAATATATTGCCACCTTGATTGGTTGTATAAAAATATTTGTGTTGTAAGTATTTTTTATTTTTATTGTCTTATAAAATTCTTAAGATATTGTGTTACTTCATAGCTGAAATTGATGCTACAACATTCACAAATTATATTCACTTGAGGGTTGCAAGTTTAAGAGATAAATCTACATTTATTTATCAAAGTTAATTTGCATCTAAGAGAAATGGAATAATCTTGATAAATAAGAATCTTTAGGCTGAAATTTTACCTAGATATGTTGGCACATACAATTTTTTACAATGTTTGAGGTTTTCAGAACATGATTATAAGAATTTGGAGGCATGAATTTTGTTGTTATTACAATGTATGTAAGAGAAGTTGAATGGGCTGCATGATGGGACAATCCTTCACTAGATTCTCTTGTCATGCCTACATCAAAGGGTATTTTGTTGGGAGGTGTGTTGAGGTTAGTTTCTTGAGATGGTATAGCTCTAATATTTTGTTGCAGGTATGAGGGAAATGCCTGGCAGAGAGATAGTATTTGAGATTATGATTTAATTTGTATTACTGTCCTCCAATAGAGACAAAGTTGGGTAGAAGGTACATACAAACATCCTCCACTATGTGAAAGTGGGTAGAGAGGGTTTTGGGAGGTGCATTTTTCATAGTCTTTTTTGGGTAGAGGATATTTGTGGGATTTGGTAAATATGGAAGTGTGTGATTTTTATGGTTATTGTGTAAGTGTTCGCAGAAAATGTCTTCAAGAAAGAGGAAGAGTATGAGTTTAGCCTTGGGTAAGGCTTTAAAATTTTTATTTATTGAAAGGAGAGAAAGAAGGTTAGATGAAGAAAATTGGTCCAGGATTCAAGACAAGTGTGCAAAGATTTTTAGAAGGTTCGATGTCTTGGAGGCAAGTATAATGAAGGAAAGAGAAAACAAAAGAAGATGGGAGGTAATGCACAAAAAAATTGATTTGGTTTTATGCGTAGGTGAAGAATAAATCCTTATGCAAGAGGATGAGAAAGAAGAAAAGAATGAAAATGTATCAGAAACATGCCTTTTTTAAGGCATGGAGGAAGTGGAGAAAGAAGTTGTAGCTAAGGGTCAGATGAGAATAAAGTTGCAGTAGTTGTGTGTCCTTTGAAGGACATATTGTTAAATACAAAAGAGTGAGGAATAAGTGAATGAAGAGGTAAAATAGTTGATTGTGGATTTGTTTCATTTTAATAATATTTGTTGTAATGAGTTGAGTACAGGAAAGATTGTGACAAGAGATTGGAAATAATTTTGGTGGAGGTGGTCAGATTGTGGTGGGTTAAATCCCATGAGAAAAGAGAAGAGAGGATAATGCATTTAGTGGAGGAGATCATCTTATGATGGACAAAATTCCACAAGTGAAGGAAACATTGATGAACAAATTTGGTAGAGGAAGATAGGAAGGGTTTGAGGAAGATGTTGGAAAAAGAGAAGAAAGAAATTTTCATGGTACTTATGATAGTATTGGAGTATGCTACAAATAGTCTACTATTTAGAAGGGTGGTTCAAACACTTGACTCCATTTTGTGAGCATCTGGACTCACAAGCAATCTTACATCAACCAAAAAAATAAAATTCTATTTTTCTTTTACCCTTTTGTTTGTCTTGCAAGTTTTTAATCAACATCATACACCAACTTTGGGGAAATAAAATATATATAAATTAATTCTCCAACACTCCAAGGAAAAGACAAGACAAGATTCATATGGACAAAATCCTAGTCACCTACAAGCTAGATGAAAAAAAAATGGACAATGAAGAGTTTTCAAGCATCCAAATCATGAAGGAAAGAAACAAAAGGAATCCCAAGAGTCACCTTTCTCCAAGTTGGACGCCACCAAGCAAGAAGAGGAATACCAAGAGTCATTGAAGCCCAAATGAGGAAGATGAAAGTTGGAAAATGAGATATTATAAATAGATGGAAGTTTGGCTTCAAAGAGACATTAAAAAACAAGAGAAGAGCCCAAGTTTATTTCTGATTTTTATAGGTCATCAAGGGGACTTCCATAGGTGATGTGGAAGAGAATTCTCCAAGGGAAATACATCTATTTTGATGAGACAAAGAAAGTGAACATCCATGGTGACTTGTTAGATGAATTTTTTTAAAATTTGTAAGTTTGTGAAAGTGGATAGTTGGAAAGTTTGATAGAGATATTTAATAGTTGGATTTGTGGAGGTTATCTATATGTGTTTCCACCTTGATTGACTGCATAAAAACATTTGGGTTGTAAGTATTTTATGTTGTTATTGTTTTATGAAATTCTCAAGATATAGTGTTACTTCATAGCTAAAATTGATGCTACAACATTCCAAATTATATTCACTTAAGGGATTTAAGTTTAAGAGATTAATATACATTTATTTTGCTGCAACTAAAGGAATCAAAGGGAAAAACAAAAAAACTTAAGGGCTTTAATTTATCAAAGTTAATTTACATCTAAGAGAAATGGAACAATCTTGACAAACAACAATCTTAAGGCTGAAATTTCACATGGATATGTTGGCACATACAATTTGTTACAATCTTTGAAATTTTGAGCACATGATTATAAGAATATTGTTGTTATTGCAATGTATGTAAGGGAATTTGATTAGACGGCATGATTAGAGAATCCTTCATTGGATTCTCTTTTTATGACTACATCACAATTTGAAAGAAACCTATCAAGTTTGGATTCAAGATTATCAAGCAAGTTTTTGGTGGGAATTGAGTATTTTGATGAGACTTGGTTTTCTTGTGGCTTATCCCTCTTTTTCCTCTTCTAGAAATAATCTTTAGGAATATCAACTTAATAAATGGTAACATCCTCCTTTACACTTGATTAAAATTAATTTTGGCATGAGAGGTGTTTGTCATGAACAAAATGGTGGGGTGAATGTTTTGGTTGTTCGTAGTCTTGGTGTTGGTTATAATAGTGTTTCTAAATTTATGGTCATTTTCCATGATCTTTTAGAAGTTATGCTAACCCATTGTATTGATATTATTCTCAAATTTGACTCTAAAATATTGGTTGGATCATTATATAATAAAGTTGTCCTCTCACTTCCAATAGTGGCAAGTGAATGAATGTGAGAGACATCAATATCTTCATTCATGGTGTCAATGCTATTAAGTGTAACCATACAGAGGGGAAGGAAATTAATTTATTGATTTTTTGGCTAAATCGGCTTCTTATTTGAATGACATCAAAGTTGGTACTAGAAATAACTAGCATTTCATTATCTAAGAATTTAGGAGGGAATTTAGTGATTTTTTGAATGTTAACTATAATGCCTCCCTAGATTCTTGATTCATTCTACTATGAGTCATTCTTACTATCTACTAATTAATTTAATTTTCTTTTGTTTTCTACATAACAAACTTAATTTATCTAGTGCCATTAAATTTAAATTTGTTTTTGATTATGGTAAGCTGCAAACTAGGGTGTAGGTCCCTTAACAAAATAGGCAAGAGGGCAAAGACAGCCACACACAAGCCAGAAACAGTGCTTTAACAACATACGGACAACAAAGCCCAAAAGGCTAAGCAACAAAAAAACAACTTAAATAATAGAAAAACCTGACCTAGTAGGTTGAACACCCTTGGCTCATGAGCGAGTTTGGGAAACAAACTTGGGAAGACATCTCTTCCTCCTTTGGACAACAGTCCAAAAAAATGTCATTATCTCCATCCGTAGAAATAGGAGATGAAGGAGGTGAAATTCTCACCGAATCCTTGGAAGGGGGCAGAGCATGGAGCACAACAACACCAGCACCCACATCAAACTTTGCACCTACAGCAGTAGTCAGAGACACAACAACATCAACAAGTGAGGCCACTACAGCAGTCCCAACAGCAACAGCAACAATAGGGGAGGACCCTGCTGCAAACCTAGAAGCACCACCAATAGCAAGGGAGATCCCTGCAGTAGTCCCATAAACAATAACATCAAGGGAGGTTCCTACCAACACAATAGCATCCCCAACAATAGATGGAGCCCCAATAGTAGCAGCAGTCCTAGCAGCAGATGGAGCCCCAACAGTAGCAGCAGTCCCAGCAGCAGAAACATCAGCAACAGCCATAGCCCTAGAATGGCCCAGAATGGACTGCTGAAGCAGGAATTAAATTTAATTTTTTTTCTACACAATGAGATTTAATTTAATGGGTTTTCAGTGTTTTATAAAAATGTAGTATCATAAAATAATTTTATATCTAGATTTTTATAGGGTCATAAAATAATATTTTATATCTATATATTTTATTAAGGTATTAAAAAAGAGCATTGTTGGACAAAAGTTATTCCAACCATAAGTGCGTTATATTTTATAGATTTTAGTATATAGTCATCAATTTTATGAAATTTTACTATATTAAGAATGAAAAGGTTAGTCAATAAACCTCAGGTAAATATGAAATTAAAAAATCAAACCCTAAGAGTCAATATGAAATAAAAAATTTATAAAATATTAAAGGAAAATAATATTTTGTTTTATTTAAGTTCATTATATTTTATAGATTTTACTATATAGTCATCAATTTTATTTTCTTTTATTTTTTGCACTATATTAAGAATGAAAAAGTTAGTCAATAAAACTTTAGGTAAATATGAAATTAAAAAATCAATCCCTAGGAGTCAATATGAAATAAAAAGATAGAAAAAAAAATTGTTCAAGTTAATTGAATGGTAAATGTACAATATTTTATTACTAAACTAGATTAATGAAAATACTTTATTTTTTGTGTTAGTTGTTTAGATATATTTTGAAAATTAAGAAAATTAATATGTTGTTTTATTTATTGTAGTGCTATTTAAAAATAGGCATTGACATATTTTAGATAGATTTTTTTAAAGATAAGTATGCTCATTTATTTTTACATGAAACTTCAATTAATATTTTTTTTGTTTATTATTGAAATAAATATTGGATGTTCAAAAAATAAAACATATTATTATTTTTTTGGTCAGTAATAAAAACATATTATTATGAAATTTACTCCTTGTTTTAAAAAAACTAAAATTAAAACTAAACTTTTTTATATGACTAAATATTTTAAACTACCAAAATTCTAAAAATTGAAAATAGTTCATTTAATAATGACTTATATGCCAAATAAGATATTCAACAATTATGTGTAAATTGATATTAAGAATAAATAACTCCTCATAGTAAGGGCCTAAATTTGATGATCGACCCTACCTATCAACCTACCTATCAAGAAATTATTTTATGATTGTTATCCATTCAAATGTGTCTTAAAAATACTATTACTTTAGTACTAGCAATCACACTTAATGTGCAATGGGCAGGCCGATAGGTTCTTACAACAATTTGAATCCTAATTTTTAAAGAATACAAAGAATTTAAGAAATACAAATTACATTTTATGTGGCAATGTTAGCATATTATAATTGCTTTCACCTTCAATGAGCAAAACTAAAATATACAATTATACTTAGGATAACTCAAAAAAAGAACAACACTCCAACAAGTTAGAGCTTTAGAGAACCACTCAACTGAGTTATCAATGCTTTGGAGACTACTTGAAATAGAAGAAAACATGTTATAATATCTAGGAACCATAAGCTTTCATTGACAAGAACAAGGAAAAAGGTATTCATTGCTTTCGAGCTCCACTCATTTCTATTTAAACTAAAGACCACCATACAAAACACCCATATATTCTACTACAAGAATTATCAACTATGAAAATCTAGAAGCTCGAAGCCCTTATTACAAATGAGTAAGTTTCAAAAAGAAGATAGTCTTCAACACCATACGATGAAGCACTCAACACACCTATTATTATTCTAAACGGCTATTAAGAAAAACCTATACCAATAAGCCAAGGTATTTCACAAAGAAACTTTAAACTTCATTTCTTCTTCAAAGCAGTCAACATAGATTAGAAACCATATATATAAAGCAAATGCAGTCATGCTAAGAATGTGTATCAAGCAAATATAGAGCTACTCATATAAGAAAACATAGCCTACAAGTTCAATGAAGTACACAATCATGTACCACCACCTTCAAACATTCCTATTAAACTTGTATATCTTCAACAATAAATAGTTCATAAATAGTTGTAACCTTCACACCATTTTTAATACCAATCATTTCAATAGTAAAATTTCTAAAAAATTGAAGCAAATATATTACCTATCCCAAACACAAAGTGCTTTCAACTCATGGTAACAAAATGGAACATAAATCCAATACACACAACCCATCAACAAGAAACTTTTAAACCAAACCAATAACTTTGTTCTTATTCTCTTGATTTTAGGAATATAATTGTAGTAAATCCTAAATAGTATATAGCTCATTAAATACACAAGTTTGGGTTTAAAGTAGGGAATGTAAAGTGTAAATGCATAAACCAACTTTACTAAAAACATGAATCCCTAAAAACATCAAAACATTTAAACGTTAGTCTAAAACATTTTTTAAAATGTTTGATCAAAGTTCATAACCTAACAAATTTAGTAGGAAACATTATAAACTACACATATTGCTAGATATAAGGTCAATTATTCTAATTTAACAATGTCATGTCTATTTATATCCCTATCTAATTCAATTTGAGGTTTCATGCCCAAATTCTTTATACATTTGTCACCCATTGAGGCTTGATTCCCTAGGCCTTTATGAATTTTGATTGAGCAATGGTTTTGAGTCTTCCTAAAAGATAGAAGAATGCAAATTCTAGACTTGAGAGCAAGAACCCAGTATGAAGGTAGGGAAATACGATTAATTTAGATATACATGCAATACTTATTTTTAGAGAATGGATGCTTAGGTTTAACAAGTGATAAGAGAGGGTACCTCTTCATCTTCTTCAAACTCTACTAATCCTGGCATCATCAACAACACCAAAATGTAATAGAGGAAAGAAAGAAGAAGCGAATGTTGTCCAATAGGGAATCTGCAAAGAGGTCTAGGATGACAAAGTAGTATCATTTGGATGATTTGCATGTTTAGTTGACTTAACTGAGATTAGAGAACAATGATTTTCTCATCAAACTCAACAAATTGCTTCTCAGAATTATTTGGCACTTGAGGTGCAAAAAATATATTTTTAGGGCCCTAATGATGGATCTCTCATCTAAGCTACAAGCTTTGAACAGTATCATACATCAACAAGTAGGTACAAGGCCTCTTATCAATACTGAGTTTTCTTATTCTAATCAAGTGGTGGGAGATTTGGAAATGGATAAGTTGTGGCTCTCTCATGTTAGGCAAAATTTTAAACAACAAGAAATTTAGGAGTAGCAGGTTCAGATTTTTTAGTAGGTGATTAAGCTGTGAATACACACATACATAATATTTTGTCCATTTAAAAAAAAAAATTCATGGATAAGTTTTTAGGAATATAATTGCAGGAATATAAGTTTTTACTAAATTGGGATTTTGCAAAATTTGGGTGAGTTATGGAAAGAATTTTCCTAGGGTTAGTATTATTTTAGAGAAAATAATAATGAAATGAGTTGGATTTAAACATATTTTTGATATAAATTATATTCATTATTTTAGATAGAAAATAAGAAGGGTGGTCCTCGCCCACTTGCACCCTCCTCCATCAGTTAAACTATTGACCTCCCTATCATTGTTATCTATAATTTACTATCTAACCCAATGGTCATAACCCTGGTAGCTAGCAATCATCTCATTATACAACAATTTCTATTAATGAACAATAATGTACATTTCTATGTAAAGTACAAATCTTTAGTTATGAAAAACCTTGGTTCCCAAGATACTATTTTTACCCCCAAGCACCCTCCAATTTTTTATGTTTTCATTAGCGAAGGTATGGAGGAGCAAAGTATAATTTAGAGTTCTCCAAAAGCCCTTTCTCTACTATAGTTATTGCATTTCAAGTATTTTCAAATGTTCTCATGAAGGTTAGGTATTTTAAATTATGCAACAAATTTCATGGACTCTAAATTCTATTACATACATATATATTTGTCAAAATATTTTACTATGATTTAATTGACTTTAAACCCCCTATGTTAATTATCAACAAGATGCTAGAAAAATTTTCTTAAGAGAAAATACTAACCTTAAGGCTCCAGTCTCTCCTAAGGCTCCAACATTGTTATAAATAGCCTTAAGGCCTCTGTTTTAAATAGTTCATAAATAGTTGTAACCTTCATGTCATTTTTAATATCAATCATTTCAAGGCTCACCTTATGATCTTGAGGCATTTATAACAAATACTTAATAACAAAATACTTTGAGTCTTTTGTTATAAATGGCTTGAAGGTTACAACTATTTATGAACTATTTATTGTTGAAGATATACAAGTTTAACATGAACACTTGAAGGTGGTGGTACATACTTAGAAATAATTAAGTGATTGTAATATAGGGCATCATTGCTTTTCTATTATTGGTCTTCTCCTTATAAGAATAAAATCTATGGCATGTGCATTGCACATTTATGTGTGATTGCTAGTTATAATAATATAAATTTATTCTATTATGTAGAGTTATTTGATTTTAATTAATAGCACCTATTTAGGATATTTAAAGGAACCTCTTGTATCATCCAACCTAGGTTATTGGAAATACCCATATCAAGGCATATGCGACCTACTATGAACTCCTTCCGTAAAATATTGTGGCCATGAGAAACTCTTTTAAGACTTTAGAGGGCATTTTCCTTGATTCATTCATACAACTCATGAGCAAGTTTGTGGCATGACACAACAATTTTCTATATGGATTAGATAAACATTTTTATTTCCATTTAGAACACATACACATCCATATTGAAATGAATTAATCATCGCTTTTGACTACATTCCAAGAAATAAATACAATACAAAAGGGTGATCAATAGGGTTCAGTTTTTAGCATGGAAGCCAATAAAGTCAAGCAAGTGCAAAGCAAAGAAGATATCTAGTGCTGTCATTTGAAATGGAAGGAGAAAATTCCTTTTGATTGATTACTTTCTTTAAAATATATAACACATGCTCAATGTTTTTCGCTAGGAATTGATGCATATTGGGATTAATAGAAGTTCTAGTTTAAAAATATTAGCATCTGAAAGTACATGATTTACAATGAAGAGAGATCATTACTTTCTGCAAGATCAGTAGCTTAAAAACATTTCTCTTGAGCAAGATTATTGTTAATTGCAATAGCTTTCAATATCTACTATATTACATCCAAATCTCACACGTGTTGGATTTGTGACAACAAGATAAAGCAAAGAAAGGAAGAAAGAATGAAAGCTTATCTTTGAAAGAAAATAAAAATCTTTTGTTTTAAATCTAGATTTTTCCTAAAGAAATAAAAATATACTTTCTTCTAATTTTGGTGAAGGTAGTTATGTTGAAGATATCGTATATCTTTGTAGCCTTTCAAAAGGCATATATTGTAATTGGAGCTACATGAAGATTGTAAATTTTTCTTCTGAATAATAAGAATACTGATAGTTTTCCCCGTGGATGTTTCTCTAACATATTGCTAGAGTTTTACCACGTAAATCCTTGTGGTATTAATGTGTGATCATTTATTATGTTTATTCATTATTCTGTTAGTCTCTATTTTCTATGAAACTAACTTGTGTTGTAATATTATGTGATTTTGGGATTTAAGTTTATTCTTTAAATCTCAAGAAATATAAACAAGTGGTATCAGAGCTTTTGTTTTGCAGTGGTTGTGATAGGATTTGGTGTTTATTCTACAACATCAAATGGCAAAGGTTTCAAATGCAAGGTTTGAAGTGGACAAATTTAATGGGAAGAATAACTTTGAGTTGTGGAAGCTCAAGATGTGTGATCTATTGGTGCAACAAGGATTGCACAAGGCATTGGTAGGAGAAACAAAGAAACCTGTGAATATGACTGATGGGGACTTTGAAGATCTAGATACAAGAGCTCTAAACACAATTCGATTGTGTTTGGTAGATGATGTTCTTTTTAATATTATTGGAGAGGAAACAACAATAGGCTTATGGAACAGAATGGAGAGCCTTTACATGACAAAATCCTTGACAAAATTGAATCTACTTGAAGAGGTAGCTATATAGTTTGTGAATGAAGGTATCAAAATTTTTTATCATTTAAATGTTTTCAATACTCTTATATGCCAATTAACTAGTATGTGTATAAAAACTAAAAATGAAGACAAGGCAATTATGTTATTGTGTTCATTGCTTGAATCATGGAATTGCTTAGTTACTTCCATTGTTTTAGCACAAATTACACCCTTGAATTTGATTTTGTTGTGGGAGCTTTGTTGTCTAAGGAGGTGTGGAGGAAATCTAATATAGAAACCTCCACTCAAGAAGAAATGGTGGCTAGATGTTGATCCAGAGAAAAGGGTGACAATTTGAGAGGTACATCAAGATCTAAGTCAAAAGGCAAAAAGGGTAAAGGAAAATATTGGTATTGCAAAAAAATGGGCATCTCAAGAAAGATTGTTGGAAGAGGAACAAAGACAATGATGACTCCAAAAAGGAAGCAAATCAAGTTGAAACAAGTTCAAGTACAGTTGATGAAGTATTATCTGTTTGTAATATTTCACAATATCATGAGGAATAGTTGTTAGATTTTGCTACTTCGCATCACATTTGTCCACATAGAAGTTGGTTTTCTTCTTACCATTGAACTAGTGATGGTGATGTTGTTCTTATGGGAAATTAGGTTTCTTGTAAGACTGTTCGGATTGGGAGCATTAAGATTAAAATGTTTGATGGTATTATGAAGACTTTGATAGAAGTAAGACATGTACTAGAACTTAAAAAAGAATTTAATTTCCTTGGGAGTTTTAGATGCTAGAATTTATAAATTTACATGTCAAGGTGGATCAATAAAAGTGTCCAAGGGCATTATGGTGGTAACGAAGGCTACAAATATTAGGAACCTTTACAAGTTACAGGGGAGTACTGAAATAAGTGAAGCAGCAGTGATATTTGAAAAAGTAAATGAATCTACTCATTTATGGAATCAGTGATTGGACCATATGAGCGAGAAAGGGTTAAAGGTACTGGTAAACTATAAGTTACTTCTAAATTTAAAATGTCTGAATTTCAATTTCTGTAAGTATTGTGTCTTTGGAAAGGAATGTACACAAAAGTTTAAAATAAGAATTCATTCAAGTAAGGGTATCTTAGATTATATTCATTCAGATGTTTGGGGACTATCCCCTAAAGTTTCATTTGGAGGATAGTCATGTTTTGTGACATTTATAGATGATTACTCTAGAAAAGTGTGGGTCTATATTCTTAAAAGGAAATTTGATGTGTTTTGTGTATTTAAGAAATTTAAAGCTTTGGTTGAAAACAATACTAGCAGGTCAATCAAGTGTTTAAGAATATATAATGGAGGTGAGTTCACATCTTTGAAATTTGAAAATTATTGCAAGGAAGTTGGGATCAAAAGGCATAAAACCATAGTTTACACTCCTCAGTGAAATGGTGTTTTTGAACGCATGAAAATGACTCTTTTAGAGACAACAAGGAGCATGCTCAATAATGCAAAGTTGGAGAAAGAGTTGTGGGTAGAAGCAATCAATACAACATGCTATCTAGTAAATCAGTCACCATCAATTACAATATACTGTAAGATTACTGAAGTGGTATGGAAAGGTAATTCTTGTGATTACTCAAATCTAAATTTTTTTGGTTTTGATGCTTATGCTCTTATCTCAAAAGATCAACATTCTAAATTGGACCCCAAGTCAAAGAAGTATGTCTTTGTTCGTTACGGTGATGGAGTTAAGGGATATAGATTGTGGGATCCTACTACCCACAAAATCATCATTAGCAGAGATGTAGTTTTTGATGAATCTTCTCTCTTAAAATCAAACATAGTAGAAGTTGAAATGAAGTAGGAACAAGTACTAGAACATGAGCAAATTCAGTTAGAATCTCAACCATCTTCAAAAAAGGGGGAGAAAGAAGAAGCTTCTGAAGAAGATGATGAGGATGTAGAAAATATATAGAAAAATGTGGAAATGCCACAACCAACTCTAAGGAGATCTACACAGGTCAAGAATCCTCCTAAGAGGTATGATGATTATAATTTATCTATTGCTTTTATTTCTAACAATGGGGAACCTAGTTTCTATCAGGAAGCAATGAATGATATTGAAAGTGCTAAATGGAAAATAGCAATGAAAGAAGAAATGTATGCCTTGGAGAAGAATAAAACATGGGACCTAGTAGAACATCCAAAGGGGAGAAAAATTGATGATTGCAAGTAGATTTACAAATTGAAGAAGGGTGTTGATGATAAAGTTGAAAGGTACAAAGAAAGACTGGTAGCAAAAGGGTATGCTTAAAAGGAAGGTATTGATTTCCATGAATTTTTTTCACCATTTATTAATCTTGTTTCTATTCAGGTAGTATTGGCATTAGTTGTTTTATTTGATCTAGAGTTAGAGCACCAAGATGTCAAAACAACATTTGTACATGGAGATTTGGAAGAAGATATATATAGATATATATATATGGAACAGACAAAAGGGTTTGTTCAAGATCGCAAAAGAAAATTTGGTTGCAAACTCAAGAAGTCATTATATGGCCTGAAGCAATCACCCAAGCAATGGTACAATAAGTTTGACTCATTCATGGTGAGCCAAAATTTTACAAGTGAGTATGACCATTGTGTTTACTTCAAAGTTTGGAAAATGGTTTATTTATTATCTTGGTGTTATATGTTGACGATATGCTTGTAGCAAGCAAAAGCATGACAGAGATCAACAAGTTAAAGGCTCAGTTGGATAGGACATTTGATATGAAGGACATAGGGGCAGCAAAACAAATTTTGAGCATGGAGATACATAGAGACAAGAAAAATGGTAAGCTTTGGTTATGATAGAAAAAGTACCTGGAGAAGATTCTTATGAGATTTGGTATGAATAATGTAAAACCAATAAATATCCCTCTGGATTCCCATTTTAAGCTTTCTTCAAGTTTATGTCCTAGTACTAAAGAAGAAAAGGATTATATGTCTCATGTACCCTATGCTAATCCAATAGGAATTTTAATGTATGCAATGGTATGTACAAGACCAGATATTTCACATGCAATTGGTGTTGTCATTAGACACATGGAAAATCCTGGCTAAGAGCATTGGGCAGAAGTGAAATGGGTGCTTTGTTATCTTAGAGGCACAAGTGATTATTGTATTACCTTTAATGGTTGTAGTGATTTGATTCCAAGTGGATATGTTAATTCAAATTTTGCAGGTGATTTGGAGAAAAGGAGATCTACCTCAAGTTATGTCTTTACTCTTGTAGGATGACCTATTTGTTGGATGTCAAATCTTTAAGAAATAGTTGCTTTGTCCACTACTGAGACAAAATATATGGCTGTCTCACATGCATACAAAGAGACAATTTAGTTAAAGGGTCTTTTGGGTGAGTTTGGAAAAATGCAGGATAAGGTGAATGTATTCTATGATAGTCAAAGTGCTCTTCACTTGGCTAAAAAACTAGCTTATCATAGTAGAACCAAGCATATTGAAATTAAATACCATTTTGTAAGATAAGTTATTGATGAAGGTGGAGTAGCTCTCGAGAAAATCCATACGAAAGAAAATTGTGCAAACATTGAGGTGGAGTTTGGCTTCTCTTGGCTTGTAGAAAAGATGATGAATGGGAATGAACAAGTATCAGGTAAATTGTTATCAAGGTGGACATTGTTGGATTTGTAACAACAAGATAAAGCAAAGAAAGCAAGAAAGAATGAAATCTTATATTTGAAAGAAAACAAAAATCTTTTGTTTTAAATCTAGTTTTTTCCTAAAGAAAGAAAAAAACTACTTTCTTATAATTTTGGTTAAGGCAGTTATGTTGAAGATATTATATATCTTTGTATCCTTTCAAAAGGCATGTAATTGTAATTGCAGCTACATGAGGATTGTAAACTTTTGTTCTGAACAATAAGAATATTGATACTTTTCCCCATAGATTTTTCTTCGGCATATTGATGGAGTTTTACCACGTAAATCCTTGTGTTATTGATGTGTGATAATTTATTCTATTTATTCATTATTCTATTATTGTCTCTATTTTCTATGCAACTAACTTGTGCAGAAATATTATATGATTCTAGGTTTTAAGTTTATTCTTTAAACGTCAAGAAATCTCAACAACATGGTCTTTGCCCCTTGCATTGGTGCTAGCCACAAGGGCTTTCTAGGGAAGCATGCTATTGGAGCCTTGTTTGAAAATACCCCTTAACTATTGGTATCTTTTAGGAAATATTTAAGTATAAAGATTTTTTCATTGCCTTGTAAACATGTGCAATCTACCTAGATTTGTTGATGTAATTGAATATTTAATTACACTTTAATAAGTTTACTTAGGGATTATTTTTAGTCTTAGGTTAATATTCAGTCATATTAGGTTTTTATTTAACTTGCAATTATAAAAGCAAGTTCTCACATGTAATTCAAAAATCCATTTTCGTTAATTAATCCAATATTGTGTAAATTATTTTTTTTTATTTTTTTCTCTTGTGGAAGGTAAATCTTACGTTTTACAAGTGATCATTGTGGCTTGATTTAATTATCAACTTCAACATGGTATCAGAGTGGATTTGTAAGCCCCTTCTTAGATTTGGAGAAAAATTCAAGCAAGAGTCATTTGCTAGGTGTGTTTCTATGTAAAACAAAGTATTCCATTAGATTCAGAGTAGTTGAGATAGTTAGATTAGCCTTTTATTTGGCTGGATTTGAGCTTTGTAGGCCAAATCTGTAAGGGTTTTAGCGAGTACTTCTTTTCCAAATCCAGAGGGTGCCTGCACTCTTGGAGCATTTTCAACCCAAACGGACCTCACCATTGCATTTAGAGGACCCAAAAACCCTAAGATTGACTGTCAAATCATCAAAATCAGCCTTGGACTCCTCTGGGAAAAAAAAATTTTGCCAGGCAAGCCGTACGCCCTGCCCAGCACGCAAATTGAAGTAAAAAATATATTTTGGCCCTGTTTTTGAAAAAAATATATTTTTAAAATTTTGTTAAAACATGGCAGGATTTTTTTAATTTGTAAAGCTTTAAAATTTAAAAAAAAAACTTTAAAAATTTTTTGTGTAGGGTACAAGGTACCTGCTGCACAGGCCCGTGTACTTGTTGTACCTACATGTTGCCAGCCTATGCACCCCTTTTGGGGTTGTGCAACCCTTTAAGTGGTGTGGGGTGGCTTTGCCCCCACGTCTATCTCCTTTTTAAAAATAAAAATAAAAAAAATCAATCAAAAAAAGGCTTTCTAAAACCTTTTTTAAAATTAAAAAAAAACTTTTCCAAACTATGTAAGCATCCAAGTCATGAAGGAAAGAAACAAAGGAATCCCACAAGTCACTTTTCTCTAAGTTGGATGCCACCAAGCAAGAAGAGTAATACCAAGAGTCATTGAAGCCAAAATGAGATATTATAAATAGATGGATGTTTGGATCCAAAGAGGCGTTGAAAAACAAGAGAAGAGCCCAAGTTTATTTCTGATTTTTTACATGTCATCAAGAGGAAATTTTTTGAATTTGTAAGTTTGTGGAGGTGGATAGTTGGAAAGTTTGATAGAGATATTTCATAGTTGGATTTGTGGAGGTTATGTATGTGTGTTTCCACCTTGATTGGTTGCATAAAAACATTTGGGTTGTAACTATTTGTTGTTGTTATTGTTTTATGAAATTCTCAAGATATAGTGTTACTTCATAGCTAAAATCAATACTACAACATTCACAAATTATATTCGCTTAATGGCTGCAAGTTTAAAATATTAATCTACCTTTATTTTTCTGCAACTAAAGGAATCAAAGGGAAAAACAACAATGCTTAAGGGCTAAAATTTATCAAATTTATTTGCATCTAAGAGAAATGGAATAATATTGACAAACAACAATCTTAAGCCTAAAATTTCACATGGACATGTTGGCACATACAATTTGTTACAATCTTTGAAGTTTTGAGCACTTGATTATAAGAATTTGGAGGCATGAATATTGTTGTTATTACAATGTATGTAAGAGAATTTGATTGGGCTTCATAATGGGACAATCCTTCATTGGATTCTCTTGTCATGACTGCATCAAATGGTATCAGAGTGGGTATTTTGTAGTGTTCCACAGGGACGTGTCCCCCCAAAATCTAGTTGTCTCGCTGACTGGGACGTTTCAGAGACTTGGGGACAGTTGAGAAACGTCCCCCCACAGTCCCTCCATTGTTGCTGGGACTTGGGAGACTTCGAGGAAATGGCGGGGATGCATGGATGTCTCTGAGATGTCTTGAGGACTCCTAGCTATCCCTTCAGCATCTCGGAGACAACCAGGTGTCCCCTGTACTGGGACATGTAAAAAAGATTTTTTTAAAATTTCTTTGACTTTTCTTGGAATGTGAGCTTTTAGTCGAACCCTAAAAGCTTGTGGGACCCTTATAAAAGTGTATAAGCTAAACAAAACATTATCATTCTTCATTTTTTTCTCACATATGCCATTTGATGTTTTGTAATAGCTAGGTGAAGAAGAGGAAAACTAGTGAGAAGAGTGAGTGAAAGAGTGAGTTTGAGGTGCTACAAGTGCAAGAGGGGTGAAGAGGAGAAAGAAGAAGAAGAGGAACATTCTACACCAACTTTGAAGGATTTTTCAAGCACAAGGTAGGTTTTTATGACTGTTTTTTGAAGTTTTTTTTAATTTTTTAGATTCATTTTGAAAATGTAGTTTGATGTTGAATCTTACAATGGGCATTGAAATGAACACCTGAATATGCATTTGCATCCATGTATATGAAATTATGATTAAAAATTTAATCATAATTTTATAAACACAGCTGCAAATGCATATTCATATTTTTATTTCAAGCCTTAATGTTCTTTTTTCATCTTTCCATCAAGATTCAACATCAAATTTTAAAATTTTATTTTCAAATTTATTAAACTAGGATGAATCTAGGCACTTATAGAATTTTTTTTTTATTACAGTGTCACAATGAGCTCTCATGACATGAGTGAGGATGGGGTTCATTCTCATAGTGAACCTGATACTAAATATGCTCCTGAGGCTGAGGGGAGTGACCATGGGGTGAGCTTGAATCCTAAACTAGTTCCATGGGAACTTTGGCAAGTGAAGCAAGTACGTTAGAGTGCCCCTCTACAGTACTGCCAGAGTATGCTAAGGGTCCTTTTGATTGCAAATCCCCTCTCAAATATTTTGTAACAAAATTACTATACAGACAAGGGGCAACATTTGGCGGCACAAGGAGGTGGAAGTCCAACTTTTGTGATGTAGAGTGGTTTGGGAGTGTCACTAGAGTTAATGCACACCTTCTTTTCATTAGAAGAAAAGGTGTGAAGATATGTTCTTTTTTGGCAAAACTAGAAAATATCAAATACAAAGTTGAAATAAATAAGTTATGGGGTGTTCCTGATGATACTCCAGATGCACCTGTGCCTACTACTTTTCTTCATAGGACACACCTTTAGTGTAGCCAGTCACAGAGTTCCAGACATACTTTACAGATGAGAGTAGGAGGGACACCAGGTTCTTCTTCTAGTGCCTATACAGAAGAGTGGAGGGGGGAATGGAAATTGTAAAGTCAAACTCAAAGTAACCCCATAGCAGATTTGTTTAATGCACAGCTCAAGGATGACATAGTTGATGCCATTGGAAAGTTTTTCTTTATCAATGGAATCCCATTTCATGTTGGCCAATCTCCTTATTATAAGGAGATAATATCGATGGTGGCAAGGGGAGGACCATCATATGTGTCACTAGGTGAGATGAAATTGAGGACCACGATCTTGGATAAGAAATGTTCCAGGATCAATTTGTTGATGGAGACGATGGCGTGTTGGGTTAAGATAGGATGCGACATAGTAATGGATGGGTGCATGGACATTAGTCATCATCCACTCATTAATATCATGGTTACATGTACTGAAGGCCCATATTTTCTTAAGACAGTTGATTGTTTAGGGCATCGCAAAGATGCTAATTTTCAATTTAAGGTCCTCAAGGAGGCTATTGAGGAGGTTAGGCCACAAAATGTGGTCCAAATAGTGACAGATGCAGCACATGTGTGCAAATCTATGGGGAGACTTGTTGAGGCATCTTATAGGCATATTTGGTGGAATCCATGTTGTGTGCATGCCATGAAAAATGCACTCAAGGACATGGGAAATATTAGTTGGATTAGAGTAGTGGTAAATGATGAGAGAGATGTACAGATGTTTATCTACAACCACTACACATCACATGCACTCTTCAGGACCTTCTCTAAGAAGGAGTTCCTGAAACCTCCTGATATGAGATATGCTTCCTATTTCATTCTCTTGGAGAGAATGATTAAGTTGCAAGAGGAATTGTAACTCATGGTTATGATAGAAGATTGGAATAGGTGGGCCAAGTCTAAGATAGAGCAGGAGAGGAGGGTGAAGGATACAATTAAGAGTGACGTGTTCTAGGGTGATGCAAAACATATTGTATCTATCATTAAATTAGTTTTCCAGGTTATCAAATATGTAGATGTGGATGCACCTAATCTTGGAGAGGTGTATGAATGCATCGATTCTATGCTTGATCAGATGAGGGTTGTTGTGCAAGAGAGGTACCTCACATTAGCATTCTACTGCAAGCACATTCATCCAATCTTGCATAGGAGATGGGAAAATCTCAACACTCCCTTGCACATGGCAGCCTATGCACCGAATCCGAAGTGGTACTTGTCTAGGCCTGGTAGAGTGACACCGATCATGGATGCGGAGGTGAAGGCAGGGTTCTTTAGGTGCATTGAGAGGATGTATGATGTTATAGATGCCAGCACAATTTGCACTGAGTGGACCAAATTTGCCACTCTTAGGGATTATTTAGATGCAGCCAAGATTGATATGGAAACTACGGCACAGGAGGACCCAATTTTGTGGTAGACTTGCCATGGATCGGGATCTTTGACTACCACTCTAGCCATCTGATTATTATCTTAGTTTTCTAGATCTTTAGCTACTAAGAGGAACTTGTCTATATATAGTTTCATCCACTCTCTTAAGAGGAATAGACTTACCTCTAGGAGAATAGAGAATCTTGTGGTTGTACATAGTACTATGCATCTCATTGACTATAAAACACTTGTGTACAAAGAGAGTCCAGTACCACGATGGGATCTAGAGCTAGAGGACCCAGCACAGATTGATGAGGATGCTTCAGTTTCAACTTTAGATGTAGGGTTTGTTGGTGTTAGTTTGGCAGAGCTTGACCACAAGGATTCTAGTAGTTCGAGTGATGAGGAGTTTGGGGATGATTAGAGGCCTCCCTTCACTACATTTTTTCATTTTGTACTTACTTTGATATCAATGTATCATGCTACATGTTGTAATCATCTTTATGATATGATATTATGATGTGACATGTCATATTTTTGATATAATAGAAATCTCAAATTCAACAATTTCATTTGTCAAATTTTAATATTTTATTTACTTTAAGTCTTTTAGTAATAGTATTCAATTATTTAAAATTTTAGTATTTGCAATTTTGCTATTTTACTAATTTGCCAAAGTTTAATTTGAAATATTATTCTTAAACATCTTTTTATAACTAGCTATTCAAGTACCATATGTATATCAACACTGCCCCCCTGCAACCATCCCCTCGCCATATTTTGTTGGGAGGTGTGTTGAGGTGTGTTGCATGAGATGGTATAGCTCTAATATCCTGTTGTAGGTATGATGGAAATTCATGTAACTACAAAGAGCTAGTAATTGAGATTGTGGTTTAGTTTGTAATACTATCCTCCAATAAAGATAAAGTTGAGTAGAAGGTGTAAAAACATCCTCCTCTATGTGAAAGTGAGTAGAGGGGGTTTTGAGAGGTGCATCTTCCAAATTCTTTGTTGGGTAGAGGACAGTTGTGGGATTTAGTAAATATGGAAGTGTTTGATTTATTTATATTGTGAGACAAGATTGTGTAAGTTTTATGGTTATTTTGTAAGTGTGTGCAAAAAATGTCTTCAAGAAAGAGGAAGAGTATGAGTTTATCCTTGGGTAAGGATTTAAAAATTTCATTTATTGAAAGGAGAGAAAGAAGTTTAGATGAAGAAAGTTGGGCCAAGATTCAGGAAAAGTATGGAGAGATTTCTGGAAGGTTGGATGCCTTGGAGGCAAGTATAATGAAAGGAAAGAGAAAAGAAAAGAAGATGGGAGGTAATGCACAAAATTTTTGGATTTGGTTTTATGTGTAGGTGAATAACAAATCCCTATGCAAGAGGATGAGGAAAAAGAAAAGAATAAAAGTGTAACAGCAACATGTCTTTTTGAAGGCATGGAGGAAGTGAAAGAAAGAAGTTGTAGCCAAGGGTGAAGATGAAAATAAAATTGCAGCAATTGTGTTTCCTTCGAAGACATATTGGTAAGTACAAAAGAGTGTGAGGAAGAAGTGAATGAAGAGTTAAAAGAGTTTATTGTGGGTTTGTTTCATTTTAATAATATTTGTTGTAATGAGTTGAGTGCAGGAGAGATGATGACAAGAGAATTGAAAGAATTTTGGTGGAGGTGGTCAGATTATGGTGTGTTGAATCAAACGAGAAAAGAGAAAAAAGGAGAATGAATTTGGTAGAGGAGATCAACTTATTATGGACAAAGTTCCACAAGTGAAGGAAAGATTGATGAAAAAAATTGGTAGAGGAAGATAGGAAGGGTTCCAGGAAGATGTTAGAAAAATAGAAGAAAGAAATTTTCATGGTACCTATGATAGCATTTGGAGTATGCTACAAATAGTTTACTATTTGGAAAGGTGGTTCAACCACTCAACTCCAATTTTTGAGCCATGCTCACAAACTTTTTACCTGGCATGTCTGATGCAAGAGCATCCGGGATCACAAGAAATCTTGCGTCAACCAAATTCTTTTACCCTTTTATTTGTCTTGTAGGTTTCTAATCAACATCATACACCAAATTTGGGGAAATAAAATAAATATTTTAATTCTCCAACACTCCAAGGAAAAGACAAGACAAGTTGCATATAGACAAAATCCTAGTCACCTACATGCTAGAAGACCAAAAAAATAGAGAATGAAGAGTTTTCAAGCATCCAAGTCATGAAGGAAAGAACCAAAGGAATCCCAAGAGTCACCTTTCTCCAAGTTGGATGCCACCATGCAAGAAGAGGAATACTAAGAGTCATTTAAGCCCAAATGAGGAAGATGAAACTTGGAAAATGAGATATTATAAATAGATGGAAGTTTGGCTCCAAAGAGGCACTAAAAAGCAAGAGAAGAGCCCAAGTTTATTTCTGATTTTTATAGGTCATCAAGAGGACATCCAGAGCTGATGTTGTAGAGAAATCTCCAAGGGAAATACATTCATTTTGATGATAAAAATAAAGTGAACATCTTGTTGCAAATATGTGCCTAAGTGGTGTTGTCATTGATGTCAACATATTCTTATTGCCATTAGTGTCAACTATATCCTATTTTGTTGTCTATATACAAGACTAGATTGTTGAGGATATTGAGAAAATTAATAACAATCAATGCATGTAGATCATGTGGATGTGTAGAGGATTGTCAAAGGTTTCTCCAGTTAAGATTTGAGAAGTCCGCATGAAGATTTGAAGGAGTTATGGCCATCGGAGTAGAACCAGTTCCTATAATACTCAGGAAAAATAGAGTGACAAGAAAGAGTTCCGGATTGCTCCAGTAATATAAAATTGTAATCTGCAGATCTGAAGGCATGTTTGGGAAGTTAGTGTGTATCATCAACTCCAGTGGTTTGTGGTTTGGAGGTCTGCAAGCTATCCTTCTAGTTTGATAGTCATGGCAGAGAGTGTTCTTGAGGTTCCAGAGGAAGATTCAAATGTTTCTGGCAATATGGTTTAGAGTGAATATTATTGGTGATTTCAATATGCTTGTGGAGGTCTCTAGATCATGTGACTACTATGTTGGAGGTCCGCATTGAAGTTTGAGTTTGTTAATTGAAGATTTCTTCTTTAAGGTTGATGTTCTTCCCAGTCTTGGCTGATCGGATATTCCTAGCATGTTGCCGATGCTTTAAGGGCATCTTTATGAAGTGTGGAGTGATTGTAGAAGTAGATTCAAGTCTCAGTTATGTTTGGTTGATAGTGTGAAGATCTATGTTGAATTTAGCCAACCTTGTTGATCATTCCAAGGTTGATAAACCATATAAATACTTGTTCAAGAGTCATTGAAAAATCATCCTTGTGTAAAATAGATAAAATCTGAATAAAGGATCAGGAGAAGAGCATAGAAGAATAGGAGCAAAAGCAGTATAGAGTGTGAAGAAGAATTTGGGGCAAAGAAAAAGTTCTTGAGCATTCATTAAAACTAAATCATGCATGAAGTAGATGATATTTCTCAGTTAATTCTTTCTAAATAAATTCTATAGGCAGTGAGCCTCTCCTTTGAGCAATGAGCTCTGGGTAGTGCACCTAAAGGCATGTGCCTTCTATTTTATTAAAGTACTTTTAATAGGGTACGCATTTTTTGTGGGTTAACCCCCACCATTGTTTTTCCCTTAACCAAGTTTCCATGTCAAAATCTTGGTGTCAAATGTGTTGATTATGTTTCTGCTCTTATATTGTTGATCTATTCTTTAATGTTTACATCATTAATCTGGTAGTTAGATAATAAAGAAAGTTAAAAGAAAAAAAATATTATTGTGGGACAACTAATTCACCCCCCCTTTTAATTGTCTGGTCTAATTCCAACAATTGATATCAGAGCCAGATCCTCTTCTAAAAGCCTGACTGCTTGAGGAGATCTAGGATGTCGACCTACAAGAAGGATAGTCCGAGATTTGATGGAACAAATTATTCTATTTGGAAGAATCGTATGGAGTACCATTTGCAATGCATGGGAGATGCCTATTGGGCGATAACCAGTGTTGAGTATAAACCTCCAGAAAAGGGCCCTTCAACTCTAGATCAAATCAAAGATGCTGAAAATAATCTGCGAGCTAAAGAAGCCTTGTTGAGTGTCCTAACTGATTTAGAAATGACAAATGTGTTTGGTCTAAAAACTGCTTATGAAATCTAGAAAAATTTGGAGTTTATGTATGAAGGTGATAAATATGTCAAATGTGCCAAGTTACAAAGTTTGAGAGGAAAATTTGAAACTATGAGGATGAGCGAAGATGAAAACATCACAATCTACATGCAAAAGATAAATGAACTTGTGTGTGGTATCAGGTGTGCTGGTGGAACTTTGGAAGAATCAGTGATTGTATCAAAAGTGCTCAAATCTTTACCTGATTCATACAAACATAGGGTTGCAGCAGTAGAAGAGATTAGGACTATCTCAGATGTTACAAGAGATCATCTAGTTGGCAAAATTTCAGCTTTTGAATTAAGTAAGTTTGGTGATTCTCTTCCCAAGTTTGAATCTACATTTAAGGCCATTGTATATGGAAAACAAAGATATGATCCGAGTGAAAGCTCTTCTGCAAAATCAAATAGATTCATGCAGACAAGGAACGATCTTGAAAATGTTGAAATTGAAACTACAGATCTTGAAGCTCTTCTTGCCAAAAGATTGCCAAGAGGATCCCGTAAGTATGAAGGAAAATTGCCACTCAAATTTGCTTGTAATAAGATTGGTCATTTTGCCTCAAGATGTCTAGATAGGTTTTCAAAACCAAACCCTAACAAATACATAAATCAAAAAAAATGTTACTATGTCTAAGAAACTGGAGAGGAAGGAGTCACAGATGATGAATCTGATCATGGAGGTTCCCTTAAAAATGATTGGGTGTTCATTGCCATCAAAGAAGAAGATCTAGTGTCTATTGAATATGCTAACTATGTAAATATGGAAAGTGCCTTGGTGGCTCATGTTATGGAGAAAGATGAATGGGTGATTGATAGTGGATGCTCTCATCATATGACTAGAGACAAGAGTAAGTTTGTGAATTTGAAAATTATGAAAGTGGGCTTGTGAAATTTGGAGATAACTTAGCTGGTAGAATCCGTGACAGAGGATCTATCTCTTTTGATGGTAAGAATAGAACCAATGATGTTCTGTATGTGGAAGGACTGAAACATAATCTTCTCAGTGTTGGACAGTTGGTTGATAAAGGTTATGATCTTCGATTCAAGGTTGGAAAGTGCAGAATCTTGGAAAGTTCTGGAACTGAAATTGCATCCGATACTCAAACTAGAGGTAACATTTTTCATTTAAGTAGCTCTAGAAAAAGTTGTTTGATTGCTTAGATAGATCAAAGTTGGTTATGGCATAGAAGGATGTGTCATGTGAATTTTGATAACATTGTCAAAATAAGTACTACTCAGGCCATAAGAGATCTTCCAAAACTTGTGAAACCTAATAGCATGTGTAGAGAATGTTAATTGGGGAAATAGAGAAAAATTTCATTCAAAAGTAAGGAACAAGTTTCACATAGACGATTGGAAATGGTACATATTGATCTATGTGGTCCTGCTAGAATTATGAGTGTACAAAGAGATAGATATTTCATGTTGCTGATTGACAACTACTCCAAGATGATGTGGGTAACCTTCCTAAAAGAAAAATCAAAAGTTCTTGATAAATTTAAGGTGTTCAAAGTGATGGTGGAAAATAAAATTGGTGAAAAATTGAAATGTCTGAGATCTGACAGAGGTGGATAATTTACTTCCCATGAGTTTGATTCTTTCTATGAAAAGCATGGCATAAAAAGATAGTTATCTGCTCCTAGGACTCCCCAACAAAATGGTGTTGTGGAAAGAAAGAATCGGACCATTCAAGAAGCTGCTAGGACCATGATGATGGAAACAAATGTTCCTCAAGTTTATTAGAGAGAAGCTATAAGTACTACTGTCTACACTCTTAACCAGGTGTAGATCAAAGGCAATTCTGGTAAGACCCCTTATGAACTCTAGTTTGGTCATCCTCCTACTGTGAGATATTTCAAAGTTTTTGGTAGTAAATTCTATATCAAAAGAGATGAGGATTTAGGCAAGTTTGATGCAAGAAGTGATGAGGGAATATTTTTGGGATACTCTACTCAAAGTAAGGCTTACCAGTGCTTTAACAAGAGGTTGAAAAAGATTGTTGAAAGTGCTAATGTTAAGTTGATGAGAGCAAGGAAGGACATTCCAAGTTCTGCGGATATGATTCTAATGATCAAAATGAAAGTCAAAATCAAGGAAGGTTAGTTCAAACTCTAACTCAGTTGCAGATTGATCCGGAAACTCCAAAGACTTGAGGAATTAATACAGATGTTGAGGAACAAGCTCAAGAAACAGAAGCCTAAGTATTTCTCAAAATCCCTAGGTATGTAAGAACGAATCATCTTGAAGACCAAATCATAAGAGATAAAAATAGAGGTGTTCAAACTAGGAGAAGAGTTGTTGAAGATCAAAAAGAGATTTGTTTGATTTCAAAGATTGAACCTAAATCAGTAAGTGAAGCTTGCAATGATGAAAACTGGGCTAAGGCAATGGAAGAAGAATTGATGCAAATTGAAAAGAATCACACTTGGGATCTTGATCCCAGACCTAAGGATAAAAATGTTATTGGAACCAAATGGGTCTTCTAAACAAATTAAATGAAGATGGTGAGGTTGTAAAGAAACAACCGAAAGGATTTTAGTTCTCTAATCAAGGAGATGTGGTTTGTAGACTAAGAAAAGCCTTGTATGGACTCAAGCAAGCTCCAAGAGCCTAGTATGCCAGATTGGATAAACATTTGCTTAAGCTAGGATTTAGCAAAGGTATTGCTGATAGTAATCTATACTTCAAGATAAATCATGAGGACATTCTAATTGTTGAAGTCTTTGTTGATGATATAATTTTTGGTGGAAATGAATGCATGTACAAAGCATTTGCTGATCAGATGAAAAGTAAGTTTAAAATGACAATGTTTGGTGAGATGAATTTCTTCCTAGGTCTACAAATTGTTTAGTCAAATAAAGGTATCTTCATATCTCAGTCCAAGTATGTGAAATAATTGTTGAAGAAGTTTTGAATGGAAGATTCAAAGCCAGTAGGTACTCCTATGGTAACCGAATGTAAGCTAAGTAAAGATGATGACTCCCCAAAGGCAAATCAAAAAAGGTATAGATCAATGATTAGAGGACTGCTCTATCTAACTTAGACCAGACCTGACATCATGAATGCAGTTGGACTTGTTACCAAATTTCAAGCTAATCCAAAAGAATCCCATGTTGTGGTAGTCAAAAGAATTTTTAGATATCGCAAGGGGACAATTGATTATGGACTGTGGTACCCAAAGGACAATGACTTCACTCTTCATGCATAAACAGATGCTGATTGGGTAGGAGATGTGGATGACAGAAAAAGTACTAGTGGTGGTGCCTTCTTTTTAGGGAGAAGATTGGTCTCTTGGATAAACAAAAAGCAAGAGGCAATATCTTTATCTACTACAGAGGCAGAGTATATAGCAGTAGCAAATAATTGTACTCAGGTTTTGTGGATGAAACAAATGTTGAAGGACATCAGAATTGTGTTTGAGGAGCCAGTCACAATTTTCTGTGATAATTCAAGTGCTATAAGCATTTCAAAGAATCTAGTATGCATTCAAAAGTAAAGCATATATCTATCAAGTTTCATTTCTTGCGAGAGAAAGTAAATGAGAATGAAGTCAAGTTGGAATTTGTACCTTCCAAGGATCAAATTGTAGATATCTTCACTAAGCCTCTTCCGAATGATACTTTTGAGTATCTCAGAGAGAAGTTAGGGGTTATTACCCCTCCTAATCAGAACTAAGATGCACTAAGGTGCATCAGTCTAATAGAATTCACATTCATATCTTGTGATCTAGATTGATGTTAAGGAGGTACTACTCAAAGGGGAAGTAGTCAGTATGCAAATATGTACCCTTTGCTATTGATTTCAAAGGGGGAGAGAAGTCATGTGAAAAACTAGTTGCTGATGTAAGGGGGAGCAGTAAAGAAATTAGTTGCAGAAGTGAGAAGAGAAAGGGAGAGAAGTTCTTGTCTTGATAATTAAATTTAGTTTTTCACATCATATGTTTCCATCAATGACAAAGGGGGAGATTGTTGCAAATATGTGCCTAAGTGATGTTGTCATTGATGTCAACATATTCTTGTTGCCATTAGTGTCAACTGTATCCTATTTTGTTGTCTGTATAGAAGACCAGATTGTTGAGGATATTGAGAAAATTAATAACAACCAATGCATGTGGATCATGTGGATGTGTAGAGGATTGTCATAGGTTGCTCCAGTTAAGATTTGAGAAGTCCGCATGAAGATTTGAAGTAGTTATGGCCATCTAAGTAGAACCGGTTCCTGCAATACTCAAGAAAGACAGAGTGACAGGAAAGAGGTCTAAATTGCTCTAGTAATATAAAATTGTGATCTACAGATCTGAAGACATGTTTGGGAAGTCAGTGTGTATCATCAACTCTAGTGGTTTGTGGTTTGGAGGTCCACAAGCTATCCTTCTAGTTTGGCAGTCATGGTAGAGAGTGTTCTTGAGGTTCCGAAGGAAGATTCAAATGTTTCTAGCAATATGGTTTAGAGTGAAAGTTATTGGTGATTTCAATGTACTTGTGGAGGTCTCTGGATCATGTGGCTACTATGTTGGAGGTTTGCATTGAAGTTTGAGTTTCTTAATTGAAGATTTCTTTTTTAAGGTTGATGTTCTTCCCAGTCTTGGCCAACCGGATGTTCCTATCATGTTACGGATGCCTTAAGGGTATCTTTATGAAGCATGGAGTGATTATAGAAGTAGATTCAAGTCTTAGTTATGTTTGGCCGATAGTGTGAAGATTCGCATTGAGTTTAGCTAACCTTGTTGATCATTCAAAGGTTGATAAAGCATATAAATACTTGTTGAAGAGTCATTGAAAAATCATCCTTGTGCAAACCAGATAAAATCCAAATAAAGGATCAAGACCAAAGCAGAGAAGAATAGGAGTGAGAGTAGTATAGAGTGTGAAGAAGAATTCGGGGCAAAAAAAAAGTTCTTGAGCATTCATTGAATTTGAATCAGGCATGAAGTAGATGTTATTTCTCAGTAATTCTTTCTAAATAAATTATGTAGGCAGTGAGCCTCTCCTTTGAGCAGTGAGCTCTGGGCAGTGCCCCTGAAGGCATGTGCCTTCTATTTTATTAAAGTACTTTTAATAGGGTACGTACTTTTGTGGATTAACCCCCACCATGGTTTTTCCCTTAACCAGGTTTCCACATCAAAATCTTGGTGTCAAATGTGTTGATTATGTTTCTGCTCTTATGTTGTTGATCTATGCTTTAATGTTTACATCATTAATTTGGTAGTCAAATAATAAAGAAGGTTAAAAGAAGAAAAAGTATTTATTGTGGGACAACTGATTCACCCCCCCCCCCCCCCCCCCGCTCTCAGTTGTTTGGTCTAATTCCAACACGTCCGTCGTAACTTGTTAGGTGAAAAATTTCTGAATTTGTATGTCTATGGAGGTGGATAGTTGGAAATTTTGATAGAGATATTTCATTGTTGGATTTGTGGAGGTTATGTATGTGTGTTTCCACCTTGATTGGCTCCATAAAAAAAACATTTGGGTTGTAAGTATTTGTTGTTGTTATTGTTTTATGAAATTCTCAAGATATAGTATTACTTCATAGATGAAATCGATCTACAACATTCAAAGATTATATTCACTTTAAAGGGCTGCAAGTTTAAGAGATTAATCTACATTTATTTTTCTACAACTAAAGGAATCAAAGGGAAAAATAACAATACTTAAGGGCTGAAATCTATCAAAGTTAATTTTCATTTAAGAGAGATGGAATAATCTTGACAAACAACAATCTTAAGGCCGAGATTTCACATGGATATGTTGGCACATACAATTTGTTACAATCTTTGAAGTTTTGAGCACATGATTATAAGAATTTGGAGGCATGAATATTGTTGTTATTACAATGTATGTGATGCAGAGGAAACGCAACAGAAGCTTACAAATGGGAAGGAGGAGTCATTAACACAACCAGCATGTTAAAAATCCTAACGGCTTACATCATCATCATATTTCTTGCTAACACAGATAGCATCATCATATTCAGCTAGCGCAAACATCCTCCTGATGTTCACTGTTAATCTTACCGCCAAACTCTATCTTCAGCATCATGATGTTCAACATCACCTTCATCAGTAGCATATAAAATATCCGGTTCCTCCCATATATCCTGATGACAACAACTTCAAGCACTTTTCCTTCGATGCTTACGTCACCCCGATATCCGACGACTCAAACAAGCAGCATCAGGATATGACTTATCCGGTCATATTGAAACATCCTGATGATGTCAACCAAACTTTATGCCGATGACTTACGCTGATGCCAAAACACTTAGCGACAGCAGGATAAACTTGCATAGGGTGATATTCGCAATATCCTGATGACGATGACGTCACTTGCACCCGATGATGATGTCAATGCACCTGATGATGATGTCAACAGGATATAAGACACTTATATCCTCCGCAACATGATAATGAATATCCGGTGATCTTTTCAATATCCTGGTGATGACCTTTCTGGTCCTTAGCCAAAAAGTGAACTTTCACTCCTTTATGCGATAGCAATATGCGGATGATGGATACACACGAAAGATGATCTTGATGATGATATATACACTGAGTATATATCCAACCTATATCATCCTGATGCACTTGAAACATACAGTCTTCGTCAACTTCATAACCTGATCCGGATAGCGATATACTCACATATGTCGATGCGATTCACTCCGTCTGGAAAAGCACATGCAGATCCCTGTATATCCATCAGCTGCATGCAAACTCACAGAACCGCACAATTTCACAAAGAAAACATGATGATCGGGCCGGATCACCTTCAGATCAAAACTTAACAGTTTATCTTCCTAAACCCTAGCACATGAGGATGCTAGGTTGATTCATAGCATGCTACCAATCGATCTCCCACACAATGAAATGCATAAACAGAAAACTAAAATACAACCTAAACTAACATGCATGACCATTCCACCGATTCACAGAATCAACCGGTGGAAGGGTTGAAAGAATCTATTAACCTGTAATCAGAACAGAAATCAAAACATAAACAGCTGATAAACCAGATAATGCAATTGATGAGATCTTATTTAGATGAAACACAAATGTCCTGTTTCTACAATGTTTCACAATGTCTGGACTGATCTCTGGATCTCACTCAATCACCAGTACAACATAACATAACTACTACTCTCTGTGTGATCTCAAACCCTAACTGATCTGAGTTATTTATAGCAATATCCTACGAGTACTACCAACTCAATTCCCAGCGGCTGGGAGCTTCCAAACGGCTGGGAGAGGATAGCTCAGACTACCTGATCACGAGCTCTAACTGCCTGCACACTCTCCTAGGCTGATCTAATACATATGCATTGATCCAATGGACCTTATTACATTATGAAGTCAAACATGCTAACAATAGACTAATGTCCTGTCATGCGGACAATGAACCTATATCCTATCTTGTAGGGGTGCTCCTGCACCATACTCCCCAGAAGAAGAAATCTCAAGTCCACTTGAGATGAGAGTATGAAGATCTGCCCCATGTTTCTGGATCTGCTCTTCAGTCATCCAGACTGCTTCAGAATTAGGTTTTCCCTTCTAAGAGACTAGATACTCCAAGTACTATTTGTTCTGGGTCTGTTTGACCACTCTGGTGTCCAAAACCTTCTGCAACTGTGGAGGATCATGCTTGGGAATGTTATCATGGACTGTATCCTGTAGGAGTTCCTGATCTGCATCTGGATAAGACTTGTATGGAGTTAAATCACATACATTGAATACAGGGGACAAACCAAGATCAGGTGCGAGTTGTATCTCATAAGCATTCCTTTCCATGCTTGTGCAAGATCTGACATGGTCCAACTTTTCTTTGCATAAGTTTAGTATATTTTCCCTTAGGAAGTCTGTCCTTCTTCAAATGAACCCATACCAAATCTCCAACATCAAACTGAACATCCTTCTTCTTTTTATCAGCATATTCCTTATACTTCAAGGTGGTTTGTTGTAGTTGGGTCTTGACTTGATCATGAACCTCTTTGATGGCTTCTGCAAAAGCTTCTCCTTCTGCACTAACAGGGTCTACTGTAGGTAGATCTCTTAATTCCAAAATTCCTCTTGGATGCATACCATAAACTATCTGGAAAGGTGATTTCCCTGTGCTCCTATTGACAGTATCATTATAGGAAAATTCAGCTTGAGATAGAATATTATCCCACTTTTCTCCATGTTGTTTTGTCAAACATCTAAGCAAATTTCCTAAGGAACGGTTCACTACTTCAGTCTGTCCATCTGTTTGAGGATGATATGCAGAGGAAAAAGACAAATTTGTTCCAAGTTTCTTCCAAAGAGTTCTCCAGAAGTGACCAATAAACTTCACATCCCTATCTGACACTATGCTCAATGGCAATCCATGGATCCTGACAATCTCCCTGAAAAACAAATCGGCAATGTATGAAGCATCAGCAGTGGTTTTGCATGGCAAGAAATGTGCCATTTTGCTGAATCTATCCACTACAACAAAAACACTATCAAACCCTTTCCTTGTCCTTGGTAAACCCAAGACAAAATCCATACTTATGCTTTCCCATGGTCTGGAAGGAATGGGTAAGGGCTGATATAAACCTGCATTAGTCGACCTGCCTTTAGCCTTCTGACATATCACACATGTCTCTACAAACTTTCTGACATCTGATTGTAACTTAGGCCAAAAGTAATGTCTTCGGACAAGATCAAGAGTCTTATCTAGACCAAAATGACCTGCCATAGCTCCACAATGTTTCTCCTTAATGATGTTTAACCTCATAGAACACCTTGGAATACATAACTGTCCACCTTTGAACAACAATCCATCCTGAATCAAAAATTCAGAGAATTCAGCATGATATTTCTCTCCAAAAGAAGTACATACATGATATATCTCCCCAAAATCTTCATCAGTCTCATACATGGTCTTTAGTGAATCAATGCCAACACTTTCTAACTGAATCTGGTTGACTGTTAGAACTCTCCTGCTCAAAGCATCTGCAACTTTATTCTTGACTCCTTTCTTATGCTTCAATGTAAAAGTAAACGCTTGTAAGGTTTCTACCCACTTCATGTGTCTGTGGGTCAGCTTTTCCTGGCTGTTTATGAAACTCAGAGCCTGGTTATCTGTGAATACTTTGAATTCCTTTGGCATCAAGTAATGCCTCCATTTCTTGAGTGACTGGACTAAAGCATACATTTCCAAATCATATGAGGAATACCGCTTTTTAGCATCATTGAGCTTCTCACTGAAAAATGCAATAGGTCTACTTTCTTGGCTGAGTACTGCTCCAATGGCCATGTGACTGGCATCACATTCCACCTGAAAGATTTTGTTAAAGTCTGGAAGTGCCAGGACTGGCTGCTGTGCCACCTTCTTCTTCAATGTTTCAAAAGAATCATCTACTCTTTGAGTCCAAACAAATCTGCACTTCTGTCCTCCTTTGATGGTATCAAGCATGGGTGCACAAATATGACTAAACCCTCTTATAAACTTCCTGTAGAAGGTTGCTAACCCATGGAAACTTCTGACATCATTCATAGTCTTTGGGGTTGGCCAAGACAATATGGCACTTACCTTCTCCTTATCCATTTGTAACTTTCCTTGTGAAATGACAAAACCCAAATATGTGATCTCCTCTTGCATGAACAAACACTTGTCTAAATTTATCATCAGCTGCTCTTCATGTAACCTCTTAAGAACCAAATCTATGTGTCTGAGATGTTCTTCTTTTGTGTTGCTAAAAATCAGAATGTCATCTAGATATACTATGAAAAACTTACCAATGAACTCTTTCAAAACCTCATTCATCAACCTCATAAAAGTACTAGGTGCATTAGATAAACCAAAAGGCATAACCTTCCACTCATATAACCCTTCATTAGTTTTGAATGTTGTTTTCCATTCATCTCCTGGCCTAATCCTGATCTGATGATATCCACTCTTTAAATCTATTTTTGTAAAATACTTAGTACCTCCCAAACAGTCAAGTAAATCCTCTATCCTAGGGATTGGAAACCTATACCTGATTGTGATCTTGTTAATAGCTCTGGAATCTGTGCAAAGCCTCCAAGTACCTTCCTTCTTTGGTGCTAGTACAGCTGGTACTGCACATGGACTTAAACTTTTCCCAATCAGACCTGAATCCAATAATTCTTCAATTTGTCTGGCTACTTCTGCATTTTGTTCTGGAGTTAGCTTATAGGCTGCTTTGTTTGGAAGTGTTGACCCTGGAATTAAGTCTATGCAGTGACTGATATCCCTGACAGGTGGTAGGGATCTTGGCATTCCCTCTGAGATGATACCTTTGTACTTATCCAATAGCTCTTGGATAGCTGGGTCTATGAACCTTTGCTTCTTCTCTTCCTTGACTTCTTGCTGTTGTTCTTTATTCACCCTCATACATGGGATTAGGGCATATGCAACTGCACCTTCTGCTGCTACTTCTTTCATGAACTGTTTACCTTCCATCAACATTACCTTCACCTCTTTTCCTTTAGATTTCTCCTCCTTCTCCGTCAATGGTAGTAACTTTATAACCTTACCATCCTTAGTGACTGTATAGGTGTTTCTAACACCATCATGTTGTGCCTTCAAATCATACTGCCATGGTCTACCAAATAAAAGATTGCAAGCATCCATCGTGGTAATGTCAAACAACAACTTATCCTTATATGCTCTAATCTAAAATTCTACCCAAGCCTGCTCTTCTACAATTGTCTGCTGACCTTGGGTAAGCCACGAGATTTTGTATGGGGATGGGTGAGGCAATCTCCTAAGCTTAAGCTTTGTCACCATTTCTTCAGACACAAAATTTTCAGTAGAACCAGAATCAATCAAAACTTTACATGCCTTACCTCCTGCTTTGCAAATAGTCCTGAAAAGAGACTTTCTTTGAGGGGATTCTTTGTCAGGTACCTTCATGGTAGTCACTGTTCTTCTCATCATTAGAGACTCTCCACTTTCTGGGTATCCATAATTATCAGGAGCATTCACACTCTGAAAATCACTAGAGCCTGTCATACTTTGATTATCAGGTTCTTGGACCAGATTTGTTCTCCTTTCTCCTGTTGAGCTTGTGGCCTTTTCTGGACATCTGCTGGCGATATGGCCTTCTTTGTTACAGTTATAACATCTGATGGATCCTCTGCCCTGGGATCTTCCTCTGAAAGGTCTTCTACCTCTGAAGTTTCCTTGCTGACTATAATTTTCCCCTTGATTCTGACTATTGTTTCCCTTACTATTGTCATGACTGGATTCTCCTTGATATCCATGTCCATGTCCTCTACCTCTAAAAGGACCTCTTCCACCCCTTTGTTGTCTTCCTCTTCCTCTATTGTGTTGTTCTTGTTTTCTCTTTAACTTCTCTTCCACTTTCAATGCCAACTAAAAGCATTTCTGAACTGTATCTGGATTATGCAGACTTAAATCTTCCTGAATGTTGAACCTCAATCCATTAAGGTATCTGGCTACCTTCTCTTCTTCACTTTCCTTTACCTTTGTTTTCATACAAAGTTTCATGAATTCTTCTGTATATGAGCTGACATCTAGCTCCTTCTGCTTCAGGTTTTGCTTCCTCTTGTGTAATTGGATACTGTAATCCAATGGGACATAAGCTTCCTTTACTAATGCCATCATCTTCTTCCATGTAGTGACTCTACGCTTTCCTTCCTGTACTCTATCATCTTGGATGAAATTCCACCATGTCAAGGCAGCTTCTTTCATTTTTGACTGGGCTATTTTCACCCTCTGTTGTTCTGGTATCTCCTCTGTTTCAAAGAAATTGTTCAAGGAGTCTATCCACTCCATCACTGAATCAGGTTCCATCTTTCCTGTAAACACTGGCAAATCCAATTTCACATCCATGGTTCTCCTCTCCATGGCCTTGAGGGCGTTCAACAGTGGTCTCTGGTCTGCAGGAACGACCTCCTCGTTCCAACTAGGGATCTCTTCTTCTTCCCTATCTTCTTCTCTACCAGAACCTACTCTGTTCCTCAACTTCTCTAACTCATCCTTCAATTCCTGATTCTGAGCCTTCACGGCCTTACTCTCTGCAATTTGTTTCTTTACCAGAACTGCCAACTCAACGTTGGTCATCCTTGCTGGAATCTCAGATGTTCCTTCTTCATCTGACATCCTGCTATATCCTGATCTTTTCCAGAAGATCCTTCCTTTGCTCTGATACCACTATGATGCAGAGGAAATGCAACAGAAGCTTACAAATGGGAAGGAGGAGTCATTAACACAACCAGCATGTTAAAAATCCTAACAGCTTATCATCATCATCATATTTCTTGCTAACACAGACAGCATCATCATATTCGGCTAGCGCAAACATCCTCCTGATGTTCACTGTTCATCTTACCGCCAAACTCTATCTTCAGCATCATGATGTTCAACATCACCTTCATCAGCAGGATATAAAATATCCAGTTCCTCCCATATATCCTGATGACGACAACTTCAAGCACCTTTCCTTCGATGCTTACGTCACCCCGATATCCGACGACTCAAACAAGCAGCATCAGGATATGACTTATCCGGTCATATTGAAACATCCTGATGATGTCAACCAAACTTTATGCCGATGACTTACGCCGATGCCAAAACACTTAGCGACAGCAGGATAAACTTGCATAGGGTGATATTCGCAATATCCTGATGACGATGACATCACTTGCACCCGATGATGATGTCAATGCACCTGATGATGATGTCAACAGGATATAAGACACTTATATCCTCCGCAACATGATAATGAATATCCGGTGATCTTTTCAATATCCTGGTGATGACCTTTCCAGTCCTTAGCCAAAAAGTGAACTTTCACTCCTTTATGCGATAGTAATATGCGGATGATGGATACACACGAAAGATGATCTTGATGATGATATATACACTAAGTATATATCCAACCTATATCATCCTGATGCACTTGAAACATACAGTCTTCGTCAGCTTCATAACCTGATCCGGATAGCGATATACTCACAGATGTCGATGCGATTCACTCCGTCTGGAAAAGCACATGCAGATCCCTGTATATCCATCAGCTGCATGCAAACTCACAGAACCGCACAATTTCACAAAGAAAACATGATGATCGGGCCGGATCACCTTCAGATCAAAACTTAATAGTTTATCTTCCTAAACCCTAGCACATGAGGATGCTAGGTTGATTCATAGCATGCTACCAATCGATCTCCCACACAATGAAATGCATAAACAGAAAACTAAAATACAACCTAAACTAACATGCATGACCATTCCACCGATTCACAGAATCAACCGGTGGAAGGGTTGAAAGAATCCATTAACCTGTAATCAGAACAGAAATCAAAACATAAACAGCTGATAAACTAGATAATGCAATTGATGAGATCTTATTTAGATGAAACACAAATGTCCTGTTTCTACAATGTTTCACAATGTCTAGACTGATCTCTGGATCTCACTCAATCACCAGTACAACATAACATAACTACTACTCTCTGTGTGATCTCAAACCCTAACTGATCTGAGTTATTTATAGCAATATCCTACGAGTACTACCAACTCGATTCCCAGCGGCTAGGAGCTTCCAAACGGCTGGGAGAGGACAGCTCAGACTACCTGATCACGAGCTCTAACTGCCTGCGCACTCTCCTAGGCTGATCTAATACATATGCATTGATCCAATGGACCTTATTACATTATGAAGTCAAACATGCTAACAATAGACTAATGTCCTGTCATGCGGACAATGAACCTATATCCTGTCTTGTAGGGGTGCTCCTGCACCAGTATGTAAGAGAAGTTGATTCGGCTACATGATGGGACGATCCTTCATTTGATTCTCTTGTCATGACTGCATCACAATCTGAAAGAAACCTATCAAGTTTGGATTCAAGATTATCAAGCAAGTTTTTGTTGGGAATTGAGTATTTTGATGAGACTTAGTTTTCTTGTGACTTATATCCCTCTTTTGTCTCCTCTAAAAATAATCTTTAGGAATATCAACTTACTAAATGGGAACATCCACCTTTATATTGGGTTAAAATTAATGTTTATGGAGCTTCAAAAAACAATCCTAGATATATTGGCATGGGAGGTGATTGCCATGACCAAAATGGTGAGGTGATTTTTTTGTTTGTCCATAGTCTTGGTGTTGCTTATAATAATTTTGCTAAAGTTATGGTCATTTTCCACGATCTTTTAGAAATTTAGCTAAGGCATTGTATTGATATTATTCTCAAATTTGACTCTAAAATATTGGTTGAATCATTCTATAATAAAGTTGTCCTCTCATTTCCAATAGTGGCAAGTGAATGAATGTGAGAAAGACATCAATATCTTCATTCATTGTTTCTATGCTATTAAGTGTGACCATACTCGAAGGGAATGAAATTAGGTTATTGATTTTTATGCTAATAAGTGTAACCATACTAGAAGGGAAGGAAATTAGGTTATTGATTATTTGGCTAAATTAGCTTCTAATTAGAATGACATAAAAGTTGGTCCTAGAAATAACTAGGATTTCATTATCTAAGAATTGAGGAGGGAATTTAGTGATTTTGTGATTCTTGATTCATTCTACTATGTTTCTTTATTGTGTGTAGGTTCTTATAGTGTTCTTCCTATTTGTTCCCTTATTTATATCTTCATTATTACTATTTTAAATGGTTTTCCTATTGATCCAAGCCTTTTTAAATAGTAGTTCTATACTCAAAGCATGTATAATTTTCAAGGGGAAAAGTTCTTATACCTTGTCTATGGAGTTTGGAGGGTTCCCCCTCTTTAGTTGATTGTCTATTTTCAATTCATCCAGATTTTCTAGATTCTCTGGAATATTTATGCCATGAGTCTTTTTAAGACTAGTAGACCTTCTTTGTATTTAATTGTTAATTTAATATAATTTTTTGCATTTATGTTAAAAATATAACAAATTGATCAACTTTAAAAAAGAAAAGTATTATTTGGATAGAAATTAAGGTGAATTTTTATTTACAATCTTGTCACTACTCTATTATTTTAGAATGGAGATTAATTAAATTTAATTGTTAAGAAAAATAAATCATACAACCTGAATAGTTCTCACAAGATATTGACTATACCAAAATATATTGACTAAGACAATACTTTTGGTCGATGTAAAGCAGCCCTCAAAAGCTATGCAATCTAAATCAACATAGATGATTCTTCTCATGGGAATCTCGGTCATGCTGGTATTGGAGGTGTTGGGCGAACTAGTTCTAGGACTGTTAAGTTTATCTTTTATGTTTATAAGGGTTGGTATACTAACAATGTGATGGAGACTCTTGCCATTTTATGAAATGTGGCGCATGGTTGTGCTCTTGGGTGGAGACGGATCATTTGTGAATGTAATTCTTAGGTGGTGGTGACTTTGCTAAAGAGGCAGCGGTTAGAGGATGTCAGTTATTCTTAATATGTGTGGTTCCTTGGATTCTGTTTCTTTTTATCATATTTCTTGAGAATGGAATGGGATTGTGTGTAATGCCCTTGCTTTGTATTGCTTTTATTTGGTTTGAATAAATTTTTACCCCTCTTTTAGTTAAAAGTAGCACAGGAAGGATGATAAATTGTGAAAGACTTATTTCAAAAATCAAAAGGCATAGAGAACATGTCAATTTTTTATTTCATTCTTACTATATATCTACTAATTAAATTCAAAATGATGAAATGTTGTATTTGAATAGGAGAATTACAAATAAATATGCTTACCGCATTTTAAAATTTGTAAATAAAACCCAACAAATCTCTACAAAATTAAGTTTCCTATTATTTTTTTAAATCTTAAAAAAAATTTGTCTCCATATAATTAAAATTCATTTCTTTTATGATGAAACTTCATTTAATATAAACAAATATTAGATATTAAAAAAAAAACATATTATTATTAAATTTACTGCATGTTAAGATTAAATAAATTAAAATTTGTACTTTTTATATGTCTAAAAAAAATTAAAACTCCAAAAAACTTAAAATTTTCCCAGTAATAACGACTTATCTGCCAAATAAGACATTCAACAATTATGTGGTAATTGATGTTAAGAAAAAACTCCTCCTCGCAGTAACTTTTTCTCCTTTCAATAGGATAGGTTGCAACATAGATTTCTATGAATTAAGGATTAGAGTTATTAAACCTTGCATAGATTTAGACAATAACTATTGTTCTCTATGGATTGATTTAAATGCCTTAAATATAGGCTGTCAAGATTCTCATTTGCGGATTTTCAGCCGGAGGAAAGATAAGGCAAGTTACTAATCTTTACACTATGAATATATTTAAATATATATCCACTTTGTGATTACCGAAAATCAGTGTAAATTGAAGAGAAGCATTCATAACAATGGGTAGTAAGGTTGTTTGTGCCCTTCTGCTCTGTATCATTGCAGCAACACTTTTGCCCGTTCTACCAGAGACCGAAATGGGAACGAAAAAGCGGTATGTATTTCGTTAGTTTAATAACTAGTAACTCATCTCAACCGATCAGGCCCTCTCAAGTCAGTCTGGTCGAAGTGGGATACAGATATTATTGCCTTCTGGCCACTAATTAAGCTGCCTATCTCAGGAAGTGTATTAGGGGGCTCGAAACTTGCAACGAACAGGAGACTGGTTAAGTGGATTCCACCTTCCCCACCTTTCTTCAAGCTAAATTTTGACGGAGCATGTAGAGGTAACCCGGGCCCCTCAGGAACAGGTTGTGTGATAAGGAACCAAACAGGTGTTTTGATTGCAGCTAGGTCCTCAAAACTACCCTCAGGATCGAATAATGAGGTGGAAGCTTGGGCTTTAGTGCATGGTTTACTTCTGGTGGTTGACTTAGGCCTAAAGCAGGTGTGGATCGAGGGAGATTCCCTGATCGTGATTAATGCCATCAAAGGTAGAGGATTGCATAATTGGAAACTCAAATACATTCTGCAGCAGGCAGCCTCCTTATTGAGCAAGTTAGATAACTATGTCATCTCCCATACGTTAAGGGAAGGTAACAGGGTGGCGGATCTTCTAGCTAATTTAGCAGTGGACTGTAAAAATGAGGTGGTCTCTTTCCCCTCGGACTGCCTTTCGATGCCAAAATACCTGGTGGACACACTGGAGTCTGAGATGGAGGCGGCGAGGGGTTTCCCTTAACAGGTTTGCATAGGTGGCACGGTCAAATTGGTTTGGAGATCTTTATTAGTAGGCTCCTATCCTGGCACTCTTCCTAGGTCAACGAGATATATAAGTGGCATGGTAATGATGGCTCAAGCATGGGACTTTTGATTAGCCGTTTCTCCTTTTCTGAAGGCAGAGCTTCCTTTAAGGCGGGGTATCCTTTTCAGATGGATGTCTGACAATACTTATGTAAGTGGTTTGTCAGAGATCAATTGGACAGCGATTGGAGTAGGTTAATGGTTAGTCCTGTCAGCTTCTCATTAAGGAAGGAGGTATTGCGTATCTGCTCCCCGATCACTTCTCATTTAAGGGAAGCTACTAGCATTTACTCCTAGGGCATTGTGACGGCGCAACGGCTTCTTTTTCTTGGGCGGGTTATGCGGTAAAGGACATGTTGTCACACTTCATCTGCAGGCATGATCTGGCTCAATTTTTCATATTATGCCGTTCGCGTTGGCTGACAGTCTAGCGTCAGCATTACACCTCATCTCTTATTATTTGGGTGTGTGCGAATCACTTCTTAGCATTCCGTGCTTGCCACGTCGTGAGGACTGGTGTCCTTTTTTCTTTTTATCTCCCGCTGGCTACTCCTGCTTGTCTATCGTGGTGTCTCTGTTTCTATTTTTTCCAACTCTATCTCTCCCTCATGGCGGACACTCGACTTAACTTGAGATTGTTCTTCCCAGCCTTCGACTGGGAGCCAGAAATAAGAGGAAGAGTAAAAGCGTCAGACCCAATGACGTTGATTGTATCAGATTGCACCCTCATTCAGTTAGCCGTCAAGAATATTGTTGGATATGCTTAGATCCGAGGTTACGAGGGGAGGGTACTCAATTATTCAGACGTCGTTTCTCAGTTGTTATCTAACATAATGGATTTGGCAATGGATGCGGAATATGTGCATGCCTTGGCGTCTGGTTTGTTCTATAATAATATCTATACTGTGGATAGGTGGGAAGCGGCTTTCTCTAATTATAAGATGGAACAGGGTGATGCCCTCATTGGCGGTTTATTCAATCTGGTGGCGTTGCACACCTCGCTCCCGCAGCAAGCTATCTACAGGGCCCTACAAGCAAGTATCATTTCCTTAAGCAATGTGCAAATTGATGAGGCATTACGAGCTTTTAGTTTTCATTTCACTAAGAAGAAGGCAAAGAGATTTAAAGATGTTTTTACAGCCATCCACTTCCTTAGGGTTCATGCGTCCGATTTGGCTCTGGGAATTCCTAGATTCGCTTTGGAGGCGGTAGATGAGGGGAGTCAGTGCTCTGTTTTAGTGGAGTTGGAGGAGCAAATCTCTCCAGCAGCACCCCCGGCAGCATGAGGTAGTGGCAGGAAGCTAAAGTCCCCTTGGGTGGAGGTGGCGGTGTTTTGGTTTGATCCTCTCTTTTGCTCTTGGTGGCATTTGGCCGGTCTTCTGTCGGTGGCTGGGGTTGGGGTTTGATGCGGTTTTTTTGTTTTGTCTCTTACTTTTCTGAATGCGGTGGCTGCGGTTCAGGGGTAAAGATTGGTTTCCTTCTGTTTTTTGATCTTCTGTAGCTATTGTTTCATCCGGCCTTCTTAGGGCCCGATTATGTAATTTTTCTGTCTTTCGTTTAGACTTTCGTATGTAACCTTTTATGGATAATCTCAATTTCAACCTATGGGTGCTCCGCCACCTTTTTCTAGTAAAAAATAAAATAAAATAACTAGTATATTTATATTTTAAAAAATATATCTAAAATACGCCCAGCCTCCCAGGTATATTTTTTTTTGCATAGTTTCTTTTTGGTTCTGATTTTCTCCAATTTTTTCTCCTTCCAACTTCTTAACGCTGATATAAAATATCTTGGAATACAACAATCAACAGGTGCAGGTATTATTATAATCATTGCTGCAAGCGCAATAAAAATGGTGCTTGTATACCGTATTGTTGCATTTACCCGGTATGAAAAACTCAATTCAAACTAGTATTATGTTTCTTTTAATACTACTTTAAAAAAAAATTACTGTAAATTTGAGTTTCTCTTCTTTGGTTTGTGGCAATCTAAGGTAATACCAAAAAAAAAAAAGTAAGCAATATTGTTATACTTCAATTGTATTTGTAATTCAAACTCTTGGAAGTAATTTCAAACTCTCAGTACTTTCTAGATTTCTCTAGAAAATTTGAAGATGTTAATCAAGTTGTATTTGGCAGCCGGTTGGCTCTGTTTCAGAGGATCAAAGTGCCGTAGCAAAGAATCCCGGCAAAGAAGATTTAGAGGCCGCCAATGCACAGCCATAGAAGCATTTCAGCAATAGAACATGACGGCATCTAAAACCTGTCTTACCTAATATAAATAAGATGAATAAAACTGTCGTCATTGTGGCTCTATAAGGCTCTTTAACTAGTCTCTAGGGTGGTTTCTGGTCTCTGTTGTTTTTGTGGCTCCATGTTGTTTGTCTCCTGTCTATTGTCTATGGTGTTAATTGGTTTTTCTGCACTTTTGTTTGCAGATTTATATCAAAAACAATAATAAACTACGTTTAAATGAACCACATTTAAATGATTGATTGGTACAAATATTTATAGTTATAATTGTTAAGCATTTAAATGAGTAATTGGTACAAATATTTATAGTTATTGTATATTAATAGTTTGTTTTTAAAGTTAAAGTTATTTTTTATAGTGATTACTATAAATATTTGTGTTTATAAATCAATCACAAGCATCTTTTAGTGTTATTACTATTTTTTAATAATTTAAGAAATTTTAGATATTTCCTAAAAAAAAAAAGGTATTATAATTTATCAATATTCTTTATTATTTTCATAAATACCCAACATTGATACAAAAACTTTTAACTTAAAAGAACAATCTTTATTTATTTAAGCCATGTATCTTTCCAACGAAGTGTTTCAAAACAATGAATACATATTGAAAATTTTAACCAATAGAATGAGTTTATTTCTATTAAATTATAAATGATATATAAACACAATACTAGAAATGAGAAACTATGTAAAATATGTAAAATGTATATGTTATTATGACATGAACAAACCCTATAGGTCATTCCAATCTCATGCAAAACTAGCATGTATTGAAAGTTCCCATGAAAGATCAACTTAAAGACAAGGATCAATAGGTATTTTTCTATTGCTCTTGGTATTTGTCATTACAAATATGCTTTCTACCACAAAGATGATCTACATTCAAATCATTTATACTATGCGAGTAATCTTTCACTCCATATGTCCTACTACATCAATTTATAATATACATGCACTGAGACAATATGTCCCATTGCACTAAGGTTTTTGTTGGGAGTCCCATTGCACTAAGGTTTTTGTTGGGACTTGATTTTAAAAATGTGAACTTATCTAAGTCCTTACCCATTTTGTGCATTAGTTCTATCTTTCCCACTATATATAACTCATCTTGAGGATACATTTTAAATGGGTTGCCCCTTAGCTAATTTCACCTAAGTTTTATTCAAATTCATCCCCCATCTTTCTACAATATGGTGAAGTTACAAAAATCCAAAAAATCCCTAATTTTGGGAGGCTTTAGGTCATTTCCTAAAGTTTTGGTAGAGTTATAGAGATTTTATAGACTACTTGATGTATTCTACCCATTCAATATCTTGTCCTAACCTTCTTTCCCATGTAAAATTTTCACAAAGCTTCATTGGATCCTTCACTACTTTTATTTCCTTCATTTTCCCCATTTTGTAGAATCTTGACAAGATACCAAACATTTCATGTTCACCTTCCATCTTTTCTCCACCTCTTTTCCCACATATAATTTGTTTAAGACTCTATTGGGTCCTTGGTCTTTTTATTTTTACCCATTTGTTCTAGTTTGCAAAAATGTGATGGACTATCGAACATTTATTTTTAATCTCCAAAATCCTATCCTATACTATTTCTTTGCATTTCTTCAAACCTCCATTACTTTTCTATAAATTCTCTATTTTCATCCTATTTGTAGGATTTCCTTCTTGGACCAGATATGTTCACATCGAGTTCCCCTTTTCTGTATTCTTCTCAACCACTTTGTGAGACATTACCTACCTCACTCCCAAACTTTTTCCATTCGACTTCCACTTCTTACCTTTGATCCCAAATGCTTTTCCCACAACTTCATATCTTCCATCCCCTTATAATTGCAAACTTTCCTTAGACTTTAGGATATCTTCTCTTTCCCTCATATCATGCCCTGATGTCTAGTTTTACAACCAAAATTTGCATTTCCCACAAATCAAATAATTCATTTTCTTCCTTTACAAAAACCTGATAGACTTTCAAATTTCCTTCACAAATTCACCTTCACTTCTTATATATGGTTCCCACCCTCAATTCCATGTAACGCTCCACCAAGGAACCCCAGAGGATCTAACCAAACTGACTTAACTAGAAGGTGGAATAATTAATTTTTTTTTAATGAGAACTAAAGCATTACTACAACCAACTAACATAAAAAGCCCAATTGCACATACGAAAATAATAAGGCTAAGAAATCCTCCAGGGTTTCTTAACGTTGTTACTTATCAACTGAAGAACATAAAAATCTCCATCTAATTTAAACTTATTCACAGTAATAAACATTAAAGCAGAACTAACATAAGCTAAAGATGCATTCCATTTATATCTACTAGATGGAACCACTGAATCGATTCCCTTACTCTAAAAGACTAGGTTCATTTTAGATCCCAAATCCAAATGTTCCTATGACAAGAGGTTAAATCAACTATTACAAACCACATAATAACACCATTGCAATTTCCATCATAAGTCCTATAAAACCATTACATTTAAGTTACATCAAAATAACATCATGATTACATAATAGATACAACATCCACCATATAGGTGTGTCCAAAATTACAATTACATCATGATCGGATAATACAAGAATATAAGAATCATCTCCAAATCTACTAGCAAACTACATCTAGGAGAAACATCTAAAGAACGAAGCAACTCCAATCCACGCAAGAATAGGTCCAAAATACCCGATGGAAGAAGGCATCTACCACTCAACCATGTGGACCTGAAGGACCACCCCCCGTGCTAGGAGATAGACATATAGCTGACGGTCACACCAACAAGGGATATATAATACAATCTCACCACCAACCTCCATAGGATATGGACAACAACAAGCACAAGAAAGGAATGCACATCATGAGGATAACTCCAAAAGGTCCATGCAACACAAATAGGACACTATTATTCTCAAGGGGAGAGTGTCATCACATAGCTTGATATGCATTGTCCTTGTAGATCTTCATAGACCCCGACCCCCTTCCTCGGTTGCTCTGGCAGTCCCTCCCGACCCCCAACCCCCATACAAGACTCATGTGGAACTAACATACCTTTCATGAAGACAAGGTAGTTGGTCTTGCCATTCCATGCCTTCCCATCTCATCTCAAGCCTGAACGAGCACTCGAGCCATGAGTGGGGCATGACATTATCTTGATTAACGTGATTAACTACCCAAACACCCTAGTTCATTATTTAGGTTATCACTTATTAGAAGAACTCTTCCTATGGGTTGTCTTGGCAATCACTTTAGGATCTCGACCCCCATGGAGAGCCACTCACCCTTAAGTCACTAAATCTCCCCAAACCAACACAAGACAAGGATGCCACAACTTCAACATCATCAAAGGGAGGTTCACATCAAGGCTAATGATCTCACTGCATCCCGACTTACAATAACAAGATCCCCCACAAGGCACATAGGATACATAGATACCATGGTTTACTTCCAACATGACATGAATACAAAAGAAAAAAAGAGGAATCAATGACATTAAACAAAATACAACAAACATAAACCTCATCATAGATTGTAACAACACAAGGTCAAAAATATTAATTTATTAATTATAACATTATATTATTTAACACTTCAAAGAATAATTAACTTACACTAATTAAATTATATTTCTTAAATTTCTCCCTACACTTAACAAATTTAAACAATATAACAAATTAAATATAATAAATGAGTTTAATTAATCCCAACATATTAAATCAACCAATTAAATAGCATTGAACCATTGAATATAATATTCAAATTTAATTCAATCAATTTATTAATCAAACACTTAACCCAAAAAAATAATATGACAAATTAAATATATTAATTACCAAACATATATTAATTTCAATTTATTAAATTTCAAACCAAACAATTAACCTATTAAACAAATAATTATAGCATCCAGATAAAAAACTAATAACATTATTTATCATAAATCCATAAATGAAAGTTATAAATGAATATATGTATAACAATTAAAGATACATATATTTATTCACATAAACTATAAATCTATTGACTACGATTGACCAAGATAAGTGAAGGCCATAAATAGAAAATAAAAATAAATGAATAAGCAATTGTCGGGATATAAAAAACTATACAATAAAGTAATGCACTTTGCCCAAACCCTAAATATCAATTTAAACATTATAATAAGATGTTAAATTAATCTCGAATACTAATCTTCCATTGGTTGGCTACTAGGAGAAACAAAGGCATTTACAGTCATGGGGGAGCAGCCTAAAAGCAGTCCCCTGTTTCAAACATATCTCAAAAAATACGATCTGGGTTTTTGAGATTTTTGGACAGAGATTAGAAGACAATAAGGAAAGGAAACCTTTCTCACCAACCCAATCTGTAGAAATAGATTTATGGATGACGTAATCAGACTGTTTTATTGGCAAGGAACAGAAAGGATGGAGAATTATAAATCTAATTTCTTATGCTCAAAGAGAATATAAAATACACACTCCAAAAGCCAAGCATAGAATAAACATGGCAAAAGACACACAGAGAAAGACAAAGAGGTGAGGACCATAGATCCTACCTCTAATTTGTCCTCCAACTTCCGGTGGTTGCGGATGAGTCCAAAGTTTTTTTCCAAGTCCTTATTCCAGTCCAGCAATCTTCCTTCCATCAATCTCCAGATCAAAACAAATTTTTTCTCCATAGCCAAAAGCCTCTTCCCCCAAAAGAAAAATTCCACCCCCCTTACACAAATTTCCTCCGGTGAAATAAAGCTTCCGGCAACCAACCAAAACCAAACAAACTAGCAAAAATAAACAAAACTTAATAAGTTAAACTTATTAATTAAGTTATATAAGTTAAATAAATTAAATTTGAATGAAACATTATAAATTGAATATTAATTATTTATTGATTTACAAAATCCTTATAATTTAAACATTAAATTTTAAATAAATTCTTTATTAAATTAAATAGTTATTAAGCATAAACAATTATGAACAAGGAGTAAATTATTAATAAAAATATCTATAGAATTAAAACTTAATTAACCACAATACGACAGACATAACAAGGAAAACACCATAACATAAACACAACATACTCTATCAGGATTACCGGATCTGCCTAAATGGCCATCCAATCAGGTAGACACATACTAGGCTCATTGCCCTAATATCGAGCAAAAAGGGTTAAAGTTAGGGAAATGGGCCAATATACTATCTCCCATAACCTCCATCAGAATTGGGCAGGCACATTCAGACCTATGGGACCATGTGGAGTTGATACCTTATACCTGTAACCCTGCATCACAAATGTATGCATACACAATATAGCATATAAACATGTTCACGCACACCAGCGACTTGGGAAATCATGACATCTCATGTCTACCTGAAGGGTTCCATGAAGATGTTAGAAAAATAGAAGAAAGAAAATTTCATGGTACCTATGATAGCATTTGGAGTATGCTATAAATAGTTTACTATTTGGAAAGGTGGTTCAACCACTCAACTCCAATTTTTGAGCCATGCTCACAAATGTTTTACCCGGCGTGTCTAATGCAAGAGCATCCGGGATCACAAGAAATCTTGCATCAACCAAATTCTTTTACCCTTTTGTTTGTCTTGTAGGTTTCTAATCAATATCATACACCAAATTTGGGGAAATAAAATAAATATTTTAATTCTCCAACACTCCAAGGAAAAGACAAGACAAGTTCCATATGGACAAAATCCTAGTCACCTACATGCTAGAAAAAAAAAAGAGAATGAAGAGTTTTCAAGCATCCAAGTCATGAAGGAAAGAACCAAAGGAAACCCAAGAGTCACCTTTCTCCAAGTTGGATGCCACCAAGAAGAGGAATACCAAGAGTCATTGAATCCCAAATGAGGAAGATGAAACTTGGAAAATGAGATATTATAAATAGATGGAAGTTTGGCTCCAAAGAAGCAACGAAAAGCAAGAGAAGAGCCCAAGTTTATTTTTTATTTTTGCAGGTTATCAAGAGGACATCCATAGGTGATGTTGCAGAGAAATCTCCAAGGGAAATACATTCATTTTGATGATACAAATAAAGTGAATGTCCATAGTGACTTGTTAGGTGAAAAAGTTCTGAATTTGGAAGTCTGTGGAGGTGGATAGTTGGAAAGTTTGATAGAGATATCTCATAGTTGGATTTGTGGAGGTTATGTATGTGTGTTTCCACCTTGATTGGCTCCATAAAAAAAACATTTGGGTTGTAAGTATTTGTTGTTGTTATTGTTTTATGAAATTCTCAAGATATATTATTACTTCATAGATGAAATCGATCTACAACATTCAGAGATTATATTCACTTTAAAGGGCTACAAGTTTAAGAGATTAATCTACATTTATTTTTCTACAACTAAAGGAATCAAAGGGAAAAACAACAATACTTAAGGGCTGAAATTTATCAAAGTTAATTTTCATCTAGGAGAGATGGAATAATCTTGACAAACAACAATCTTAAGGCTGAGATTTCACATGGATATGTTGGCACATACAATTTGTTACAATCTTTAAAGTTTTGAGCACATGATTATAAGAATTTAGAGGCATGAATATTGTTGTTATTACAATGTATGTAAGAGAAGTTGATTGGGCTACATGATGGGACAATCCTCCATTTGATTCTCTTGTCATGACTACATCACAATCTGAAAGAAACCTATCAAGTTTGGATTCAAGATTATCAAGCAAGTTTTTGGTGGGAATTGAGTATTTTGATGAGACTTGGTTTTCTTGTGACTTATATCCCTCTTTTGCCTCCTCTAAAAATAATCTTTAGGAATATCAACTTACTAAATGGGAACATCCACCTTTAGATTGGGTTAAAATTAATGTTTATGGAGCTTCAAAAAAATAATCCTAGATATATTGGCATGGGAGGTGATTTTCATGACCAAAATGGTGAGGTGATTTTTTTGTTTTTTCATAGTCTTGATGTTGCTTATAATAATTTTGCTAAAGTTATGGTCATTTTCCACGATCTTTTAGAAGTTAAGCTAAGGCATAGTATTGATATTATTCTCAAATTTGACTCTAAAATATTGGTTGGATGATTCTATAATAAAGTAGTCCTCTCATTTCCAATAGTGGCAAGTGAATGAATGTGAGAAAGACATCAATATCTTCATTGATGGTTTCTATGCTATTAAGTGTGACCATACTAGAAGGGAAGGAAATTAGGTTATTGATTTTTATGCTAATAAGTGTAACCATACTAGAAGGGAAGGAAATTAGGTTATTGATTATTTGGCTAAATTAGCTTCTAATTAGAATGACATAAAAGTTGGTACTAGAAATAACTAGGATTTTATTATCTAAGAATTGAAGAGGGAATTTAGTGATTTTGTGATTCTTGATTCATTCTACTATGTTTCTTTCTTGTGTGTAGGTTCTTATAGTGTTCTTCCTATTTGTTCCCCTATTTATATCTTCATTATTACTATTTTAAATGGTTTTCCTATTGATCCAAGTCTTTTTAAATAGTAGTTCTATACTCAAAGCATGTACAATTTTCAAGGGGAAAAGTTCTTATGCCTTGTCTATGGAGTTTGGAGGGTTCCCCCTCTTTAGTTGATTTTTTATTTTCAATTCATCCAGATTTTTTAGATTCTCTAGAATATTTATGCCATGAGTCTTTTTAAGACTAGTAGACCTTCTTTGTAATTAATTGTTAATTTAATATAGTTTTTTGCATTTATGTTAAAAATACAACAAATTGAACAACTTTAAAAGAGAAAATTATTATTTGGATAAATATTAAGGTGAAATTTTATTTACAATCTTGTCACTACTCTATTATTTTAGAATGGAGATTAATTAAATTTAATTGTTAAGAAAAATAAATCATACAACCTGAATAGTTCTCACAAGATATTGACTATACTAAGAAACATATGATGCTGCAAAATATATTGACTAAGACAATACTTTTGGTGGATGTAAAGCACCCCTCAAAAGCTATGCAATTTAAATCAACACAGATGGTTTTTCTTGTGGGAATCTTGGTCATGCTGGTATTGAAGGTGAACTAGGACTGTTGAGTTTATCTTTTTATGTTTATAAGGGTTTGTATACTAACAATGTGATGGAGGCTCTTGCCATTTTATGTCCTGTGGAGCATGGTTGTGCTCTTGGGTGGAGACGGATCATTTGTGAATGTGATTCTTTGGTGGTGGTGACTTTGCCGAAGAGGCAGCAGTTAGAGGATGTCAGTTGGCATTTGATAGTTATTATAAAATAGATTCTTAATCTGTGTGGTTCCTTGAATTCTGTTTCTTTCTGTCATATCCCTCAAGAATGGAATGGGATTGTGTGTAATGCCCTTGCTTTGTATTGCTCTTATTTGGTTTGAATAAATTTTTACCCCTCTTTTAGTTAAAAGTAGCAGAGGAAGGATGATAAATTGTGAAAGACTTTTTCAAAAATCAAAAGGCATAGAGAACATGTCAATTTTTATTTCATTCTTACTATATATCTACTAATTAAATTTAAAACAATGAAATGTTGTATTTGAATAGGAGAATTCCAAATAAATATGCTTACCTCATTTTAAAATTTGTAAATAAAAGCCAACAAATCTCTACAAAATTAAGTTTCCTATTTTTTTTTTTAAATCTTAAAAAACTTTTGTCTCCATATAATTAAAGTTCCTTTCTTTTATGATGAAACTTCAATTAATATAAACAAATATTAGATATTAAAAACAAAACATATTATTATTAAATTTACTGCATGTTAAGATTAAATAAATTAAAATTTGTACTTTTTATATGACTTACAAAAATTAAAACTTCAAAATTTTCCAGTAATAACGACTTATCTGCCAAATAAGACATTGAACAATTATGTGGTAATTGATGTTAGGAAAAAACTCCTCCTCGCAGTAACTTTCTCTCCTTTCAATAGGATAGGTTGCAACATAGATTTCTATGAATTAAGGATTACAGTTATTAAACCCTACATAGATTTAGACAATAACTATTGTTTTCTATGGATTGATTTAAATGCTTTAAATATAGGCTATCAAGATTCTCAAAGGTGGAGCCGGAGGAAAGATAAGGCAAGTTACTATTTTTTTTTTTAACACAGAAAAAGGTGGTGACACCCATAGATTGAAAATAATATAGAAAAAGTACAACAAAGCATAAGGATCCTAAAACTAGGAATCCAGTGAAAATAACAAAACATGGCCCATGACAGAGCAGAATCGATAAAGTACTCTGTCGGGCAGAAGAGTTCTTTTAGATCTGGCAAAGTGTGCTATGCTGATAAGAAGGAGCGGGTAGATCAAGTCGTTGCGCCGTCAAAAGATCTCCGGGATCTAGGCATTTCTGACAAGTCATTTCCTATTAATAAACATAAGGTGAAGGCGGATTCGCTATCTCTTCCTTGCAGCCAGGACATTTGAAATAACCTAACCTATCTTGATTCATTCATCCCCTTGATGCTTGATAGTGCGTTTCTACAGATTTGTCAGTCAGCCTTCCACTAAAATAAATGCAGATTTTAAAGAGGCAGCTCCCTATCTCAAAACTAAACAACACTAGTCACCAGAAAAAAATCAACCCGTCTGTCCAAAACATCCATGTAGGTTTGTGCCAGAAAGAGGATAGGAGATCGCCAAATATGAGGAATAATGGAAGTAAAACTCAATTTTGAATAGGCCATGCAAACGGCTTGAAATCAAATGGTGGAGATAGCTTCATCATCTTCCATGTCAAAGGACAGAAGAGAATTCAATGGATTTGACAGGTATTGATTGCCGGAAGGGAAAGTTACGTAAGCTCTTTCACTATCAATTGCTAAATTTGCTAGAAGGTCCGCCACCTTGTTACCTTCCCTTAGCGTGTGGGAGATAAAATAATTGTCGAATCTGCTTAGAAGAGATTTGGCCTGATTAAGGATGTAGTTCAGCTTCCAATTATCTAAACCCTTTCCTTTGATGGCATTTATTACTATCAGAGAATCGCCCTCAATCCACACGTTTTTTAAACCTTTTTCAAGTGCCAGGTTTAAACCATGAACTAGAGCCCATGCTTCTGCCTCATTATTAGTGCCTGAAGGTAATTTAGTTGATTTGGCTACAAACAGAACACCATTTTCATCTCTAATGACACATCCCGTCCTGGAAGGACCAGGATTCCCTCAGCATGCACCATCAATGTTTAGCTTGTAGAAAGGAGAAGATGGTGGTATCCATTTGACCTTGTCTCTATTTGTGGGGATCTTTGGAGCTCCTGAACTGTTACCTAACCCCAAGGAGCTAACTGAAGGCCAGAACGATATGATTTCCGCATCCCATTTAGTCCATACCAACTTCAAAGGGTTCATAGATCTAAGATGAGCCACTACCTGATTAGCTAAAGCGGCCTCTAGTTTATCACAAAATTGAGACACCAATCTTGCTTCCTCCCTGAAAATATGCAGATTTTGTTCCCACCAAATGTGCCAGATGATCATAGATGGTCCTATATCCCATAGGTAGGCTAAAGTTGAATTACCAAAAGGAAGAGGCCAATTATTGAACATGAGGGATAAGGATTTGGATATAGGACTTACCCACTTTAACTTCCTAAAAAACCAGGTCGAACATTCTCTGCTAAAGGGGCAATGTAACAAAATGTGGTCTATAGATTCTTCCTCGTATCCACATAACACACAAGGAAAGTTAGAACCAAACCCTAGCCTTTTGATTCGGTCTCCTGTGAGAATTTTATAATGTAGCGCACACCAAGCGAAAGCTCCAACTTTGGGGAGTACTGATTTTCCCCAACACAGCTTCGAGGGCCATTCTGAATTAACTTCTTGCACTCCGAGGATATATCCTTCTTTTACTGAGTAGCATCCTGATTTTGCCGCCGTCCATACCACTTCATCTTCCAAGCTGGAAACTAACACTAGCTTCTTGCCAAGTAAATGGTTGAGAAGTACTTTTTGGGCTCTGGGAAAACTACAATCATGGAAGCCTTTCTAGACAACTGTGACTAAAATCCCCTCCCTTACCACCTACCAGTAATCCTTTACTTTGTGGCCCCAGTTTGTTTGTAGAAAAATTCGTGCATCGGTGAGCTCAACTCTTGCAGCCAAAGGCACCCCCCCTCCCCAAGAGTCATTCCAGAAATCTGTCTTTTCACCATTGTGTATAATCCATGTGAGGTTGGGCTGGAGAATGTCTCTACTTCTTATTAGAAAATTCCAAATAGCGGACCCTTTGGGAGGATTGTGCACGGTAAAAATTCTCTCATTATCCAGCGAATCAAGATACTTGGCTTTCATTAATTTCACCCACATGGCATTAGGTTTAGCATACATGTTCCACGCCAATTTGGCCCCAAGTGCTTGATTTTGAATTTGAATGTTCAGTATTCCAGACCTACCTTCCGCCTTTGGCTTACACACCTTGTCCCAGGCCAATAGATGGATTTTCTTTTCTTCTAGAGAGCCTTGCCAAAGAAATTTCCTGCAGACCCCATCAATTTTGGCAATAATACCTTTTGGGATGTGAAAAGCCGACATCATGTAGACTGGCACAGCGGATAGAACTGCTTTAATCATTACTATTTGGCCTGCTAAAGACAGATGATGACCTTTCCATTTTGCCAGTTTTGCATTCAAATTTTTTAACACTTTGCCCCATAAATTATTTTTATATCTGCCCATGAACAAGGGAAGACCAAGATAACTTCCTGGAAGAACCTGGGTTTCAAGATTAAGGATGACTTGGATCACTTTTTGGAGAAGCAGTGGCACATTTTGAAAGAAGACCATAGATTTATTAAAATTAACCATTTGTCCTGAAACACAACAGTATGAATTAATTGTATTCATCATTGATCTGGCTTCCTGAACTGATGCTTGCCCAAAAAGTATTGTATCACCTGCGAACAGGGCATGAGTGAAGGAATCTTGTATACCTTTTATTTTGATACCTTTCCATTTTGACCTTCTCTTTGCTTCCTTTATGGACCATGTAAGTGCTTCTGTCATGATGATAAAGAGGTAAGGAGATAGAGGATCTCCTTGCCTTAACCCTCGCGAGGGTTCGAAGAAGCCGGATTCCTTTCCATTTATTAAAACTGAAGCTCGAAACCCTGAGATATAGGAATTAATCCATCGAACCACTTCTTTGGAGAACCCCATTTGCAGAAGAATATCAAGAAGGAATCTCCAATTCACTCTGTCGTATGCCTTGGACATGTCTAATTTGACTATCATGGCTTTCTTTTTATCTTTACACTATGAATATATCTAAATATATATCCACTTTGTGATTACCGAAAATCATTGTAAATTGAAGAGAAGCATTCATAACAATGGGTAGTAAGGTTGTTTGTGCCCTTCTACTCTGTATCATTGCAGCAGCACTTTTGCCCGTTCTAGCAGAGACAAAACGGTATGTATTTCTTACTAGTATTTCTTTAGTTTTATAATTGTTAGAACCACCACAACTTCTTCAATGCTGATATAAAATATCTTTGAATACAACAATTAACAGATGCAGGTATTATTATAATCATTGTTGCGAGCGCAATAGTAAGGGTTATTGTATAAAGCTATGCTGCATTATCCCAGTATGAAAAAGTATTATGTTTCTTTTAATACTACAAATAACAACTTTTACTCAAGGAGAATAACTTTACTGTCAATTTCAGTTTCTCTTCTTTCGTTTGTGGCAATCTAAGGTAATACCAAAAAAAATAAGCAAGCAACATTGTTATACTTCAATTGTATTTGTAATTCAAACTCTTGGAAGTAATTAGAAACTCTCAGTACTTTCTAGATTTCTTTAGAAAATTTGAAGATGTTAATCAAGTTGTATTTGGCAGCCGGTTGGCTCTGTTTCAGATCAACAAAGTGCCATAGCAAAGAATCCCGGCAAAGAAGACTTGGAGGCCGCCAACGCACAGCCATAGAAGCATTTCAGCAATAGAACATGATGGCATCTAAAACCTGTCTTACCTAATATAAATAAGATGAATAAAACTGTCGTCATTGTAGCTCTTTAAGGCTCTTTAACTAGTCTCTAGGGTGGTTTCTGGTCTCTGTTGTTTTTGTGGCTCCGTGTTGTTTGTCTCCTGTCTATTGTCTATGGTGTTAATGCTGGTTTTTCTGCACCTTTGTTTGCAGCTTTATATAAAAAACAATAATGAACCACATTTAAATGAATGATTGGTACACATATTTATAGTTATATTTATTAAGCATTTAAATGAGTGATTGGTACAAATATTTATAGTTATATTTATTAAGCATTGTATATTAATAGTTTGTTCTTAAAGTTAAAGTTATATTTTATAGTGATTGTTATAAATATTTGTGTTTATAAATCATTCAATAGCATCTTTTAGTGTTATTACTATTTTTTTAATAATTTAAGAAATTTTAGATGTTTTTAGAAAAAGAACGTATTATAATTTATCAATATTGCTTATTACTTCCATAAATACCCAACATTGATATAAAAAAATTTAACTTAAAAGAACAATCTTTATTTATTTAAGCCATGTATCTTTCCAATAACATTAGAGGTGTTTCAAAACAATAAATACATATTGAAAATTTTAACCAATAGAATGAGTTTATTTCTATTAAATTATGAATGATATATAAACACAATACTAGAAATGAGAAACTATGTAAAACATGTAAAATGTATATATTATTATGACATGAACAAACTCTATAGGTCATGCCAATCTCATGCAAAACTAGCATGTACTGAAAGTTTCCTTGAAATATCAACTTGAAGACAAGGATCAATAGGTATTTTTCTATTGCTCTTGGTATTTGTCATTACAAATATGTTTTCTACCACAAAGATGATCTACATTCAAATCATTTATACTATGCAAGTAATCTTTCACTCCATATGTCCTACTACATCAATTTATAATATACATGCACTAAGGTTTTTGTTGGGACCTGATTTTTTCTATCTTGCCCACTATACATAACTCATCTTCAGGATACATTTTAAATGGGTTGCCCCTTAGCTAATTTTTCCTAAGTTTTGTTCAAATTCATCCCCCATGTTTCTACAATATGGTGAAGTTATAGAAATCCAAAAAAATCCTAATTCTAGGAGGCTTTAGGTCATTTCGTAAGTTTTGGTAGAGTTATAGAGTTTTTTATAGACTACGTGATGTATTCTACCCATTCAGTATCTTGTCCTTACCCTCTTTCCCATGTAAAATTTTTGCAATTCTTCTGTTATCAATCAGATATGCACACTATGCTAAGTTTACGGAAGACTTAGCTATTTGTTGACACATGGAATCACTCTTAGGTTGTGGGTCACCTATGGCGAGAGTGAATATCCAGAGTGAGTTGGCTAGCTCTCCTAATTATTTTCCTAATCTATTAGCTTTTTGGGAAAATGGATAGAAGAATAACTCCAAATGGAAAAACAAATGACTGAAACTAACTTCTAGGTGATTCACCAATACTAAACTCCTATCAGATCTTACTCACAATCAAACTACAATCAAACTACAAAACTTTATTCTTCACAACACTTTGATTCTACCTAATTCATAAATATTTCGTATGAAGGTTCAATAGAACACAACATGCAACCTGAAACAAGAAAAATAATTTCATAACTATCACAAAATTAAGATAAAACAGAGGATAAATATTTATCACAGTGCAATATCAAATTAACTCTGCAAAAGTAGAGGCAAAAAGTGAAGGAAAACTGCTACTCAATAAACTGAAGGAATAATGAGTACATAAACTAGAATAAAACACTCTCATTGTGAGAGGAAGACTCTGAAGAATGAACTCTGATCTCTAAAATCTCTAACTCTGACTCTAATTGGAACTGGACTGCCCAAAAATAAACTAGCTCTCTACCATATATCCTGTAGAATGATTCCTCTAAAAAACTAGAAAAAAACTCCTAAAAATAGATATGCCGATCCATTTTCGAGCTCCTCAGAAAAGACAAAAAATAATCCTCCAAATCGCATCCAAACTATGAAAACAAACTGCCAAAAAGATCCTCTCATGTAGCCCCAACCAAAACTTGCTTTGTCTGCCTAAAAAAACTCAGTTTTTTGTCCACGTCTGCCTCAAAATAAAGCAAATCCAAAAAGATATTTGATTTGCTTTAATAGTTTTAACTGCATAAAATTTTAAAGCAATTTATATATCATTGCCTTAATAAAACTTTACATTAGATTGCAGTTTTATTACACATCCTTATTTGATTTGATTTTTACAAAAAGATAAGATCATATGTGAAATTTCGCCAAGCATATGCATTACATGGCAATTGATTTTTCAATAAAAAATCATAAAAATATCAAGGCATATTAAGTTTTTACAAAAAAAAATGAAAAGACCTTGGTGGCCTGCCCCTTTCAAATAGCCCTGCAAAACTCTTAGGGTAGGTGTAAGGACATGTGATTTACTCCAAAAAGGATCAAAATGAGCCTAAGGTATCAAACCTTGGCATAGCATATACAAGCGAACCTAAGGTTTGATCATCACTCTGAGTCTTGGGACTCAAGCATTATGCGAAAAATATTCAATACCATGATGGGTATTAATTTGTGCATCCAAAAAAATGAATAAATGTGATCAAAATCACCCTTCGATTTAGGGTAAAGGGAAACCCTAAAGCAAAAAACTCATTTGAAACCCTATTCTTTGGGCTCATTTTGACTTCCAACTTTGAGAAGATAGAGCTCTACTTCAGCGCCGCCATGGCTAGGGTTTGGGCTGGGAAACTTCAATTTCCTATGTCTCTAAGAATGATTCCCATGGATCTCTTTTAGAAAACAAGGTAACATACTATCTGTGACTCATATTCTTCGATCTCCATTTCAATTTCTAAGTTGAAAAATGGCTTTACAAGCCGCGGCATTACCAGTCTCTTGATGCATTTTTGTTTTTTTGTATGTCTTGTGTTGTCATCTTCTGTGCACAGGCCATCATGAGATGGAGTTGACGTTAGTTGAAACCCTATAACCTGCAGCCATACTATTTCTCTCTTTACTCAGAAAATGAATAAAGGTAAGATTTTCACTTTTCGAACCCTGTATCCTTTAGATCATTTCTCATTTTCCCTTTGATTTTTTTGCCAGGCTCAGGGACTACGAAACATGATGCTTTATGTGTTTTTTGTCAAAATCATGAAGCCCCATGGCCATACTAGTCATATTTGAGTAATGTTTCATGTCTTTCGAGCTAGCAAAATTCAAAACCCTACTCTTTATTCTTGCAACTATGGGTACTTCACTGTAAATTGAAATGGGTTTCGATATTTTGAGGAAACACTGTATATTTGGCCATGGCTAGCATAGTATTCTCTCTATGCACACTTTGTCATCACATTCTCTTTACTTCTCTTGAAAAAGAAAACCTTTGCATATTTCATATCATATAAGTCACGGCTAGGTTAAACCTACATGGCTCAAAACCCTTATTTCCTCTACATCATTAATTTGTCATTTTGAAAATAAACATGGCTCGACCCATAATGAAGAATGCCCTTCTATATTTGGATGTATGTAAAAACCTCATATGGGTTATAATGCTGGTATGCAAAAATTGAACTAAAGTTATAAGGCCTCGGCTATGACTGGGACTTTCTCCATCCCATGCACCTATAGGTTGAAACTTGAAATGGGTTTCCCTTATTCTAGCCGTGACTGGAGGCAAACCATCTAATGTATATTTTTCAGTGAAACTTGATAAGGTTTTGGCTGTACATGTTCACTCTTATATTCTTTCTGTATATTCTCTTGTTCCTGATGTTATGAAAGAATTTTTATGAAGGATTCTACAAGAACTATTAGGGTAGGGTATTTTCAGGGATAAAAATGAATCATTTCACTATTTTAAGCATTCTTGAAAGGCCGCAGTTGTTTATATATGATTTTTACTCCTTTTTCTGAGTATCTTTTGCTTATCTATGAATTCACGCCTTCCATTATTCTACATTTGAGTTTTTGTATTAAAACCCCATGTGGGTTTTAACCTTTCCCTAAAATCTTTTCCTTTTATATTCCCGATTATCAAGCTCTGTATAAGTTCCCATTTGATCTTTACTGCAAAGGCAAAACAATACTACCTTAGAAACTCTTTTGTAGTGATAAGATGTATCTTGATGCTATAATGGCACTTGGCACTGATCATATTTAAACTATAACTTGACATATGTCACATGTAGTCTATTTCATTGTATATGATGGGAATTCTCTCTGCAGTCACTTGTATTCCATATTACACATGTATGCACTGGAAGAGCTACTTCTTGTAGCTGTATACAGACACTAAGATTCCTCTTTCTTCTACAACCGCATAAATGAACATGAATGCTACTTCTTTATTCACTTAACTACTCTTTCATAATGAAGTGACACTGTATACATCTGTAATTTATGATCCTTCAGTTGTTCCATTGATGACTGATACTACTACTATTTACATTTCTAGTTAAATCTGTCTCATGGTGTACATACTCGGCTCTTGATTCGATGTATCATATTAAAGGTAAATGTATACACATACCATGTTTAATTCTTGCAACTCCTCCACCTTTCTGTATATTCAAAACCAATTCAGATTCACTTATTTGATCTGGAGGTGCTCTCTTCCTCCATGTTGTGAGAGCACATTCTCTTTTGATGATCATTTACAGTCAAAACATAAATGTTTCTTTGATACTTTGTAACTAAATATGAACTTCTTTGACATTATTGACTGTATCTGAAGTTTGTATGTTGCAAAATGCAATAAGGAATTTGTAATAAAGAACTCCATTTTGTGACACATGGATTGAGCTTTCTTTATGTGACATGGCAACATATGTGGTTTCTTGATGGCTATCCATCTGTCATGTTGACATGAAATACTCTCTCTTAATCAACATAAGAGTGTTCTAATTCTCTTGTAACAGTAAAAAGATGAATAATTTCTTCAATGTCTCTACTCTATTTAGATAACATGAATGAGCTCAAAGCTTCTCCTATGGGTTTCACTTCTTCAATGACAATTGAAGCAATAATGACAACTATTCTTATGCATTGAATGTTGTCCTAGATGAGTTTAGTTCACCCTTATGATTTCATTTCATTCTTTGAACTATAGTCATGAGTGTGTCCTCTTCTTGACACCAATGCAGCTGATTAATTTAATACTCCTTTACTTTGTCATTCAATTTAAACAATATGAATAATGATCTCTCTTTTCCATTCCATCTACTTTTAGATTAAGCGGGGCAACATGCTAGGCTAAACCCTTGTGGGAGCCCACTTGACACCACATGCTGATATGTCTTCAATCAACTACATGACTTGTCCTATACCTACACACGAAACAAACGGATTAGATAAAAAACATTTAAGTCCAATGATTGCTTCTCTTTCAGTTCTTCTATATGTGAATGATGTATTTCTGATCAAGTGCATTTATAGGAAATGTATTATGCCTCTTCTAATAGGCCTTAGAGAACTCATAACCAGAGCTCTAATAGGTCTTTTCCTAATTTTTTGCAAGTTCTTATCAAAGATTAGGAGCAGAGATAGAAGGCATCCTCAGATATTGAAGACATTACAAGGCAATGATGGCTATGACCTTTCTCTCCTCTATCTTCAGATGCATAGTATCTTTCCTATATTTGCACTTGTTCAGCTATTCCCATAGCTTGTGTGGGACATTTGATCTATCACCTTTTCATTCAATGCAATGTTTATTTCTTTTGATGTATTTTATTTATAAAATAAATAATCATTATAGTGAAATGAAATAGCTTATCTCTTATGCACCTTTCTGCAATTGAATGATGATCTAAAACTTCTTCCTTTTGTTTGAATAACTAAACTATAATATCACTGAATCATTCCAACTATGCAAATAACTTATAGCAGAAAATGTTAAAATTTCCTTATCTAAAATGAACTGAATGAATTCCAGCTCTACCAATTTGAACTATAAGTGAAAAATGGTAACATTTCTGGCGACTTCTGCTATATGCTTGCTAGCTAAGCATCAGGATAAATTGCCTTGAATATCCATTAGGCATTGAGTCATACTCTACTCATCTTAGACTCAGAAAACACTAAAACTTAGCTTTCCAATCAATCCAAACAACAACAGAAAATAAAACAAACCAAACTGAAAAGTTGAACTAGAAGGCCCTGATGGCCCAAAAAACTTGTGCAGCAGTACTTAGGGAAACAAAATTATTGAAAAGAAATGTGCATGAAGCACTTATTAACTACAACACTAGTCTACTATAATACAAGATAGTATTTATGTTCAAAGGCAATGTTTGAGGTGGATCCCATTAACTGGGATTGACATCACCTCTTCACTTAACTTGGATAGCTGAAATGCATTATTTTCTTTACAATCTTTGATTACATAAGGTCCATCCCAAATTGCATCAAACTTGGAATGCTTCCCCGGCTTGTTCCTCAGTTCATTCCACTTGAAAACTAAATCACCAACAATGAAGCTTCTTGGTCTTGCCCTCTTATCAAAGGAATTCTTCATCTGAGCTTGATGGATCTCAAGCTTCTTCAAGGATTCTTTTCTGATCTCTTCTAATTCCATAAGTTAAGCTAGCCTTACCACTAAAGGTTGTTCCTCTAGTAGCTCAAGCTCTTTGATGAAAGTCAAAGTTGGTAATTCAACTAAAATAGGCAATCTAGCCTCCTTATCATAAGTAAGTACATATGGAGAACAACCAGTAGCTCTCTTGGGTGTAATTCTATCAGCCTAAAGAGCTAACTTCAACTTCTTGTGCCATGTCCTTTGGTTGTCTTTAAGAGTCTTTTTGATGATCCTTATCAGATTCTTATTGGTGGATTCAACCTGCCCATTACCCTGTGGGTAATAGTTAGAAGATGTATTCAAAAAGATATTATTTTTAACAGACCAACCTAAAATCCTTAAACCAATAAAAGTCAAACCATTGTCAAAGATAATTGAATCTAGTGTACTAAACCTTGATACCAAATCCTAATAGAAACTTAAAACAACAAATTCATTTGTTTCATTTAAAGCAACAGCCTCAGTCCACTTGGTGAAATAGTCTATAGCAATCAAAATCCACTTGTGGCCTACACTTGAAAGTGGGTTTATTGGTCCTATGAAATCAAGAACCCATTTTGTAGATGGCTATTCAACTTTGATAAGATGTAGAGGTAAGGCTACAAGCCTTTGCTTACCTACAAGTAATGAACACTTATCACATCTTTTCACCTAGGTAAATGCATCTTTAAACAAATCAAGCCAGTAATAACCAGGCTACATAATCTTCAAGGCAGTTGTCCTTGCAGCAAAATGACCTCCTGAAGGTCCATTGTGAAATTATTCTAACAGTCTATCGACTTGATCTAGTTTAATGCATCTCAGAAATACACCATTAAAATCTTTTCTATATAAAAATACCATCAATGATAGCATAAGGAGTAGCTTGTAACTTGAAATATATTCTTCCTTCCCTATCCAAACCTTCGGGGCTTTCACCAGTCTGTAAATAGTGCATCATCTGCTACACCCAACTACTAATAGGAGCTGGTACATCAGCTAGTTCACTATTTTTAAGTATTGTTTCTGTATTTTCTTCATGTTCTTGGCTATGCTCTTCATTTCCAGCAAGATTCTTGCACAAGCCCTTGCCCCTAATCAGCTTAGTGACCTTAATATCAACATCAAACTCCATAACTTTGGTTATCCAACCAACCCTTTTATCATTTATATCTCTGTTAAGAAAAAAACTCTTAACACTTGGGTTGGCAACCATCAAATGAATTTTGTTATTGGACAACATGTGTCTGAATTTCTTGAGGCTTCTAATGATAGCAAAAACATGCTTCTCAATGAAAGAATACTTTACCTCATAGTCATGTAATACCTGGCTAAAAAATGCCACTGGCTTGCTCCAAGCCTTCATCATTCTATTGACATAACATGGCTGAGATGTTATCAGTACCTCCAAAAGAATATAAAATAAAATCCCTCTCATAATTACGATTAATGAGGGTAGGGGCAGCAGCGAGGGCTTCCTTGATTTGTTCGAAGCTTCTCTTTCCTTCCTTAGTCCAACTAAATGGCACATTCTTCTTTAACATGGCAGTAAGAGGTTGTAACAAAGCTGCAATGTTTGGAATAAATCTTCTCACAAAATTAATTCTGCCAAGAAAGCTCTACAAGCCTTTCTTATGTGCAGGCAATGGTAAATCTAGAATTATAGACAGTCTTTCAGCGTCAATAGAAATACCTTGCTTTGAAACAATTTGGCCGAGAAGTTTACCTTCATGAACTGAAAATATGGACTTTTGGGGGTTCAATGAAACTCCAAACTCTCTGCATCTCTGAAAAAATTTGCTTCAAGTGGTCAAAGTGATCATTAGAATCTTTTGAAAAAGTTGTTATGTCATCTAAATATACTAGCACTATTTTATTCATAAGGACATGGAAGGCCACATCCATTGCCCTCTGAAAGGTTGCCCCTGCATTGGACAAACCAAATGGCATCTTTTGATAGGCCATGGTACCCCACTTAGTCATAAATGCAGTCTTATATTGGTCATCTTCCTTGACCAAGATCTGGTTATAACCTGAATAGCCATCTAATAAAGTAAAATCAGTCAGAACCAGAAACAATTTGCAATATTTGTTCCATTGAAGGAAGAGGTTAGTGATCTTTCAATGAAGCCTTATTGAGATCACAAAAATCGACACAAAGTTGAATTTCTCCATTCTTCTTTCGGACTGGTACCAATTTGGAGACCCAGGATGTATGTTGTATTGGGAATATTATACTGCTCTCAATCAATTTGTTTAGCTCATCTTTCATTAAATACTCAAGTTTTGGATTAAGGGGTCTTTGCTTCTGCCTAACAAGCTTAGCATTAGGCTCTAATTCAATGGTGTGTTGGGCTAAACTAGGATCAAATACCCTTAAATCCTTATACTCCCATGCAAAAACATCAAAAAACTCTTGACATAACTAAACAAAGGACTGTTATTCATCTTTAGTACATACCTTTCCCAGTTTCAGCAGTTTATCCTTGAATATCTCCACTGCCTCATAGTGCTCCTATTTCACAATCATGCTACACTTGTCTTTTCTGAACCGATCATCTGAATTAAATAGTGATTCTAGTGTCACCAGTCCCTTAGGAAGCTTGTTAGATTTGAGCTACATAATTTGATTATCAAATTACTGCTGGTATTTATGTTGATTATCAGCTGCGAATTCAACTTCTGCACTCAAAAAACTTAATATATGTTCATCACTGTCAAATACTTTACAAGAAACACTATTGTCAGGTACAAAAGTTCTGACAACTACTTTTACATATGGTTGTACCTCAATGTTATGAATCTGATTAGGAATCTTGAACTGAGATCCTAAAGCAGCAAGCTTATCTGCATACTTATTTGACTTCTTAGAATTGAAAGTAAATTAAAAACGTCAAATTTTTCAATTGAGTCCCAAACTCGAAGCTTGTACTTTTTTAGCAAGTCATTCTTAGCAACATTCAGATTCCTAACTTGATTAATGATCAATTCAGAATCACCATAAGCTTGGACAGATTTGATACCTCTTTTCCAAGCCCACTCCAAGTCATGAATCAGGGCCTCATATTCAGCCACATTGTTTGTACAACTAAAAGTGAACCTTAATGTTGTATAGTACTTGTCTCCTTCAGGTGAAACCAACATAGTCCCTCCACTAGCTCCTATTTTGTTCTTTGATCCATCAAAGTACAGCTTCCAAAGCTAATTTTCTTACTGTTCAGATTGACTTTGGTTCTTCATCAGATTAGGAATCACTGCATCAGGTTCCTATATCATATAAATGCCTAATCCTACCTCATCCGTGTGACAGAAAGGGTCTTCTTCATGATCTTTAGTTGCCCAGTCATCTAAATTTATATCTTCTATAGGTGCACTAGGATCTAGGATCTGGGCTCATGTATTGATCCTACTGCCCATGGGTGATGTAGAGGTTAGCATTTATTGGGCTAGGGACATAGGGCTCAATATGATCCTTTGCAAGTGGTTCAGACTGTATGGTTACGTTCGTACCATACCTTGTTCTAAAAAATAAGTGGGACTAATCAGAAGATAAAACCCACCCAATTTGGCAATAAACTCCCTAGAAAGGCATAAAGCAAAGCTAGGTGGCAGATCAATGATATAAATATCTTGATGGATGGAAAAATTAGGACAATCATGCAGTGTAAGTGGTAGACTTCTAATTATTCCTGCAGTATTAATAGCAGACCCATCTAACTGGACTACTCCTTTTGCAAGGGGCTCATAAACCAATCCTAATGAATCAGCTAGACTCTTGGTAATGATAGAACTAATTTCTCTAGAATCTATCATATAGTTATGAACAAGCTTGTCACTAATAATCAGACTTAGATAAAAAGGAGGAGGTTTTACCTCATTTGTTAGCTATCCACTATTAATTTTTGAGTTGTTGGCAAGTACAACTTTAGCCTTTTCTTACTTAGAACAATCAGAAATTGATAGTTCAGCCAATGCTTCTTGTAGCAAATTTTTTTGGCTAGGAATGTGCAATGCATCCATTACTGACATATTCACTGTTGCTCTCTTAAGATGATCCACTATATTGAATGAAACAGGACTCACCTTTTTCTATCCTTTAATAGCAACAACATCATTCTTCCTCTGAAAAGGTTGGGTTTATACTTGTGATTGATCTTTTCCCGGTATAGTTTGATCCCTTTGCAGAATTTGCATCTTCTGATGTGTTACAGGGGTAGCTTGTGATGGAAAAGTCTAAAATTTACCTCTTGTAGGCTATTGTTATATAACTACATCTTGTTGATTAAGATCTGCAACCCTCTATTTTGATCTTGTGTTGGCTGAAACGGGTGTATTTTTCTAATTTTGGCCTTGAGGGTAATTTACACTATAGAAATCAGTGTCTTTCTAGTTCATTAAGGCCACATCAACATTATTTTGCTGAGATGATACTTCACCAGAAGCACCTTCTTAACTTACATAGGTATTTTGCACCATAAGAGCTTGGTTCCTTACTTCATTTGTGTGTGCAACCTAGTTATAGAGTTGGTGACAAGGATGACACCAGTCACTATCTTGTGCCAAGTTGTTCTAAGTAGGTACAAGCTCCCTAGAAGTGCTGGCAACATTGGGGTTATAAGATTGAAAAGGTCGCAGGTTATAATTTCTTGTTTGACCCTGAGGATCAGCTTGGAAAGGCAGCCTATCCTACTGATTGGGCTGGTATGGGGCTTAGTAAGGTTTAGGTTCTTGACCAATTTGCTTCTTAATATTAACAAATTCATTTCCAAAAGTCTTGCCTAATGATTGAATCATGCCTTTCAATTCTTGGATTTCTTGGGACTGAGCTGGGGCGGGGGTTTCTTGAGTTGCAACACGGTGTCCTATTGCTGGAACAACTGGGACAATAGCCAAAGGGGAAACTAACATGGTCACAGGAGGCTGGATTTCTGAAAAAATGGGTAAAGGGGGCCTTGGGGCTATCTTTCCTACCTGGATAAGGCAACTTTATGCTCTAATAGCAACTTCAAAAGAATCATGAAGGGTGGATCCTCCCATAGATTGAATCATTACAAAAATTTCATTGTTCAAAGCTTTAAGATAAAACAAAAATGCATGCCTTGGCAAGGGCTTTACCGTTACAGGGATTCTATCCCAAGTCCTCATAAATCAGTAGTTGAAATCTGCCATGTATTCATGGGGGGCTCTTTTGATTGTGCTTAACTACTCTAGAAATGAGAGATGATCAAACTTGTCTTCAAAATGTTTGTTTAATCCATCTCCCAACTCATCCCACGATGAAATTGAGTTCTCTGCAAGACCTCTGAACCATTGCAAAGCTTTGTTGTTGAGTGATGCTGCCAATAATCTGATTGCTACGTTTTATTAGGTAACATTATGTACTGCACATAGAGTTGCCATAGCTTGAATGTGTTTAGCAGCTGTAGTGTGGTCTTCTTTGGTAAAATATGGTAGTCCTTTGAGGGATGCGACTGGAATGTCATCACGTTAAGCAAGTTGTACTGGGATGCCACCATTAAAAGGCACAAATGAGAACTACCTAGCCATTATTGGTATTTGAACTATCAATATTGTGCTTCTACTTCTTTTTACTGGACTTAGAGAACTGAATCTTGGAGGTGTATACTTTGAATCTCTCGATGATTCAGCTATTCTGCTTGCTGATCTGCCTCTTCTTTTTGGTGTAGATAGCTACAAATAGTCAAATGGACTTGGAGTAGATCTGGTTTTCATAGGCTAGTTGCACTAGTTTTGCGTATAAGACCAGAAGAATGAGTCACCAAGTAGATTGTAAAATGCCTCCAAAGGCTAGCATGCTGCTACATATACCAGAACAGTAGTTTTATGAGTTTAACAACTTCTCTAAAAACAATTTTAGAGTCCCACCGGGCATGCCAAAAACTATTATCAATCAGATATGCACCCTATGCTAAATTTAAAGAAGACTTAGCTATTTGTTGACACATGGAATCACTCTCAGGCTGTGGGAACTTACCTATTGCGAGAGTGACTCTCTAAAGTGAGCTGGCTCTCCTAATGATTTTTCTAATCTATTAGCTTTCTGGGAAAAGGGATAGAGGGATAATTGTAAATGGAAAAACAAATGACTGAAACTAACTTCTAGGTGATGCACCAGTACTAAAGTCCTATTAGATCTTACTCACAATCAGACTACGGAACTTTAGTCTTCACAACACTTTGATTCTACCTAATTCATAAATATTTTGTATGAAGGTTCAACAGAACATGGCATGCAACCTGAATCAAACAAAATAATTGCATAACTATCACAAAATCAAGATAAAATAGAGGATAAATATTTATCACAGTGCAATATCAATTTAACTTTGCAAAAGTAGAAGCAAAAAGTGAAGGAAAACTACCACTTAATAAACTAAAGGAATAATGAGTACATGAACTGGAATACAACTCTCTCAGTGTGAGAGGAAAACTCTAAAGAATGAACTCTAATCTCTAAAATCTCTAACTCTGACTCTAACTGGAATTGGGAATGCCCAAGAATAAACTAGCTCTCTGCCATATATCCTGTAGAATGATTTCTCTAAAAAACTGGAAAAAAGCTCCTAAAATAGATATGCTAATCTATTTTCGAGCTCCTTAGAAAAGCCAAAAAAAAGCACCCAAATCGCATCCAAACTATGAAAACAAACTGCCAAAAAGATCCTCTTATGTGGCCCCACCCAAAACTTGCTTTGTCTGCCCAAAAAAACTTAGTTTTTTATCCACATCTGCCTCAAAATAAAGCAAATCCAAAAAGATATTTGATTTTCTTTAATAATTTTAACTACATAAAATAGTTTTAATTTTAAAGCAACTTATAAATCATTGCTTTAAAATAAAACTTTACATTAAATTGTAGTTTATTACACATCCTTATTCAATTTGATTTTGACAAAAAGATAAGATCATATGTGACATTTTGCCAAGCATGTGCATTACATGGCAATTGATTTTTCAATAAAAAATCATAAAAATATCAAGGCATGTTAAGTTTTTGCAAAAAAAATGAAAAGACCTTGGTGGCCCGCCCCTTTCAAATAGCCTTGCAAAACTCTAAGGGTAGGTGTAAGGACATCTGATTTACTCCAAAAGGATCAAAATGAGCCTAAGGTATCAAACCTTGGCATAACATATACAAGGGAACCTAAGGTTTGATCATCACTCTAAGTCTTGGGACTTAGGCATTATGCAAAAGATATTCAATACCACGATGGGTATTAATTTGTGCATCCAAAAAAATGAATAAATGTGAATAAAATCACCCTTCAATTTAGGGTAAAGGGAAACCCTAAAGCACAAAACTCATTTGAAACCTTATTGTTTCGGGCTCATTTTGACTTCCAACTTTCAGAAGATAGAGCTCTGCTTCAGAGCTGCAATGGCTAGGGTTTAGGTTGGGAAACTTTGATTTCCTGTGTATTTGAGAATGATTCCCATGGATCTCTTTCAGAAAAGAAGGTAAACTATTGTCTATGACTCATATTCTTTGATCTCCATTTCAATTTCTGAGTTGAAAAATGGATTTACAAGCTGCAGCCTTACCAGTCTCCTGATGCATTTTTATTTTTCTATATGTCTTGTGTTGTCATCTTCTGTGCATGGGCTGACATGAGATGGAGTTGATGTTAGTTGAAACCCTATAACCCACAGCCATACTATGTCTCTCTTTACTCAAAAAATGAAGAAAGGTAAGATTTTCACTTTTCAAACCCTATGTCCTTCAGATCATTTCTTATTTTCCCTTTAATTTTTTTGCCAGGCATGGCTCAGGAACTACGAAACATCATTCTTTACGTGTTTTATGTTGAAATCATGAAGCCCTGCGTCCATATTGGTCATATTTGAGCAATGTTTCATGTCTTTCGAGCAAGCAAAATTCAAAACCCTACTCTTTATTCCTGCAACTGTGCTTACTTCACTGTAAATTGAAATGGGTTTCGATATTTTGAGGAAACACTAAATATTTGGCCATGGCTAGCATAATATTCTCTCTCTGTGCACACTTTGTCATCACATTCTCTATACTTCTCTTGAAAAATAAAACCTCTGCATATTTCATATCATATAAGTCGCGGCTGGGTTAAACCTCCATGGCTTGAAACCCTTATTTCCTCTGCATCATTAATTTGTCATTTTGAAAATAAACATGGGTCGACCCATAATGAAGAATGCCCTTCTATATTTGGCTGTATGTAAAAAACTCATATGGGTTATAATGTTGGTATGTAGAAAAATGAACTGAAGTTATAAGGCTGTGGCTATGACTAGCACTTTCTCCATCCCATGCACCTGTAGGTTGAAACTTGAAATGGGTTTCCCTTATTCTAGCCATGACTAGAGGCAAACCATCTGATGTATATTTTTCAATGAAACTTGATAAGGGTTTGGTTGTACACGTTCACTCTTATATTCTTTCTATATCTTCTCTTGTTCATGATGTTATGAAAGCATTTTTATGAAGGATTTTACATGAACCATTAGGGTAAGACATTTTCAAGTATAAAAATGAATCATTTCACTATTTTGAGCATTCTTGAAATTCCACGGCTATTTATATATAATTTTTAATCCATTTTCTAAGTATCTTTTGCTTATCTATGAATTTGTGCCCTTCCATTATTCTGCATTTGAGTTTTTTATTAAAACCCCATGTGGGTTTTAACCTTTCCCTAAAATCTTTTCCTTTTGTATTCCCGATTATCAAGCTCTATATAAGTTCCCATTTGATCTTCATTACAGAGGCAAAACAATACTACCTTAGAAAATCTTTTGCAGTGATAAGATGTATCTTGATGCTATAATGGAACTTGGCACTGATCATATTTAAACTGTAACTTGGCATATGTCAGTTGTAGTCTATTTCACTGTATATGATGGGCATTCTTTTTGCAGTCACTTGTATTCCATATTACACATGTATGCACTTGAAGAACTACTTCCTGTAGCAATATACAGACACTAAGATTCCTCTTTCTGCTACAACTAGATAAATGAACATGAATGTTGCTTCTTTATTCACTTAACTACTCTTTCATGATGAAGTGACACTGTATACATCCATAATTTATGATCCTTTAGCTATTCACTTGATGACTGATACTACTAGTATTTACATTTCTAGTTAAATCTGTCTTATGGTGTACATACTCAGCTCTTGATTCAATATATCATATTAAATGTAAATGTATACACATACCATGTTTAATTCTTGCAACTCCTCCACCTTTCTATATATGTAAAACCAATTCAGATTCACTTATTTGATCTGGAGGTGCTCTCTTCCTCCGTGTTGTGAGAGCACATTCTATTTTGATGATCATTTACAATCAAAACATAAATGCTTCTTGGATGCTTTGTAACTGAATATGAACTTCTTTGACATTATTGACTGTATCTAAAGCTTGTACATTGCAAAATGCAATAAGGGCTTTGTAATAAAGAACTCCATTTTGTGACACATGGATTGAGCTTTCTTTCTGTGACATGGCAACATATGTGGTTTCTTGATGGCTGTCCATCTATCATGTTGACATGAAATACTCTCTCTTAATCAGCATAAGAGTGTTCTAATTCTCTTGTAATAGTAAAAAGATGAATAATTTCTTCAATGTCTCTACTATGTTTAGATAACATGAATGAGCTTAAAGCTTCTCCTATGGGTTTCACTTCTTCAATGCAATTTAAGCAATAATGACAACTATTCTTATGCATTGAATGTTGTCCTAGATGAGTTCAATTCACCCTTATGATTTCATTTCATTCTTTGAACTACAGTCATGAGTGTGTCCTATTCTTGACACCAATACAGCTGATTAATTTGATACTCCTTTAGTTTTTCATTAAATTTAAATAATATGAATAATGATCTCTCTTTTCCACTCCACCCCCTTTGAGATTAAGGGGGTAGCATGCTGGGCTCAATCCTTGTGGGAGCCTACTTGACACCACATGTTGATATGTCTTCAATCAGCTACATGACTTGTCCTATACCTACACATGAAACAAAAAAATTAGATGAAAAACATTGAAGTCCAGTGATTTCTTCTCTTTTAGTTCTTCTGTATGTGAATGATGTATTTCTGATCAAGTGCATTATAGGCAATGTATTATGCCTCTTATGATAGGCCATAGAGAACTCATAACCAGAGCTCTAATAGGTCTTTTCCCAATTTTTTGTAGGTTCTTATCGAAGGTCAGGAGTAGGGATAGAAGGCATCCTCAGAGACTGAAGACATTACAAGGAAATGATGGCTATCACCTTTCTCTCCTCTATCTTTAGATGCATGGTATCTTTCTTATATTTGCAATCATTCGGCTATTCCCACGGCTTGTGTGGGACATTTGATCTATCACCTTTTCATTAAATGTAATGTTTATTTCTTTTGATATATTTCATTCATAAAATGAATAATCATTGTAGTGAAATGAAATAACTTATCTCTTATGTGCCTTTCTACAATTGAATGATGATCTAAAATTTCTTCCTTTTATTTGAACAACTGAACTATAATATCACTGAATCATTCCAACTATGCAAATAACTTATAGCAGAAAATGTTAAAATTTCCTTATCTAAAATGAACTGAATGAATTCTAGCTCTACCAATTTCAGCTGTATGTGAATAATGGTAACAACTTCATTGGATCCTTCACTTCTTTTGTTTCCTTCATTTTCCTCATTTTGTAGAATCTTGACAAGATACCAAAGATTTCATGTTCACCTTCCATCTTTTCTCCACCTCTTTTCCCACATATAATTTGTTTAAGACTCTATAGAGTCCTTGGTGGTTTTATTTTTACCCATTTGTTCTAGTTTGTGAAAATGTGATGGTCTATTGAACATTTATTTTCAATCTCCAAAATCCTAATCTATACTATTTCTCTGCATTTCTTCAAACCTCCATTACTTTTCCATAAATTCTCTATTTCACATTTCATCCTATTTGTAGGATTTCCCTCTTGGACCAGATATATTCAAATCTAATTCCCCTTTTCTACATTCTTCTCAATCACTTTGTGGGACATTACTTTCTTCACTCCCAAACTTCTTCCATTTGACTTCTACTTCCTACCTTTGGTCCCAAATGCTTTTCCCACAACTTCATATCTTCCATCCCCTTATAATTGCAAACTTTCCTTAGACTTTAGGATATCTTCTCTTTCCCTCATATCCTACCTTGATGTCTAGTTTTACAACCAAAATTTGCATTTCCCACAAATCAAATAATTCATTGTCTTCCTTTATGAAAACCTGATAGACTTCAAATTTCCTTCACAAATTCACCTTATCCAAATTGACTCAACTAGAAGGTGGAGTAATTAATTTTTTTTATGAGAACTAAAGCATTACTACAACCAACTAACATAAAAATCCCAATTGCAAATGCGGAAATAATAAGGCTAAGAAATCCTCTAGGGTTTCTTAATGTTGTTACTTATCAACTGAACAACATAAAAATCTCCATCTAATTCAAACTTATTCACAGCAATAAACATTAAACTAGAACTAACATAATCTAAAGATGCATTCCATTTATATCTACTGGACTGAACCATTGAATGGATTCACTTACTCTAAAAGACTAGGTTCATTTTAGATCCCAAATCCAAATGTTCCTCTAACAAGAGGTTAATTCTACTTTTACAAACCACATAATAACACCATTGCAAGTTCCATCATAAGTCCTATAAAACCATTACATTTAAGTTACATCAAAATAACATCATGATTACATAATAGATACAACATCCACCATATAGGTGTGTCCAGAATTACAATTACATCATGATCAGATAATACAAGAATATAAGAATTATCTCGAAATCTACTAGTTGACTACATCCAGGAGAAACATCTAAAGAATGAAGCAACTCCAATCCACACAAGAACAGGTCCAAAATACCTGATGGAAGAAGGCATCTACCACCCAACCATGTGGACCTCAAGGACCACCCCCTGTGCTAGGAGATAAACATATGGCCCATGGTCACACCAACAAGGGATATACAGTACAAGCTCACCACCAACCTCCATAGGATATGGACATCAACAAGCACAAGAAAGGAATGCACATCATGAGGATAGCTCCAAAAGGACCATGCAACACAAACATGACACTAGTGTTCTCAAGGGAAGAGTGTCATCACATAGCTTGATATGAGTTGTTCTGGTAGTCTCTCCCGAGCCTCGACCCCCATACAAGACTAATGTGGAACTAACAACCTTTCATGAATACAAGGCAGTTGGTCTTGCCATTATAGGCCTTCCCATCTCATCTCGAGCCTGAACGAGCACTTGAACCATGAATGGGGCATGACATTATCTTGATTAATATGATTAACTACCCAAACCCCCTAGTTCATTATTTAGGTTATCACTTATTAGAAGAACTCTTCCTATGGGTTGTCTTGGCAATCACTTTAGGATCCCAGCCCCCATGGAGAGCCACTCCCCCTTAATTCACTAAATCTCTGCAAACCAACACAAGACAAGGATGCCACAACTTCAACATCATCAAAGGGAGGTCCACATCAGGGCTAATGATCTCACTACATCTCGACTTACAATAACAAAATCCCCCACAAGGCACATAGGATACATAGATACCATGGTTTACTTCCAACATGACATGAATACAAAAGAAAAAAGGGGAATAAATGACATTAAACAAAATACAACACACATAAAGCTCATCATAGATTGTAACAAGACCATGTCAAAAATATTAATTTATTAATTATAACATTATATTATTTAACACTTCAAAGAATAATTAACTTACACTAATTAAATTCTATTTCTTAAATTTCTCCCTACACTTAACAAATTTAAACAATATAACAAATTAAATATAATAAAAGAGTTTAATTAATCCCAACATATTAAATCAACCAATTAAATAATGTGAACCATTGAATATAATATTCAAATTTAATTCAATCAATTTATTAATCAAACACTTAACCCAAAAAAATAATATGACAAATTAAATATATTAATTACCAAATGTATATTAATTTCAATTTATTAAATTTCAAACCAAATAATTAACCTATTAAATAAATAATTATAGCATCCAGATACAAAACTAATAACATTATTTATCATAAATCTATAAATGAAAGTTACAAATGAATATATGTATAACAATTAAAAGATACATATATTTATTCACATAAACTATAAATTTATTGACTACGATTGACCAAGATAAGTGATGGTCGTAAACAAAAAATAAAAATAAATGAATAAGCAATTGCTGGGATATAAAAAAAAACTATACAATAAAGTAATACACTTTGCCCAAACCCTAAATATCAATTTAAACATTATAATAAGGTGTTAAATTAATCTCAAATGCTAATCTTCCATTGGCTGGCTACCGAGAGAAATAAAGGCATTTGCAGTCATGGGGGAGCAGCCTAACAGCAGCCCCATATTTCAAATATATCTCAAAAAATACGATCTGGGTTTTTGATATTTTTGGATAGATATTAGAAGACAATACGGCGAAGAAACCCTTTAAATTTCTCACCAACCTAGTTCGTAGAAATAGAGTTATGGATGACACAATCAGACAGTTTAATTGGTAGGGAACAGAAAGGATGGAGAATTATAAATCTAATTTCTTATGCTCAAAGAGAATATAAAATACACACTCTAAAAGCCAAGCACAGAATAAACATGGTGAAAGACACAGAGAGAGACACAAAGAAAGACATAGAGAAAGACAGAGAGGTGAGGACAATAGATCCTGCCTCTAATTCGTCCTCCAACTTCCGGTGGTTGCAGATGAGTCCAAAGTTTTTTTTCCAAGTCCTTATTCTAGTCCAACAATCTTCATTCCACCAATCTCCAAATCAAAACATTCTCTGCAGCCAAAAGCCTCTTGCCCCCAAAAGAAAAATTTATTGAGCATAAACAATTATGAACAAGGATTAAATTATTATTATTAATAAAAGCATCTATAGAATTAAAACTTAATTAACCACAATACGATAGACATAACAAGGAAAACACCATAACATAAACACAACATACTCTATCAGGATTACTGGATCTGCCTAAATGGCCATCCGATCAGGTAGACACAGACTAGGTTGATTGCCCTAATATCGAGCAAAAAGGGTTAAGGTTAGGGAAATGGGCCAATATGCTATCTCCCACAACCTCCATCAGAATTGGATAGGCACGCTTAGACCTATGGGACCAGGTGGATTCGATGCCCTATACCTGCAACCCTGCATCACAGATGCTTGTATATACAATATAGCATTTAAACATGTACACGCACACTGGTGAAGGGAAATCGTGACATCTCATGTCTCCCTGAAGGGAGTGATGAAACATCATCCCCTCTCACCACAATCAAGATCAACCACATAAAACATAATACATCATATCCCATAATCTAACTAAAAGCGTTAGTACCAGGGTTAGTATCCATAAATTACTACTCAAAATAGAAACAGAAACATTGACATAACATATAATTTACTCAAGGCATTATTTCATAAAGTAAATCATCATAACATAAACATCATCCAAATCATATAAACTAAATGAGTCATCATCAGTCTATCTAAATAGAGTCAATGTCCAAAACATGGAGGGGTATCACATTCCATACAACTTATATGCAAGGTTACTTCCTCCACTTGGTCCCTCCACTTCCCATATCTAGTTCCATATCAATATCTAACATCCTCTCCTCACTCACTCCCTTCAATTTGTAAAACTTTTCCATCCTTCCAAATTTCTTCCTCTGACTCCAATGTTTGGTTCTCATGTCTAGACCCACATTAAAATCTTGTGAATTTTTAAAACTTCTTTGGTACACTCTAGAATACTTCAACAACTTCTTAAGTCGCTATTAATGACCAGATTTGACCCCTATAGCTTTTCAAATGTATTTTTCCTACCCAAACAACATTGTTCATCCCATGGCTATGATTCAATTTGCAAATTTCAATGGTGGATGATGAAGAAGGTAGGATTTCCATGAACATGGTGGTTACGTTTCAGCTACCGATTACCTTCATACAAGCTCCTAACCATTCATTTCAAGTGGGAAACATCTCAAACATAGATTTTATGGGATCATACATGGCTTGCATTCAATAGTTTGACCTCCTAAAGTACATATTTCTAGTAGGTGACCAAGGATCTAGAAATTGAAATTGTTATGTGACTTTTTCCCCAAAATTGAAAGAAAATATATTTATGAATAACCCTCTAAAATTATATAAGACAAAGTTTATTTACCCATTATAATTAAAAGAGAGATGGAAAATAAAAGATATTATCATTCTTTGGTTAAAATGGAGATATATAAAGAATAATTATGAAAAAACCCTTTTAAAATGGAGGAGTTATTATGTTTATTAAACCATTATTAATAACAACCTTTGTGACAGGGTGTGATGGTTTAGAAACCACCCCTTAAAAGATTATATAAGGCATTCATGTGAGATTTGGAAAATGCAAGGAGAATCACTCAAAGAAAGAAGAAGGTGGAGAAAGAAGGAAATAAGAGCATTGCAACAAATCATGAAGGAAAAGGATTAGGGATTTGGCAGGCAATGAGCATTGGAGAAGGGGTACACAACATGTTTGTCTAATTTGGGGTACAACGTACACCCAGGAATGTCCTAGCCAGGGCTTGTGTTTGCAATTGTCTTGAGCATGTTTAGTTGAACATGGATCTGTAGCACTTGTGTGTGTACTTTAAAAAAAGAGCTAAATGCTTGGGAGGCACATGGTTGGTTCTAAATAAGAATTGGGTTCCTTCTGGAAGTACTCACTAGCTGAAAGGGGGTTGAATCTATGATCTATTTTCTGGAGTGATATTTGAAAGAACTTCTAGACCCAAAAGATATGTATTTATTCCTTTCTATGATGGAATTTAATTAAGCACAAAACTTAATGCTAATAAAATATATTAGAATCATGATATATGTGGGTTTTGATGTTAATCTAATTATGGATTGTTTTATTCAATTGACTATTTATATCTAATTTGATATTGTGAGAACCAAGAACATGGAGAGGAAATCAAACACGAGATTACAAGTAATGAAATGAACAATTTGCATTAACAAATGACAAGTATAAATAGTAGAGGTTGCATACCCAACTCTCCATGAAATAGGGACAGGTGGCGATATTCAAAGCAAGAGAATAGAATAACTACCCTAGGATATAGAGGCAATGTGTCAAGTCTAGTGACACCTATTACAAATGACTCACCAAATTGAAAATGTCAATTGGTATGTACTATAAGTTGCCTAACTATGATTCTATTAGTGTTTACTCATTGAGTTATACACCAACACCCCCCTTAAGCATAGCTTAGGTGAGTTTATGAAAAAATGAGTCTCGGTTGTGCAACATTTTAGATACTCATTTACAAATGTATCCCTCAAAAAATGGAGAAAGAAAGAAAACCCTATGGGAAAAAAATTTCCTCCAAAAGAGAGAAAACAAAGAGAAAGGCTTAGATAGCCCCCCAGAAGATGATGATGTCAATTTAGACCACATGCCAAGACGAGCTCGTAGATGAATGAACTTGCTCTCAGTAAAGGGTTTGGTGAAAATCTTAGCAACCTATTCTAAAGACTGGCAAAAGACTAAGTCAATGATCTGATCATGAATAAGCTCTCAAATATAATGCATATGAATCTCTATGTGTTTGGTTCATTGATGTTGAACCAGATTCCTGCAAATCTAAATAGTACTTTGGTTATCACAATAGATGACTGTAGGTTGTCTGAAAGGAATTTCAAACTCAGAAAGAATGCCTTGAAGCCATATGGCCTTAGTAGCTGAGTTAACATCCCCCCCAGAACTCTGCCTCTGTAGAAGATATAGCAATAGCATTTTGCTTTTTGCTAGACCAGCTGATAGGACTTGAACCAAGTGAGAAACTGTAACCAAAATTGGATTTGTGATTTTTAGTATCACAAACCCAATCTGAATCTGTGAAACCAACTAAATCAATAGCTGAACGAACTCTGTAAAGTATTCCAAATGCAAGTGTACCCTAAAGGTATTGAAGAATCCTCTTAGCTGCTTTTTAGTACAACTCATGAGGTTCTTGTATAAATCTGGAAACTATGCCAACTGCATATGATATGTCAGGCCTAGTATGAGTTAAGTATATAAGACTACCTACAAGTTGCCGACATAATGTAGCATCAACTAAGCATGTATGACAAGAAGTCTTGAGCTTTACTCTAGATAGGAAGGGAGTTGGAGATGGTTTACAATCAGTCATGTCAAAATGTTGAAGTAAATCGAGATTATACTTAGGTTGAGCAAGAACAATCCTTGAATATGACTGTGATATCTCAATACCAAAGAAGTAATGCAATAAACCCAAGTCTGTCATGTCAAATCTGTCCTGGAGTGCTGATTTTACTGCTCCAATAGTAAATGAAGTACTCTCGGTGATTGAAAGATCATCAACATATAGAACCAGTATTAACATTAAATTATCATGCCGCAGAAGGTACACATTAGGATTTGAATTGTATCGAGTGAATCCTGAAGATAAAAGGTAGGAATCCATCTTGACATACAAAGCCATGGGGGCTTGTTTGAGACCATAGATAGATTTCCTTACATACAAAGCCATGGGGGCTTGTTTGAGACCATAGATAGATTTCCTTAGTTTACAAACTAAGGATGAATCGTGAACAAACCCTGGTGGTTGTTCCATGTAGATCTCCTCCTCAAGGTGTCCATGAAGAAATGCACTCTTTACATCCATTTGATGTACAACCCATCCATGTGCTACGGCTATAGCAAGTGTGAGTCGAATCGAAGTCATCTTAGCAATAGGAGTAAAAGTTTCTATATAGTCAATGCCTGCAACTTGTGAAAAACCTTTGGCAACCAACCGTGCTTTGTACTTATCAGCTGACCCATCTACTACATATTTAGTCTGATATATCCATCTACATCAAACTATCTTTCTTCCCTTAGGAAGAGGAGTTAAGTCCCAAGTGTGATTTCTAATTAAGGAATCATATTCCTCATTCATAGCAATATCCCACTCAGGTAAGCCTGATGCTTATTTAAATGTTTGTGGATCAGACAATGAGGCAAGAAAGGCATGTGATGCCCCCTAAAATTATGTCTGAAGCTGTCTGTCATTTGCTGAAGTTTGTACCCAAGAATCTATTGTATGAAGTGAGTGAAGAGTTCTAGATGTGGGTGAATCTAGTGCAGAAATATCGACTTCTAATTCAATCCCTGAATTGGATGAAGATGAATTTTCAGTGCAATCATCACTTTGTGAACTAGAGGAAGAAGAAGTACTACTAACTGTACTAGGAATTTGCTACAAATGATTTGAATCATCAGAGATATTATCAAAATCTGGAGAATCAATAGTATGACGAGGAATGTCTAGAACAGTTTCAAGGGGTGTTTCTTGAAACTTGACACTTCTCTCAATGAACAACTCATGTGTGGTTGGGTGAAGTAGGCGATAGCCTTTAACACGTTTTGGATATCTAACAAAGATACAAGGCTTGGATTGCGGATCCATAGCCTTGCGATGTTCTTTTGGAATGTGGGCCATAGCAGGTGAACCAAAGACTTTGAAGTGATCAACGATTGGTTTCCATCCTTTCCAAGCTTCAAAGGGGGTGATTCCTTTTAATACTTTATATGGAACCCTATTGTGAATGTAACATGCACAGTTGATTTCTTCAGTCCAGTAAGATGGTGTTAAGCCTTTAGAATGAATCATACAATTATCCATCTCTTTTAAATATTTATTTTTGTGTTGAACAACACCATTTTGTTGAGGGGTATAAGGAACTGTGTGTTGCAACTCTGTCCCTTTTGTTGTGCAATATTGCTCAAAATGGTTATTGACATACTCTCTGCCATTATCTGTTCGAAGAACTTTGATGACTTTCCTTGACTATTTTTCGAGTAGAGCTTTGAAATCTTGAAAGGATTCAAATACTTTTGATTTTTACCTAAGGAAGTAGACCCATGTAAATCGTGAGAAATCATCAATAAATATGAGAACATATCTATCCTTTGTAAAAGATGGATGGGGAAAAGCCCCTAAAACATCACTATGAACAAGTTCTAAGACTTGTTTTGCCCTCCATGTTTTTCCTTTATCAAACTTTGCTTCAAGATGTTTACCAAGTGCACAACCTTCACAAAGTCCCTTAGAGAACTTGACTTTTGGTAATCCATTAACCATTTTGGTAATCCACTAACTTCATCTGAATGAATTACAAGTTCCTTAAGAGAAATGTCTGTAGAAAAACTAGAGAAGGTATATAATCTGAATTGGTGATTGGCCTCCCCTATAGCAACCAATTTATTACTTTGTAATTCTCTTATCTCAACTGAACTTGGAGACAATTGTACTCTCATGCCCTTCCCTAAGTGTGTTATTTGATACACTGAAAGGAGATTAGTTGATAGTGTAGGTACACTTAGAACTTTTGAAAAAAATTTGTCTTGAACTTCAACAGACCCTCTCCCTTTTACTAATGTTGGGGTATCATCACATAAGTTGACTAAGGACATTCTAGATGGCTCTAAGGATGAGAAAACAACTTGAGAAGAACCCATATGATGAGTAGCACCAGAATCAATAGTCCATGATGGAGATGAAGATGTAGTAACAACTAGAGCTTTGCCTTTAAATTTTTCTTTATCCTTGGTATTATCCAGAGTTGATGAAGATGCCTTGATAGAATCAGGAATCCAGATATTATTCTACTTAAGAATATTTAAAAGACTTTCAATTTGTTTCTTCATGCATTGATGTTCATCATGCCCTAGTTTTTTACAGAAGGCACAAGTAATCTTCTCAGTAATTGGCTTACTTTGTTGAGAAGAACTATCCTTTTTTGAATTGTCAATTTTATCAGTTTTCTTACCATCCTTGTCCTTTTTAGTGTTCTTTTTCTTCCCTTTTGAAGTTTGTGGCTTATCATTCCCTACAATTAGAGCCTGAGGCTTTGTAGACTTCAAAGAACCCATCTGAATTAACTTTTCTTGTTCCCTTGTGAGATCAAAAATAAAACTGTCTAGAGTGGGCATTTTCCATGATGCTCCTAGAGCACTTTTAGTAGAATAGAAAGTTGATACAAACATAGAAAATTCTGGACCTAGTTTGGAAAGTACAGAAAGGATTAATTGATCCTCTTTCTTGTCAATTCCACATTCTTTTAAGTGTAACTTTAAAGATATAAACTTAGTGAAAAAAACTTCTAAAGTTGAGAAACTTCTAGGACTAAGACCTCAGAGTTGATTTTCCAACTCATGACTTCTGAGTTCATCAATTTTCCCAAATAATTTGTCTAAAGTATCCCAAACTTGATTGGGAGTTGTTAAATTCTCAAAATGAAACAATAATTCAGGAGATAGATTTAAACAAAGAAAACCAAATGGTTGATCACACTTGTTGAAAAAAATTTCTTTCTCTTTGGCTGCATTAGGTTCTTTTTCCATTCCCATAGTTATCCTATATAAGCCCTTATTTTTTAGCACAAAACTAACTTTAATCTTCCAATCATGATAATTGAAAGGAGTTATAGGTGGTATAGGAATTATAGACTCCATGATGCCTTTAGTCACTTATATAGTAGTTGTAGAAAGCTGAAAAGAAGAGATAGGGAAAAATGCAAGTGAAGACATGAAAGGTAACACAACCCACACTAAAAGCACTTCTTTAGGAAGTGTGAAATATGAACACACTAGATTCCCCCCTTGATTATGTGTGTTTTCCCCCCAAATTGCGCAATGAGTAGATGAAGTGCTTATAGCCACTCTAAAACAACTTGATCAGGCACTTTATAACAACAGTGCGATATCAAGCTAGTTAGAAAGAGGATGAATAAAACCACTTTTGCCAAAAGAATGACTCAATTTTGAGTTTGTTTGCAAAAAAAAAACCAACTTCTGACTATTTTCCCAATGTGCTTGGAAAAGAATTTGCTTGCAATTTTTGATTGAGAAAAATAACTTTTATAGAGGCAAAAGTTTAGCCCCCTATGATAGACTCTGACCAAGAGCTAAAATTCCCATAAGACCAACGGCTAAGAATAAAAAATTTGCCCCCCCTTCTTTATTTTGCCTCCTTGCTGACCTCACCCCCCCATTTTCTTACATCAACATTTTAATTCAAAAAACAAATGAATAGTGCCTCAAAAAGGGGGGTTAAACTTGACAGTCGTCAGTTTTTAAAATTTCCACCTCCTTTCCCTCCTCTTTCTTGGGTGGGTTGGGCAGGCGAACTCGCCGTTGACTGCTCGTCGTGAGAGTGACAGAGGCTCCGCATGGCATTGCAAATAGGTGAGGCGACCTCTGTGTGAGGTCGATGTGACAGAGAAGAGGCCAAAGTGCCTCTGTGTGAGGCTTTGGCAGGGGACGAGTTTCGAGCTATAGGCGTCGGCATTGGAAGAGACATCGAGATGCCTCAATGTGAGGCTTTGATGCTGAGGCCGACTACACCCTGTATGGGTAGTCGGCAATATGACAAGGCTGCCTACGTCCAAAACGTCCTTTGTTGCAAAAGAACTCTGTCCACGACCTTCCACAATTGAAGAATCGTTCTGCAATTACAATGGCTTCAATAATGCGTTCAAAGATGCAAAAAATCAGTCTTTGTGCCGTGAGACAACATGCAAAATGGAATGAACTCATACTTGCAAGCAATGAGCCGATGGTGGCCTTACTTTCACGTCCAAGCACTGCCCTCTGTGGGTGTTCGAAGCAAACAATATACACACAAAATTGTCAAATAATAACACAACCGAAACTAAGCAAAAATGCAGAGATGGAGACCCGATTCGCACAACAAGCAAACAAAATTTGATGCTAACCACACCGCTCTGATACCATGTGAGGCTCTGATACCATGTGAGAACCAAGATCATGGAGAGGCAATAAAACATGAGATTACAAGTAATGAAACGAACAATTTGCATTAACAAATAACAAATATAAATAGTAGAGGTTGCATACCCAACTCTCCACGAGATAGGGATAAGTGGCGATATTCAAAGCAAGAGAATAGCGTAACTACCCTAGGATATAGAGGCAATGTGTCAATTCTAATGACACCTATTACAAACGACTCACCAAATTGAAAATGTCAATTGGCATGTGCTATAAGTCGCCTAACTATGATTGAGTTAGTGTTTACTCATTGAGTTATACACCAACAGATATCTTCACATATTCTAAACTATCTTAACTCTAAATATTAACCATAATAAATCATTTGCAAAATAACTCTAGAGAAAAGTAGCGTTGAGATTTAATTTACATCCCTTCTTGTTAGATATAGCTTCAATAGTGCAAAAGGAAAATTAATTGTAATAGGAGGAAGGTTAATGTTAGGTAAATTAATTATTGTTCTCCTGCCAAACCTTGGTGTGTATACCCTACAAAGACATAAATCTGGTCTAATAGGAAAGTAAGGCATTTTAATTGATGGGTTTTGATCATATATATATAGTCATAATCAATCCATGCTACTATCCTTAGGTTTAGAAACATATTCAATGAAAACACTAGTTAGAAAATAAAAAGAGAAATAAAACATACAAGACTTATCAAGCCAATTCAAAATTCTATCCTTTAAATACGATCTAAACTCACTAATCAAAATATTATTATGAAGAAATCAAAATATTATTATGAAGAAATTTATCATTAACAAGAAAAAATCAAAATGCTTTAGCAAACAAGAAAGCATTAATAACATTATCATCTATAATATCATCATTCCATAATTAATACACTTATTTTTTATCATTTAAGTTACATCCATATAGACCATTATTCGCTTATGTGAAGATCAGCTAAATTTATTGGTTTGAAACAAAAGCAATGCGCGGTAATAAAGATGAAATACATAAATAAGGGACATATTTTTTGGACAAAAAGGACAGATCGTTTGAAATAGCACGCTTAACAAGTGAATATCCATATGATGTGTCTTACACTAATGAGATGTTGTCGTATCCGACCTTTACCGCCTACCAAGCATTTCAAGAAGCTTTTGGAATTTCCCCATACGCCATAGACAAAGTCAAGAAGAGGTATACTTTTAAGGAGGTATACATCTTATTTTGATTCGCTTTCCCACCAATATCAATGCTGATTATGATTAAAAAGGGATAATGGCGACCGACTGCCTAGAGCTTGCATCGCCCTTTTCGACAATTTAACCAATTTTCACATTTGGAGTATGAGAGGGTCTATTTAGTTTAAAATTTAATCTCGTTCTTATTGGATATTTCCATAAGACCAGGGATAAGCCTATTTATTTCTTAGAGCATATTTCGTCCATAAATGTTTTTATGAAAGCATGTCTAATATCTTAGAATTTATTGTTCTTTAAAAAAATTGGTGTAATATTTTAGGAAATTACTACTAGATAAAACAAACAATCTATATATCATGTAAGTAACAAATTTAAATTGAACGATATGTTTTCCCATGCAACATATATTTTTCTTGTTGAAGAAGACTATGATCTATTGTTCAATGATAAGCTTAAGCTAAGGTAATTTAAAAGACGGATCAATACCAATGTAAAGTAAGGTAAGTGTGCTTAAAACCACTTGAAGGGAACTATTCACACCATTCTAGGTGAGTGATAGGATACATTGCAAGTAGTAGTGTTGTGAAGTGGAAGTATGATATTTCATAATTGTTGACCCACCTCCTAAGGCCATAGTGGAGACTATTGAACTAATAGATTTTGTAAAACAACATAACTATAGTCTTCATCTTGATACCACTTAGGACCTAAGTATGTCAAAAAAGCTCACACACATATTTAAATGATTGAGATATGTCAAACTATATATATATATATATATATATATATATATATATATATATATATATATATATATATATATATATATATATATACCATACTCTTGAGCTTAGATGCATGTTGAGTTAGACCATCTTAATCAAGTTGTTACTTACATTATTTATTTAAACACTCTTACCCATGAAGTTGTTGCAAGTATGAGGTAAACCAGTGTTGTCATTGATGTCAACATACTCATATTGCTTTGACAAGAAGGATTCAATGAGCAGTGTGCTGAGGATATTGAGAAAATTAGCCTCAGTCAGGAACAGTAAAGAACAGTGATGAGAAGAAGGCAAATGTACTGTATAGGATGTGAACCCGAGGATGCGGATTAAAGGGTTTGTAGATATGAGTCTTGAGATGCTTCAGTTAAGATTTCAGAGGTCCGCATGAAGATCTGAAGGAGTTGTGGCTGTCGGTGTAGAACCAGTTCCGGCAAGTATTAAGAGGTGACAGAGGATCACAAAAAGGTCCGGTGAGGTCCGGAACTATATAATCCTAATCTGCGGATTGGAAGGAGTCTTTGGGATGTCCTTGTGATGTGCCATCTCGAGTTGTGTATAATTTGGAGGTCCGGAAGTACCTCCTGCATTATGACAGTGGCAACAGACAGTGTTCTTGAAGTTCCGGATAAGGAGGATAAGAGATTTCAGTAAGTAAAGGAAATGCGGACGTACCTGGTCATTCAGGCAGGCTTGTGAAGGTTCTTGGATCATGTTGAGGTTGTGTTGTTGGTCCGCATTGATAGTAGAGCCTGGAATTGAAGATATTCTTCCGGATGAAGTTCTTGCTCTGTTTAGCCGACTGGATGAGTTGTTCATCCTGCGAATGTTCTTGTGGTGGCCGACCGGATGTGTTATTCATCTTGCGGATACTCTTATGGTTGTTTGCCGACTTAGATGTTTGTTCCTAAGTCGATGTCTTGTATAAATAACGGTTTGTGAGTTCATTTCGAAGTGTGGATTGTGTGGATGAGTGTGGCATAGCGAAGAGAAGTGCGAAAGGCAGAGCAGAGGTTTTTGGGCTTAAATGGAACTGATCTGGACATGGTAGAGATGTCATTCTCCAGTTCAAGATTGTGATTCTTATCACTTTGTAGACAGTGTGTCTCCTTGTAGGCAGTGGGCCTCTTTGTGAGCAGTGTGCTCGGGCAGTGAGCCCTAATTGGCAAGTGCCATTCTTTTTCTTATTCTTCTAACAGAGAATAATCCTTGGGTTAATCACCCCGTGGTTTTTCCCTTAACCGGGTTTTCCACGTCAAAATCTTGGTGTTCAATGTGTTGATGTTTATCTGCTCTTGTGTTTATGTATTATGCTTTCATGGATGATTAATTGATATGCTGTTAACTAACAACGAAGAATCAAGTGTTTGAAAGAACAAGAAGTTTTATACAACTGATTCACCCCCCCCTCTCAGTTGTATGCCCTAAATCCAACAATTGGTATCAGAGCCAAGTTCCTCTGAAAGAAGCTTAACCGCTTGAGGAGATCTAGGATGTCGTCATACAAAAAGGATAGTCTGAAGTTCGATGGAACCAATTTTACTCTCTGGAAGGGTCGCATGAAATGTCACCTGGAATGTATGGGAAAAGCATACTTGGCCATGGTTTCAAAACCATATGTACCTCCACAAGGTGGTCCGACAACTCTGAATGAAATCACAGAAGCTGAAAACAATCTGCGGACCAAGGAAGCTCTTCTAAGCGCATTGAATGACTCAGATCTCTCAAATGTTATTGACCTACCAACTGCATATGAGATCCTGACTAAACTGGAACTTCTGTATGAAGGAGATGAGTTTGTCAAAAGTGCAAGGTTGCAAAGTCTGAAAGGGAAATTCGAAAGATTGAAGATGAGGGATGATGAAAACATCACTACTTTTATGCCAAGAGTGAATGAACTAGTGTGTGGAATTAGAAATGCTGGTGGAACTCTGGATGAAAATGAGATCGTTTGCAAAATCCTTAGATCCCTTCCTGCTGCCTACAAAATCAAGGTTGCTGCAATTGATGAATTCAGAGCCCACACAACCGTCACAAGAGAACAATTGGCTGGCAAGCTAGCTGCATTTGAAATGACCGAGTTTGGAGATGATCTTCCTAAGACTGAATCTGCTTTCAAAGCCAGTACCTATGTGAAAGGCAAACAGAGAATTGATCCGGGAGAAAACTCTTCAAGGAAGATGACATGGTATGATCAAGCAAGAAGAGACATGGAAGAAGAAGAAGCAGAAACAGCTCAACTTGAAGCCCTCATTGCAAAAAGACTACCAAGAGGATCCGGTAAGTATGAAGGAAAACTACCCTTTAAGTGCTTCAACTGCAATAAGATTGGTCATTTTGCTTCAAGATGTCCGAAAAGATCTGCAAGGTCTAATACTAACAGACAAAGGTTTCAAAAGAATTGCTATTATGTTCATGAAGAAGATGACAATGAAGGAGTAACAGATGATGAATCAGAACTAGGAAGCAAATCCGAAAATGAGTGGGTGTTTATTGCCATCAAGGAAGAAGATTCAATACTCTCTGAATCTATCAATCACAAAGTTGTTGAAAAAGCTTTGGCTACTCAAGTGGAAGAAAAGGATGATTGGGTTATTGACAGTGGATGTTCTCACCATATGACTGGTGACAAGAATAAGTTCTTGAATTTGGAAAGGTATGAAGGAGGAATGGTAAAGTTTGGTGACAATTCTGCTGGCAGAATCAGAGGCAGGGGAACTATTTCCTTTGATGGAAAGAGCAAAACAGGTAATGTACTATATGTTGAAGGATTGAAGCACAATCTTCTCAGTGTTGGTCAGTTAGTAGACAAAGGCTATGATCTTCGGTTTAAGAATGGAAAATGCAGAATCTTTACAAGCTCCGGAACTGAAATTGCATCCGGTACTTAGACAAAAGGTAATATCTTTCATCTGGTTGGTTCAAATAAAAGTTGTTTGTTTGTTCAAATTGATCAGAGTTGGTTATGGCATAGAAGAATGTGTCATGTAAATTTTGATAACATCATCAAGATAAGCAATACTCAGGCTGTAAGAGATCTTCCAGAATTGATGAAACCTACAAATAGTTTGTGCAAAGAATGTCAGCTAGGTAAACAAAGCAGAGTCTCTTTCAAAAGCAAAGATCAGTCTTCTACCGGATTGTTGGAATTAGTACATACTGATCTCTGTGGTCCGACAAGAATCAAGAGTCTGCAAGGTGATAGATATTTCATGTTGTTAATTGATGATCATTCCCGGATGATGTGGGTTACCTTTCTAAAAGAAAAATCAGAAGCATTTGAGAAGTTCAAAATCTTCAAAGCTTTGGTAGAGAATCAAACCGGATTGAAACTAAAGTGTCTAAGGTCTGATAGAGGTGGTGAATTTACATCTGGAGAGTTCATTGACTATTGTGAGAAGCAGGGTATAAGGAGACAATTGTCTGCTCCTAGGACTCCACAGCAGAATGGAGTAGTTGAAAGAAAGAACCGGACCATCCAGGAAGCTGCCAGGACAATGATGTTGGAAGCAAATGTTCCTCAGATGTTCTGGAAAGAAGCTATCAGCACTGCAGTCTACACTCTAAATCGAGTTCAAATCAGAAACAATACCGGTAAGACCCCCTACAAACTCTGGTTTGGCATCACTCCCACTATGAAATATTTCAGAGTATTTGGTAGCAAGTGTTATATCAAAAGAGATGAAGATCTAGGAAAGTTTGATGCTAGAAGTGATGAAGGAATTTTCTTGGGCTACCCACTCAAAACAAAGCATACCAGTGTTACAATAAGAGACTGAGGAAGATGATAGAAAGCACTAATGTGAAAGTTGATGAAGGAATTGAGAAGCCCTCAAGATTTTATGAATCTGATGAAGATGACCAAGACAGTGTTCAAGGAACTCAATCCTCTCCGGTAAGACAGAGTCAGCCTGATCCGGTAAATCGGGAAGAAGAGATAGGTTTGAATGAGTCTAATCAAGAAGCAGCAGTGCAGGATACTCCCAAAATCCCTAGGTATGTGACACTAAACCACTCTGAAGATCAGATCATAGGTGACAGAAGCAAAGGTGTGCAAACTAGAAGGAATATTGCTCAAAATCAGGATGAATGTTGTCTGATTTCAAAGATTGAACCTAAAACAGTAAATGAAGCCTGCAATGATGAAAATTGGACTAAAGCAATGAAAGATGAATTAATGCAAATTGAGAAAAATCATACTTGGGATCTTGTTCCCAGACCTAGAGACAGGAATGTGATTGGAACCAAATGGGTCTTCCGGAACAAAGTGAATGAAGCTGGTGAAGTTATCAGAAACAAAGCTAGATTGGTCTGCAAAGGCTACTCTCAAATAGAAGGAATTGATTTTGAAGAGACCTTTGCTCCTGTGGCAAGAATTGAAGCAGTCAGATTATTTCTTGCATTTGCTGCCTTCAAAGACTTCAAGGTATATCAGATGGATGTCAAGTCTGCCTTCCTAAATGGTGATCTGGAAGAAGAAGTTTACATTGAACAACCGGATGGATTTCAATTATCTGACAATGATGATATGGTCTGTAAGTTAAAGAAAGCATTGTATGGATTAAAACAAGCTCCAAGAGCATGGTATGAAAGGTTGGATAAGCATCTTGTGCAGATTGGATTCAGCAAAGGTACTGCTGACAGTAACTTATATTTCAAAATTGATCATGAAAACATTTTGATTGTTGAAGTGTTTGTAGATGATATCATTTTTGGAGGAAGAGATAGTATGTGCAAAGCTTTTGCAAATCAGATGAAATGTGAGTTTGAAATGTCTATGCTTGGTGAAATGAATTTCTTCTTGGGTCTGCAAATTACTCAAACAAAGAAAGGAATCTTCATTTCTCAGACCAAATATTTGAAAGAATTGTTAAGGAAATATGGTATGGAAGATTCAAAACCAATGAACACTCCCATGGCAACCGGATGTAAGTTGAGCAAAGATGATGACTCTCCAAAGGCAGATCAGACAATGTATAGATCAATGATTGGTGGATTGTTGTATCTCACTCAGACCAGACCAGATATAATGCAGGCTGTTGGTCTTGTGGCAAAATTCCAGGCTGATCCTAGAGAATCTCATGTTATGGCAATCAAAAGAATTTTTAGGTACTTGAAAGGAACAGTTGAGTATGGTCTATGGTACCCTAGATATCCAGATTTCTCTCTTCATGCTTACACAGATGCAGATTGGGCAGGAGATGTAGATGATCGAAAGAGCACCAGTGGTGGAGCATTCTTTTTGGGGAAGAGATTGGTTTCTTGGCTAAGCAAGAAACAAGATGCAATATCTCTGTCTACAACTGAAGTAGAATACATTGCAGCAGCAGGTAGTTGCACTCAAATCTTATAGATGAAGCAGATGCTAAGAGACATTAAAGTTGAATATGAGGAGCCTATCACAATTTTCTGTGATAATTCAAGTGCAATCAATATTTCTAAGAATCCAGTATTGCATTCTAAGACTAAGCACATATCTATCAAGTTTCACTTTTTGAGAGAACAAGTGAACAAGGAAGAAGTCAGATTGGAGTATGTTCCCTCAAAGGATCAGATTGCAGATATCTTTACTAAACCTCTTCCCAAGGACTCTTTTGAATATCTCCGGGAAAAGTTAGGGATCATGGCCCCTCCGGTGATGAACTAGGATGCACTGATGTGCATCAGTCCGGTGGATATCACAGTCATATCTTGTGATCCGGATTGATGATGGGGAGCTGCTACTAAGGGGGAGCAACTGGTATGATTCTGATGTGTTAAAATTGCAAGTATGAGCCCTTTGCCATTGATGTCAAAGGGGGAGAGAAGACATGTGAAAAACAAGTAGCTGATGATCAAAAGGGGAGCAGTAAATGAGGAGAAGACATGTTGCTGATAGGGGGAGAAGTGACAGAAAGGAGAAGTTTCTTGTCTTGATGGTTTTTCACATCATATGTTGCCATCAATGACAAAGGGGGAGATTGTTGCAAGTATGAGGTAAACCAGTGTTGTCATTGATGTCAACATACTCATATTGCTTTGACAAGAAGGATTCAATGAGCAGTGTGCTGAGGATATTGAGAAAATTAGCCTCAGTCAGGAACAGTAAAGAACAGTGATGAGAAGAAGGCAAATGTACTGTATAGGATGTGAACCCGAGGATGCGGATTAAAGGGTTTGTAGATATGAGTCTTGAGATGCTTCAGTTAAGATTTCAGAGGTCCGCATGAAGATCTGAAGGAGTTGTGGCTGTCGATGTAGAACTGGTTCTGGCAAGTATTAAGAGGTGACAGAGGATCACAAAAAGGTCCGGTGAGGTCCGGAACTGTATAATCCTAATCTGCGGATTGGAAGGAGTCTTTGGGATGTCCTTGTGATGTGCCATCTCGAGTTGTGTATAATTTGGAGGTCCGAAAGTACCTCCTGCATTATGACAGTGGCGACAGACAGTGTTCTTGAAGTTCCGGATAAGGAGGATAAGAGATTTCAGTAAGTAAAAGAAATGTGGACGTACCTGGTCATTCAGGCAGGCTTGTGAAGGTTCTTGGATCATGTTGAGGTTGTGTTGTTGGTCCGCATTGATAGTAGAGCCCAGAATTGAAGATATTCTTCCGGATGAAGTTCTTGCTTTGTTTAGCCGACCAGATGAGTTGTTCATCCTGCGAATGTTCTTGTGGTGGCCGACCGGATGTGTTATTCATCTTGCAGATACTCTTATGGTTGTTTGCCGACTTAGATGTTTGTTCCTAAGTCGATGTCTTGTATAAATAACGGTTTGTGAGTTCATTTCGAAGTGTGGATTGTGTGGATGAGTGTGGCATAGCGAAGAGAAGTGCGAAAGGCAGAGCAGAGGTTTTTGGGCTTAAATGGAACTAATCCAGACATGGTAGAGATGTCATTCTCCAGTTCAAGATTGTGATTCTTATCACTTTGTAGACAGTGTGTCTCCTTGTAGGCAGTGGGCCTCTTTGTGAGCAGTGTGCTCGGGCAGTGAGCCCTAATTGGCAAGTGCCATTCTTTTTCTTATTCTTCTAACAGAGAATAATCCTTGGGTTAATCACCCCGTGGTTTTTCCCTTAACTGGGTTTTCCACGTCAAAATCTTGGTGTTCAATGTGTTGATGTTTATCTACTCTTGTGTTTATGTATTATGCTTTCATGGATGATTAATTGATATGCTGTTAACTAACAACGAAGATTCAAGTGTTTGAAAGAACAAGAAGTTTTATACAACTGATTCACCCCCCCTCTCAGTTGTATGCCCTAAATCCAACAGAAGTTGATTGAGATATTGCTTAGAATTAAAATGGTAAGTAAATAAAATTGAAATTGAATAGGTGTTAATTTTCGAACTAGAATCGATTATTACACCACATGGAAATTATGTTTATATTAGAATAACTTATTATCTTATTGAGTTAAGCTAATTAGCGATATCTTAATATGAAGAAGTTATGATATTTTCTTAGGAATTATTAAAGCCCTATCTCCTAAGAAACAAATTTATCTCCTTTGAAGATAATTGAGTTCGTTGATACTTTGTGACTTGTTATCATAAAGGCAATGTTGTGTTGATGAGATTCCCATGAGTTAGCCTTTGGTTAACATGTGGACTGGTTGAAAAGAATCCTTACTGTGAGGTGATATGTTCATAGGTGGAAGAAATTACTTATTATAAAAAAACATTATGGTGAAATATCATTTTATGACTATATTATTATTTGTAGATCAATACATTTATGAATTTGAAGAACACCCTCTCAACATGGACCAATCACACTATTCACTTTATTTATATCAAACTATTCTACCTAATCACAATATGAAGGTACCAATGTAGAAACACAATATCATTTTACTTCACAAAACTAACATTAATATTGATGTTATAATTCCTTTTATTGTTAAGTCCTTACTAAAACTTTGAAACATAACTCAGAGATAAAATAACATTATTAATTAATGTGCCCATTTGATACTTGATGAAATTACCTCATAAGAGCCTTTGTATATTTAGATTGAACAATTAGTCTACACAAATCATGGATACTATTCAATATAATGACTCAATAGTTGAAGGATCTCATGAAATGTCTTCTTTAGGCATTTATCTCTTGTAAGGTCTTCTTATAATTAATGCATTGTCTCATGATTTATATCCTTCATAGTGTTATCCTTAAGCTCACACATCATTATCTTCCTCAAAAAGCTTCTATAGACATTGTGGTCATCACTTTACATTCTTGATTTCATTTCTTAAATCCAATGTTTGATTCTTTCTTAAACTATCTTAGTGACTCCTTGAATCTTTTATTGAAGACCTTAATAGACTCAAGTTTCCTTTGTTGGAAGGTGTAATTTTAGTGGTAATAATGTTTTTGATTAAAGGGGTAAAATGGGTTTTGAAGGGACCCCGAAACCCTACAACCAAAAGCTACCCCAAAGATTAAACATGGTAGGATAGCAACCAAACATCAAAAAACACAATAGAAAGAAAAAGAGCCTAGATATAGTAATAAAATATGCTAACAACAAACATACAATAGCCCATCATCTGCCCATCCACCCAATACCCGTCAACATGATCACATACTCTTAAGAGTTTCCATGGCAGCCAACTCCTGCTTGTAGAATTCTTCATGAAGTTTAGCAAAGCCAAGTAGCTCATCCTTTTCCTCCTAGAAGGTCTTCTTTTTACTGCCTCTAGACCTGGAACTCAGGCCCCCCTACTCAATGCTCTTGCCTTGTTTTCCTTTATTATCGCTATTATGTTTCTTACCTTCAGCATCTGTTTCTTCTCCCTTACCAATCATGTGTTCCTCCTTTAGCTCCTTAAGCTTATCTGTAAGAATTTGAATGCCTTCCATGCTATTCTATATAGTGTACTTACTAATTTGAAGCATTCGTTCTAGGTTTTTCTTAACCTCATTCATATTAGTTTCTACCTTGCTCAAGTGGTTATCATGATCCTGGCAATGAGACACCAGATCCTTCTCTAATTGGTTGACCTTCAGAATGGCCTCCCAAGTCATCTAAATTTCCTCATCCATTTTATCATCTATCTCAACTCCCCTCCCCATTGTTTGCTAAATAGTAGTTAACCTGATATTGATCCTATTTATCTTGATAAAAAACATTTAGTTAACCTGTGTTGGTCATTAACATCATCCTTCACCATATCCAGAGCATCAGATAGCTCTTCCCTATTCGAGGAAGAAGACACAAGGAACTGGAAGTTCTCAGGGAGCTTATTACAGGGATCCAGGATAGGAGGAAAAGGGACACCAATCCCATGCTCCTTTGTAACCAAACCCTTTACTTGATCACATTCTGGGTTCTCAGTCCTCCCCATTTTGAACTTTAGTTTGTGAATTTTCTTTCCTCTCTCACCAATGTTCTTTTTCTCAAGGTTCTCCATATCTTCCTAGCTCTGCTTGCCCTTCTTCTTTTTACCCTTCCTCTGATTTCCCCCCTTCTTCTCCGTTAGCCCTTCATCTCTAGCTCCCTCCCCAGTATAGTCAATAGACCAAGAGTTTTCTCCTGTTTTACCCTTAGTGGTAATAATGTTACAATCATGTTTTCTATAATCAATTTAAATTATTTCTCAAAATCATTTTTAGTGTTATACCAATGACTTGACACTATTCATAAGAATAGGTGGAGATTACTATGCATTTGTCTATCTAATAGATGTCTAAATTTGTATACACATTCTATAGTGTCTAATATTTTATTTTGTCTCATCATTAATAAACATGAACAATGTCTTCCTCTTCTAGATAAGACTCAATAGATTAGCCATTGCTTTTACACTTTCTTGCTCCTTTGTATGGGTCACTAGACTTTGTATTTTCTACGTGTGTGTTGTGAACATCCCTGTTCTATCTTAGCATTTTCCAATATACCTTGGCCTTTAAAATTTCTTTCTATCAAGAAACTTGACCAATAAATGTTCTCAAACTCCATTTTTATCATTGATTAGTTAGTATGCCTCATGTTATACATATATGCATTTCTCTCCTCACCCATGATGAAACTATAAAGTTCTATATCAAGATGAGGACTTCCTTTTTGTCAAGGAGGATTATTATTAATCCTTGACTCCCTTGCAAGGTTTTTTTAAATAGATTTATGAGAAATGTCTATATATTCTTCATTAAGAGTGGATACTTGTATAATAATCTTTGGTCACCTATTTTTCATTGGTGATAAACTACTTCCTAGATTTAGCTCTCTCCAATTAAAGTTTTTAATTTAGAATTGATGTTGATGTTTTAGTGTTAGATTATTGGCCTTGATTGGCTCCTCCATTTGTTAGTTCATTAGCTCTTCTTGTATGCATCCATTTTCGTGTGTTATTTTAATACTTATTGGCAACAAACTTTATAGTTGAGATGACCTTATACAAGCAACATTATAAATACTCTTATGATAACAAGTGATCCTACAACAATCAAGAAAGAAATAATAGACCAAGGGTTATATATAGTTGAAAATTAATACTTGTATTTTTTAACATAAGATACATTGTAGGCCCATAATTCACATCTCCCAAGATCATTTTCACATTTTAAACATTGGAAAATATGGTGTTGTTTAGGCAAAATGAAACAATACTTTTACAAGATATGAAAACAAGATGATTATCTTAGCATCTATCATGAGGACATGTTAGAATTTACAAGGGGATATCCAATCCCAACCTTGAGCCATTCTTAGATTAAATAAGACCTTTTTGTGATATGTAAGTTCCTCAAGAAGCTATTTGGAAAAGAGCTAGTTTGTGTAATGTTCAAATCTTCAACATGTTTTATATTGTATAAAAAATTTGTGAATTCCTATGAGCTTACTATATAATCTGATAAAAATATAACCCCAAGGAAAGGTACAAGATGAAAAAAATCCATGATCATAGCTACTATAATTTAAAGACTCCAAGGGCATAGAGATATATTGGTAACCCATCTTCTAAAATATTGAGTTTTTAAACATTGTTTGGGGATTTGGGTTTGGAAAATCAATCAAAAGACCTTGAATTATGTCTTTAATTATTTTAAGAAATCATAATGATATGGTTGTGAGATCAAACAGGATAGAAAAAATGAGGAAAGATATTAAATTAACCTAATTACTTAAAGTAAATATTAGACCTAGTGTTTTTCTATGAAGTAATTTATGATGGTAATAGTTGTTGATGGTTTGTTGATTAAGGGTGCATGCACAAAGATGAGTCCACTTAAGGTGGAAGTTTCATAGTTAGAAAAAAATCTGAAATTGGGTAACTAAAAACGGGATCATGTTTCTACAAAATTGGATCTCGTTATAGATCGGGATCCTAAACCTAAAATCTAGGATGGGATCCTGTTTCTTAGTAGGGTCCCGAACCTAGGACCAAAAAATTGGATCCAGTTTTTTGAAAGTATTAAATTTTTTTAAAAAAATGCTTGCAACCCCATTTTTCCCGCGGCAGGCGACAAGCAGAACAGGATCCCAAGTGCAAGGAGAGCATTTTCAGCCATCAAAAGCTTAGGTAAGTGGATTTTTCCACTTTTTTAATTTCTCAATCATCTCTAATGAAATTTTTTTATGTTTTTCTTTCTTTTTTAGTGTAAAATAGAATCAAAATTTAAAACTTAGACTGTTATTAGGGTTTGAATTTATGAGTTCAATACCTATATTTAGACATTTTAGTTGTAAAATATAATTGAAATTTTGAAAGACTGTATCATATAAAAGGATAGATTTTGAACAAACTGTCAAAATTTTGTTTAAATTTGAGAATTGAATAGCTGTATTTAGACATTTTAGCTATAAAATACAATTGAAATTTTAAAAATACTGTATCATATGAAAGGAGAGATTTTGAACAAACTGTCAAAATTTGATTTCAATTTGATAGTTGAATAACTGTATTTAGACATTTGAGCTATAAAATATAATTGAAATTTTGAAACGACTGTATCATATGAAAGGAGAGATTTTGAAGAAACTGTCAAAATTTACATAACATTGGGATGATATATATATATATATATATATATATATATATATATATATATATATATATATATATATATATTTGGTTTTTATAAAATTTACTTATACTGATGTATGTCATTGTATTTTAAAGGCATTATTGAATAGATAACTATCATGTAAAAAAAATTACAACAAACCATAATCAAACCTTTATAACTTCCTTCATAATCAAACCTTTATCAATCCATCTCCATGGTTTCGCAAATCTAAATCAGAAAGTAAAGGCTCTTGGAATGTTGTAGCTGATAATGCCTAAGGTTACAAATTAGGTATCTAATAGAAAACTCCATCTCATTCAGCTTTAGGACCTCTTTCCCTTTGATCATTTTTTGCTTCAAATGTGTACCTATATGTAACTCAAAATCATGATGTTTCCATGGATGGAACAACAACATATCTCCATTCCATCAACTAGTATCTTTCTCTAGCTAGATCATCCCTACAATCACAAGTTAAACAAAGCATCAAATTCTTCATTTTTTAAATCACAAATCATCCAAATATATTGATCTTCATACTCAGATTAGTCCTAGGCAACTAGTAGTCAATCTTATCTCCATTGTCAAATTTGGTTGCCATAGGCAACTTCACCAAATTTAGGATTTCATCATGTTGCCATGCATAAGAGATCCACCTCAAGGTAGTTTTCCAAGTCTAGTTATAGTCTTGCAAATGTTCATTATGATTCTAGGGTGGTATGATAGTCCATTGGTTTCTATGACATCATGATAGCATAGATGCATCTGACCATTCACCCTTCATGGATATATTGATAGTAAAATAGAGTTTTAAATTGTTCTTAAGGTTTGGGACAATCGTAGTGATCAATATAGTCTATGTGATTTCTCATTTTTCATTCATGACTGCCTTCCACATTATGATAGTATCCTAAACTTCTTACCTCATCAACTATCTTAAAAGTGGAAGATATAATCATTGCCACATGGTTATGTCTCTTTGATTATGAAGATAATGCAATTGAATCTCTAGAGGAGTCTTACATCTTAACAACAATTTCATTGTCCCTTTGTAGTTCATCATGTGAATGTGACAGTCTTCACATGTTTCCTTGATGGACTTTTGATAACAAGGGAAGATGACAATCTTATGATCAATGACTAATCCTATAGAAATCATGATGTAACAACCCAACTAAACTCCTCATGACAAGTCTGTTATTGGTTTAAGGCTATCTTAAAGCTCCATAACAAAATAGGAATTTAATAATAATTAACAGTCCTTAATGGTCATGACAACATTATACAAGATACTAAAGTTTATGCTAAGATGATGATTTCCTCTTTCCTATCAAATGGTAATGATCAACACAATTGTTCCTATCATATCATGATTGAAATAGGACTGATCAAAAAACCTACTACTACACATGGTGCGTAAATGATAATCTTCTTATGGTTTTCTTGGTATGTATAATGAAACCCACTTAGTTAGGGTTTGATGGATTGCCCTCTAGGAAATCAAATCCTTGTCTCTCAGAACTCTATTTAGATTAGGATCATGACATTCAATTCTAAAGCCACACTCTAAGAATGGATGCTTACAAATGAGTTTTGATTCACTCAAATCTTCAAATATTCAAACACATATCCAACTTATGAATTCATGATTGATCCAATGCTCAAACCAATGCAAGCATGTTTGTTGTATTTGTTGACCAAGCTTATTGAGAGTCATAACTTGTTAGAGAAATTCATCCAAAACCATTATAAACTATTTCTAGCTTTGCCATAGGAAATGTTGGATCTTCTAGAATGAGTACTTAACATCAAACCAATAGCCAACTCCATAGAAAATTTAACAAAATTGAAACCTTGGACCTAACATATGATGACAAACCTTGACAACAAATTTATTATGGTAGTCCTAATAGCCCTACTACTATACTCTATCTACTGTGACAATACAATTCTTGGCTAATGATATCTCTCTGAGTCCTTAAGAGGCATCTTTTGATGTGATAGTCCTTCATATTGACATTTAACCTTGATACCAAACACCCTATGATCAAACACCATAATGATAGTCGTAGATAACAAAATCAATTATAGGGCAGTCTTATTGAGAGGGTTGTGACAAGATGAATGAAGGATAACTCATAAGCATAACATGACCTTGATAATATATGCATCCAAATCCTTTTTTACAAACCTCCAAATAGTCTTGAAACAAAGATACCTGTTTATGCCCATGACTGTCCTAGTATTTTATTGAACCTAACATGATTGTCTGTATAGTCTTATTGATCTTTCTTGTCTCCCTCACTACAAGTACTCATGATCCATGTACCCTTTGAAATTTATTTTAGCACTGGTAATATAATCCATATCTTTGACTTGCTACAGACTTAAACAATGGTAACAAAATAATAACCTCTCCCAAAGCCTTTATAATACATTGTGACCATATTTTAGACTTTATACATGAAGGTATACAATGAAATAATCTTGAAGGTCATCAAATGGGAAAATAAAAACTAGGACCACATTAGGAGTTATTAAATATAAGACTAAACATATGGCATAGACTCCAAAACTCCTTTCAAAAGATGAATACTATGTTCATAACATAAATGGATTAGCCCTAAATGGGCATGATCCTCACCAACATGTATGAAGGCTTGAGATATTAACTAAATGTCCATCTAATAAGAAAATGACATTTGATTCAACTTCTAAGGCCAATATCTATCTCTCTTATAATAAATGTACACCCTCAACTGGACTCAAACCATCAATATACACACGCCTAAAATCAATTGTCTAAAACTTCATGCCTACAACTTCATCTAGATCCTCATCTAAATAGTTTTCCACCAAGAATCAAAATTTAGGTCTCGAATGAAAATCCCAAATTCAATTTGAAAATTACATAGTTCACTATAATAGCTCTTACATTTTGAAATTTGTATGCACATGTATCTATACGTTTAATTTAAATATTTCAAGTGTAATTTCTTGAAACATGTATAATTTATCTAGTTTATTTATAATTTATAATTTTCAACATGTATATGTTTATTCATAATTTATATATATAGATTCTTGACAATTAATTTTGTACTCAAGTTTGTATGTTTATATGTATATATGCAGGTTCATAGTTTTTATATATATCATCATGGATGATATTCACTTTGATGTTGAGGACTTCCTCAATGCACAAGATGAACAAGCACCATCTCCACCCCCACCCCCACCTCCAGATGCCCCACCTCCACCCCCACCTCCAGGCATCCCACCTCCACCTCCACCCCCACCTAGAACTGACCAGGCTCACTTGCGATCCATAATTAATGAAAATGTGGATTCCATACAAGAAAAATTGAATTCCATTCACAGTGAACAATTCATGCCACCTCACGTGGTACGTTTTGCAACTTTGATGTAAAACATTGTAGATTTTGTGAGGTCTATTGACTCAGACTTTGATGAATTCTAGAAATGGAGAGAGGAGAGGCACCAATTTTATGTTGATGGCCTCTCCTATAAGGATATTTTGGATCTTAAAATCACAAAAGGTCATTTAGTGTAATATTTTAGACACCCCATCACAAATGAACCTATTCCTACAAATAAGAAAAGAATATCAATTAGATGGTGTAGACATGAAGGAATGTTTACCAATTTTTGGGACAGATGGTGGATGGTGTTTGATTAGCCACCTCATGCTAATTGTGAGGTTCCTTTATATTTTTTGAGAAAATTATATATAGAGTTTGTTATGAATCAGAAACCCAACTATTTTGATTTTAGATCATTCCAAGGTATTGGTGGTGGTATGCCACAATAGAGGTTGGGGGCATAGGTTGATCCCCAAGGACCCATGCCTGTTTAACCTCTTATTGACCCTCCTACTACTGCCATTCCTGCACCCTTCCAACATCGTGCGATGGTATCTGCACTAGGCACATTGAGTGCACTCTCATGTATCCTAGATGAGAAGACTTCTATGATGGTAGATCAGGTTAGAGACCATGGAGGAACTGATGGTGGAAGTGGTCCTAGTACCACTCCACATGTGTTGATGCCTCATACATGTACGAGTTGTAATCAGTTGTGTTATGGACCTTATCAGGCAGTTGCACCCACTTCATCTACACATGCAACATCTGATAATATGGGTGAATCATTTGGTAATTATCTATTTGCTAAGGATCATCCCACTGATCATTTGACATAGGTATATATATCGGTTACACACATGTTGAATTTATAACAATTTTAAGCACGTGTTTTTAATGAATATATAGATCAATTGAATTGTAATATTTTAACAATCAAATTGTTTGGTGTAGATGATGGCAACAAGGACCATTGATCGATTTAATTTTTCATTGGCACCTCTTCATCTCGGGCACCCATTTGGGGTATTTTGAATTATTTATATTTTAAATATTATTTACTTGATTTTAATTTGTAATTCAATCTTAAAAATGTACATTAAATATTTATGCTAGTTCAGGGTTCTTCCACATTGAATCCTCCATCTGAGGGTGTCTTGAGCGCTCCTCCATCATTGGGCATCTCACATGACCCTTTTGTATGTATATTGTTTTAGCAAAGTATATATATATATATACTTAGGTTTTTCTATTTTGAATTCACTATATCTGAAAACGTGCATGTACTATTTAATATATATTACATATATATGTCTATGTAGGTTGACACAACAATGAGGATGGGCATTGCAGTACACTTGGATGATCCAAGTCTATATCAGGAGTCGACTGCACTTCAGGGTGTTGAAAAACATATCTATGTCTACGTGCAATATGTAGGTCTTTAAAATAGATTAAAACAAAAATTGGGTACCTACACAAGTGAATATATATGTTTTAACCTAATTTGTACACATGTGCTAAGTTATAAATGGCCTTGTAGGAGCTTGTCAGTGACATGCTTCATCATGTTCATACCAGTCCATCTACAACACATGCAGAGCAAGAGGTCAGAGGAGATGGGCAACCCGATATGCTATAATTTAAAATTTAGATTATATTTAAAGTCAATTAAAATACACATTGTGAACTTAAAGTAAATTTCAATGGAATATATATGTTGACATGTGTTAAAATTCTTTTCTTTTATAGCTTGAGACATGTCATATAGCTAAGCGTGTAGAGACAGGTCCTAGAACAAAGGATGCACAACAACCTCTTACGGTATAATAATTTAAATATGATAAAATTATAAATTAAATTGAATTAAATCATTTTAAAAATCATCTTACATCTAATTTCAACTTTCTTTCTCTTGTACATGTAGACTGATTCAAAGCATGTAGAGACAGGTCCAGGTGCACTAGAGCATGCCTCTCAGCCTCACACGATAATTTAATGTTATGATAAATTATAAATTAAATTGTCATTAAATCATTTTTAATCATCTTACATCTAATTTCATCTAAATCTTTCTCTTCTACAGAGTGATCAGGTCATCTGAGTAGTTCGCATGGTGTCAAACATTTGCTCACCAAAAGAAAAACTATCTTTTGTACATTTGTAGCATCCTTTTACTTTACATAATAACTAAGGTAGGTTGTGCAACAATTGTTGAGTGATATGATTGAGGAACCCTCTGGATTCAAACTTCAAACTACTTAAACAAGTCTTTGGGTCACCTATACTTGAGACCTTTGTAAATGCCTTATTTATTATGTTTTTCTTATTCTCATTTCACCTTCTATCCTATATATTGTTTATACCATGTTTGTTATATTTTGTATATTCTCATTTCACCTTTCATACACCCTATGCATTGTTTACTACTTAGGAGCATCTCCTTTATGATTGGTTGTTTTTTAAATATTAGATCAAAGCAATGAAGAACTCTTTTATGATTGTTATGTGCTCCATCCAAGTTACACGTTTATGATGTTTTGTAGAACACTTTCCCCCTCATTGCAATATAGTTTGCCTCAAGATCAAGGGAGAGTTAATATCAATGTTGAAATAGAATGTATGAGAATGGGTGCAAGGATAAATGTAATAAATAGCTAATGTATAGAAATGTGTGTAGATACATGAATAGAATAATGCAAAATGTGTAGAAGTATATCTAAATAAAGATAGAAAAAATATCAGAAAATGAATCCAACTTTATACAATATTACACCATTTATCAATATAAAATTATATTAAAATTATGTTCCATCAATAAACCCAAAACTAAATAGAAAATAACATGAATATACAAATTTCACCTTTACTCATACACATATTTTTTTAAATATAAATATTACTATAGAATCATATACATAATATTTCCATTTCTATATTATCTTATCCTCTCGTGAACTATGGACTCTATAGCCCATCCTAATAGGTACCCATCTGAAAAGCATTTGAAAACCATTATTCTCTTTTTGACACAAAAACTCAAAAGAAAAAGTAAAATACTCAATTTTACTATCATGATCTTTCAATTAAGCAATTAAATTCCACTACAAGGTTTTTAGTTGCTCTCCACTCCGTCCCAGCTATAAATTTGTCTCCACTCCGTCCCAGCTATTCCACAGCGAAAATTGAATAAAACGAATGGGTAAGATACATTCACCTAACCATAATTGACTTCCCTGATTGTTTTACACATAGTTTCCCAGTTCCCCTTGTCCTGTTGTGAGGATCACGTGATAATAATGAGAGAGGGGGTGGGGGCGCCATGCCTTAATAATGGTGTGGCATTTGCCATAAATTTCTCTTATCTTTTTATATGTTTCATTGCTTTCTTAAATTATGTTTCTATTAATTTGTTAAACTTAATTACTATGAGTTGGGACCTTTGTAGACAATCAAGAGAAGTCAAATAGTCAGATTTTATGGAGCATGGTTGGAGCACTAGCTGTACTTTTTTTGCTATTGTTTTCTCTTTTGCTATTTCTTGTCAAGAATAATATGGTCTTATGGAGATGGAGAAAGCTTCACAATGATCCTCAAAGTACATATATTTATTTTATTCTCTTCTTATTTATTTATTAGAATACCTTTTAGCTTGCAATACTCAATTTCTTTTCATAATAGACAAAGATAAATCTTTGATGATAATACAGGAGAGATGATAGGCATTTGAATATACTCTTATGAGCTATTAAGGTACGCTACTGGGAACTTTGATGAGATGAAGAAACTTGGGGAGCACGGCCATGGTTCTGTCTATCAAGCAAAGGCTTCTACCATTACTCTTTCTTTACAAACTTAAATTTTCTTAATTTTTATTGTAAGGAACCTGCTGAGTGTTGGTGGTGATTAAGGATGTAGGGTATTCTTTTAGATGGCACCTAAGTGGTAGTGAAGAGGCTCAATGGGAATTCAAAGCATGGTAGTGAACAATTCCTTAATGAAGCAAATGTTATATCCAATGTTTGACATCATAACCTCATTAAATTACTGGGTTGTTGTGCAGAGAGATCAGAAAAATTGCTAGTTTATGAATATCTCACAAACAAGAGTCTCGACAAGATCTTGTTTAGTAAGAACTTCTTTCCTTCAATTTCCTCTTACTCATTATTAATCATTGTTCAGTAAGAATGTACAACTTATAGTGATAGAGAGAGTATCCTATATTTCATTTACCAGATCTGGAATGACTATCTACTTGCTCTTTAGTTTGATTTTCAGTTCATTTGATCTTGATAAAATACCACAATTTGCATCAAGTCCTAAACAATGCAGAGTATGGTATTTTATAAAATATCTTAGAAATTATATATCGTACTTTAGTCTTCAACCATTGATTGATAGAAACTGTAGTGCTCTCTTTGATACACCCAAAAAAAAATTCCCTTTCCCTTTCATATTGGCTACACTTAAAATATGCATCTTGGAATAGCTTCTACAACTAAAGGATCATCATCATCTAGATTTCTAACAAAGCAAGTATTGAAGCTTTAGCTACCATATTTTTGAGCTGATCAAAACTTCTTTAAGTCACCCTTGACCAAGAAAGTACCTTTCCTATTGTGCATTTAGTTAAATGTTACCACTTATATGTGAAATTTACAACTCCATGAAAAATCTTCCCTCACTTCATATTTTGAGGGTTAGATCATTTTAATATGGCCTTAAAACTTTTTGTGGATCCATTGAAATCACATTTCCAAGGATGACATTTTTTTTCTAAATGGAAAATTCTTTCTACCCAAGATTGACAAATGACCTTTCAGCCCTCAATGCATCAAACATTGCTATCAAATTCTCTAAATTCTTCTCTAACTATTTTGCAAACAATTCAGAAGATCATGAAAATAAAGTATAATGGATTTATAATGTAATGTTTAAATATTTCGCTCATAGCCTACATGAAAGTAGTTAAAAGCTTTTACAACTTAAAGGGCATCACTAACTATTCCTATAACCCATCTTTGGTCTTTAAAGTTCTGTTGCGCTTATATTCTCCTCAAATTTGAATTTGATAGTAACCACTTCTAAGGCTAATATTTGAAAAGATCTTGTCACCCACCAAAAAATCTACTATATCATCTATTCTCCACAATGGATCTATTGATACTACAATGTGATTTTGTTTATAGTTTTGACAAAAGTGCTCATGCTTTCCCTTACATATCAATTTTCCAATAAATCAACATGTTGTATTCTTATTCTCTAGAGAAGTCAATTCATAAACAATGTATTGTGAAGTTTGACATGTGGAACAAGATCAATGTAATGATCGCATGAGGAAGTATTCTAGTTGGTAGCTATACTGCTGTCAAATTTGAATATCAATTTAGAAAAAAAAATTATTTTTAATTTAGGTATAAAATATAATTAACTTAAATTTTTTAAGAATTCCTTCAACCCATTGTAAATAGAATCAAATTTTAAAATTTGAATCTACTTTCTTCTTTTCAAGGGCTTCAAAAGATCTTCCCTTTTCATGTTGCACCTCATATGTATTTTCTTTGCCATGTTGAGTTACAGTCTTATCACATTGCCATGATCATAGGAACTACATCACATCATCTTCATGTTCGTTATTAAAATTGAAAACATTAATTACAAGAACTTTGATCCTTGTTTAGCCAAATGGATCATATTTAAAAGTGTGAGCCAATTGGAGCTTTTGAATCAATTCAATACTTAGCAGATTGTCGGTTGAACCACCATCCATAATAATCTAAACATTTTGCCTTGGTACCTGCACCAAAGGAATATATTTTTCCTTAAATTCCAATCATCTGAAGTACCTTAGCTTGTCTTCTTCCCATCAAAGTGTCCCTCACTTTAACTTCTATTAATATTGTATGTGGATCTTGTTGTACCTCCATTGCTCTATTTGCAACTTCGGGGTTTTAAAGACAGACATAGGCTTTGAAACCCTTTCCATAAATGAAGCAAATTAAGGATTAACAAATGGATTGTTGTCCTCATCCCTTACCTGCAAAGCATTCCCTTTCTTTAGAGTTAGGTTCCATATATTGTTTTCTTCTAGCTTTTCTTTGGTAGGTTCATAGGGACCCCCCTTCCTTCAATTCAAAGTTGTACTACTAAATTTGCTCACTATTTTTTTTTATTCAACTTTTGAATGAAATTGTAACATCAAAAAATGTCCCCTTGGGGGCTTTTCCCTCATAAGGTTTAGCTTTCGGGTCTTTAGTATGCATTTAGGACATTTTAGTTCATATTTTGGCATCCCAAAGGAATGAGACCTAGGTTCCATGGCAAATTGGACCTAGGTGGACCTCTTGAGCTGTACCCTGCCCAAAATAGGTGGGCAGGACTTGGGCACCCGCTCCCTAGTCCTGCCCTATTTTGGGGTAGCCCTAATTTCTGGGTGTTGGTTTATGACCGTTATTTGGTTCTTTTGCCGACGCGGTAAAGTTTGATTTTAAAATCTTGGCAGGAATGCTTGTAGTTGCATATATAAGCATGATTAGGCATTCATTTGTAAACTAGATGATTACTAGCAAGCTATTGTGTTCTCAAGGTGATTCAAGGCTTTCTACTATGTTGTAAGAGTAGACTTGTATGTTTTATGTGTTGATATTTGTAGATTTGAGCATCAATCTCCTCATGGCATGAAGAGCATCTTCCTCCATGAGAGCTTCACTACAAGGTGACATATCGTTGTGTTTTTATCATTGATTCCTTTGGTTTTTGCCTCTGCCTCACAAAGGCATGCACTCTTTATCTGACAATGGTGTTCAGAGACTTAAATGTCCTCTGGGGCTTGACTAAGGCAAGCCTCTAAACACCACAACCCCCAAACCAAGTCTTGTGATTGCAGGTTACAAGTGTCACATTTGGGAAAAGTGAAGTTGTAGGAAGGATTGGCAGGCATCAAGGATTTGGGATTTGAAGAAAAGTTAGATAGAGGAGCATATCCAGGACTAGGGCACTCGTTACAGTGTCCTCCACAGACAAATCTTAGGAAATAGAAGTTACAGGATTGATCAGTGTCAGAAGGAGGTCCAGATTCCCCAAAAAAGAAGGTCCCTTGGACTTGGGTGCCCACACCTTAGTCCTTGATTGTTCTTCCTCAGAACCCTAAAAATAGGTATTTTGTGATATGTTATTTTACTCCCGTCTACAAGAGCTTTTTCCGTCTTTCGTCAATTTGTTGTTGTATTTGCATAATTAAGGTTTTAATGGTCAATTGGACATAGGAGAAGGAAAAATTGATAATTAATTCCCTAATCCAAGTTTCCCTTCATTTGTAAATGAACTAGGGTATGATAGTGCTCGCCACTCGACCCTAAATCCTTCAATGTTAGGGTGAACGGACGATTCAAACATCTAAACAACAAAAGATTAACAAATCCAATTTTACCCTAAACATTTTGGTGAACCCATGTTTTTGGACTTAAATTGCAACTTTATGAGTGTTTGTCTTCAGATTTTATGTCATTTCATTCTTTCATATAGGCATTTACTTTATTGCATTGAGAAAATTTCAAAAAAATTAAAAATTTGGAAAAATACAAAAAAATTGCATTGTTGGGCTTAATAAATTGCATCAATTCTTTCTAAATTTTCCTAATTCATGATTTTTGCATCAGATCTAATATAAACTACAGAAAAATACAAAATTCAAAATTTTTCCTTGCATTTTCATCATGTAATTGCTAGGGTTTTGTGGAAATTTTGACAATTTTATATAACCTAGTAATTCCAAAATCTAGGGTTAGTAGGCAAAATCTTTTATCAGATTTTTCTACTTATTTTAGAGGTGCATTAAAATTTTAATTTGTCTATAGTCTTGCATTTTAGTGTGAATTTGTATTTAGATTTAAAATATTTGCATTTTTACATAGAAAATTTCAACAAAAACTAGCAATTTCGATGCATTTTTATTAAATTTGCATGGGCATTTTGCATGTTAAGGCTTGAAAATTATTTTTATATCTAAGAGTACATCAATTTAATCATTAATCATACTTCAAATCATTCACATAGAATTTTATCCCAAGATTTCAAACCTAGGGCTTCAAAAATAATGATTTTCGCTAAATTTGGCCTTATCGACTCTCTAAACTTGCACTATAGGTGTGTTGTGAAGGATATTTTTGAATTAATTTGCTGTTATCAGGGTAATAATTTTCTTCCCCTCATAAAAATCTTCACACACCCTTTTATCGGGCTCTTGTAGTGAAAATTTTGCAAAAAAAACAACACATTTTGGCTATTTTGGCCCTAGGGTTTGACCTAGTTTGCACTCCAGGTGTGTTGTGATCAATTTTATGGATTGAGGTGACTAATACTATTTATATTATTTTCTATTCTTCCTAAAATTCCTTACAACACCCCTTTTGCTAGGTCTTAGAATTTAAAAACTGTGAAAAAGAGCCTATTTTTGCTATATTTTCACTAGGGTTTGACCTTAAGTGGCGCTAAAATCATGTTGTGTTGTGTATTTTTTCACCAAGTGGCTGTTATTACTGATATTATTTTCTTTCCATCATCATTTTCCCCACAACACCCTTTTTTATGCTCCTTTGCATTGAGTTTTGGTGAAAAAAAGTGCCTATTTTGACATATTTTCACTATATTTTGACTTGGCATTATCTTAAAATCACATTAAGAGTGTGTTGAGAAGGATAATTTTGCTATTTTAGACTGATATCAGACATATAACTTGCTTCCCTTGACTGAAATCCTTACAACACCCTCTGTTTCATTCATTCGCATCAGAAAAAGTACAAAAAATCAAGCATGTAAGATCATTCTTGCATATAGTTTGCACTTGTCTTTTGCATACTCCTATAAATTGTTAAAATCTAATTTTGTATTTCATTATGGAATCTTCATGTTATTCATCTCTAAAATCTTTGTATGAGTATATCCTAGATTTTGAAAATTTCTCTAATTTCACTAATGAGAATCCTCATGTTCTAAAACACATAGCTTATATCAGTGGTATTGATGCTTCTATATGTTCTACATATGAGCTACAATTACTTTATTATACACATGATTTTAATAGCTTCACACTATTCATAGGAGCATACCCTTTGATATTAGAAGATTTAACTAAATTCATCTCTAGGAATACTCATGAGAAAGATGAAAGCAAAAAGCCTTTTTCTGCCACAGAGTATGATGATGATGATGTACCTTCCTCTCATCCCATTGCTCTCCCTGGCCAAGATGTAGCATTAGTGGATGAGAAAAGGTCTCTCACATTAAATCCTTTGGGGATGGATATTGGGCACAATCAAGAGGAAAACAATGTTAATTCAATAATCGTTAATGGACTTCATAGCAATATTCCTAAAATGATTGTCTAAGGGTCACTTAGTGCACCCTCTCACTTAAAACTAGTGATTGTGGTTCAAGGTGTTCAAAATGTGTTACAACAACCACACCACAATGTGATTGCTCACACATACAACACCCATAATAACAAGCAAAGTAACCAAGCACCGCATGTGCCTGTCTCTCTTCCATGTTCTCAACCTATGCCCCCTCAACCACCTCATCTTACTCATAAAAGTGGTCAAGAGTATGATCTTTTCAATTATCTTCATGCTACTCTGGCTAAGATCTCTCTTTGGGATTTAATATAAACATCACCTACATACCATGGAATGCTCCAAGAAGCTTTACAAAAGGTCATTGTCCCACCTACTCCTAAGCCTAATGATGTAGCAGCCATATTGGATAGTATGCATGCAACAAAAACAAATATTCTCTTTCAACCACAAGAATTACTATCATTGAAGCTCAAAACCAATATGATCCTCTTGTAATCTTTGTCACAATAAATAGAATGTTGGTAAAATGAGTTATGATTGATAATGGATCAGCTCTTAATGTTTGTGGCATTGACTTATTACATAAGATTAAACTTAATACATCTACCATCAAGCTAAAACTATTAAGTATCCATGGTTTTGACAATGTTGGACGACAATCCATAGGTACTATAACTTTACCTATACAAGTGGGATCTGTGATCGTGCCTACCCTGATTCATGTCATGCCTAGTTCTTTATCTTACACCATGATTCTTGGTAGACCTTGGATTCATGCATTGGGGGCAATTCCTTCCACCTTGCATCGTTCAATCAAATTTATATTCAAAGGTAAACTTCATACTATTCATGCTAATCTTGAACTAGATAGTTGTTTACACATTGAAATGCAAAAACTAGTTCACAATCATATGATCTTAAACAATTTGCAAGGTGATCTATCAAAGCCTCTAGCCACAAATAATGTTATGAAAGACTCTAGAACATCGAATGCACTCTTTGGTGATGATTGGGGCCCATTAGATTTTAATCCTTGTAGTATGGGGGAATATAAAATTAACAGCCTTGACAAGTCAAAAGTGGCATCAATACCACCTAATCAATCTTTTCAAGCACCTAAAAAACCTAAAGTCCCCTTGGTTGAAAATAAAGACAATACTCTAACTTATACTACAAATTATGATACCTATGAGGCTTCACCTTCCTCTAACAAATTGGATTCTCTATATGGTCGTGGATTTCAAATTTTGTATAAACATAACGACTATGTAGGTAGGGGATGCGGTGTAAATCAACAAGGAATTTGAATACCTATAGAATCTGCTTCAACACATTAGTCAAGTGGCATTGGATATAAACCTTTTAAAGAAAAGAAAGCCTCTTATCATCCTAAACTTAATACAATATCAAAACGACATGAGAGGTATCCTAGATGTATATTTTCTTAATGATGGTGCTACCAGGTAAGTATCTCTAACCCTTTATGTCTCTTGTGATGTGCTTCCCCCATGATATTTTATATATTGTTTAGGCCTCCTGGGATGACCTCAGATTCTCCCGTAAGGTTCAGGATACTAGGAGAACACCTCTATTGTGACCTTCTTCTATTTGTATCATTATTCTTCTATATTGCCTCTCTCTCTGATTTCATTGTTGTGTGTTGTGTCTTACGCACATAGCATTGTGGTTGGTGACTTAGGGGCACCCTCCTACATGACTGTCCCTAAGACACTTGTTTTCTTCTCTCTTATTTATTGTTTCCCTTCCTCTAGTGTTTCCATCTAGCAGGCGGATGACAACAAACATTTATACTGATGCGGACCTAGTTTCCCTTTTAAGAGCAATCAAAAATGGACTTAGGTCCTATGACGATGGGGTTGTATATTTTATCCGTCACTTGGCTAGTGGAAGCACTCATGCTTTCTACATAGTGACTTTTATGATGTTTCTATAGCATTTACAAACCTTAACAATACTACTTCTCTATGTACCTTTGATTGTCTCTGAATCTGACCTCGATGGTGCTCGATTTGGAGAGCTTCATGATATAGCCCCACGGTTATCCTCAAACTCTGAATTCGTAGTATAACCTTGGCTCTTTGTGTGGTTAATTATATACATTGATGTTGTTGTTTATCATGATTATGTAGACACTAACATGTTTCTTGCAGGGATGTGTTTGTGGGAACATTTGGCAATCGTAAAGAACATGTCACCTCTGAGGGGTATGGGCTTTACAAAAGTCTGTGTTCCCTTGTGTGTTTTCTTCCTACCTTAACATGCTTGATATTGATGCATGATATCAACCACCTTAAGGTGGGGGCATATAAGGTAAGCTATCTGTTGTAGATGTTAGCAATGTGCTTGTCCTCAAGTGTAGGCTAGTACGATGAGTGCTTCCTGCATCCTGAGTTTGTTTGCAATCAATCAATCTATCTATTGTGTATACCTCCTTTAAACCATAAGGTGTCTCCATGACATAGGTGGGGAGGTATGCCATTCTTCCTTTTCACTGTAAGGTGTCTCCATGACGTGGGTGGGGTTGCATTTTCAAAATTCCTCTACGGAGGCGAGGAGTGGTTCTGTGGCTAACTCAACCCTTAACCGTGTTTTCGGTGATTGTTATGGCGAAGCCCAATCATCAGTGTGTGCATGTAATGTGCCTGAGATGGTGTTGGACCTAGAAATAGGTACACTCCATCACTTGTCTGCTGTGTTTTCTCTGTGTCTTTAAGTGTGTGTGTTTTGGCGTGCTTGTTTTGTATGGCATGTTTGTTGCCCCATATGTAGAGACCAGTGCCCTCGAGTAGTGCTTCCTGCATTTTGGGAGGTTTTGCATGTCTTGCATGTGTGTTGCCCCATATATACTGAGACCTACGCCCTCGGGTAGTGCATCCTATATTATGGGAGGTTTGTTTACTTTCCAGTACTTGCATTTGTATTTCATATATATGAGAAAAAGAAAGAAAAGATATCATTTTTGTCTTCCATGCATTAATGTGTCTTCTATGCATTGACTGTCTTCTCCATGTTCTGCATGACTGTAACTGTCTTCTCCATGTTTTGCATGCCTGTTACTATTTTCTATGTGATTGGTGTGTCTTCTCCGTGGTTGGTGTGTTTGTTGTGTTTGTGACCTTACTTTAATGCATGTGTGGGCCTCGTGTTCATACATACATTAAAGTGGGGGCTAAATGTAACATCAGAAAATGTCCCCTTGGGGGCTTTTCCCTCATAAGGTTTAGCTCTTGGGTCTTTAGTATGCATTTAGGATATTTTAGTTCATATTTTGGCATCCCAATGGAATGAGACCTAGGTTCCATGGCAAATTGGACCTAGGTGGACCCCTTGAGTTGTACCCTAACCAAAATAGGGGGAGGACTTGGGCGCCCGCGCCCTAGTCCTGCCCTATTTTGGGGCAGCGCTAATTTCTGGGTGTCGGTTTATGACCATTATTTGGTTCTTTTGCTGACACGGTAAAGTTTGATTTTTAAAATCTTGGCGGGAATGCTTGTAGATGCATATATAAGCATGATTAGGCATTCATTTGTAAACTAGATGATTACTAGCAAGCTATTGTGTTCTTAAGGTGATTCAAGGCTTTCTACTGTGTTGCAAGAGCAAACTTGTATGTTTTATGTGTTGATATTTGCAGATTTGAGCATTAATCTCCTCATGGCATGAAGAGCATCTTCCTCCATGAGAGCTTCACTACAAGGTGACATATCATTGTGTTTTTTATCATTAATTCCTTTCATTTTTGGCTCTGCCTCATAAGGGTAAGCACTCTTTATCTGACAACGGTGTTCAGAGACTTAAATGTCCTCCGGGGCTTGACTGAGGCAAGCCTCTAAACACCACAACCCCCAAACCAAGTCTTGTGATTGCAAGTTACAGGTGTCGCATTTGGGAAAGGTGGAGTTGCAAGAAGGATTGGCAGGCATCAAGGATTCAAGATCTGAAGAAAATTTAGACAAAGGAGCATTTCTAGGACTAGGGCACTCGCAATAGTGTCCTCCGCAGACAGATCTCAGGAAACGAAAGTTACAGGATTGATTAGTGTCGGAAGGAGGTCCAGATTCCCTGAAAAAGTAGGTACCTTGGACTTGGGCACCCGTACCTTAGTCCCCGACTGTCCTGCCTCAGAACCCTGAAAATAGGTATTCTATGATTTGTTATTTTACTCCCGTCTGCAAGAGTTTTTTCTGTCTTTCATCAATTTGTTTCCGTATTTGCATAATTAGGGTTTTAATGGTCAATTAGACATATGAGAAGGAAAATTTGATAATTAATTCCCTAATCCAAGTTTCCCTTCATTTGTAAGTGACCTAGGGTATGATAGTGCTTTCCACTCGACCCTAGATCCTTCAATGTTAGGGTGAAAGGAGGATTCAAACATCTAAACAACAAAAGATTAACAAATCCAATTTTACCCTAAACAGAAACAACCAGCAGCCTTACCTTCTTGTAAGGGTGTGTTTGTTTTAAATCTAGAATTACTTTTGATTTTATGGAGATTTTATGTACATGGGAATAATAGGGCTTCTCCCAGGGAAAAAAAAGAAAAAGAACAGATGAGTCTTGTTTCAAGAAAGCATGTCTTCTTCCCTTGTGTGCATTTAGGAAGCTATGTGCCATCTCCAAATTACGCTGTGATGAATTGTTTCTAACTCTCGTAATAAAATGGGAACTTCACAAATCCTTGGAATGTGCTGAATTAGGTCCATCACTAGACTGGAGTAGACAGAAGAGCATTATTGTAGGAGTAGCTCGCAGACTTGCTTATCATCATGAAGAATCTCAACCGAGGATTGTGCACTGTGATATCAAAGCAGGTAATATCTTGCTTGATGACAACTACAATGCCAAAATCTCAAATTTTTGACTGGCTAGACTTTTCCTGAATTTAACAGTCACGTCAGCACAAGAGTTGCAGGAACATTGTAACAACAAATTCCATCTATCACATTATAACAGTTGCAATATAATTGTAGTGGATTTTAACTCTAAAGGGTAGTACATTGTAAGCATTATCTACAGCAGTTACCTTGTACTAGAGTATGCCATTCATGGGCAGTTAACGGAGAAGGCCAACATTTTTATCTTTGGGGTGCTTTTTCTGGAAATTATATGCAGTCGCAGAAACCTTGATATTACTTTGTCATGCTGCAGGCATTTTCTCCTTGAATGGGTATAAAGTGTAAACACCTACTTTGTTGTAGACATCAGAATTTCACAGTCCATGAGAATGAGATGACCATTTTGGAAAGAAATTGTGTGACATCCAGTGTTTTAGATCAGTCAGTCACTTAACAATCCATTATTAGAAGGAAGAGAAATGATGGGTGAATTGTAGATTTAAATAAAAAATAATTTTGTAGATTGCATATTTAGATCGATAAAAAGCAATCCTTGCTCCCCCTCCTATTGTCCCCTTGCTTCATATACTTTTTAACAAATTTAAAGCTACATTCCATCTATCAGTTTTCTCTTTATCTTGATCATGGATAAAAAGAGTGCTAATAAAACTCACACAATTTCTTCTGAGATGAATTTCACTCACCTACTTTGTTGTTAACAATGCATGAGTTTTTATAGGTTGTACCCTATAACACAAAAACATTATCTACACAACTACATTTTTAAAATAATTAATTATTATTCACTACAATTGGATTCAAAGCATAAAGTACAGAATTATTTTGTTGGCGGGATGTACAACTTACTTTCAATAGCATTTCTTATACTTCCTCTAGTATTGATTGGTCATAGGCATGAGAACTTCGCGAATTGAGAGATGTTTGGAGAATAGTAGATCCAAATATGGATGCAAATTACTCTTTAGAAGACATAGAAAGATTGGTAGAAATTGTGTTTCTATGTGCAGGGCACAACATAATCACGTCCTTCAATGTCACAAGTGGTGGGAATGATGACAAGTTAACAACCAATTCTCATGTACCCTCAAAAGCCGACACTTATAGACCTACTTTCTTCTAGAGATAGTAATAAGGGTCATGATTCCGGGGGGTCAACTGGATCAACCCACAATGTAGAAACATTCTTTGGAACATCCTTTGGAGGTGCAGCAAACTCCAATGTCTTATTTGATATTTGCAACTTAGAACCCAGATAGGCTAGCTACATACCTATTTTTATGTTTTGAGGCTTTAAGCTAATATTTAGTTACCTTTATCTTCTTAACATGTATCTCCTATGACTCTATATTTACTTAGAAGACCATGTTTTAATTTGTGTGTCTCCTCATAGCCCTTAGGGTTATATCAAGCTCAAAACCTTGATATACTTCTTTGAACCTACAACTCTTCATTTGATTCCTCTTATCTAGGTCTGCAATTTCTTATAGTATCTTATGAGTTCATGTAAGTTATAAAACCTTCATACATTTCTATCATACCTTCATGGGTTCTTGAGGCTTGGAAAACTCTTGAAGTGATCACAGGCCTTTGATAAGGTCTTCTAACCCTTGTTAGGGCTCATACTACTTTGGCATTGCTTTATATGGTCTTGCAGGCCTATAGGTCATCGTGCAGGGCTTTCAAGATTTGACAAAGTATACAATGATCTATTAGGGTATCATAGGCATATTTTATTGTCCATGTAATCTCTCATGCTCTAATGGTGCAGACTCTATAACAGTATACAAGACTCTAGAGTTATCATACATCTTGAAGACCCCTACAATGTGATAGGATCTTATAGATGACTGTACAAGTCTTGAGAAAACATATGAATCCAAAATGACTTTAGACCTATGGAAATTGTCTCATTCAGACTTGCAAATAGGTTTATCTCTTGCTCTTTTCTATTTGCTACGCCTTGTGACATCTTTGAACGATTCGACAAGATGCTTTTATGCTCTGTAGCTGTATATACATTCTTAGTTCATCAATCTTTGTCAGTGCTCCCTAAGGTATACAAGCTCTTTGAAATGAGAACCACATGTATAAGACGCATACCCTAAACAAGACTCTCAAATGCCAATACATATTGTTCAGACTGCTAACAAAGCCTCAAAGTCTTTAGACAGGGCATAATGAGGTGTATCAGATTTTCATTCTAGATAGGTTTTTGAGATTGAAATTACAACTTCCATGATTCTAAACATATTCCTAATAATCCACAAATCTATTAGGGTATCACAAGCTATATAACATCCTTGGTGGGATTTCAAGAACCTAACAAGAATTACAAAAGGTCTTGAAACTAATAGATTCCACCATAATTTATCCTTAAAACCATCTGTAACCTCACTGTATTGCTTAAAGGAGTCTCCCTGCATCTTCATAGGTCTTATACACATTTGATTATCTAGTAACATTATTCTAGTTAACCTCATCCATATGAACTTTCATTCAATACCATAAGGATTCATAAATCAGGTAACTAAATATTAGCTTAGAGCCTCAAAACATAAAAATAGGTCTGTAGCTAGCCTATATGGGTTCTAAGTTTGAAATATCAGATAAGATGCTGGAGTTTGTTGCACCTCCAAAGGATGTTCCAAAGAATGTTTCTACATTGTGGGTTGATGTAGTTGACCACCCGGAATCATGGCCCTTATTACTAACTCTAGAAGAAAGCAGGTCTAAAAGTGTCAGCTTTTGAGGGTAAATGAGAATTGGTTGTTCACTTGTCATCATTCCCACCACTTGTGACATTAAAGGACGTGATTGTGTTGTACCCTACACGCACAGAAACACAATTTCTACCAATCTTTCTATGTCTTCTAAAGAGTAATTTGCATCCATATTTGGATCTACTATTCTCCAAACATCTCTCAATTCATGAAGTTCTCATGCCTATGACCAATCAATACTAGAGGAAGTATAAGAAATGTTGTTGAAAGTAAGTTGCACATCCTGCCAGTAAAATAATTCTATACTTTACGCTTTGAATCCAATTGCAGTGAATAATAATTACTTATTTTAAAAATGTAGTGTAGATAACTTTTTTGTGTTATAGGGTACAACCTATAAAAAGTCATGCATTGTTAACAACAAACTAGGTGAGTGATATTCTTCTCAGAAGAAATTGTGTGAGTTTTATTAGCACTCTTTTTATCCATGATCAGGATAAAGAGAAAAATGATAGATGGAATGTAGATTTAAATTTGTTAAAAAGTATGTGAAACAAGGGGACAGTGGGAGGGAGAGCAAGGATTGCTTTTTATCGATCTAAATATGCAATCTACAAAATTATTTTTTATTTAAATCTGCAATTCACCCATCATTTCTCTTCCTTCTAATAATGGATTGTTAAGTGACTGAGTGATCTAAAACACTGGATGTCACACAATTTCTTTCCAAAATGGTCATCTCATCCTCATGGACTATGAAATTATGATGTATACAACAAAGTAGGTGTTTACACTTTATACCCATTCAAGGAGAAAATGCCTACAGCGTGACAAAGTAATATCAAGGTTTCGGCAGCTGCTTATAATTTCTAGGAAAAGTACTCCAAAGATAAAAACATTGGCCTTCTCTATTAACTACCCACGAATGACATACTCTGGCGCAAGGTAACCGCTATAGACAATGTTTACAACCTAGCACCCTTTAGAGTTAAAATCCACTGCAATTATATTGCAACTATTATAGGTGTGATAAATGGAATTTGTTCTTACAATGTTCATGCAACTCTTGTGCTGACGTGACTGCCAAATTCAGGAAAAACGTCTAGCCAGTCCAAAATCTAAGATTTTGGTATTGTAGTTGTCATCAAGCAAGATATTACCTACTTTGATATCACGGTGTACAATCCTTGGTTGAGAATCTTCATGACGATAAGCAAGCCCATGAGCTAATCCTACAATAATGCTCTTCCATTTGCTCCAGTCTAGTAATGGACCTAATTCAACACCTTCCAAAGATTTGTGAAGTTCCCATTTTATTACGAGAGTTAGAAACAAATTATCACAGCATAATTTGGAGTTGACACACAGCTTTCTGAATGCACACAAGGGAAGAACAAATGCTTTCTTGAAACAAGACTCATCTGTTATTCTAAAAAGGGGCGACCTTGCCATTTTCCCAGCCATAGAAAAACTCGAGTTTCTCTCTCATTTTTCTCTCATTTTTGCTTTGTTTTCACCTATTTTTCTTCTAGTTTGCATGGTTTTTGATGCCTAATATTTATTTCATGCACTCACACATGCATAATTAGCTCTATTTGATCTCAAATTAACTCTTCAATCAATCCCATGCATTCCCGCACCTCCATTTCCTCTTCAGTGATAAGCTATAATTGAGTTATCACTTAATAGTTAGCTGAGTTCACTGAGTAATCAACCTTGTTAACTCCCCATTCATCCTTGCTAACTCATCAATCAAATGAGTTAACTTCTCAATCAATCCCTTCTTCTAAACCTATAAATACACCCCTCTCTCAAGGACAAAGGGAGGCAAATTCATTGTGCACACAACTCTTGCCAGTTTTTGCTCTCCAACTTAGCATTCAAATGCTCTTACAGGATGAAGGTGCCTTTTGCTTTATTTGTTCAATCAAGCAATGTTACTCTGCTTCATTCTATGCCATTGTGCTCAACCAAAGCTCTCATTGAGCTCATACAAGCTTCATCAAAGCTTCTTTTTTGCTTCTTTGTGTCATTTTGTTGTCAAGAGGATCTCCCGCTACTTCAAAAGGACTCGAGGTTGCCATTATCAAGGATTTATGAGGGTAGTGGAGTCACACAAATCTTTGTTTCTCTCAGGTTCCTTCATTGTTTTCTTCAATTAATAGTAATTAGAAAACTAAATTTGCTCTTGGGAATAGTAAAACATTGTTTTTTCCTCGACAATTAGATCTTGCATGTTAGATTAATTGCTTTCATATTTCTAGATCTAGATTATTAGAAGAAGCATTTTCCTTTTCTTTAGATTATATTACTTCTAAATCATCGAAAACACAAAAAACATAGGTTAACTTTGTATTAGAAAAGTCATATTAGATTGCATACATATTTCCTTTTCATAGATTAGAAACACTTTTAGTTTCTAAAATACTAAAAAGCACCAAAAAAAATGTTTTGCATATCATTTAGTTTGCATGCATATAGAAACCCTAGAATAGACAAAGTAGCAAACCCTTGATACCATCATCAAGGTAACCACGGTTAAATGATCCAATCAAACCCTTGATACCATCACGAGGTAAAAACAAGTCAAAACACAAAGTCAAACCCTAGGTCAACTAAATGCTAGATCAAAACCTAGATCTAGTTAAGGTTAGTAATCACACATTTACCTCCATCCTAATTCACAAATGTGCTTAGGAGTGAGAGGAGAGTGGGTGAATGCTATTCGTGACCAAATTGAATAGATCAATCTAAGACCACAACAAGAGACATTTGTTCTACCACAAGGAGACCCATTCATCCTCTTATTTTTGGAAGAAAATAGACAGTTCACCAGGTACAACAAGGACTCGTTCAAAGCATAGAAAGACAAGAGGACATAAATGAACAAAACTGTTTACCCACACAGAGGTGGAATTTAAGAAACCCAAAAATAAGAAGAGAAACCAGTGACCCTTCGGGTCATAGGGTTATCTCAACTACAACTTCAATTGAACAAAACATTCAACTTAGCACACAACAACAAAGGCTACAATACTCGCTGACCCCTCTCCGCAAAGTCCATCTCTCCAATGAGCCAGACCCCTGCCATGTCTCACCTCCTCTCGACTGGCTACTTCCATGTGAGAGAGAATGACGTGGCAGATCACCCCGTGGCAAGGAGGGAAGGGTCCGTGTGTGTGCCGAAATTTGACCCGACAGCCCCAGGCAACCAGAGTCACGATTTTGAGCGTACATATTTTGGTGAACCTGACATGAGGGGTAGAGCCTCTTGGTTATGTTGTTTGCATTCCCATTTAAAACATCTCAAAATAGTTAACAAAAACTTCAAAACATTCTTTCACTTCTCTTCATAGCCACTTTAGCTTCTATCGCTTACGCCATCATCCATTCCATTTATTCTATGGTGTCTATGGCACCCTTGAATATGACAGAACCTGAGTTAAACTGAGGGAACATTCCCTCAAGAGAACCAGAAACTCCCTCATTTTATAGGTATTGGCCACCGCATCCTGATGCGCCAATTACCAACTGTTATGACCAGGAAGATTCTGATTATGAACAAGATCAAAGAGAATCCAAGCATTCTCTATCTTTCAACAACCGAGCTTGGGAAAACAACCTGGCCATACCAAATGCACCACATAAAGCAAGAAGGATAAGGTCGGGGATACATCAACCTGAACAACCTTCCACAAGCACCACGAGTACTCATCTTGATGAGGAAGTTAAACGGTTAGAAAAACATTATCAAGAAGTGAAAGATGCTTTAGAGGCATTGAGGATTGCCTTGCAAAAAGAACAAAGGGAAAATATGGTGTGTGAAGAATATCACCATGAAAATACTCAACGAGAACATCCTAGAAATGAAGAAACACCTAGAGCTGCTACTTTTGCAGACTTAATTGCAACTCTAGTGTAGAGAATTAGAATCTTGGAAGCAGAGCAAGCTGCTCCAGAAAGAAGACAAAAGTCCCATGAACAGGATTAGGGGGCATTGCAAAATCCCCCTACCTCAATTACTATTCACGGAATGCTAGCAACAACACATGTCTGAATTAGAATCCTCCTATTTAGAACAATCAAAAAAATCTAACAACGGGTTATCAAAACCCACCTACAAGGTTATTACTATCAAGCCCAAAATATCAAAGTGCCTTTCTAGGAACATATCTCAAATATTTGAAAGAACCTTTGGACCAAAGCATAAGAAGTGTGCAACTACCGCGACCCTTGCTAGATCTCCCCAAGTTCAAAGGAGAAGTAGATCCAAATTCCAACATTAAAGCCTATACCACAGCCATAAGAGAACTCCTCCCTTGGGATGGGGTTTTGGAAAAAATCTTTCCAAAAACTCTTGAAGGCATAGCTTTAGATGGGTATTATCGTCTCCCAAAAGCTTCAATCCATTTGTTCAAATAGTTAATCAGAGAGTTTGTCATGGCATTCGACATGAAAAAACTTGTTAAAACAGGGATTAGAGAGTTCCTCATAATGAAACAAGAGCTAAATGAATCTATAGCCCACTTTGTCACTCCATGGAGGCAAGTCCTCTATTCTTTGACTAGTGCTCCAAACATGGACCACCGAGAACTGTGTGACCTCTTTTTCCATGCCCTTAACAAGGACATGGGAAGATGTTCAAAAATTACCATATAAATCCCACGAAGAGGCATTGGAAAGCACTTTGAGGATTGACCAAGCCGCCATCGACAGTGGTAGAAAAGTCTACGAGACAAACGGAAAGATGACAAAGGAAGACATAGGAAACAATGCCTCTATCATTAAAATCCTTAAAAACAATAGGAGTATGACCACAAACGGGGTGACAAATCAACCCCCAATCAAGAAGATAAAAGATGATTACAATGGGAGAGATTACTATCCTCCTAATATAAATGCCATAGACCAACCTAGAAATAATGGGCACTACCCTCAACACAATTACCAAAGTTGGAACCGTAATGGAAACGGGAATGGAAATGATGGAAGGTATGAGAGACCCCCATATGAGTTCAATCAATTTTGTTCTTTTCATAGAACAAGGGGGAACAATACAGAATCTTGTAGAGAATATAATAGATTCATAGCAAGATTGCCGAAAGTCCAAAAATGTTTATTCATAGAAATATTCTTAAACCCACAGGAGGTTACACCGGATAACAATGATACAAGACAAAATCAGGCTCCAATAGCACCACAAAATGCAAACATGATAATTTATCAGGACTCATTCCTTGTGCATAAAGACACAGAAACAACAAACCAAAACAAGATGACTCAGAGTAGTAACCCTGAAATCCCACCGCAACTGGGACAAAAAGGAGAAGCTAGGATGATGGGATTAGTCGAGATTATGCACAATGAAGAAGAAGAGGAAGACCCTAAGGATGAAAATGAGCAAATACCAGCATATGAAGGTATCATCTTAGTAGTAGAACCAATACCACCTCCAATCAAACCTTATGAGCTCATAGAAGACCTAAAGAAAACATATGCTCACATTTCATTCATTTATTTACTCAGGAACTCCCCTTCACATCGCTCAGCATTGCTAAAGGTAATAGGTTTGAAATACCTTGACCAAATTACGCCACCACCTAGTGAACAAATCAATCATGTGGACTATGACCTCAATCCACCAAACACATAACTCAAATATCTAGGGTTCTTCTTTGACTTACAACAGATGCCTTCCGAGGCAGAATTAACAAAAAAGGGGACCCTGCTCTAGATCTTCAAGTGTGGATCTATGATACGTACATCAAACAAACATTAATTGATGATGGAACCGCAATGAATATAGTTCCCTTCTCCCTATTAGAGAGGATGGGCTATGGACACACAAATATCACCACCTCATGAGATACTCTAAGCAGATATGATAATCTAAAAGCGGCCACCATAGGAAAAATTACCCTTTCGGTAACTTTCGGACCCAAAACCATTCCAACCACTTTCTATGTCACAGATAAGGATACAAGATATAACTTGATTCTTGGAAGGCCATGGATACACAGAATGAAAGTTGTGCCATCCACATTATTTCAGGAAGCTCAATTCTTGCACTTAGGGAAAGTATATGTCACAAAGGGAGATCCAAAACCTTTTAGCATGTTGAAATCAAATATGCCAAAAAAGTGTATAAGTATCGCCATAGACTACAAACTCCCTACCAAAAAGTTAACTATCCCTAATCCTACACCTCAATCGATATGCATCAAATGAATGGAAATCTTGGAAAAGACCATAAACACTACAGAAATCAAAACTTTAGAGAATGAGCCATTACCAAAACAAAAGGAAATGATCCCTAAAGAAAAGACAATTGAGATCATGGAATTAATTGAACAGGATGGACCACTCCAATTCCCTCTAGAGTTACTCATGATTGACTTCCAAGAGGCCTACAAACTCTTCCCTTGCATAGGGGAGAAGCCTCATAGAACTGAAGGACTAGTCTTTCAAACCACTACATTAGATCTGAGAGATGTAGACCCGCACGCCTTCTCAGACATTGAGGAAGACATGATAGAAAGTTACACTCCACTATCACCACTAAGTGAATCACGTGTCCATGAGACACCAGAAGAAACAAAATCTTATGACCCTCTCACGCCAACAGAGGGTTCACATCAACAAATGATACCCATGGAAGAGACACATTCTATTGACAATGAATCAACTAATGTTATAGGAATGCTACCTAGGATGTTTGTGGTATCACAACCACAAGAAAAACCAACCACCTCTGCCTCGGTTAAATCAAATGAACTCGGTGAATGGGAAGCACCTTTGGTACAAATCGAAATGGTTGAAAGACTTCATGATGAAGATGAAGAGAGCAAAGGTATCTTTCACAGAGAATGGAAGATGAGAGTGACGGTAGGTGTTGATGACCCTGTCATTTTTGAATTACCAAAACGTTACATCGGATATGCCATGGATTTAAGACCAAAACCAAATGGGAGGACAAATATAAGCTTTGTCCCTCCTAATGAGCAAAGGGAGCCACAAACTCCCCTAGAGTTGTTCCAATTTTTGCAAAGAATCGAAGAAAGACTAGAAGTGAAGATCTATATGCGAGTATAGTTTGACCTATTAGTAGAGCTATTGAATTGTGATAGAGTCCTGTATTGGACTCCTTCTCATCAACAAGCCTTTGAGACTTACTTCATCTCACAATGCCAAGAGAAACCACTAAGTTGGTAGCCATAGATTCAAATGACAAACCTTACAGAATAGGAGAACTTGTCTTGAGAAGAGGTAGCACAAAAAATACGAAAAGAAGACGAAAAAGAGCTTTTTTGGAAGACTGGAAAGCTCCTTACATGGTTAAAGAAGATGTTAGAAATGGTGCCTATCTCTTGTACACAATGGAGGGAGAGGAATTTGGTCAAATATTCAATGCCTTTTATCTCAAGAAATATTATGTCTAAAACACCAAAAAAAATTTTAAAAAAACATAAAAATACAAAAAAATTATTAAAAAAATATAATGACAAAAAGAATTTGTTTCTTGCATTTTTGTATCATTCTGTTCATCTTGCATTACTGTTAGTGACTTGCTATTGTACTATTTTTTTTAGTAAGGAGTCTAAGGTTGCCTAGATATACGTCATCCTTCTAGGACCTAGAGAATCCCCATTTTCACAATCACCATTATCCCCCTTCATTCCCAGTGATTCTAATCAAAGCCTAGCTCTTAGCTTTACACTAATCCCAGTCTTATAAGTCAAGATGTTAGGTCTAAACAAAGTCAGTATTCAAACCTACAGTGTTCAAAGGAAGATTGCAAGTAGACCTTCCCAATTCTTCCCTAGTATTAGAGAAGTCTAACTAGATTACAAAAAACTATAGGTGGCGCTCAGCCCCTTATCTTTCTTGGCCAAAAACATCAGGAAGATCAGAACTCTGAAGGAAGCAATCTAAGATTTGAGTGAATAAAAAAATGATTGGTCAAAATAAGAGTCTCAAAAAGTGAGAATTGAGAGAACAAAGCATTGCATATCAAAGTTTTGAAAAGCATTCATTTCTTGAAAAGTCAAAAATCGAACAAAATGAGAAAAATCAAGTGAGGAAAACACAAAAAAAGTGAAAAGCAAAAAAAAGAGTGAAAGAGAGAAGATTGATGAATGTCCGTACTCTTGGGTGGAGATCAATCTAAGCTCAAAGCCTCAAGGGTGACATTCTAACAGAGAAAGAAAGGTACAAAGCACACACACGCACTAGTTGAGCAAAATCGAAAAGTCTAGTAGTCTCTAGGATCATCTTCTCTCTAGGGACCCTTGTTCTTTCCCTTTTATCGTTTACCACGAGTCTATCTTTCTTTCCATCTATGATCTAAGTCTAGCAAACACCTATAAAATTTGTTGCTTGTCTAAAGTTGAAAGCTTGTCAGATTGTCTTATCTAGATAGGGATCAGTGTTTAGCCTTTAGCGAAGTCTAGAAATCAGAAACACTCCATTTTCATTTCCACTGCCCACTTGAGTTTCCTTGAATCCTATCTCACAGCCTTGGATAGATCTCTTATACTAGGACAACTCGCAATCCCCTAAATTGAAAATCATATCTAAGAGCAGTCACATTGTTCCACATTGCATTCATGCCAAAAATCAGAAAAAGAGTCTCAAAGCAATAAAGTCAAATGTCATATCTCATGACATTCAGTAGAAGTATTCTACTGAATGTCATTTCAGCATTTCTTGTGTCCTTACATTATCATATTGTGAACTGCATCTCATATATGTCACAAAAAATTACAAAAACATGTCATTGTTATCATACTTGCATCATTAAAAGAGTTGAAGAGGTCAAACATAATCAAAAATTTCCCAAAAACCTCCAAACATGCATAAGAGATGAGTACTAATTCAGTGGGAGAAAACCATAAGAGGATAAACTTTCGTAAGATACGTTTGAGGTTTACATATATAAAAGTATCAAAAGGCTAAGACAAAATGCTCTCGAGAAAGGTAGAGGCTCCCCATGCAAGGGGGCACAAGTTCAAGAAGGGAAGTCAAGGGTGGTTTCCTCCAACAGAACCCTCAGGACTTTGGCTCCTCCATCTACGAGTGCCACTCGTCGCTCCGTGAGACTTATGAGAATGAGGTGCTTTACTGTGAGCATGTGACTATGAAGGCCCTATCATGCTAGCATCACACCATCCAAAATTAAGGCGGGCCATCTCTTGGAGTACCTGGTTCTCACCCTTAAGCATGTCGACCTGGGTCTTCAACTCTGTAGTTATCTGGCACCCATGGTAGACATGAGCAAAAATGTCAGTGTGTCGCCCCGCAGCAGGGGGCACACCGGGATCATCCAAAAGATGATCATGAGTCATCCTAGTGAAGGGAGAATCTAATCCAACATTGACCTCACAAACAAAGTCCCTCCACTCTCTGACATTGCTTGAAATAGCAAATCAAATCAAGACCAAGTCAGTTCCACATAAAAAGAGAAAGGACAAGGTGCATAAAAAAGTGAATTGGCAAAACTTACATGGGTCACCAGACTACCAATCAGGGTCAAGCTGACGCATCACCTCAACTGAATGAGGAGGTCGAGGAACAATAGGAGGACCTTCAGGGATATTAGGAACATCATCAGAATCATCAATGTCATCAAAATCCTCACCCTCAGGAAAGGCCTCATCTAACGAGTCATTACTATCTGGAACGTAGTCCTCATCAGTGGATTCTAAGTCAACAACCACAATTAGAGATCAGGAAGGAGTCCCTCTCCCTCCCCTCCATCCTCCTTTAGAGACCCTAGTAATGAAGATGCCTGGAGTCAAAGGAGTCCAAAAGACGTTTCTTTGTCCAATCACACCCATTTCCTAAACAATCCTGTAGCATGTAGACACTAGGGGCAAGTCCTCATGAACATCCTCGCCAAACTGCTATAAGACATGATCAACTCGACGAGCCTCAACTAGACCATTACGGTCGGTGATCTCGAATACCTTGCGACAATACTCTCTGATCTCACCATCTTGGGGCCAAGCTCCCTCCATATCACGATAGGGATCAAAGATCGTGTCCTCATCCGTAAGAGTAGCAATAGTGGGTAAAGTAACATTGAAGTGATCAACATGCATCCATCTCGCCGCTCTCAGTAGTCATTTATCTGGAAGCAGAATGAGCTTCTGATAGGGCCTCGTGTGCTCAAATATCCATATCATAATCAAAGAAGAGTGGCTAAAGGCTAGAGCCCCTTGCCATGAAATTTGATAGAAATCTCTATAAACCATGGCCAAAATGTGAGGACCCCAAGCATAAATTGTACCCTCCTCAATCTCACGAATAATTGGTGCCCAACACCATCTTAGACGAGCCGAGGCCTTGTCTCCTGATAGCCTCGAAGCAATCAATCTAGTTAGGAACCTCCTCAAGAGTGGGATGTGAAGTCGTGGCACGGAAGTAAGATGAACTCATGTCTGGTCCCCAAGGTGATTAACCCCCATAAATGCAGCCCAAGAAGTCTTGTCCTCATAGGACTCACTAACTGAAAGAGACAAAGGTTGTCCTCTCACAGGAACCCCAAGTATGCGATACACATCACATAGAGTGATTGTTGACTCTCTAGAAATATGTGGGAACCTAAATGTGTTTTTGTCTACATCCCAGTAAGTCAAAATGTCATAGCATATGCGAGATACAGGATGAATCATAGGTACATGATAAACTCTAGCTAGACCTACCCTCTTCAGAATAGCATGATCCTTAGTACTCAATGAAGCAAACATCCCTGAGAGCCACCCCTGCTCTCGACAGGAATTCCATCGAATACACATGTCCTACAAAATTAGAAGAGAACTTTAGATTAGATCTCATAAACTCATAAAAATACCTAAAAATTGTAAAACTGTAGAAAACCATACACAAAAAATACACATAAACCTTCAAAATTGCAATAAATAGGTAAATACAGTGACCAAATCATATCAAATCAAAGTGAAATGACCATTAAATAACATCAAATGCAATCAAAAATCAGTCCAACAGGGTCGCCCCTAGGGGACCCAGGTGTTTTTCAGGATCTCCCCGGGTGACCCTATTGTTTTGCAGGATCTCCCTCGAGAGACCCTCCTACTTTTTAGGATCTCCCCCGAGCAACCCTTCTTGGAAAAGGGGGTGACCCTAAAGGAGGATGCCTCAACTAAAAAATGCTCTAAAAATGTCATTTTTTGACTGATTTCAAAAAACAAAAAACCAATCTTGCTCTAAATGATGAGACAAACACAATGCAACAAAGAAAATCACCAAAAATAGCTAATTTTAAGAGAATTTTCACAAAACTCAAGCTAGGGTTTAGAGAAGGGTTTTTCACTGATTGCATACCTGATTCTCCATGGCTGAAGAAGAGGTAGCCATCTTCACGATCTCCTCAACGATATCTTTCTAACGACTACTCACACAGATGATTTTGTCACCATTTTGCTCCGATCTCACAACTTGGCTTGCTTTGTTTGCCCTTAGCTTAGTTTATTTATGCATTTTTAGATTAGTTATTTACTTTTATGCATCCATTTCATGCATTGTTTTGCATGCTCTCATCCCTCCAAGTCCAAACCGACAAAGGCAAGCAACTAGTCAAACTCAAACGATCTATGGTAAGTTTGTCAGTTCAGTTTTCATTAGTCATTTTGATATATTTAAATGTCAGACTAATACTAGTTATTGCAGGTACAAATTGCAGGAAAATTGAGAACAGGTAAGGCCTAGTTCAGGAACGGTACCTACCTTTCATGTAGACTACCATCCCAGAGGGGGCAAATATGTAAGCACAAAAATCATGCACAGCCTCCACGAGGACCCCTATGATGATTCAAATCCTTGTCACATACATGTAAGCATGAAATAATGTCCTTTAAGAAGCAAGCCTCTTGATGACGAGTCCCCTTTCTTGTCTTGTGTTGTTTCTTCCTTGTCAATTTCTCTCTCCCTATCTGCGACACTTTTTTGACACTTGTTGCGACACTTGTCAACTTGTGTTTTCTGGGCTTTTGACCTTGTTCCTAAGCCCTGTGAGTGTCTTGTAGGTGAGTTTTCACCTCTCCCCTATGTTTTTCATCTAGTGCACCTCCTAGAATCCTTCTAGAGGTCTCCTTATCCATCTCCCACTTTCAGTTTTTAGTTTTGCCTAACCAATCTAAATCTCCCCCTATTATTTCTAGATCTCCCCTAAGAGATCCTGCTCACGCAAGTGGAGATTTGGATTTTTCCACATAACTAACCTGTTTCTTGATGCAGAACCCCTCCTTTTATTCTCTTCTTGCATCTCCTAGCCTATTTTTCTACATCTGACCCTGTCCAGCCCGGATCTCCCCGAGGTGACCCAGGGTCACCCAGGGGTGACCTACTAGCAAAAGGGGCGACCCTGCCATTTTTGCAGTCGTGGAAAAACTCAAGTTTCTCTCTTATTTTTGCTCTGTTTTCACCTATTTTTCTTTATGTTTGCATGGTTTTTGATCCCTAATATAGAGTTAACTATTTCATGCACCCACACATGCATAATTAACTCTATTTGATCTCAAATTAACTCTCCAATCAATCTCATGCATTCCTCACCTCCATTTCCTCTCAAGTGATAAGCTATAATTGAATTATCACTCTCTAATCAAATGAGTTCACTGAGCAATCAACCTTGTTAACTCCCCAATCAACCTTGTTAACTCCCCAATCATCTTTGTTAACTCATCAATCAAAATGAGTTAACTCTTCAATCAATTCCTTCTTCTAAACCTATAAATACACCCCTCCCTCAAGCACAAAGGGAGGCAAATTCATTGTGCACATAGCTCTTGCCAAAATTTCTCTCCAACTTAGCATTCAAATGCTCTTACAGGATAAAGGTGCCTTTTGCTTTATTTGTTCAACCAAGTAGCATCACGCTACATCATTCTATGCCATTCTACTCAATCGAAGCTCTCATCGAGCTCATACAAGCTTCATCAAGGATTTTTTTTTGCTTCTCCATGTTGTTTTGTTGTCAAGAGGATCACCCACTACCACAAAAGGATTCGAGGTTGCCAATTACAAGGATCGCTGAGGGTAGTGAAGTCAACAAATCTTTATTTCTCTCAGGTTCCTTCATTGTTTTTGTTCAATTAATAGTAATTAGAGAATCAAATTTGCTCTTGGGAACAGTAAAACATTGTTTTTTCCTCAATAATTAGATCTTGCATGTTAAATTAGTTGCTTTCATATCTCTAGATCTAGATTGTTAGAAGAAGCATTTTCCCTTTTCATTAGATTAGATTGCATTAAAATCATCGAAAACAAAAAAAAAAACATATGTTAATTTTGCATCAGAAAAGTCATATAGAATTGCATACATATTTCCTTTTCATAGATTAGAAGCCTTCTATTTCCAAAATACTAAAAAATACCAAAAAAACATCTTGCATATCATTTAGCTTGCATGCATATAGAAACCCTAGAATAGACAAAATTGCAAACCCTCAATTCCATCACGAGGTAACCATAGTTAAACAATCCAATCAAACCCTCGATCTCATCACGAGGTAAAAACAAAGTCAAAGCACAAGTCAAACCCTAGGTCGACTAAGCCCTAGGTCAACTAAACCCTAGATCTAGTTTAGGCTAGTAATCACACATCTACCTCTATCCTGATTCATTAATAAGCTTATGAATGAGAGGAGAGTGGGTGAGGGCTATCTGTGACGAGATCCAAGAGATCCATCCAAGACCACAACAAGAAACTTTTGTTCTACCACAAGGAGACCCATTCATCCTCTTATTGTTAGAAGAAACTAGACAATGACATATACAACAAGAACTCGTTCAACACTTACAAAGACAAGAGGACATCAACGAGAACAATCGCTTACCCACACGGAGGTGGAATCTTAGAAATCCAAACAAAAGAAGAGAAACTAGTAACCCTTCAGGTCACAGGGTTATCTCAACTACAACAACAATCAAATGAAACATACAACTAAGCACACAACAACAAAGGCCATAGTACTTGCTGACCCCTCTCCGCGAAGTCCATCTCTCCAATGAGTCAGACCCCCACCGTGTCTCACCTCCTCTCAACTGGATAATTCCACATGAGAGAGATATGTGGAGGATCGCCCTGTGGTAAGGAGGGAAAGGGTATGTGTGTGCCAAAATTTGACTTGACAGCCCCAGGCAATTGGAGTCATGATTTTGAGCATACAAGAACCATCAGCTTTGACACCTGCTTCCATCTCTTCATGCATAGCATCAATCCACATTTTTTATTTCATGGCTTCTTCATACACAGAATGTTCAACTTGAATGGTACTAAACAAAGTAAAATTGGCAACTGGATTTATATTTGTACTCCTCTAATAAATTTCATTTAAACTTCACACATTTCTTGAAGAGCTTGGACTTGATGCTAGACTTGAACTATTACCTGAATTTGTGCTATGAGAAGAACTTGGTGAACTGGGGCTTGAACTTCCACTTGAGCTTGTGGGGAGAGGAGGGACTTGATCATCTTCAATACCCATGATTAGTGGTGTAGTTTGTTGAACTCTTTTTTCTCATTGCCATACTCCCCCTTCATCGAAAACCACATCCTGACTAATAATTCATTGCTTTGTGTCAGGGTTATAGAATTTATATCCTTTTGTGGAATCTGAATAGCCCACAAAGATACAAAGTTGTGATTTTGCATCTGACTTTTTCTGCTTCTAAACAAGAACATGAACATATGTAGGGCAACCAAATACACGAAAGTGAGCTACTGAGGGCTTGTGTCCACTCTAGGTTTCCTTTGGAGTGAAATTTTGAAGCAATTTTGTTGGGCTTCGATTCAAAATATAAACTGTGGTTGCTACTGCGACTCCCCAATAGCAATTAGGAAGGTTTTTGGACTGCAACATACTTTGTGCCATCTCCATAATAGTACGGTTCTTCATTTCTGCAATACCATTTTGTTGGGGAGTATAATCTACCTTGAGCTGTCTTTGAATACCATGAGTGTTACAAAAATCAGCAAACTCTTTAGAAATGAATTCTCTCCCTCTATCTGTTCTGAGTATTTTGAGAGAATACCCGCTTTGATTTTCTGCCATATCCTTAAAGTGCTTGAAGCATTCAAATGCCTCCGATTTCTGCTTAAGAAAATAAACCCATGTGTGGCGTGAGAAATCATCAATGAATGTCAAAAAATAACTATTCTTACCCAACGATTCCTCTTGCATGTCACCACAAATGTCAAAATGCACAAGCTCTAGAGGAGATTTTTCCCTCCATGATTTGTTCATTGGAAAACTATCTCGATGCTGCTTGCCAAGTGCACACCCTGAACAAACTTCTTATTTTTCCTAAATTGTAGGAAGTCCTCTTACCATATCCTTCTTATGGAGCAAACTTAATCCTTGAAAATTCAAATTACCATACCATTGGTGCATAACCACGAATCATCTGTGGTTGCCTTGAGGGCATGCATCTTAGTGGACACCAATGTGAGAGAAAATAATCTATTCTCTATCATACAAGCCTTTGCTACAAGATGATGGTTAGCTGATTTATCAAATATTTTGCAGCAGTTATCCTCACACAACCTTATAACTTTTTGCTAGAAGTTGCCCAATACTTAAAAGATTATGCTATAATTTGGACACATGCAAAGTTTCATGAATAAAAGTAGTTTCTCCTTGATTAGTTTTCATTGCAAGGGTACCTTTTCCCATTACATCAACCTATTTATCATCACCAAATTTTACTTGACTTCTCATAGAGTCATCTAATTTGACAAAGAGATCAGATTTACCTGTCATATAATTGGAGCAACCGCTATCCAGGAACCACACATCCTTCTGAGGTTCTTTTACCAAATTGCATGTGAAGAATATGGAGTGCTTTGCATCTTCAAAAGACTCTTCAGTATAGTTGGTTCTTGACTTATTCAAATCGGATTTTTTCTTTATATATTCACATTCATAGTGTCCATACCTTTCACAATATCTGCACTAAATGCTTCTCTGATCCATAGAACTTCTTCCTCTTCCTCTACCACATCCTCTACTAGTAGAACGATCCCCTTGAGAATTATTTGATGGAGAAAAAGGAGTTGTAGATTTTTCTTCAATTCTTACTATAGACTGGAAAACCTGTACCAAACTCTCCATAGAATGCTGCATACGCTCCTCATGAGATTGCAAAGAACCTATCAACTCTGCAACTTTGAATGTGTTTAAATCTTTACTTTCTTCAATGGCCATGACCACTAGATCAAATTTTGGAGGAAAGGATCTCAAAATCTTTTCTACAATTTTTTGCTCTGTGATAGTTTTCCCTTGAGTTTTAAGATGGTTCACAATACTTTGAGCCCTAATGATAAACTCTTGAATAGACTTAGCTTCTTTCATCCTTAAATTTTCAAAATCTCTTCGAAGGGTTTGAAGTCTTACCAATCTTACTTTGTCAGATCCTTGGTATGCAGTTTGTAGAGCCTCCCATGCATCCTTTGACTTTGTCATACCAACTATACAGGGAAAATTTGATATATTCAATGCAGATTGGATGGTAAAGAGAGCTCAATTGTCCTTCTTTTTGTCTTCTTTCAGCTGAGTTCGTTGATTTGCTGTTGAAGTATTCAAAGCATTTTGGTCTACAGGTTTTGTGTATCCCACTTCTACTAATTCCCAGAGATCTTGGGATAATAGTAGGGTCTTCATCTTTATACTCCAGTATTCGTACTTCTCTCTGGTAAACAGCGGATGCTGGAATGGAAAATTGCCACCATTTGCCATTCTCATAATTCTTGGAGAAAATTGTTACCTTGCTGCCTGAAAAAAAAAATCCTCTACAACCTACTCTGATACCAATTGAAGATTTTAAAACTAATGCTCTTATACTATACTGATAAACTCATATTGAATAAACATCACATTCAGAAAATAAGAATCAATGAAGAACAATATATCTGTTGTTCATTACTCTCTGCTGAGAAACATCGAATACCATTAATAATATTGTTTTTACATTGCTAATAAAACAGCGATCGAAATGCTATATATAAAAGGAGATTAACTTAAAAAGCAGGCTAAAAATAAACTAAAGCTAACAGCTACGATAACAGTAGATTTAAATCTAAGAATGAAAAACTAATCATCAGATTTAAATCTACGAATAAAAAACTAATCATGCACTGTGTTAAAAAACAGTTTTGACTCTCATGCAAAATAAAACTACACCTATGTAACTGCACATGCAGTTTTTATTATGCATAACAAAAATAAAAAATAAAAACTTGTTTGGCGGTGCAATTGGAGATCGTTGATCATGCATCCTTCATATTCTGTGTCCAAATTCTAAACAGAAGGATATGATTTTTACCAGATTCTTGTGCCTAACTTCTGCCAACACTTTGTATTCCCTGCTGAAGCTCTTGCTGACTTCCTCATTTTGCAAATTTAGAAGCTTGAAAGCAGCCACTCTACTATCACCTCATTTTGCAAATTTAGAAGCTTTCCTCAAATGAATTGCAAGGTCCAATACCAAATTCTCTCAGTGGGTTAAAAAGTCTCATCAGTATGGATCTGTCTTCCAACAACCTTTCAGGTTTGATCCCTCTGTCTCTAAAGTCGCTGAATATGCTTCAGTATTTGAATTTGTCTTTCAATAACTTCAGCGGAGAGATCCCAAAAGAAGGCATCTTTAAAAATTTAACAGTGAGAAATATGTTTTTGTTTGGGGAATGGATGCAATTATCTTGATGCCCTATTCGCAATACTCAGCCTAAAAACCACACAAACAGAATTAGAATATTAGCACCTGTGGCTGGAACCGTTACCTTCCTATTATTTAGTTTATTGATGTTGGGACTAATTTACAGGAGGAGGAAGATCAAGTCTGATGTTCCCGGTGACATTTTGCCCCTGAAACAGATGGATGACGGGGATTTCCTATCAAGAAATCGTTAGAGCCATAGATGGATTTAAGCAGGAAAACTTGTTAGGGACTGGACACTTTGGCTCAGTGTACAAAGGCATTATGGGTGATGGTAGAGTGGCTGCTTTCAATTTTCTAAATTTGCAAAATGAGGAAGTCAGCAAGAGCTTCAGCAGGGAATGCAAAGTGTTGGCAGAAGTTAGGCACAGGAATCTGGTAAAAATTGTTTAGAATTTGGACACAGAATATTGGTTCTAGAGTTCATGTCCAAAGGAAATCTGGAGACACTGTTGCATTTCAAATATTTACCACTTTTTGTTGTGACTGAGGTGTAAAATTGCTATTGATTGTTTGACCATTGAAGTGGATGATATTTAAGTAGAGTGGTTATTGGATTGGCTATTATTTTTAAATATCTTTCAAACATTTTATTCTCCTCTTTTTCAATAAACTGCATCAACTGTGAACAGCATGTTTGATGTCACTCTATATTTATAGGATTTGACTCCAATCTTTATAAGTATTATAATAGTTTTGTTAAAAGTCATATCACATTTTTGTTGGATTTGAGGTTTTTATGTTAATAATAAATTTTTATGAGTAGTTAGACACCATGAAAGAATTTAAGAAGGGAAAACTCAATTTATTGGAAAGCTAAGCAATATTATGATTCCATTCTACTTTATATTTCTTTTATTTTATGGTTATAAATACTTTGGATACAAGATGAAAGATATTTTTAATTTTAATAAAATGAGTTATTTCTAAATACTAAATGTTTGATAATTTTTTGCTAATAAAAATAAGATAATTAGGGCTATAGGCGTTCTACAGTCACAGCAGTGTGAAAGAGCCTCCGAGTGCAATTGGTAAGTTTAACGTGGACCCCTCTGCTCTCTGAGATTGGATGTTTATCATGGCCAACCCTACTTCTCTCAGCGAAATTTTATTGATGTTTGGTTTTTCTGAATTGACTCTCATTCTAACTTTTTGAATTGTTTTTAAAAAATTAAGACTATTTATCACTTTTATGCATATCTTATTGCAACCCATTACCTGATTATTATGTTTATGATAATTTGTTTTGTTCTGTTGGTTATGTCTGACACAGAAAATATTCTGAGGAATCTAGTCTTGAATCCCACTCTCGGCAGGAATTCATCTGAATGAATCTGATGTAACAGCGAGCACCCCGAGCTATGGTAAGCCATTGTTATCATTCATCTTAGAACCCAACTAAATTTTAATGGATATATAATCTCTCTTTGATTTTATTATAGAATTTTATGATTGTTAGTTACCGGTTTAGGTTTTCTTCAGCTATTTTTGGGTATTTATTGTATAGAGGAAAGTTCTGATGAGTTTTTAGATGGGTGACCTCTCAGGGAGTCCCGATGCTTCACCCCTGTGTGCATCACCTAGATGCAATGAGTGCTAAGTGGACCATTCATTAACATGAGAGATGGGTTCATGTGAACCACTACTCATGAAATATGGGTCATGTGTTTGACTCAAAAACTACGCAATTAAACCCTAAAATAAAATATCATAATATGGCATGCTGCAAAAAATACCTCGTACTTATCAATTGATGAGCTAAAGGGGCTCTATAATGAATGGTTCATAAGGCACAACACTTGCTGAAGGTTTTGCAAATGGGGTAGCAAGCTAAGTGGGCTTGATCTTGGGGGAAAACTCCATGGTTAAGCGTGCTTGAGCTAGAGTAGTACTGGGATGGGTGACCTCCCGGGAAGTCCCGATGCTTCACCCCTGTGTGCATCACCTAGATGCAATGAGTGCTAAGTGGACCATTCATTAACATGAGAGGTGGGTTCATGTGAACCACTACTCATGAAATATGGGTCAAGGTGGGTTCATGTGAACCACTACTCATGAAATATGGGTCATGTGTTTGACTCAAAAACTACGCAGTTAAACCCTAAAATAAAATATCATAATATGGCATGCTGCAAAAAATACCTCGTACTTATCAGTCAAAGGTTAATTTTAATCAATAAAAAAAAGACAAATATTTACCACCACTTTTTTTATTGTAAATGAAGTATAAAATTACTATTAAATATTTGACCATTTAAATAGATGATATTTAAAACAGTTAATTTTGATCAATAAAAAATGAAAAATATTTACCATTTTTTTTTATTGTAAATGAAGTATTAAATTACCATTAAATATTTGACCATTAAAATAGATGCTATTTAAATAGAGTGCTGTAGTTAAATATTTTTACTAATTGATATCACATAAATGCAAATTGGGCAGCCTCCTCTAATTGCCTGCTATCTACATAATACTTCCGTTTCTTATTGTAATGTTATAGATTAGATGGTCTGAAATCATCTGAATCCCTGGTCCACGTATATAAATAACTATTAAAAGTTAACTAAAACAGAAGTTTTCAAGGTTTTAAAATATCGTACTCTCTATGCATTTTTGGCCAATTATTTTAAGATAGATACAATTTTGTTATAATAGAAAAAGTCAATCCCTACACTACGAAAATGCGTGCCCATTCATGCTAGATAAGGTGAGTTCCATTACAGCATTCATTTGTTTCTTTGTACATGTGTATTTCATTACAGCATTCATTTGTTCCTGTGCTTTAGCAGAGATCCATATAAATTCTTTACCTGGAATATTACATATGGCACCATATGGCCTCTTGGTGTTCCTCAGCAGGTGAGTTTTTTTATTCTTTATTTTTTCAATTTACATCTGGGGTTTCATTTGTAATCATCATTGACAACTAAGCATTTCATTTAAACATCATCCATTTCAATGGTTAAACAGTCAATAGTAATTTTACACTTCATCCATACCAAAAAGTGGTAAATATTTATTGTATTTTCATTTGTCAAAATAGACATTTGACTAATGAAATTTAAGAATAAGGGCAACTAAGTACATCACTCATCTCTAATGTTGTTGCAGGGAATTCTGATCCATGGTCAATTTTCCTGGACCTGAGATTGACAGTACAACAAATGACAACAGTATTCTTAATGTATTTAATAACTTAGACCAAAAATTCCTATTGTCATGGTACGTTACGAATCTTCGCTCTTTCTATTAATGGTTTGTTGAATCTCAGCGAGTTTTTTTGGGTGATTTGTAATGCACTGAGCCAACATACATTATTCTGTTACAGGAATGGGATACAACAGAGAAGAAACTCCTGGCAAGATGGAGTTTTTGGAACCAATTGTCCCATACCACCTGGGAAAAACTTCACATACAAGTTCAGATAGGAAGCTTCACATACATTTTTCCCACTGTATACATTGCTAAGCTATTTGTTGGTAGGACTGTCCGTATGCTTGTCTGTGTAGGATGCAACCAGAACCACCCTCATTGTTTTGCCAGTCAAACAGTGTGATGGTGTGTGTGGTGTTCGTATGCTGCACTTCAGTGTGCACCACGTATGTATGCCTTACGATACATGACAATTTTGAAATGTACTGTTACTTTCCCGTACCTCTGGCATTTTTTTAGTGTATTAAGCTAATGGTTTGTCCGGATTTAATTTTCAAAGGAGTCCCCCAATGAAAGACCCACAGCCAGAGAGGTGGAAGGAGTATTGGAAACTATTAGGAAAATTGTAATGGAAGTTTGAACTCTTACTGGTCGTAAGGTTTCCATTTTGTAATAAAGTTAACTTAGTGACTTGGTGATGTTGGCAATTAAATTGTTTAGTTAGTGTTAGGTTAGTAATTATGTTTCCAAAAGACTTTTATAAATGTCATATTGTGATATATGGATTATCATCCAAAATAACTTAATATTGTTATTCAGTATTATTGATTGTGCTATTATAGTTTAATATTAAAAAATAGGCTGTGAAATGATGAAAGTGGTTACAGATAAAATAGGAGTACAAATGATCCTCTAAAATGGAGCATGGGATATGGCATTGGAAAACTTGAAAACTGCAAAGCATCATTTGTGATTTGTTGTGGAAAATCCTTTTTTGTTCATTTCATGGACCGTTTTTGTGAAGGCAGCATTTAGGAGAGTTTTGTATCATATTAGTAGCCAAGAGAGTTCTTAAACGGCTATTCTTAAATATCATCCACTTTAACAGTGAAAGATCAATTTTGACTAATAAAAATAGGACAAATATTTACCACTTTTTGTTGTGAATGAGGTGTGAAATTACTATTGAATGTTTGACCATTGAAATGGGTGATATTTAAGTAAAGTGTTCTTAAACTATATGACTATTGAAGAGGATAAACAAAGTTTCATAAAAGAATAATAGCTATACAAAACGGCTGATCTGTCAACATACGGGTCGTGGATTCTCTGCCATCATTGAATACAACTGAGTACCACTGATATATGCCCTATACTTTTTTAATTCAAGGTTGTTTATTATAAGAATGGGTTTTGTGTGTTTATGAGGCTATGAAGGCAAGTTAGTTTGTTAGTTTGTTTGAAGAAAACAAAATAAATAAAAAAGGAGAAACTACAAATAGAGGCACGATTTTCTGATAGGATTAATGGCAGCGTACAGAGTTTGGTTCGCATTGCCCAGCCTGGGAGAAGCATTGCATAATGTAACTGTATCCTCTGAAGTTGAATATTCACCACGAAAAACATTATTCTACTTGTGCAATTGAAGAGGCATTTTGTTAATTTCTTATAACCCGGCTACAAATTAATTGCACAATAAATTCATAGAATAGAACCTCAATCTAATTTATAACAATCAATACTCTGGGTTAATTAATAACTAATAACAGCAGAAGCAAAAATAACAAGAAGTCAATCACAAATAGACAATAACATAGATAAGCAAACCCCAATGTGGGGAAAAACCTACAAATGTTGGATCTTTTATTCATCCTAACAGCAAACTTTCTCTTCAAAAATATAATACAAGTTTGCTACAACAATCTTACATATATATAGAGCCCAGCTGCTTTACTTAGCATGCAAGAAAAGAAACCTTCCTTGCTTTATTCAGCTTTAAATCATACATAAAATTGCTCTTGTTTTATCTCAACCTCACAAACTCGCAAACATACTAGATTAATGAATAAAAAATATGTTGTTGCTAAAAATCCAACTCGGGTTGCTTTAAAGCAACTCCACTCCACCTTTCGAGCTAGAAAATCAACACTCCCTCTTAGTGAGGAAGGTGTTCTGCACAACACCCAACTTATCCCTGAAGAATTCAAACTTACTCTTCATCAAGGCCTTGGTCAGGATGTCTGCTATCTACTCGTCCGTATGAATGTACTGGAGATTCATTGTCCCCTTCTCCACAATCTCTGATGAAGTGGTACTTGATCTCAATGTGCTTTGACTTGTCATGAAACACTAGATTCTCAGAGAGTTTGATACAACTCTAATTATCACAGTAAATGACTATAGAATCTAGCTCTTGATCAAAGATCCCAGCTAGAAGTTTTTGAAGCCAGATAGCCTCACATGTAGCCATACTAGCTACCATATACTCGGCCTCTACAGAACACACTGCAACTAACTTTTGTTTCCTGCTATACCAAGAGACTACTCCTGATCCCAAACTGAAACTACACCCTAAAGTGCTCTTCCAGTTAGTTGTACTGCCTGCCCAATCTGCATCGGTGAACCCCTCAAGCTTCACTCCATTCTACTGAACATACTTCAGCCCATAATCAACTGTGCCTCAGAGATACCTCAAAACATGTTTCGCAGCTATCCAATGGACATGTTTACGTTCCACCATAAACTGACTAAGTGAGTTCACTACAAAACAAATGTCTGGCCTGGTGTTGACCAGATACATAAGAGAGCCTATCAACTGTCTGTATAAAGTCGGGTCCACTGCCTCTGATCTGGAAGCATCAATTTTCTTTTAGTTGGTCACAAGTGGTGTGGACATGGGCTTACAGTCCTCCATCTTGAATCGCTTTAGGATATCAATTATGTACTTCCCTTGTCCAAGGAAGATCTCTCCCTCTTTCTGCCACAACTCCAATCCCAAAAAGTAGTGCATCAACCCCAAGTCCTTCATCTCAAACTCTCCTACAAGATCCATCTTGCAGTGGGCTATGAGCTCCTCTAACCCTGTGAGAAATAGGTCATCAACATACAACACCAATATGAGAAGTTCATCCTTCACCTGAACATAGTACAGGTCCATATCTACGTCACTCTTGATGAAGCCCACGCTTTGTAAGTAACTTTCAATACGTGAATACCACGCCCTAGGTGCCTACTTGAGCCCATACAGTGCTCTCCTCAACCTGCATACATGAGAATCCCTCCCATGTGCTTCAAATCCTTCTGGCTGTTCTATGTAAATCTCTTCCTCAATATCTCCATTGAGGAAGGTCGTCTTTACATCCATCTGGTGAATCCTCCAACCCATCTGTGCTACTATAGAAATGATAGCTCTTATGGATGAGTACCTGGCTACTGGAGTAAAAGTCTCATCATAGTCAACTCCTTCCTTCTGAGAAAACCCCTTAGCCACAAACCGGGCTTTGAATTTTCCACACTACCATCTGCAGCATGCTTAATCTTATACAACCATCTCAAGCCCACCACAGACTTATCTTTTGGTCGAGGTACTACCTCCCACACAATGTTCTTCATGATGGAAGAATACTCTTCCACCATGGCATCCCTCCATACTTGGTGCTTGGACACCTCCTAAAAGCTGGAAGGCTCCTCTTCAATTAATTCACTCATAAGTGCCACATAGTCAGAATAACATTTGGGAGCTTTTCTCTGTCTGACTGAATCCTGTGGGTCACCAACATATTCTTGGGCCTCTCTCAATGTCTGATCAATCGCTCTATTTCTCTTCTTCTCAGTAATAGGAATCTGAGGCTGAGGAATTATTTGTTCCTCCTGATCAACTTGCTTGGCCTACTTGCTCTGCTCTCCAGCTTGCGGGACTAAAGTTTGAGGGATTTGTTTTGCCTCAATTGTGGGTGATTGCTTCTCCTCATTCTTCAAGCTGCTAGACTTCTAAAGAGCCCTCTCTTCCTCAAACTTCACATCTCTGTGAACAACTATTTTCCTGAGGGCAAGAATGTAAACTCGATAGGCCTTAGAGGTTTCACTGTACCCAACAAGGATACCCTTCTCTACAGTTGGTTCCAATTTGGTACTCTTCTCCACAAGAATGTGACAATACAAAAGGCATCCAAAGATGCGAATGTGCCCAAAATCTAGTTTCTTACCGGTGAACGCCTCTTCTGGAGTCAATTTGTCCAACACTTTGTGAGGGCTCCTATTCTACAAATACACAGTTGTATTGCAAGCTTTTGCCCATAAGAACCAAGGTGGATCTTGATCATGAAGCATGGCCTTGGCTGCTCCAACTATAGCCCTATTTTTCTGTTCAGCAACCCCATTCTTTTGAGGGTTGTACGGAACTATAAACTCTTTCTTGATACCTTCCTAAGTACAGAAATCTTTGAAGACATTTGAGGTATACTCACCTCCATTATCAGACCTCAGTATCTTGATCTTCCTCCCTGTTTGGTTCTCCACAAGAGCCTTAAACTCTTTGAACCTACTGAAGACCTCATCTTTGTTCTTCAAAAAATATATCCACGTCTTCCTAAAGAAGTCATCAATGAAAGTAACATAATACTCATACCCATTCAAGGATATTGTTGACATGGGCCCACACACATCTAAGTGTACAAGATCCAAAATCCCTTTGGATCTAGTGTCACTGCTTGGAAAGCTGGTCTTGACATATTTCCCAAGAGCACAACCCTTGCACACCTCATGGTTTTCTATCTTCATCTCAGGCAGCCCCGTCACTATTTCCTTGAGCACATTAAGTGCTCCATGGTGAAGATGAGCCATCCTCCTATGCCACAATTCTCCTAGCCCTCTACAGCTGCTTACCAATACATGTGCTAGCTCAAACTGTAACCGAAATAAGCTTCCATGCCTGATTCCAATCACTTTTGCAACCTTGGACTCCTTGGGACGAATATAGACTTTGCACCTTTCAAAGGTTATGATGTAACCCTTGTCCTCCAAAGTAGAAACTGAGATGAAGTTCTTCATCATGTCAGGGACATACAACGCATCCTCCACCAACAAGGGTTTGCCAGACTCCCTCTGAAACTTGACGGTGCCAATACCAGTTGCATGGTGCTTGGCATTGTCTCCAAGATTAATATAGAAATCCAGCTTCTTCTCCAACTTGGTGAAGCATTCTTTGACTCCCGTCATGTGACAAGAAGCCCCAATGTCAATATACCATACCTTGTTGGCAATTGAACTTGAGAGATAGGCAATGAGTGAAAACTCATTCTCAAATCGTGATGTAAACTCGTCCACCTCTGCTGTGGCAGCAACTTGTTTCTTTTGCTTGTCCTTATTTTTCTTATTTGGACATTGACTGGCATAGTGACCCTTTTGATGGCAACAAAAACATTTTATCTTTCTCATATCTTTCTTCTTCTTGCTCTTGGAAGAAGAACCTTTTGTTTGCCTTTTATTTAACTTTTGCTTTCCCTTGCTTGCAAGAGCAAGATTTTCTTCGTCTTGACTCTTCTTTGTCTAATCTCCTCGATGAGCACCTTCATGGATCTCCTCCTAAACGAAGTCATCCCAAAGCCTTGCCCAATCAGGTAGCCGATCTCTGCCAACAACACACTTGACAAACACTTCCCAGTGATTCGAAAAACCGTTCAAGGCTATACGCACCAACTCATCTTCATCAATCATCTCTCCAACAACAGCCAGCTCATCTTTGACCTATGTCATCTTAGACAAGTAAGAGGTCACACTCTCACCTTTAGACATCTTGGTGTTATGCAATTTGTCCTTCAGCATCATCTTACGACTCTGATAGTCGCTCTGATAAAGTTTTGTGAGTGTATCTCACATCTCCTTGGTGGTGTCTTTCCCCAATAGATGAGGAATTAGATGATCTCTTACCCCGTCTAGGATAATCCTCTGAGCCTTGGCCTCCTTGACTTCATGTGAATCTAGGGCAACAGGATCATTTGTTGGTGGTATCACCTTTGTATCAGCATAGATCCACAGCCTATTCTCCTTGAGAACATATGTAATCCAAACCTTCGACTGTAAGAAGTTAGATGCACCCTCAAGCCTGTCCTCATATCGAACACTGGTTGCCATAGCCACAAAAGAAACTGGAGACAAAAATCTAATTTTTTTTCTTGAAATCTGCGTCGTATTCAGAGTTTAGAGCTCTGATACCATGTTAATTTCTTATAACCCAGCTATAGATTAATTGCACAATAAATTCATAGAATAGAACCTCTATCTGATTTATAACAATCAATACTCTCGGTTAATTAATAGCTAATAACAACAAAAGCAAAAATAACAAGAAGCCAATCACAAATAGACAATAACATAGATATACCCAAGAAACCCCCATGTGGGGAAAAACCTGCAAATGTTGGATCTTCTATTCAGCCTAACAGCAAACTTTCTCTTTGAAAATACAATACAAGTTTGCTACAACAATCTTACATATATAGAGCCCAGTTGCTTTACTTAGCATGCAAGAAAAGAAACTTTCCTTGCTTTATTCAGCTTTAAATCATACATAAAATCCCTCTTGTTTTATCTCAACGTCACAAACTCGCAAACATACTATTAATGAATAAAAAATCTACTGTTGCTGAAAATCCAACTCAAGTTGCTGTAAAGCAACTCCACTCCACCTTTCGAGCTAGAAAATCAACACATTTCACTTATTTTCAGTCTATGTTTGTCCAACAAACAACAATGATAATGGCGCCTGAAGTTTGAGTGGTTGATGGGAGTTTATTGGCATTTGATGGAGATGAATGTGGGATCTAGATAAGTATAATGTCATTAAGGATGCAATTCAATTTGTCCATACATCAATGCCACTTTCAAATTTAGTTTGTTAAGAGCTTTTATTAGAAGTGACAATTAAAGAGATTGGTAGGGGAGAGGACTTCATAGTTGAGCATGTTTCAATAGTTTTGATAGTATTTTGTGGATTTATTGTCCAATATTTTTAATAGTATAGCACTATAGTTGTGACTACAAAGTTGTTAGTGTTGAGGATGCTTGTACTTATAATTTAATGATATGTCTTTTGTGGATTTATTGTGCAATCTCTTTAATAGTATAGTACTATAGTTGTGGCTTCAAAGTTGTTAATGTTGACCATGATTACTTATAATTGAATGAAAAGCAACAAACCATGTGATGCCACATTGGTGCACCAACAAAACGTGACTTAATGCACGACTATTATAACTTAATGCAAAATTATTGATCTACCCTTTTTTGTAGTCATTTTAGGCACTTAAAAAAAGAGCATGTTATGTGGCATCGTATTTGATGATGTGGCCTTGAAACTTTAGTTATAAGTAGGAGTGTTGCTAAATAAGGTTTTGTAAAACTTGGAGTAATTTGAAATTACCACCTATAATTTTGAGAGACGTGAAATTAGGGTGTTCAACTATTGGATCATCTCCCCTTGAATCACTTTGTTTGGAACATGTAGTTATGAAGTTTGATACCTCTTAATTATTTTCTTTTGTGTACTACTACATTAAAAAAAGTCACATCCTTAATGTAGTTGTCATCAAAATCCTCATCCTCAGGAAGGACCTCATCTAACGAATCATCATCATCTGGAACATAGTCCTCATTAGTAGATTTTGAGTCTACAGTCACAATGAGAGATCAGGAAGGAGTCCCTCTCCCTCCTCTCTGTCCTCGTCTCGAAGCTCTAGTAATGAAGAGTCCAGGAGTCAAAGGATTCCAAATGATTGTCCTCTATCCAATCTCACCCATCTCCTGAACTATCCTGTAGCATGTGGACACTAGGGGCAAGTCCTCAAGAATGTCCTCGCCAAACTGCTATGAAACACGATCAACCTGATGGGCCTCAACGAGACCATTACGGTCTAAAAGCTTGGATACTCCACGACAATGCTCTCTGACCTCACCATCAAGGGCCCAGGATCCCTCCATGTCACGATAAGGATCAAAGATCATGTCTGCATCCATAAGAGTAGCAACAATGGGTAAAGAAGCATCAAAGTGACCAACATGCATCCACCTCACTGCTCTCGGTAAGCGTCTATCTGGAAGCGAAATGAGTTTTTGATAGAGCCTCATGTGCTCAAATATCCATGTCATGATCAAAGAAGAGTGGCTAAAAGCTAGATCCACTCGCCACGAAATACGATAGAAGTCTCTGTAAACCATGGCCAAGATGTCTGGTCCCCAAGCGTAAATTGTGTCCTCGATATCACGAATGATGGGTCCCCAACACCATCTCAAACAAGTCGAGGCTTTATCTCTCGACACCCTCGATGCAATCAAACCAATCAAGAATCTCCTCAAAAGTGGAATGTGGAGGCGTGGCACAAATGTAAGCTGGACTCCAATCCAATCCCTAGGCTAATTAACCCCCATGAACGCAGCCCAGGAAGCCTTGTCCTTAAAGGACTCGCTAACTAGAAGAACCAAAGGTTGTCCTCTCACAGGAAATCCAAGTATACGATACACATCATATAGAGTGATAGTCCACTCTCCAAAGATCTATGGGAACTTGAATGTGTTTATGTCTGCATCCCAGTAAGTCAAAATGTCATAGCATATACGAGATACAGGATGAATTACAGGCACATGGCAAACTCTAGCTAGACCTGCCCTCTTCAGAATAGCACGATCCTCAGTACTCAATGAAGCAAACATCCCTGAGAGCCATCCCTTCTCTCGACAGGCATTCCATTGGATACGCATGTCCTACAAAATCAAAAGAGAACTTTAGATTAGATCTCATAAACTCATAAAAATCCCTAAAAATTTTAAAACTATAGAAAACCTAACACAAAAAAATGTATAAACCTTCAGAATTGCAATAAATAGGCAAATACAGTAATCAAAACATGTCAGATCAGAGTGAAAAAAGTGTTAAACAACTTGAAATTTTAGTCAAATTTAGCCCAACAGGGTCGCCCCCGGGCAACCCAAGTATTTTTCAGGGTCTCCCTCAGGCGACCCAGTTGTTTTGTAGGATCTCCCCCGGATGACCCTGCTGTCAGATAGGATCTCCCTTGGGTGACCCTACCTGACAAAAGGGGTGACCCTAGAGGAAAATCCATCAACTAAAAATTTCTCTAAAAAACTCATTTCTCAGTTGATTTTAGAAAATGAAAACCCAATCTTGCTCTAAACGACAAGACAAATACAATGTAACAGAGAAAATCATCAAAAACAAACAATTTTAGGAGATTTTTCACAAAATTCAAACTAGGGTTTAGAGAAGGGTTTTTCACTGATTGCATACCCAATTCTCTACAGGTGAAGAAGAGGCGGCCATCTTTGCGATCTCCTCGATGATATCTTTCTAACAAATACTCACGCGAACGATTTCGTTGCCATTTCGCTCTGATCTCACAATTTGGCTTGCTTTGTTTTCCCTTAGCTTAGTTTCATTTATGCATTTTTAGATTAGTTCTTTGCTTTTATGCATCTGTTTCATGCATTATTTTGGGTGCTCTCATCCCTATAGGTCAAATCGACAAAGGCAAACAACTAGTCGAACTCGAACGATCCATGGTAAGTTCGTCATTTTAGTTTTCATTATTCATTTTGATATATTTAAATGCCAGACTAATACTAGTTATTGCAGGTACAAATTGTACAAAAATTGACAACAGGTAAGGCCTAGTTCAGGAACGGTACCCACCCTTCATGTAGACTACTGTCCCAGAGGGGGCAAATATGTAAGCACAAAAATCACGCACAGCCTCCACAAGGACCCCTATGATGATTCAAATCCTTGTTGCATACATGTAAGCGTGAAATAATGTCCTTTAAGCAGCGAACCTCTTGATGACGTGTCCTCTTTCTTGTCTTATGTTGTTTCTTCTTTGGCAATTTCTATCTCTCTCCATTTACGACGCTTTTCAATACTTGTTGCGACACTTGTCGACTTGCATTTTCTGATCTTTCAACCTTGCTCCTAAGCCTTGTGAGTGTCTTGTAGGTGAGTTTTCACCTTTCCCCTATGCTTTTCATCGTATGCACCTCCTAGAAGCCTTCTAGAGGTCTACCTATCCATCTCCCACTTTTAGTTTTCAGTTTCGCCTAACCAATCCAAATCTCCCCCTATTATTTCCAGATCTCCCCTGGGAGATCCTGCAGGTGCAAGTAGAGATTTGGGTTCTTGCACATGATTGACCTATTTCCGGAGGTAGAACCCCTCCTTTTCTTCTCTTCTTTCATCTCCCAACCTATTTTTTTACATCAGACCCTATCCAATCCGGATCTCCCTCGGGCGACCCATGGTCGCCCAGGGCCAACCCTAATATAGAGTTAACTATTTCATGCACCCACACATGCCTAATTAGCTTTATTTGATCTCAAAGTAACTCTTCAATCAATCTCATGCATTCTCTCACCTCCATTTCCTCTTCAGTGATAAGCTATAATTGAGTTATCACTCCACAGTTAGCTGAGTTCATTGGGTAAGAAACCTTGTTAACTCCCAAATCATCCTTGTTAACTCATCAATCAAATGAGTTAACTTGTCAATCAATCCCTTCTTCTAAACCTATAAATACACCCCTCCCTCAAGCAAAAAGGGAGGCAAATTCATTGTGCACACAACTCTTGCTAGTTTTTGCTCTCCAACTTAGCATTCAAATGCTCTTACAGGACGAAGGTGCCTTTTGCTTTATTTGTTCAATAAAGCAACGTTACACTGCTTCATTCTATGCCATTATGCTCAACCAAAGCTCTCATTGAGCTCATACAAGCTTCATCAAAGCTTCTTTTTTGCTTCTTTGTGTTGTTTTGTCGTCAAGAGGATCTCCCACTACTTCAAAAGGACTCGAGGTTGCTGTTATCAAGTGGAGTCACACAAATATTCATTTCTGTCAGGTTCCTTCATTGTTTTGTTCAATTAATAGTAATTAGAAAACCAAATTTGTCTTGGGAATAGTAAAACATTGCTTTTTCCTCGATAATTAGATCTTGCATGTTAGATTAATTGCTTTCATATTTCTAGATCTAAATTATTAGAAGAAGCATTATCCTTTTCTTTAGATTAGATTACTTCTAAATCATCAAAAACTCAAAAAACATAGGTTAACTTTGTATTATAAAAGTCATATTAGATTGCATACATATTTCCTTTTCATAGATTAAAAGCACTTTTCATTTCCAAAATACTAAAAAGCACCCAAAAAATGTTTTGCATATCATTTAGTTTGCATGCATATAGACACCCTAGAATAGACAAAATAGCAAACCCTTGATACCATCACGAGGTAACCACAGTTAAACGATCCAATCAAACCCTCGATACCATCACGAGGTAAAAACAAGTCAAAATGCAAAGTTAAACCCTAGGTCAAAACCCTAGATCTAGTTAAGGTTAGTAATCACACATTTACCTCCATCCTGATTCACGAATGTGCATAGGAGTGAGAGGAGAGTGGAAGAAGGCTATCTATGACTAGATCGAAGAGATCAATCGAAGATGACAACAAGAGACATTTGTTCTACCACAAGGAGACCCATTCATCCTCTTATTGTTGGAAGAAACTAGACAACACCATGAACAACAAGGACTCGTTCAAAGCATAGAAAGACAAGAGGACATAAACGAACAAAATTGTTCACCCACACAAAGGTGGAATCTAAGAAATCCAAACAGAAGAAGAGAAACTAGTGACCCTTTAGGTCATAAGGTTATCTCAACTACAACTTCAATCAAACGAAACATTCAACTTAACACACAACAACAAAGGCCGCAGTACTTTCCAACCCTTCTCTGCGAAGTCCAGCTTTACAATGAGCCAGACCCCCGCCATGTCTCGCCTCCTCTCGACTGGCTACTTCCACATGAGTGAGAGTGATGTGGCAGATCACCCCGTGGCAAGGAGGGAAGGATCCATGTGCATACTGAAATCCAACCAAATAGCCCCAGGCAATCGGAGTCACGATTTTGAGCGTACAAGTACTGAATTGATTCAAAAGCTCCAATTGGCTCACACTTTTAAATATGACCCATTTGGCTAAAGAAGGATCAAAGTTCTTGTAATTAATCTTTTCAATTTTAATAATGAACATGAAGATGATGTGATGTAGTGCCTATGATCATGGCAATGTGATAAGACTGTAACTCAACATGGAAAAGAAAATACATATGAGGTGCAACATGAAAAGGGAAGATCTTTTGAAGCCCTTGAAAAGAAGAAAGCAAATTCAAATTTTAAAATTTGAGTCTATTTACAATGAGTTGAAGGAATTCTTTAAAACTTTAAGTTAATTATATTTTATACCTGAATTAATTTTTTTTTTTTCTAAATTGATAGTCAAATTTGACAGTAGTATAGCTACCAACTAGAATACTTCCTCATGCAATCATAACATTGATCTTGTTCCACATGTCAAACTTCACAATACGCTATTTATGAGTTAACTTCTCTAGAGAATAAGAATACAACATGTTGATTTATTAGAAAACGGATACGTAAGGGAAGACATGAGAACTTTTGTCAAACCTATAAACAAAATCACATTGCAGTATCAATATCCATTATGGAGAATAGATGATATAGTATATTTCTTGGCGAGTGACAAGATCTTTTGAAAGATTAGTCTTAGAAGTGGATACTATCAAATTCAAATTTCAGGAGAATATAAGCACAACATAACTTTAAAGACCAAAGATGGGTTATAGGAATAGTTAGTGATGCCCTTTAAGTTGTCAAAGCCTTCAACTACTTTCATGTAGGCTATGAGCTAGATATTTAAACATTACATTATAAATCCATTATAGTTTATTTTGATGATCTTCTAAATTTTTTGCAGAAAAGGTTAGAGAAGAATTTAGAGAATTTGATAGCAGTGTTTGATGCATTCAAGGCTGAAAGGTCATTTGTCAATATTGGGTAGAAAGAATTTTTCATTGAGAAAAAAAATGTCATCCTTGGAAATGTGATTTCAATGGATCCAGAAAAAGTTTTAAGGCCATATTAAAATGATCTAACCCTCAAAATATGAAGTGAGGGAGGATTTTTCATGGACTTGTAAATTTCACATATAAGTGGTAACATTTAACTAAATGCACAAGAGGAAAGGTATTTTCTTGGTCAAGAGAGACTTAAAGAAGTTTTGATCAACTCAAAAATATGGTAGCTGAAGCTTCAATACTTGCTTTGTTAGAAATCTAGATGATGATGATCCTTTAGTCGTAGAAGCTATTCCAAGATGCATATTTTAAGTGTAGCCAATATAAAAGGGAAAGGGAATTTTTTTTGGGTGTATCAAAGAGAGCACTACAGTCTCTATCAATCAATGGTTGAAGACTAAAGTACTATATATAATTTCTAAGATATTTTATAAATTACCATACTCTGCATTGTTTAGGACTTGATTCAAATTGTGGTATTTTGCCAAGATCAAATGAACTGAAAACTGAACTAAAGAGCAAGTAGATAGTCATTCCATATCCGGAAAACAAAATATAGGATACTCGCTCTATCACCATAAGTTGTACATTCTTACTGAACAATGAATAATAATGAGTAAGAGGAAATTAAAGGAAAGAAGTTCTTACTAAACAAGATCTTGTCGAGACTCTTGTTTGGGAGATATTCATAAACTAGCAATTTTTCTGATCTCTCTGCACAACAACCCAGTAATTTAACGAGGTTCTAATGTCAAACATTGGATATAACATTTGCTTCATTCAGGAATTGTTCACTACCATGTTTTGAATGCCCATTGAGCCTCTTCACTGCCACTTGGGTGCCATCTGAAAAATACCCTGCATCCTTAATCACCACCAACACTTAGCAGCGTCCTTACAATAAAAATTTACAAAATTTAAGTTTGCAGAAAGAGTAATGGCAGAAGCCTTTGCCTAATAGATAGAGCCATAGCCTCCCTCCCTAATTTTCATCAAAGTTCCCAGTAGCATACTTCAACAACTCATAAGAGTATATTTGAATGCCTGTCATCTCTCCTATATTATCATCAAAGATTTATCTTTGTCTGTTGTGAAAAGAAATTGAATATTACAAGCTTAAAGGTATTCTAATAAATAAATAAGAAGAGAATGAAATAAATATATGTACTTTGAGGATCATTCTGAAGCTTTCTCCATCTCCATGAGACCATATTATTCTTGACAAGATCATTCTGAAGCTTTCTCCATCTCCATGAGACCATATTATTCTTGACAAGAAATAGCAAAAGAGAAAACAATAGTAGAAAAAGTACAGCTAGTGCTCCAACCATGCTCCATAAAATCTGACTATTTGACTTTTGTTGATTGTCTGCAAAGGTCCCACCTCACAGAAATTAATTTTAACAAATTAATAGAAACATAATTTAAGAAAGAAATACAACATATAAAAATCTAAGACAAATTTATGGCCAATGCCACACCATTATTAAGGCATGGCACCCCCACCCCCTCTCTCGTTATTATCACGTGAACCTCACAATAGGACAAGGGGAATCAGGAAACTATGTGCATAACAATCAGGGAAGTTAATTCTGGTTAGGCGAATGTATCTTACCCATTCCTTTTATTCACTTTTTGTCGTGGAATAGTTGGGACGGAGTGTAGACAAATTTATAGCTGCAATGGAGTGGAGAGGAATTAAAAACCTTGTAGTGGAATTTAATTACTTAACTGAAAGAGCATGATAGTAAAATTGAATATTTTACTTTTTCTTTTAAGTTTTTGTGTTAAAAAGAGAATAATGGTTTTCAGATCCTTTTCAGACAGGTGCCTATTAGGATGGGCTATAGAGTCCATAGTTCAGGGGAGGATAAGATAATATAGAAATGGAAATATTATATATATGATTCTATAATAATATTTATATTTAAAAAAATATGTGTATGAGTAAAGGTGAAATTTGTATATTCATGTTATTTTATATTTAGTTTTGGGTTTATTTTGATGGAACATAATTTTAATATAATTTTATATTGATAAATGGTGTAATATTGTATAAAGTTGGATTCATTTTCCGATATTTTTTCTATCTTTATTTAGATATACTTCTACACATTTTGCATTGTTCTATTCATGTATCTACACACATTTCTATACATTAGCTATTTATTACATTTATCCTTGCACCCATTGTCATACATTCTATTCTGACATTGATATTAACTCTCCTTTGATCTTGAGGCAAACTATATTGCAATGGTGGGGAAAGTGTTCTACAAAACATCATAAACGTGTAACTTGGATGGAGCACATAACAATCATAAAGGAGTTCTTCATTGCTTTGATCTAATATTTAAAAAACAAACAATCATAAAGGAGATGCTCCTAAGTAGTAAACAATGCATAGGGTGTATGAAAGGTGAAATGAGAATATACAAAATATAACAAACATGGTATAAACAATATATAGGAAAGAAGGTGAAATGAGAATAAGAAAAACATAATAAATAAGGCATTTACAAAAGTATCAAGTATAGGTGACCCAAAGACTTGTTTAAGCAATTTGAAGTTTGAATCCAAAGGGTTCCTCAATCATATCACTCAACAATTGTTGCACAACCTACCTTAGTTATTATGTAATGTAAAAGGATGCTACAAATGTGTAGAAGATAGTTTTCCTTTTGTTGAGCAAATGTTCAACTTCAAAATGGGTTGTTCATATTTTCGGTAACTCTTTCAATTCTCTAGGCATTAATTATGAGTGTTGGCACTGACTAGTTGCTCCATTTTGGTAAGTTATTTCTTTGTGGATCTATGTGTAATTGTTAATCCCATTAAGATAGTTGTTTCCATATGATATGGAAATAAGAGTTATTTCAATAGTTGTGTCTCACATACCCTAGATCACAAGTGGTTGTTGTATGGCAAAGCGATAACAAAGTGGGTTGTTTCCTAGTTGACAATTGAATGGATGATGTTCAGATGGTTAGAGAAGAGGTGAAATGCTTCTTGTCATTTTCCACACAAAGTAGGAACCCAAACATCACAAGAAATGAAGATTGTAGTAGTCCATGTTTCTTGGATCACAGGTGGACAATTATAGGTGGTTATGTAGAAATATTAGTAGGTCATTCCTCTTCAATAGCTCGTGTTATTCTTTCCCTAAGTTGTAAATTACTAAATTATTACTAATAGAATATTATAATGCAAAATCATATCTTTATATTAAATATAAATACAATGGCCATTGAATGTACATTTGGAATAGGGGAGAGAGAGAGAGAGAGAGAGAGAGAGAGAGAGAGAGATGAATCTAAAGAAGGGGAGAGGACAGAGATATAGAGACAAAGATAGAGATATGTAAAGAGATAAAGAGGGAGAGAGACATAGAGAGAGAGGGGTAGAGAAGTAGAGAGATAGAGAGGAAGAGAGAAGAAGGAAGAGGGAGAGAGATGAAGTAGAAAGAGAAATAAAGTAGGAGAGAGAGAGAGAGAGAGAGAGAGAGAGAGAGAGAGAGAGAGAGAGAGAGAGAGAGAGAGAGAGAGAGAGAGAGAGAGAGAGAGAGAGAGAGAGAGAGAAAAAGTATTCCAAAAAAGTGTTCCATAAACTAAGCTTAACTGCATAAACACGACAAAAAGTGTTCCATTGTTTGATAGACTTTAGGTTACAGTCAAGCATTCCAATGTAAAACATAGACCAGAAGTAGGGGGAATATCTCTTAACAAACATAGACCAAAAGTAGGGGGAATATCAATGACTAACATTCTAATGCTGTAGTGCCCCTCCATTCCACTTTGGATGAGAAGGTGGTCGGGCTAAGGAGCATAAAGAAGGTAAAATACTCAGAATACTTAGGGTATGATAGACATGTTGATGGTAGGCTTACTGTTATGATGTAGTTGATGACACTCATTGATGTTTATTATGATGACACTATTGATACTTTATGATTAGTACATTATGCTTATGTTGTGATCAGTTATAGGTTAACTGATTATGTAGATTAGTTTTACTACGTGATTAATGTAATTATTTGTCTATGTGTTATCTGGTTATTTATTTACTACAGAATTTGTTTAATGTGGATACTTGTGATGTGTTTTGTGAAGGGACAGTGTAGTATTACTCATAATGAGTACCCTACTACACTGCGATTCCCTGTCACTATGTGCCTGCTTGGATGATTATATGTATGTATTCGACACTTTTGTTTGCTGCAGATTGCAGGTACCAGGCATCGACTCCACCTATATTGGTAGGTCTAAGTGTGCCTTCATACCAATGGAAGTTGTTGAATGGAGATAACATATGGTCCCCTAGCCTAGCCATCATCCTTGAAGAGGATGAGGATCTAGTTGTGTACCCTGTCAGTGTTGTCGGTTTGGTCATAATAGTCAGTTATTGTTGTGGTGGTCTTGTTTTCCAATCTTGCGTAGTAGTCAGATATAGTTTGACAGTTGGGTTATTTTGTTGGTATTGTTTTGTTTATTGTTGCCTTAAAATAAAATAATTAGTTATGAAGCATTTTTGTTAAATAAATAAATATATAAATGTCCTTATGTAAATTTAGTTTATGAAAAATATATTATTCTAGAAGTTAAACTAATAAATAATAATAATAATAGCAATAAATGTAATTGCTACTAGAGATAAATAAATAAATAATATTTCTGTGTTACCATTTAAAATATATTTATCTTGGTCTGGTTGTAAAATGTTTAAAATAGCAAACTGTAAGATATTGTTCATGCAAGAGTTATTGCCTCTTGTGGAGGGGAATCTTCTGGAAGATTTAGGGGATTTCTTTGGCTAAAAATAAGGATTTTTTGGGCTGTATTTAGGGGGGAGATTTCTCTCTCATAATAATCTTTAGTAGATGGAACTTTTGGGGGGAGACTAGTTTGTGGCTGCAGTAGTTGAACCCGGCATCAAATCTTCAGCCCAGTCAAGCAAGCGAAATCAAGTTCCTTTGGTTCTAATTTCTGTCTCATTTTTCTGTTGAAGCAAATGTTTGATTTATAATTTTTTTTATTGATGGTAATTTGCTTGAGAGGTTAGAAGCCTTGTTATTAGATCCAATTGTGCATGTCTATATCATTGCATTTCTGGGAATCATTGATTGATGTGATTGTCTATCTCTCGCCCATTTCATCTCTGTTTTCACAGTCTATTGCGTTAGCCATAACTTTCATTTTACGAACTGGGTTCCTCTAAATATTTTATATATGGTGTACAACCTAGTTATTTAAATCATATCCAAAAATTGTTCATACGCAGTTTGTCGTTTTGGAGATATGAATGTTTTGTGACTATCTACCTCTCAGCCATTTCATCTTTATTTTATTAGTCTATTGTGTTAGCCATAACTTTAGTTTTATGAACTGGGTTCCTCTAATATTTTGGTATATGGTGCACGACCAAGTTTTCTAAATCATATCCAAAAAGTATCCATACCCAGCTTGTCATTTTAGAGATATGAATATTTTGTGACTGTCTACCTTTCACCTATTTCATCTATGTTAAAACAGTTAGTTACGTCACCAATAACTCTATATTTTCAAATTGGGTTTCTCTGAAATTTTTATATAAGATTCAGCTCTTATCTACGAAAACTATATCCAAAAGAGTTAATAGTACCCATTTTGTCAATTCAGAGATATGTATCAATTAGTGACAGACATTCCTATTCCATCTTGATTGTTGTTATTAAATCTACAAATCCATTCTATGCATATCCTTTAATCATTGCATTCCATAATTTGACATCTCTTTGAGGCAATTTGCTGAACAGTTAATGTACCTTGTCTATGCTCTCACTTTTGTATACATGTCTACTAGAGCATTTCCTTTTCGAAGTCTCTTATCATTATCAAAACATTCTATATCTATATTCTTTCTAATAGAGTATCTGTTCTTGCATATCTTAATTGATCATATTAGTATGTTTCTTTCTTAGTGGTTTATTTTAGTGCTTTTAAACATGATATTTGGTTATCTGAGGACTGATTCTTGTTTTTCAGATTCCTTTCTTAGGATTTGAAATTAGTAATATAGTCTAATCTAGATTTAATAATAGAAACATAACTTAAAAGATTTTGGAAATCATACATGGGGTGGTGATTATGAAAATATTTATGTTGGAATTTAATTATATTCTCTTAAATGCATTAGAAATAACATAATGTTTATCAAGTTATATCTTTTATCTGAAAATTAGATAATGGTAGAAGGAAAATGAATTAAATTGGATGATAATTTTGAGACTTATTGTGTTTGAAGGGAATAGAATCAACCTAGTTCTAATTTAAGGTAGAAGTATCAATTTTGGGTTTTAATTAGAAATCATTTAATGATATCGTTGATAATAGTGCATGACTTTCAACTACTAAATGTTAACCTTGCAATTAGTCTAAGTAAGACTCTTAATATTATCTATTGCCAATAGCATAGGAATGGATTGAATATTGTTACTTATGGCACTTATATCATTTGATCATATTAGTAACTGTTACTAGTAGTTAGAATAATATTGTTCTACATTATTGAGATAGATTCACTTTATGTTTGTTGGATGATTGGCCATGATTGGAATTAATGTTGCATTCTTTAAGACGCATTATTAGTGCATCAGATCATGTGTTGCATCTGTGGTTTTGTTTTTGATGTATTGATGAGGAATTTTGGTCTATGATGTGTTTTGGAAGTGATTGTGATGTGTGACCATTGCGTTTTAATGGTGTCATGCGTTGTGTTATTTGGGAAAACTGGTTTCCAGAGGTCTAGGAGGGTGTGACTGTGTGGGGGTTGGCTATGTGTGCATCGTGTGAGTTGAATGAAATGTATTCTTGTAATATGGTTTCTTATTCATGTTGGAATGATGCATGTGCAAGATGATTTATACCTTGCTCAATGTACCTATTCTTGTGGTTTTGTCTTGTACTCATGTTGATGTCTTTTTCAAGATGTGGTGGTAGAGTTCTTCTTGAATGTTGGGGTTCATTATTGTTTTGAGCATGGAATAAAGTATTGTGTCAGTTTATGTAATCGGTTGAGATTTTTGGAGCAAGAGGACCCATGCCTTGCTTTGGACACATTTTGTTTATGATTAAGATTTTTGGAGCAAGAGGACCCATGCCTTTCTCTGGATATATTTTGTGGAGATTTGTATGCAAGAAGGTAGATGTCTTGCATGGTATATGGATACTTGTCATTATGTCTTGCTTGATGAATAGGGTCTTCTAGATGTAGGTGGGAAAGTGGCTTCCAATGTGGGGCCGGTGCCCAAAGTGACTGCCAGGAGAAGCTATTGGAAGTTGTTAATCCAGTGATAACTTAATAATAAATTTGGAGGGTTGGGGGGGGCTTTCACATTAATCAAGATAAAGTATGCCTCACTCATGGCTCAAGTGCTCATTTAGGCTTGAGATGAGATGAGAAGGCCGTGGTTGGCAAGATCAACTTCCTTGTTGTCACGAAAAGAATGTTGGTTCTGCATGTGTCACACTATGGGACCAGTGCCTAGAGAGAGGCTGCCAGGATAACCATAGATGGGGGTCAATTTCTAGAGAGAGATAGCCTGGATAACCCATGCTAGGACCATGTGATGATACTCTTCCCTACTGCAGTCTAGCATTCCCTAGTTGTACTCTTCCCATTCATTGTGTGGTTGCCTCTGGAAGTGATGTTTGTGCATTGCCCTGTGTTGTTGTGGTCATGTGTAGTTCTTGTTCACCATAGTTATTGTCTGCCTGACTATTCATGTTGTGGGACCTTATTGTTATCTCCTAGCACGGGGGGTCGACCTCAGGGTTCCACATGGTCGGGTGGTTGTGCATTCTTCCATTGGTTTTTTGACACAGTGGCTCATGTGTAAAGAAGTTGTATCTCATGTTTCTAGATTTGTACCTATATTTGAAGATATATATTTATACTATTCACATCTAGATCTATGTATCAGTGGAACTCATTATGTAATTTGATGTAATCAGAAAGGAAGTGCTTTTGTATCATAGAAATTATGTAATTCCTCTTGTAAGATAAACTATTCTACATTTGTAAACATTATTGTAAAGATGTTGATGTATGTATAGATGATGAGGTAATCAAGTTGTTAGTTTGAGTTATTTGAATAAACTATGTATGTTGTTGATTAATGTTTAATTTTAATAATGCAGCTGTGTAATCCCTAGAGATGTTAGTTTAACTAGTTGTTGATAGATTATGTTATGTTTTAGTTACTTCTATTTTAGTTAAAAATAAAAATAAAAATTTGCCCTTTTATTGCTTTAGTTGAACTTATCTCTAGGGTTGCATGGCGGGGCATTACATGGCACTATGACATTTGGACAAGCATATAGGGTAAGGGGTAAATCTTTGATAAACCCTATAGTTTGGACTCTTTGACCTTCTAGTTGTATGACACTCTTATCCATGGGTTGATAAACTAAACCTAAGGCAATAACCATCTTCTTAGGCATGATTGTAGTACTTACCCCAGAGTCTATCATAGAATTATGCAAAATATTTTTACCAACAATCAATGTCAAATAAAATGTCATGGGCTTACTTTCACTTGCCTCTACGCCAACATTATGGAAGGCTATAGATTAATTAGCTTAAATGAATTTAGGCTGATTAGAAACTCTCTTCTCAGTCTTAACAGCTTGATCTTTTGGCTTGGTTGAGTCCTCATGCATCTTCACAGCTTCCTAGAGTAGACTTTTTTGCTTAGGGATAGACAACACATCCCACAAAGATACATTTGTAGTAGTCTTCTTCAACTATTCAACCACATTAAAAGCATCGGTTGGTTTTTCTTTTGGTAGATCACCAAGATTCATTGGATATATTTTTCTTTCAAACAAGACATTGGCCATCTTTAACAGAGATTATCCTTGAATTGTTTCAAACTTCTTGCATGTCACTAGTATATTTCGACTTTGAACCACAATTGTGCTCGACTTTGGAGCACTTGTTACCTCTTGAATTACCTAACCATCTTGTGACATCTAATTATATCCCTCCATTGCCCTTTTCCTTCCTCTTGTGAAGTACTTGGACTGCCCTTAAGGAGCTTTAGAGGGAGAAGCAACATTGCTAATATGGCATCATCATCTTCTATCCATAAGAATATTGCATGTTCTAAAACTATTTCCTCTTCTTACTCCAACAACATCCCATGCATTTGGGCAATGAAAACATCATTTTGTACTACTATGGACTATAGTGGAGCCTCTAGTTGTGAAACACCTTGCATGGTAGAAACATGTCTTTGTGTAGCAACCTTTTTTGTAGATTTCCCCTTGGATAAGTTTTTGGGTGTATGTGTGAAATGTCCCATTACAAGAATGGCTGACTCCTTATATTGAACATAGGCTGACTTCATTAAAAAAATACAGGATGACTTATTGATGCATATGTGGGCCAACCTCACATTAATTGGAGTGCATAGGTGTATATAAACAAGGAGCGCCAGTTTGAAAAGGATGAATATATGCAATTTCAAGAACTTTACAAGTGGTGCGGTCTACTTTTTATTACAATGATTATACATTTGGTTAGAGCAGTGAATTATTAAGTAAAGAGGCAGTGATCAAGTGTATGGTGCAATATGATTTATGAAAAGTTGCAACTTGTTACTAAAAGACAAAATAGAAAGGCTATGAGTTGTGAAGAGTCATATCTATTCATAGAAGTCATATGCTTTGTGAAGGTATAATAAACAAGTGAGGAATGTTTGAAGGCATGGATCAGAAATTATTTTTTGGAATATACAAGAAGTAGAATTAAATATAAAGGTAGAGATCAATATATCAACAGTGATATATTTATAACTATGAACAACTGAGGTACATATATCAATCATTCCAATTCTCAAGCAATCCGATTGAAATGAGAGGAGGTTAGTAAGTAGGAAATGATGGCCCTTTCCAGGGTTCATGAGATGGTGAAGTGTCGATAGGCCCCTTCATCAAGTACGCCACCCCGAGTTAAGTGCTCGTGGGCCGAGAGGCTTATGAGTACTCCTGAGATTGTTGAATAGCGGACTTCGTGCATCTTATCAAGCACGCCACCCTGAGGTGTGCCACTCTTGGGCTGCGTGTAATGTCCCTTTTAGGATATTCCTGATTTCTTTACTTGCATATAATAAGATCACTAGAAAGGGACATTAGAGATATTAAAGATCAATAAATTGAGATAATATTCAATTCCTAGCATCATTCATATTAAATTCATCTATCATTCATATTAAACTCATCTATAATAGCATAATTAATATTGAGAACAATACTCGATAACATAAACAATGAGATCAAATCATCATAACATAATCCATATTTAATTCAATTCATAACACAATTCAGTATCGACTGTGTTCAAGTCTTAATCTGTACTTCCTTTCTGATCTTCAACCTTGGATGGGGAATTACTTGTCTAGGGCACACTAAACCATCTTCATTCATTGGGATGGAATTACTCTGCCTCTCCCTAACAAAACCTACCTACCCTAAGGTTGGAGGTAATAGAAATAAATAGGCATTGAGTTTGAACATACCACTACTTCAATGTGTTGTGAATTCTATTGATGTTTTCCCTTATATATATTTCATAGCAAGTTTCACAATGCTTATATATACATGTGTAATGATACTAATGATAATCTTTCAATTATATTATTTACCACATGACATTAATCATAATAAACATAGGGTTAGATACATCATACCAAGTATATAATTCTTGCCTTGTATCCTTTAGCACTCTTGAGAATTTTATTCCTTCCTTCTACGCTATCTGCAGCCTAATGTACTGCTACATATATATTTCAAATATGCTTCCAAGTATAATTTCCCTTATCTACCTATTCAAATCAGATATTCCTTTTCTCTTAAAAATACTTCAAGTGCATATATTATACTTAGAATATCTATTTATATTAGAAATGTATTTAACTAATAAATATATTTTCCTATGCTTGCTTTTATATCAAATATGTCTCGTACTCAAATTCAAAATTTATTACTTTTATCTCTACTTTTTAAATCCAATGATATTCCTTTTATGATTCTCCTTTCTACCTTTATATCCTTTCGAAGGAGGTGACCTTTAATATCTGACATGTCCTCTACCAAGGGTAATGACTCTAAGAAATTTGTGCATCTTCATTACCTATGCTTAATTCTTATTTTATACATCATAAAACAAATTACTCATAGAATGCCTTACACTGCCTTAAATATGTTGAGCACTCATTCTTTAGTTTTGTCTTAAGTGTTGCTTGCATATCTTACCACTGATGTTCATAGTCGTGGATATAAGGTTTTGTCTTATTATTAGCCAATAGGCTTTTATATGTGAGCGTTATAATGCTCAGAATTTTCTCACACCATAAAAACAAATTCACGCTGGAAAATTTTCTAAACTCATCAGTTGTTCCTATTGGCGTATTCCTTGAACCTCAGATGGGTGCAAGTGCTAGTTATATATTCATTGCCAGTTATATAAACTATAATCACTGACCTCCTTATTTTAATCACTGCATCTTGCATATATGATATTCTAACTTTAGCGCTGCTTTTTTTTTTAAATTATCTTAAATGCTTTGTCTTATTCTCCTTTGTGAATATTGATCGATGTCTCTGGGTCAACATTACTGTCTTAATAAATAAGACAAAGTTGTCTTATATGTCATACATAAGTCTATAACATAATCACTTATAAATCACCGCTGCCTTATATAATATATTATATTTTAATTATATTAGAATATTTATATAATAATATTATTTAATATTGTTCATTAAATATTATATATTAATAGTATTATATGCATTAATACATACGTAATTATCTCTATTCAAATTGACTAAACACTGCATTCCATGAATGCAATTTCATCGTCTTTTATCATGATATTTAAATCTTTAATTTAAACAATGCCTTAATTTCAGGACATCACATTGGGAGGTGATTAAGTTCTCCTGGGATTGATCAAGTTATCTTATCAAGCATGCCACCGTGAGGTGGGCACTTGTGGGTTGGGAGGCTATTATTTGCTCCTGTACTTATCAAGGAGGACGACCAGCCTCCAAGGTGAACCGAGAGATGTTAGGGGGACTAACCCCTTTCATGCTCTCGACAATATTGTTACTTCCTAACACTCTGATAAGATTCTTTTAGAAATGAAAGCAACACTACTTCAATGGAAATCTGATTCGAGATAAATTTCAGCAATCTTTAACTATGTGTTATTAATGGAGATTGTAACAAAACATAAGGGTAAGTGCACAATGATGAGGGACCAAAATGGGGTCTTAAGTTGCCATTTTTTTTTGAAATCAGAAAACATTGATGTTGGATGAGAAATTGAAGATAGCTACACTCAAAATTTGAAGATGGAATGAAAACAAGAGTTGTAGTGGTCTGAATCTAGTTTCTAAACTACTATTTTTTTCTAAAAATGGTTGAGATTAAGGGTTTCAAAAAGGGGGAGCACACAAATTGGTCTTGCTTTTCTAAAAAAAACATAACATAGCGTCCGGTGTGCTCCCCTAAAATGTTAAATTTTTTTTAGTATTTCAATAATCGCTTCAGTAAGAAATTAGGTAACACCATGTAGTTTATCCCTGATTTTTCTGATAATTTTTTAATGAATAATTGATTTTTTAGTAATTTTTAAAGTGGACACATCCTAAAAAACAAAAAATTTGAGCATGCTCCCCCCTAAAATGTTTGAAAACTAATCAAAAATAAATTAAAAAAATTGAATTCGTGTAGAATGGAGTCTAATTTCTAAAAATATAACTTATTTCAATTTTTGGTGAACAGTTAAAAAAAAGTCAAAAATACTAGACATTGGTTTTTGACAAAAACTAGACACACTAACAAAAGAAATTCAAGATGAAACACTAAACGTACTCAAAATGTGAAAAAAATTATATGGTTAGATAGCTAACATAGAGCTTAAGATTATGGTGGTTTTTTTTTTTGAGTTTTCATTGAAAAAAGTGCCATCCTGATGGGGAGCACGCTCCAGATTATCTCCAGATTTTGCTAAAAACTGATAAAAACACGTCAAACAAAGCTGAGCATAATTGGCAATACACATGTCAATTGCATTTGCTTGAAAGTTTGTAAAGCCTTTTCAACAAATCCAATTTTTGCATATCTTGCAATCATTGCATTCCATTATAGAACATCTCTTTGAGGTGTTACGTCTTACAATTGACATGCCTTGTCTATGCTTCCACACTTTACATACATGTCTACAAGGGCAGCTGCACTTCCTATCATCTCTCTCTCTCTATTTCTCTCCCCTCTCTACATCCTACCCTTTCTCTGAATCCCTCCCTCTCTACCTCCCACCTTCTCTCTCACTCTCTTCTTCCCTCCCCTACCTACCTTCTATTATCTCTCTCACTCTCTACTTCCCTCTCCTATCTACCTCCTACCCTCTTTTTGAGTCTTTGCTTCCCTTGCCTCTCTACCTCCTACCTTCTCTCTCACTCTCTTCTCCCCCTCCCTCTCTACCTCTTACCCTCTCTCTCACTTTCTCCTTCCCTCCGTTGTCTACCTCCTACCCTCTCTCTCAGTCTCTACTTCCCTCCCCTGTCTACCTCCTACCCTCTCTCTCTCTCTTCTTCCTTGCCCTATCTACCTCCTACAGTCCTCTCCCACTCTCTACTTCCATCATGTCTCTACCTCCTATCCTATCTCTCACTCTCTACTTCCCTCCCCTCTCTACCTCTCCTCCTCATTCTTCCCATGCAATGAAATTTCATAAATTATCTTGTTTCCATTTCATTAAATCCCAATTTATATCCTTATCCATCTTTACATGTCCTATTTTTCTTACATTTCCATGTTCTTTGTCGACAAGGGAGAGCGAGAGGGAGGAAAAGGGAGAGAGGATGGAGATGGAGGGGAGAGAAACTTGGGAGAGATACCTGGTGATAGGGAGAGAGAAATAGAGAGTCCTAGTTTTCTTGTTTTGGAGAAAGAGAGAGAGGGTGGGTCGGGTTTATGAGTTTAGGGTTGCTTAAGTTTAGGGTTTAGGAGAATCATTTAGGGTTTAGGGGTTTAGAGCTACTCAAGTTTAGGGTTTTGGGTTTTGGGTTAGGGTTTAGGGGTTTACTGTTGCTTAGGTTTATGGTTTAGGGTTCAGCGGTTAGGGTTTAGGTGTTAGGGATTTAGAGTTGCTTAGGTTTAGGGTTTAGGGGTTAGTGTTTAGAGAGAGAGAGTGAGGGGATCGATAGATATTGGGAGAGATCTAGGGAGATAGAAGTTTAGAGTTGCTTCCAGGGTTTATGGTTTAGAGGTTTGGGGTTTAGGGTTGCTCAGTTTTAGGGTTTAGGGGCATTATTTAGGGTAACTTAAGGTTTATGTTTTAGGGGTTAGGGGTTAAGGTTTAGAGGTTTAGGTTAGGGTTTACAGAGAGAGGACCGATAGGGAGATATAGAGGAGACCGAGGGGAGACATAGGGAGATAGAGGGTGAGGGAGATGGCTAGAGACATAGGCAGAGAGATTGAGAGGTAGAGGGATGATAGAGACAAGGAGATAGGGTTTAGGGTTGATCAGATTTAGGTTGATTGGGTTTAGGGTTTAGGGGTTAGGAGTTTAGAGAGGGAGAGATATGGAGATAGAGGGTGAGGGACATTGCCAGAGACATACCCAGAGAGATTGAGAGGTAGAGAGATGATAGAGACAAGGAGATAGGGGTTTAGGGTTGATTGGGTTTAGAGTTTAGGGGTTAGGAGTTTAGGGAGGGAGAGATAGGGAGATAAAGGGTGATGGACATGGCCAAAGACATAGGCAGAGAGATTGAGAGGTAGAGGGATGATAGAGACAACGAGATAAGGGTTCAGGGTTGATCAGGTTTAGGGTTTATGTTTGGTATATATGATGTATAGAATGGTGTAAATGACTAACATATTGGTTCTTATGATGTTCTGATGGCTCCTATGGCTGGCAAAGGGTAGAATGACACCTATGACTGGCTAGGTGTAGAATGATGTTTGTGATTGATAGGTAGGTGCTACTAAGGAGCATATTAGCACATACGATATACAAAATGGTGCAAATGACTAACAGATTGGCACTATGATCTTCTAATGGCTCCTGGTGAGGTATTTGTTTGATTTTGATTATTTTTGGGATCATTTGAGATGGAGCTTAGATTGATTTGGGATGGAGTTGGGATGAAAAGGATTGGTTTAGGGATGATGAGAGGTGAAAAGGACTAGATTAGGAATGATTTGGGAATGATTAGAATGGTTTTAGGGATGGTCTGAAGTGGTTTAGTGCTGATTAGGGAATGATTAGAATGATTTAGGAATAGTTTAGGGATGGTATTTGAGATGAAATCTAGGTTGATTTGAAAATGATTAGGGATGAAGTTAAATTGATTTGGATGTGATTTGGGATGGTGTGAAGTGGTTTAGGGCTGATTAGAAGTGGTTTAGGGATGATTAGAGATGAAATTGAATGGATTTGGGATGATTTGGGATTGATTAGGAATGAATTTGGTTGGAATGAAACTTAATGTTTTCATGTTTTCACGTTATAGAGATTGGGAGAGATAGGGAGATAGAGGTTTAGGGTTGCTTCTAGGTTTTATAGTTTAGGGGTTAGGGGCTTAGGGGTTTAGGGTTGCTCATTTTTAGGGTTTAGGGGTTAGGAGTTAGGGTTTAGGGGCATTATTTATGGTTTAGGGTTTATGGTTTAGGGGTTAGGGGTTAAGGTTTAGAGGTTTACGTTTATGGTTTAGGTAGACAGGCAAATAGGGAGATATAGAGGAGACCGAGCTTGGGAGAGATATCTATGTCTCCTCTATCCCTCTCTCTAACTATACCTACCTCTCTATCTCTCTCTCTCCCTATCTCTATATCTTGCTAGATCTCTTTCGATCCCCTTTCTCTAACTCTACCTTTCTATCTCTCTCTCCCTCACTATTTGAGGTTTACATGAGTTTAGGGTTTCTCAAGTAAATATGGTTTAGGTTTTAGGGTAAGGGTTTAGGAAAATTATTTAGGCTTTAGGGGTTTAGGGATCTCGAGTTTAGGGTTTAGGGTCTAGGGGTTAGGGTTTAGGGTTTAGAGAGAGATAGAGCAAGGGGACCAATAGAGATTGGGAAAGATAGGGAGATAGAGGTTTAGGGTTGCTTCCAGGTTTTATGGTTTAGGGACCTTAGGGTTTAGAGGTTTAGGGTTGCTCATTTTTAAGGTTTAGGGGTTAGGGGTTAGGGTTTAGGGACATCATTTAGGGTTTAGGGTTTATGGTTTAGGGGTTAGGGGTTAAGGTTTAGAGGTTTAGATTTATGGTTTAGGTAGAGAGGCGAATAGGGAGATATAGAGGAGACTGAGCCTAGGAGAGATATCTCTATCTCCTCTATCCCTCTCTCTAACTATACCTACCTTTGCTTCCAAGTTTTATGGTTTAGGGACCTTAGGGGTTTAGGGGCATTATTTAGGGTTTATGGTTTATAGGTTTAGGTTTATGGTTTAGGTAGAGGGGAGAATAGGAATCCCTATCTCTATTTCTCTGGACATATGGATCCCTATCTCTTAATATATCCCTCGCTACCTCTCTATCCTCCTCTTTATCTCTCTCCCCATCCTTCTACCTCTTGAAATCTCTCTCCCTATGTCTCTAGACATCTCTTGATCTCTTCCCCTATCGAGCTATCTATCCTCATAACCCCATCTCTTAATATACCCCTCTCTACCTCTCTTTGTATTTCCCCATCTATCTCTCCCTTGCTAGATCTATCTCCCTATATCTCCCCTCTCTATATATATGCATCTCTATCTTTCTCCCTCTATAGACCCCTTTCTCTATCTCGATCCCCATCTCTCCCTTTCCCCATCTCTATCTTCACCTATCCTCTCTATCTCCATGTCCCTCTCTATCTCTCCATGTCTCCCAATCCCTCTTTATATATAGGATAAAGAAATGAAGAGAGAGAGAGAGAGACTCTCTCATGTAGATACAAGGTTACCTTTATGTTATCATGCTTCCCAGAATGCGCTCACATTATAACACGATCGCATTCTAGGAAGCATGGAAAATGGTAAAAAAGCATGTGGGATCCGTGTTTCAAACCCCACATGCCTGTTATTCCTACTTTTCACGAGTATATCAGGAAAAAAAATGCTTTTCGTGTTGGTTGACTAATTGAGAATCATTTTTATATGAATCCACCACCTTTTTTTGTTTTTTCAATGTAGAAGAAGTGATTTTTCATGTTTTTGGAAAAAATTTGATTATTTAAACTGAAAGTTTCATGTTTCATGTGTGATTTTGTTTCAAAGCTAATTACCATTGATATATAGATTGAATTTGATGGTATATGTTTGTTTTTACATAAATTTTACTAATCATATTCTAGAATTACATAGAATTCATAATCAAACTTTTGAAAAACAACAATTTGAGGATTTTGAAGCCATCTTTTGGAGAATTGGTCAACTGCAATAACGAATTCTAAGGTATGTTCAATTTTAATTCACATATATATGTTCTTATGTTCTTTATGTCTTTAAATGTCTTTATGTCTTTATCTTTTTAATGTTCTTTATGTTCTAAGACATATATGTGTCTAGGTATATCAGTTAGTTCAGTCGAAGAGACTCCAAATTCCTCATGTTTCCACCTTGTTTCAGCCCTTCATGCCTTTATTTCACCTATTTTCAGCTATACAAGAGAAAAAAATTATCAAATACTTCATCAAATAATTTTAGTGAACAATTGTTTGTCATACTCATATTCGAGTGTATACATGGAGCCAAAATTGATTTTGGAAGACTCTTAATTTTTGCCCTAGGATGATATAGAATGATTTATTCCTTAATACATGCATAATTAAATTCATTTAATAGAACCATGCATGAAATGATACTTTTCTTACAAAAATGGAGGAAATGAGCACCACAAACTATTTGACAAATTGTTACAACTCACTTTGATACCACTCAATCCATAAAAAATATGATGGAGATTATGTATTTACTTCATCAACATAACAAAATTTTAGAGAAGAGAGTTATATATGTAAATATATGGACATACAAGCATCATGACATAAGATGATACAAAGGGAGTTACAAGAAGATAAAACACTAAAAAGGAGGTTTTCATAAGTGTAGGACAGTCATGTAAGTCTATATAATAGTCCAATATCATAGTCTATATAACCCTGTTGCCATGTATGATCCTCCTTGCATTTGAAGGTCATTTTACAATGCTATGAAAGTTATAATTTGTTACAAAGTGGTCCTTCTTATTGCATCTATGTACAATGAAATTCATACATTTATACACTGTTTACAATGAATGTGTAAAGAGTTCTCTTCCTACAACTATGCACATGCTACAGACCTGAGATAAGAGTTTGTGCACATTACAATAATGAAAACCATCACTGTTATGATACAACATGGTACAAGTCATCTACGTTACATGCTGCAACATTTCTATTACTATGGAACACAAATGTGCATGCTTACAATACCCAAAACATGTCATCACTAGCTCTTACATTCTCTATTTTCCTTGTCCTTTCTTGACCTCCAAGTGGTCATACTTCTCATACTCACCCATAGTGAGTGAAATGTACTACTTGCTTTCTCTACAAGTGAAAAACTTGAACACAACTCCATCCATAGGAAAAACTTGGAGTGCTAATCAAATGCCCCTACAAATGAAAGCAACTCACACTTATCTCCTCTGCAAATTAACTAAAAACTCTATCCAAGTATCATTACATACTAACATCATTCAATGTTGATGTAAACTCATGTGAGAGTTGTTCTCTCTTTGAATTTGATGTTTTAGTGTGCTTTTTTTTCCTTTGTGGTTTCTTACTCTTGCATTTGTCATTTGGGTGAATCTCTAGATGAAGCTTCCAACACTTGTCATAACAATATCCTCCAACCTTGAAATAAGACCAATAGTTGTTAGCTTTGTACATACTCAAATCAACTTGTTTGTTATCTTCTTTGAGTTTGTTTTGTCCTTTCTCTTCCCTTAGTTTTGGAGAGTTACTTCTTTTTCCATCCTTGCTATGGAAAATATGCTCCTTAGTGGTGTTTGCTTTGTGCATCATTCTACAATTTACTACTTCATATTTCTACTTCATAGAGATACAACCATTCAATTTTCCCCTTTAGAATGTTTGAAATAGGCTCCCAAATGATACACTACAAGGTGACAACAACTTGGTTTTACAAAGTTTCACAAACTTGTGTTCTTGATTTGACTTACAAACTCTCTCAATGACCCTTCAATGCATTAAGTCTCCAACACACAACTAGGGTTCAGACCTTCATATGAACTAGATGAGGCATCTAACAAGATTATGTTCACCAACTAGAACCAACTAAACCACTCTTCAAGTCACAAGGATCCCCTCTTAGCAACCAATCTACCCAAGCCCTCAAATCCTAGGTGCTTAAGTGCATCATAAGGCATAAGGGCTCCAAGCTATTCCCCAACCCTAAAACAAGCATACACCATGTCAATATAATGTATTCAAACCAATTTTGTCACTTTTAGTGCCTGGAAACATCAACCAATGTCTGATCCACAAATCACTCCTTAAGGCCTAGTAGCCTTCCAAACTTGAAAAATGTGCATAACTTTGTGTAAACTCAGCCAACCCACAAACCAAAAAGTATTTAGACACCTATTATGGAGTAGAACAACATATCAAAAGATTTCATGCCCTTGTTTTAGGAAAAATGTGAGTTCTATGACTGGCCCTCTTTAGAAATAGACCTAGCACTTTTCGAGTTTACCAGTAGCTTGTAGTCCGGAATGACTGAGACACTTGGCACACAAAATGAGCCCTCCCCTAGCATTTACCCACCCACCCTGATGTGTTGGTGTAGTCCATTCAGCTCCACGATGAGCAGAAAAAAATATGGCACCTGACAACATTTCCACTGCATGAAACTGAAGCATTTTGCAAGAATGTGTTTGATTTCGGCATGGTCAAATGGACTGGAGTTGAATTAAACCAAGAGAGGTTATTGTGTACAGACTCCACATGCACCTGTAGGTCTAAACGAAACATTCCCAGCTACCACAAATTCTGAGAACTGTCACGTCAAAGTTTGGCAATTTTTTCGTCTTAGGGAGCTCAAGGGACTTTGACGGTAGCTTGTTGCCCCGAACGAATGTGATGCTTGACACATGAAATGAAACCTCCCCTAGCATTTACCCACCCACCCCGATGCGTTGGCAAAGTCCGTTTGGCCCCATGAGCTATGGAAAGCAAAATGTCACTCCTAGTACCTTTCCACTGCATGAAACTAAAGCATTTTGCAAGAATGCATTTGATTTTAGCATGGTCAAACAGACTAGAGTTGAATGAAACTGAGAGTGGTTATTGTGGAAGGACTCCATGTGCACCTGTAGGTCCAAATGGAACATTCCTAACTACCACTAATTCTGAGAACTGTCCCATCAAAGTTTGGCAATTTTTTCGTCTTAGGGAGCTTAAGGGACTTTGTTGGTAGCCTGTTGCCCCAAATGAATGCGATGCTTGGCACATGAAACGAGACCTCCCTAGCATTTACCCACCCACCCTGATGCGTTGGCGAAGTCTGTTTGGCCCCATGAGCTATGGAATGCAAAATGTCACTCCTAGCACCTTTCCACTGCATGAAACTAAAGCATTTTGCAAGAATACGTTTGATTCTAACACGGTCAAATGGATAGGAGTTGAACAAAACCGAGAGAGGTTATTGTAGATGGACCCCACATGCACCTATAGGTCTAAATGGAATGTTCCCATCTATCATGAATTTTGAGAACTGCTCCATCAAAGTTTGACAATTTTTTCATCTTAGGGATCTTAAGGGACTTTGCCGGTAGTCTGTTGCCCTGAACGACTACAATGCTTGGCACACAAAACAAGATCTCTTCTGGTATTTACCTGCCCACCCTAACACATTGGCAAAGCTCGTTCAGCCCCACGAGCTATGGAATGCAAAATGTCACTCCTAGCACCTTTCCACTGTATACATGTTCACAACTTTTGTAAAATGAACTAAAAATGACTATATTGACCTTGCACATGGTCTATTATGACCTTATTAGACCAAAACAAACTCAATTACATGTGAATCAAACAACCTTCAAAGTGCCTAGTCTCAATCTTCATACTTTTCATGTTTCAATCAGGCCTAATCTAGTAGGACAACAGACACTATTTTTGGGGTTTTTCTCTCAAACTTTCCAAAAGACCTCCCAAACTAAATATAGATTTAGATACTCATTTCCAAGTTACATAACATATCTCAAAACCAATAGTGACTCCTTTAGACCATGTACCTCAAAAATGGCATCTTTTGTTGTCTAAAATAGGTTAATTAATCCTAGTTTGTGAAGAAACATACCTCTAAACATCCAACAACCCCCTAGACTTGATGGGGCAGCATCTCCCATGTGTCCAACCTCTCAAAACCATAATTAGTTTCAGGAGAAACCCTCACTAACATACCAAACCCCCAAAATCCTCAATCTAGGCCAATTTGAGGAGGGTTTATTGAAACTCTACCTTCCACACACTCTCATACTTTGCCAACACTTGGAACACTTCAAAAATGGTCTACATATGCTTTAGGAACCATCTCCTAGTACTTTCCAACCTTCTTTTAACAAACCCTAGCCTAAAAACACCTTTTCTTGCTTGGAAACAAGGCAAAACTTGCCTAGGACAACACCATAGTTTGGTCAAACTCCATCTCTTGCTTCCCTGACATCATGGGCATCTAAAACACATCCAAACCAAACCATTCCACCTAACATATATGCAAAGTATGTAAAGTATGCAAAGTGTGGAAGCATATACTTGATGAACATGAACTGTTTAACATGATGCCTCAAAGAAATGTTGTCTCATGGAATGCAATGATTGCAAGATATGGACAAAATGGTTTGTTTTGGACAAGAGGCTCCAAATTCATGACAATTCAGTTTGAAACTAGGCCTAATTAGGCCTCCTTTACAGGGCAACTACTATGCCAATGCAAACCCACCACACCAAAGCACTTGGGAACCCTAGCATGAATGGAAAAGGAACCAAATTCACTAGTTTTGGACTTTGAAACACTTGTTAAGGCATTGTTGTATGGACTACACCCTCTTTTTGCCTAATACATGGTCATATTAGGCCATTGCATCCTCATACTCTGCTATATTCTTGTTTCCTAACCTAGGGCTTATTGTGAATAGTGATCCTACCTTATTCCATCCCATTCCACCAATCTAGAGTGATTAACTTGGTGGAATGGCAAAGAAATACATAGTTTTTAGCCTCAAAACCCTAGTTCAAGGTTTTATGACAGTTTCTAGAAAAAACATGATTTTCTCCCTTCAAATTCAATGAAAATGCCTCAAACAAGATGCAAATGAAAGGTCATTCACTCCCCTTCACAATGCAGGTGGTTTCAGACCATGACAATACTGTACGGATGAGCAGTATGTCCTAGAATAGTCCAATTTCAGGAAAAGTAGCAAAAAACTCAATTTTATTCAACTTTGCCCTTCAAAACCTTCTTCACCAACCCCTCATTGGTGTGTGTGAAGGTTTTTATACATGTTTACAATAGTTCTAGTCAATCATAACTGAATTTCAACCTATTTGATTGTTGGGTAACCTCCTTATTACATGATTTGTTAAGTTGACGAAGCAACTTCTTACCACTACTTGCATTGTTAGACTTTTTGTTTGACAACAACATAAAACATGACTCCAAACAAAAATGTCATTGGTTATTTGACCTTATTACATGCAAAATGATGACACAAGACCATCAACTTGTCCTATGATGTCCTAGGACCTTGTTATGACATGCTCCTAGCCAAGACAGGCTATGGCTAAGGTGCTCCTACACCATGAAATATGTTTCCATGGTGTTGAGTCGTCCTCCTTACCTACTACATCACCCTTGTAGACATGTATGCAAAGTGTGGAAGCATAGACAAGGCACATGAACTGTTTGGCATGATGCCCCAAAGAAATGTCACCTCATTGAATGCAATGATTGTAAGATATGAACAAAATGGATTTTTTGATAAGGCATTAGCAACTTTCAAGCAAATGCGATTGGCAGGTGTAAAGCAAAATTCCACAACCTTAGCTAGTATCCTCCTTGCCTATGCCAAAATGGACATCCATCAAAAGGATAAAACATATGGGAATTTTGTTAGATGTTGTAGTTGTAACTACCCTCAAAGACATGTATGCAAAGTGTGGAAGCATAGACAAGGCACGTGAACTATTTGGCATGATGCCTCAAAGAAATGCCACCTCATAGAATACAATGATTGCAAGATATGAACAAAATGGATTTACTGATAAGCCTTTAGAAAGTTCCAAGAAAATGCAATTGGCAAGTGTAAAGCCAAATTCCAAAACCTTAGAAATGGTATGTTTGGAGCACGGTATAGACATCCATCAAAGCATAAAGGATATAGGAATTTTGTCAAATCTCGTCGTTGTAAGTACCCTGCAAGACATGTATGCAACTTGTGTGGAAGCATATATAACAAACATGAACTGTTAGATGCAATGCCTCAAAGAAATGTTGTCTCATGGAATGTAATGATTACAAGATATGCACGAAATGGATTTTTTATAAGGCTTTAAAAACTCTCAAGCAAATGCACAAAAATAAATTTCAACCATTTATGCAAATTTTGGCACATCTAAAACCAAATTGCACAACCTTAACCAACTTCCTCCTTGCCTATGCTATAATGGGATCTAGAGAACATGGTGTGGACAACCATCAAAGCATAAATGATATTAGAATTTTCTCACATGTATTGTATTTGCAAAGTTGCCCTTGTAGACATGTATGGAAAGTATGGAAGCATAGACAAGGCAAGTGAACTATTTAAAATGACGCCTCAAATAAATGCACAGTCTGACAGAATTCAATGATTGCAAGATATGCATAAAATGGATTATTTGAAAATGATTCATAAACTTTCAAGAAAATGCAATTGGCACTTATAAAACCAAATTCCTATAACAATAATTAATTATCATATTAAATATTTAATATAAATTATCATATATACATAATGTCATGAACATAACATCTAGTTTATATAAAAAGACATATAGGCGTGTCTAAGCAAAGCCATATAGGAAAATATACAAAAATATACATCAGATTAACATACAAAAATATGTATACAAAGCCATCTAGGCATACAAAAAAGTTCCCAAAAACTAGTTTCCTATGGACTTTTAGGAAATAATCAGTGACCCTTCTTTAACTGTGAAGATGGAGAACCAGTCAGTCACACATCCTCTCTCTGCTGTTGAGTAGACCTCTTCGAATAAAGTTCATCCAGCTGCACCTTTTAATACAAACAAATAATATGCGCATTAGTATAGAAAATGTATAAAATATATAACATCACATATGTAATTGATCACTTACTACCAACTGATGATCACTCTCCATCATCTTGGCTCTCTCTTCATCCATAGTTGGACAAACTGGAGTTGTGACCTCTTGTGAGAAGCATCAAGAAGCAAAATTGACTAAACATAAATATCATTTATGTACATCAAATGACATGAGATAAAAAAAATACAAAATTATGTTATTTTCATGTTATTGGCTCATACCTCAGTCAAAGGATTTGCAGACATCATGGCTACATCAATGCCTATCTGCGTTGACTCACGAAGATGAGGAGGAGTCTCCACTATACTCAGCATTTGAAAATCAAGTTCAAGATTATTAAAACAAAATAAATACGTAACATTATTTTTAAAATGCATAATGATTAGAAATGGTTAAATTTACCTTAGTAAAAGTGGTGGTTTGGCATCCAGGGGACCAAGGAAACCATGGAGGTGCTGGTGACTATTGAAATCATCAAATTAAGTCACAAAATAATATTACCATTGACATATCTTCAATAATTATGAATATGTGATAAATTACATACCTGCTGACTTGACCTCTGTTCATAAGCCACCAATGGATGGCTAATAGAGGTAGGATGAAGACTCTGACCCTGGAATTTCATTGCGCAAACAATTACACACATTATTTTTGACATAATATAGATAATCAAATAAAATTAATTACAAATTTCAAATAACAATATACTAAATCAAGATGAAACTTGTAACAAATTATCTGAGAGTCAATACCAAATGTATGCTATAAGAGATCGTCACTGAGAACAAGATCATCCAATATGTCCTACCCCTATGTCACATCATGCTGCCCCTATGTCGCAGCATGTTGCCCCTATGTTGCAAAGTCTTGTCGTGCCTCCTGCATCCCATAATCACATAGGTTCCCACATGTACTACACAAATGTGCGGACACATGACCCTACTACTCTCACCCTCATCGCCCTGGGTAAAATCATCTGCATGTTGTGATAGAGTTTGGGTGAGAGCAGTTAGTGAATGTAAAGTCTCCAGTTTAACACTCTCCTTCAAAACCAAAGGGAGTGACCTACATTCTAGCCTCACTTGAGGTATAGGCACATGCTGTTCATCTCGCTGAGCCCCAGGTCTATCTTGGGTAGAGCCACCACCTCTACCCTGGAACTCACGAATGTCAAAATAATTTAGAATCTTGTTGAGAATGAACTCGCAATAGAGTTTCCTCAAAAAATATTGTGGTACCTCATCATTGTTTCATGGCTACTCATCGAAGACCATGTACCATCTATCCCAAAAGTATTGGGATATGTCTTCATTCCTACACCAATGTATAGGAAACCATTTGCAACTTTCCTCTAATATTTGGCCGATTTTGGGATTAATAAAATGTGTACATAATTGAGATTTTATAATTTTTTCCTTCTTCACTTGTTCATATGACAACTTGTCAGCATAATATTGCTGACTCCTCTCCCTATAGTTTTGGAATTCGGTGATTTGTTTTATCACCAAATCCATGTGGGAAACAATATCTTGTAGTGATTTTGCAAGTGTTCTCCTATGCTCAGTGGTTCCACTTGGATTGTTTAGGGTTTGAATAATAGTTTCAAGATGTTTCTTTTTTTCTTCTATTATCCCTAAGTAGTGTTCTTGATTATCCCTTACATGAAAAGGAGGTGAAGGTGGGTTTTGAGGGTTTGGAGGGTTTTGGGGATTGTTTTCACCCTCCTCAACTGGATTTAGATTTTTTGCTTCTCCAATAACTGTAAATGCAATACAAACATAAATCAAACATTGCAAAACTAAAAAATTGTTCTAAAACTAATAAAATCAAACAAACCCTACCTTCTTCTTGTGCTAGAGCCTCCAAATTTGCATGACGATGTCTTTGGCAGCGAGGTGGCATTGTGAATTTCTTGTTTTCTCATGTGCACTTGATTGAATCTCCTCTTTTTCAACGTGATCACGTTTTGCTTGGTTTCTTTACTGCTATCAAGAGAAAAGTCATTTGGGGAATGATCAGAAAATGTTTTTGTTTTACTTTTATTAAAAGCAAAATGTGAGCGTGTTATAATGTGCTCACATTTTTCTTTAATTTTGGAGATGGTGGTGACTTTTTGGTCCCCCATCTCCTTGCATTTACCCATTACACCCACAATACAGAAATATACCAAAAGCATAATGAAGCACATAACACAAGTGTTTAACGTGGAGAAAACCCTTTTGGGTAAAAAACTCCACCAAGAAAAGAGGCCAAGTTGTATTATCTTCACAAAGGGAGATTACAAATACATTCACTTCCTCTATCCTCCAACCTTCACTCTGGCAGAACCTAGGTACATGTAAACTGTTATATATATCTCATCTACTATGCTATGGTTTATATAAAATTTACACAACCTCAAGACATTAAATGACTTCTTACAAGCCCATAACACTTGTTAGGAGTCAACAATACAACCTTGGGTGTCCATGGCCAAGAATAGGCTCTTATGGGGTCATAAATGTTATCATACATGCATCCTACACTTTGGAAAATGTGCCCATGCAAGCTTAAATGCCTTGGGGCCAAAAATATCCACTTACAACATCTTATGACGTGTCATATGCTATTATAAGTGTCATAGATTCTTATGACAACTTATAGTTGTCATAGAATCTCTTACACCTTATTACAACATCTATGATGTGCATCATAACACTAAAAATAGATTATTCCTCCACATGTGCACCCCACTTTAACCAATTACCATTTACCATAGTAAATGACATCTTGTAACAACCGCCGGTAACTCTAGGACTTACCATGCAGTAACTACGTAATTACCGTGGACAATAAATAATTTTTACCACTGCTAGTGAAACATGTACATCCCTTATGGGTAATTACAAATTCCAAATAATAAATGGAATAAATACAATATTGGGATTTACAAGGTTAATGGCACCTTATCCCAACATTCTCCCACTTGACATTATACATTGTAAATCAACCCATAGGAAATCAAATGAAAAATAATCAGGCACGAGAGACAAGGCCCATGGCCTCTCTGCACTACACAAACTTCTCTATGCTCACAGGCTTAGTCAATAAATCTGCAACATTCTCCTGATTGCCTATCTTCTTCAGCTCAATCTCTCCATTTGCAACCAACTCTCGAACAAAGTGATATTGAATATCAACATGCTTAGTCTGAGCATGATACATGGGATTCTTGGCCAAACAAATAGCACTCTGGCTATCACAACCAATCTGAATGATCCTGCAATCAAAACCAATACCTCTACACAATCTCCTCAACCAAACTGCCTCCTTAGAGACATGAGTAGTAGTCATATACTCTACTTCTATGGTGGACAAAGCAACTAAGGGCTGCCTCTTACTCATCCAACTAACTGCACCTCCAAATAGAGTAAATACATAGCCACTAGTGGACCTTCGACTATCCAAGTCACCTGCCCAATCTACATCAACATAACCCTGTATGTCCAAAGATTTATCAGTACCAGAATAAACTAAACAATGATCAAGAGTACCTGCAAGATATTTAAACACCATCTTTGCATAATTCTAATGTTGTCTACTAGGGTTAGACATAAATCTGCTCAAAACTCCCACTACTTGGGCAATATCTGGTCTAGTACAAACCATTGCATACATCAAACTCCCTACAACACTAGCATATGGCACATTAGACATATCCTCAAGATCATCCTAAGTCTTTGGACACATATCTAATGAAAGCTTAGTACCAATGGGTAAATGAACTCTAACTGGGTTACAGTCCTACAAACTAAACCTCTGCAAAATAGTATTCACATACTTACTTTGTGACAACCAAAGCTTTCTGTTAACTCTGTCTCTCCAGATCTCTATTCCCAAAATATACCTTACAGCACCAAGATCCTTCATCTCAAATGCACCTGAAAGTTGGCCTTTAAGCTCACTTATCATACCCTTAGTATTGCTGAAAAACAACATGTCATCAACATGCAAAGCAATAACCAGTATAGAATCATCAACACAATAAATGTAAACACAGTGATCCTCCTCGCTTCTAACAAAACCCAATTTCAAAACAAATGAGTCAAACTTTTGATACCACATTCTGGGGGACTGTTTTAGACCATAAAGAGACCTGTTTAACCTGCAAACCCAATGTTCTTTTCCTTTTACCTCAAAACCTGTAGGTTGTTGCATATAAATTTCTTCTTCAAGATCTCCATGCAAGAATGTAGTCTTAACATCCATTTGTTCAATCTCCCAATCATAAGCTACAGCAATGGATAAGAGAAATCTAATAGAAGTCAATTTAGAAATAGGAGAGTGGCTAGTACTCTAGCCTTGTACTTCTCCAATGATCCGTCTGCTCCAAACTTCTTCTTGAAGACCCACTTACATCCTATGGCCTTTCTTCCTTTGGGCAAACAAACAAGATCCCAGGTGTTACAAGAGTCTAAAGCTATCATCTCCTCCTACATGGCTAACTGCCAAGGCTCACTATCATCTGCACAAATAGCTTCCCTATAGGATCTAGGTTCATTGTTAGTACTCAATAAAGCATATACACAATAGAAATCTGGTGGGCTATACCTGTCAATTGGATTCCGTTGTCTTGTGGATCTCCTCAAAGGTGGAGTAAGTGACTCTACTCATTCTTCTGCATGATCATCTGCATCAACTTCTTCTGTAACAACAGACTCATCTTCATCAAAACTACTTGAATCTTCTTCTTCGTCACCCCTTAATCCATCATTTTGTTCTTCCTGAGGTGCATCTTGTTGCTCTAAATCAAAGTGCACCTTCTTTACCTTTTCATCTTTTTTTTTTGGCTTCATAGGTTCAGAAATAGCTCTAAGTTCCCTGAAAATAACATCTCTAGAAAATATAATATTGTGGGTTAGTAGATTCCAAAGCTTATAACCTTTCACATTATCACCATATGCAATGAATGTACACTTTTCAACTTTTGGATCCAACTTAGATCTCTTTTCCTTAGGCACATGAACAAAAGCCTCACAACGAAAAACCCTTAAATGTGAAACAAAAGGTTTCTTACCTGTCCACACTTCATAAGGTGTTGAATCAAGAGCCTTACAAGGAGATCTATTTATCAAGTAGCAATCAGTACGCATAGCCTCTACCCAAAAGCATTTATCCAATTGTGCATCACTAAGCATACTTTTGGCCCTTTCCATAATTGTTCAGTTCATCCTTTCTGCAACACCATTCTGTTGTGGTGTATACAGAGTTATCTTTTGTCTGATTATACCTGCATGCTTGTAAAACTCATTAAATTCTTTAGAGCAATATTCCCTTCCATTGTCAGATCTTAATATTTTTATCTTTAAACCTAATTGGTTCTCTACTAAGACGTTGAATTCCTTAAACTTAGTGAAAACTTTATATTTATGCTTCATAAAATAAATCCATGTAAATTTGGATACATCATTAATGAAGGTTACAAAATAATGAGATTTTCTGATAGATTCATTATTCACAGGTCCAAACACATCCATATGCATAATTTCTAACTTCTCTTTTTCTCTATTGCTTCCTGAAGGAAATAATTTTTTGTTTTTTTACCAAACACACAATGCTCACAGAAATCAAAGTGCTCATCAGAACAGCAGAAACCATCCAACAAATTTTTATTCTTAATAGTTTTTAATACATTATTGCTTGTGTGGCCCAATCTACGGTGCCACAACATACATGTATTTTCAGTAGTGGCCTCAAATATATATGAGGCATTACAAACTGTAGCGGCTTCAAGATTAAACAAGTTCCCTCTCACTAATCTGCAACCATGCTTGTCAAATGTCACATCCATTCCCAAATCATTCAACTTCAAAACTGAAATCAGATTTCTAGCTAATCCAGGAACATGCAAAACACCAGGGAGAGTTTTAATCCTCCCATCACTGAAACACAACAATACCTTTCCTTTCCTGACAATTGGATATGAAGAGTTGTCACCAAGGTAGATATTACCTCCATCATATTCTTCATATGAGGAGAACCATTCCTTATGTGGCACCATATGAAACAAGCATCTTGAGTCAACCAACAAATGATCATTAGAAATAAGATTACATGCAGAAAGTAAAACTTCTTCACCTGCATTAGAGGACTTATCTGAAGAACTCTCCCACTATTTCTTGGGATTTCTGCACTCCTTTACATGTCCCCTTTTACCGCAATTCCAACACTTAACTTTGTTCTTTTTACCAAGAGTCTTAGACCGGCCCTTGGACTTGTCCTTAGCTCCTTTCTGACCTCCTTTAGGTCCCCTTTCCTTAGACCTTCCTCTGACACTGAGAGCGTCCCCTAAACTATCTGAACTCTTCTTCCTCAATTCCTGTGACAATAGCACTGAAACAAGAGCATCTAACTTCGGAACCTCAAGGTTAGCAATGATAGCAAGGATAACATTCTCCCAAGACTCAAGTAAAGAACAAAGAAGTAAGATACTTTTATCTTCCTCACTAACCTCAACATCTACTGAATCAAGTTGACTCACTAACAAATTAAAAGAATTTAAATGCTCTGCAACTGATTCACCTTCTCCTATTTTCATGGAAAACAATTTTCTTTTTAAATAAAGTTTATTTACCATACTCTTGGCTTGATAGATCTCACCCAACCGTTTCCACAACTTGTATGCAGTCTCTTCATTTGTGACATTCAACAGGACAGAGTCTGAAAGACACAACCGGGTGGTTCCCTGTGCTTTCTTATCTAGTCTATCCCACTCATCTTGAGAGACATCATCGGGTGTCTTCTCTTTTTGAACAGCCAACCATTGGTTTCTTTCTTCCAACAAATCTTTCAATTTCAGCTTTCACAACTCATACCCCGTTCCGTTGAACTTCTCAATGTCCAATCAAGATGTTGATGCAATGGTGGATGCAGCCATAATAACAACACAAGATCTGCAAAACAATTACAACCAAATCTCCCACTGCAGCTACAGCTTCCACACTATCACCCAAGAGTCAAAGTTGGCTAGGCTCTGATACCAAATGTTAGAAATGAAAGAAACACTACTTCAATGGAAATCTTATTCGAGATAAATTTTAGCAATCTTTAATTGTGTGTTATTAATGGAGATTGTAACAAAACATAACACCCACAATACAGAAATATACCAAAAGCAGAATGAAGCACATAACACAAGTGTTTAACGTGGAGGAAACCCTTTCGGGTAAAAAACTCCACCAAGAAAAGAGGCCAAGTTGTATTATCTTCACAAAAGGAGATTACAAGTACATTCACTTCCTCTATCGTCCAACCTTCACTCTAGCAGAACCTAGGTACCTATAAATTATTATATATATCTCATCTACTATGCTATGGTTTATATAGAATTTACACAACCTCAAGACATTAAATGACTTCTTACAAGCCCATAACACTTGTCAAGAGTCAACAATACAACCTTGGGCATCCATGGCCAAGAATAGGCTCTTACGGGGTCATAAATGTTGTCATACATGCATCCTACACTTGGAAAAATGTGCCCATGCAAGCTTGAACGCCTTGGGGCCAAAAATAGCCACTTACAACATCTTATGATGTGTCATATGCTATTATAAGTGTCATAGATTCTTATGACAACTTACAGTTGTCATAGAATCTCTTACACCTTCTTACCTTTTACCACTAAAAACATATTATTCCTCCACATGTACACCCCACTTTGACTAATTACCTTTTACCATAGTAAATGACATCCTATAACTACTGCTAGTAACTCCGGGACTTACCGTGCAGTAACTACATAATTACCGTGGACAGTAAATAATTTTTACCACTACCAGTGAAACTTGTACATCCCTTATGGGTAATTACAAATTACAAATAATAAATGGAATAAATACAATATTGAGATTTACAAGGTTAATGGCACCTTATCCCAACAGATTCAATATATGGTTGGCTTGGAGAATTGAGTTATGAATTGAACTAAATGTGGATTATGCTACGATGATTTGATCTCATTATTTACAAAGAAACACATGGCCCCATCAACTCTGTGGAATTGCCTAAGAAAAAAATATATGAAAAAGGACATGAAGATGATCCATAGGGATCTCAAAACAAAAAAAAAGACTATGTTAACACAACTTTTAGAATGAGAGCATAGTTGCATGTTGTGGGGAGATAAATCTTTTTTCTTTTCTCTACACCACTATCCAATATCTCAGCATTAATGGCTAAGGTGATAACAATGTCACCCTCATGATCCTATGAAACATTTGCAACAAGTGATTCAAAGGCTGGAACAACTGAATCAATAGTAATCTTAGACCGGGGAGCTTTTGTATTAGTGACAATGTTACTTCTCACCCCGATGGGGGAAGAATTAGGAGAGGCCGAAGGGGCGGGTGTAAAAAGTTGGGGGGCCAAAAAGTGGCCAATTTTTTTTTAAAACTTCTAAGACATAATGTGCTCACGTTATGGTTTAGTATTTAAAAAAAAAGAGTTCATTTGTCCTCATTTCTTCATTTCATTTTCTCTACACCCGTGGCCTGCAAACCCTAAGGAGTGCCCTCACGTTATTGGAGACTAGTTTTGACACCAAATTCTCACTGATTCATCACCAAAATGCCATGACGACATCGGGGAGGCTAAATGAGTGAGTTGTATTTTTTTTGGTGTGAATTTGTTTCTAAATAGGTAGGTTTAAGTTGATTTTTGATGTAAATTTCCTTAATTGATACGAATTGATATTGCACCTCCTCCTCTTGAAAATCCACAAAATCCTGAATCACCTGAATAACAAATACCTGCTAAAGAACAACCCCAACAACAAACACCTCCTTTCATTCCTCAACATGCCCCTGGAACACAAGAAAATCTAATGGGGCAAATTGAAAATAATAAAAAACAAATTGAGGACATAATTGCAAGGTTGAAAGACCCTGCAACTTCAACCTCGCATAGATTCATGCTTGCTCAATCTCTTGAATCTATGTTATCAAATGTAGATTCAATTAGCAAGGAAATATCTAGTTGGTCAGAAAAGAGGAGAGAATTTAGAGAGTACTATGCAGATAAGTTGTGATATGAACAAGTAAAAAATAAACAAATTACAAAATTGGACTTGTGTTCCATTTTTACAGACCTACGAACAAATCAACCTCTACCCCTTACATGCAAGAGGTTCCCTATCCATTAATGTCATCACTCCTCAGGGCTATATTTTCTAGGAAGTCAGCCATCACATTCTTGTTCCTTTCTATCCACTCGATGGAAAAGGCATCCAGGAGTTCAATGGTATCCCACACAGCATACTTATACTATTTAAGTCTCCTGTGATTTGTGAGATACTTATCTCTTACTTGTGAGACAACCAGATCTGAATCTCCCAAGACTTTTAACAACTTTTTACCATGTTTGACAGCCATATTTAAGCCAAGGAGCAACACCTCGTACTCCACGGTGTTATTAGTACAAGAGAAATTTAGCAGGACTGAATGTTTGAAAGTTTTTCCACTAGGTGCAACAAAAATCACACCAGCACCTACTCCATCTCTGGAACATGCACCATCAAAATACATTTGCCATAGTCCTACCTAATCGACTAGAGCCTCAACCCGTAGGGGGTCAATGTGGTCTGGGGCCTGCTGACATGGCTTCAATCTGAAATTATCTATGTCACTATTGTAAAAGTTGACTTGTTGATCGTGATAGTTGGGCATGTCAATGTGCTCTACTACTGTCTGAAATCTAGGCTTCCCATCCAACCTGACCTCCCTCCCATTCATTGGTATGGTTGCATAAGATAAATCCAATTGTATATTTCCCCTGACTGTTGCAGTCTATTGTCTTGACAAGAGCATCCCATATTGTGGGGGGATGTCTACACTAGTAACATCCATCTTATAAACTTTATTAGGGAAGGATACGAATCTTAAGTCAACATCCTTCATTATTCCTAAGACAGGGACAACCCTATTGTCCATTGCATAGCATTTGCCATAACTCATGTCAAGCCATATCCCCAATTCTTTCATGATTTCCAAGGGTATATTGTTAATGGTAGCTCCTGAATCCTCCATGTAGTTTCTTACCATCTTATTATTCACTAGCAGGCTGACATAAAATGGAACAATTTGGGAAGGGGAAGTAGTCATTGCCTCACCTACAAATACCTCAGGAGTCCCCATCTCTCTGTACTTATTTTCATTAATCTGTTGATCCATCTTCTAGGAAATGGGTGATTCTTTGGGGACATCAGATGATCTTTGAGATACACAAGTGATCATTCTTAGGGCATTATTCTTGTGCTCATCTATCTTCATCATCTCGAGTAGGGGAACTAAGACCTTCATCTGGGACAAAATCTGAGTCATATCAAATGAAGGAGGTATTAATGAATAACATGCAACCCTACCTACCTCTATCTTCTTGATTTTCTCCTTTTTAGGGGAAGTAGGAGCCTTGAGATTACTGTACTTACCCAAATCCTTATCAGTTTTAGCCTCTATCTAACACATTCTCGTTGTGTCAAACTATACTTTCTAATTCCTTAGCATTCTCTCCTTTTCATTAGGGTTCTTCACAATGTCAATACCCTTGGCCCCTGAAGGTGTTTCTTTGATGAATAGACTGTCAGGTTTGCCCTAGTTGGCATCAACTATTCTATTTCTCAAATTGTAACTACTTCTGGCCTAAGTGACAATAGCTACAATCAAAGCCTTGATCTCTTCTTCTGAGGGTCTTCTTAAATCAAACTTTTCCATACTTGCATCTATAACATTTACTTTCACATGTTCCACATCGCAGCCTTCATGATCAGAAAAGACCTGTTGGTGGTAATCTTCTATACTATACCTCCAGCTATCAACATCAACCTCAGCATATTCTTCCTTTGAAGAGGTATACTCTTCTGATATCATAAAGGGTTTGGATGAGAACATATTGATTGTATGGTCCTAATTGTAACCATCTTCTTCATATTCTTTATCAGGTATGTCAGGCTCTTGAAGTGACTGAGCCACCATGCATTGGGATGGGCAATGAGGTAGTTGACATGTCAAACACCATATATCATCTTCAACCATATTAGTGCTAGGTCTTTTCAGGGGATCAGGGGTACTTCTATTGACCAGTCCCCTCTGATTATTGTGAACTAGCTTCCCATCCTACCATGTAGTGTTATATGGTTGATCAGATAGTTTGGGCATTCTTTCATGATTATGATAATTAGGCCTATCATTAACCAACCCCTTTTCAACCTTAGTCACCTTATGATTCAAATCCTTGAGGGCATTCATGACCTTATCCATTTTATCTTCTAATGTTGGTGCTTTATCTTGAGGTCCTTTGGGATTCTTTAGCAACTTAACCTCATCTCTCCTTCCTACCTTTCTCGAAGCTCGTCTGTTATTTTCAATATGCAAAGAAGTTTTAAAGGCTTCCCTTAAAGTCTAGGGATCTTTATCTCTTAGGGAGTAACTAAGCTTGGAATCAAATGCATTGCAATACAAAACAAGATAGACCTATTCACTTGGTCTTAGATCAATAGGGACCCTAAGCATCACCTTCTGGAATCTTGTATTGAAATCTGAGACTGGTTCATTGTGTGCTTTGGAAATATTGTTAAACTCACTCAGCATAAAATGGGGATTGGTTTTGTCACCATATTGTTCTTTTAATATCCTCTTAAACTCTTCCTAAGACTTGATACTAGCCTTAGGCAATCCTCTAAACCAATCCCTAGCATCTTCAACCAATGACTATATGAATAGCTTCATGATAACAACTTAATTTTCAACTTCATAATCATCTAATAGATTTAGGAATCCCCTTAAATGATATTGTTACCAATGAACTTAGCTAGTGCACTTCTAACATCATTTGGGAGGGGATTAGGGTCACCAAGCATCCCATCAAAATATACTTGCTGGTATCTTTCTATTTGGAGTGATCTCCTATGGAAATGGTCTCTTTGATTATCATGTTGCTTATTAGTGCCACTCCCACCTGCTCCCATACTTCCATGTCGCTTCATATTCTGGTCCTCAGATTGAGTGGCTATACAAGGGTTTAGTATCGGTCGACTGACATAAGCTGGGATGCTTACATCAATAGGGGAAGAGACTACTGAGTTGTGAGATACGAGATCCATGGGGTTCACAATAGAGGACTTCAGGAATTGAATTTTCTTTTGCATTTCTACGTTTGCAGCCAATAACACCACTCTTTCCAATTCCCTTTGTAATTATTCATTCTCCCTCTTCAACTTAAGGTCCAGTGAATCTGACTCCTCAGAAGAAGGGAATCTTTGAGGTGATTCTACTTCATTAATACTCACTCCTTTCAAATGTCCTTTCCCTTTATCACCACTAAAAATAGGAGGTTTAGGGATTGACGAGGCTAGAACAGAAGTAGTGACAACTGAGCTGGTCCAGGTATTAGTGGGGACACTTCTTAAAGGGATGGTTACATTACTCTGACTAAGGATTTGAGAGACTATAAGGCCCATAGGTACAATAGATATGGGCTTGGGCTCCTCTACTGCTACTGACCTTAACCATTCAAGTCTTATTTTCATTATATCCCTCTCATCCATAGCACTTCTAATTTTCTCCTCTCTCTCCTTAGCTCTCTTCATATTCATCTCTCTCACTCTTTGGGTCTCTTTATGTAGTTCACTTATTTCTTTTAGCAAATCCTCCTCAGTAGGCAACGTGGTATCTGAGTTAGAGGTCTTCGAGGTACTATCCAAGAGGTTTACAACATTCATTTTGAAAGTGGGGGTAGGTGACCTACTAACAAGATTACCCAACAAGTCATATTTGGTAGGATCTAAAGGACTAGATACTACGGGAGTAAACAGATTGCTAGTAATGGGACTAGCTTGGGCTTATTCCTTTTTGATAAAATTCCTCAGGATATAGTTGTCTTCATCAGTCACAAGCATTCCATACTCATATGAATTTTGACAACTTATACCAACATTATCAACATGAGGCTTAGATTCTGATAGAGGAGGGCAGACATTAGAATTACTTGTGTCGGCCTTCTTCTTCCAAGACTGACGAGTGCCTCTTCGCAATTCTCCTTCTAGCCATTGGTCTGGGTGATTCTTCATCTATTTCCTAGTTCTCTGCATTCTCATTTACTTCTTACAATTCTTCCTTATCTTTCTTTCTTCCTACAGTTAATGAAGCACTGGTACAAGAAAGTTAGAGTTGCCACCCAAACTATGAGAATCCACTGCCTTCAACTTGTCTAATGAAATGTTGTAAAATAATTCTTCACAAGAAAGCCGGAGTCGCCACCCTTAACAAGGGAATAACAATAATAATAATGACAATGTAGTGTAAATGTGCAAACTCTAAATACCCATGATAGAACACTAGACAAATCCTAAAAATTACAAGCCAATTCCTCAGCGAAGTTGCCAATCTGTTGGTTCTTCCAACTGATTAAGTCCAAAACCCCCTAAAGACTAGCCACTTTCTTATGCTCAGGGATTTCAGTTCAGTGGCCAATGAACAAGATTACAACTCCTAAGAGTTAAAAAATCCTCTACACTTTTGGTTCTACAGGACCAAGGTAGTTGTACCTATACAACATTCAAGGGATACATCTCGACTATTACTGAATGTTGTATCAAAATAGAAGATTCTCAATAATGTCTTACCAGGGACATGACTGACTTCATTCGAACTGGTTGGGTCCTATAATGATACAATTGATGTCTTGGTCGAGAAAAGGTATATTACTGAATACATGACTAACTAAATAATAGATGAAAAATGGTTTAAGGTGGCTTGAATTGGATCTAAATTTTCAAATTAAATCAGTAAAAGACCAGTGCCTAATCCAGTGGGTCACGGAGTCAATATGTAAGAAAAACCAATGTATCATTCAAGTAATGTCAACCCCCTTCTAGTGGATTGATGATATTGACACCTTATGTTGATATCTTCCACTCTTGGTGATATGGGAATCCCCTTGAGAGATTATAAAGCAAACAAAAGTTAACAACAAGTTTTCCAAGCTACTTAGTCCCTTCCTTGAAAGGATGCAAGAAAAACACACACAATACAGAAAACTGTAAAGATGAATCAGAATATCCTTGATATCTGCAATTCATATTAACCCTATCAGATGCAATATGTAGAGAGAATCCCACAACTAATCTATCATTTGTAATAAAACATATAAGAGTGATTTTGCCTTACAAATTTGAACAAAAGTTTTCTTACACCATTCTCTACTTTCATTTGATTAAGTAAAACCTCATAGGACTGCCTAAGACTTGAGAATTTGGAACCACTACCAAAATGCCTTGGGCACCCATTTATAGAAACATGGGGGTGAACAAGCTTCAAGCCCTTAACAAACTCATGCCAGAAGGGAATATACTCCCATCATCCCATAAGCTTAGAAGAGACAAAAGGGCAAAAGAGGAAGGCATGGGGCTAACACCATAGGTAATCAAGATATTTATTTCTTCAAAACAAATCCCAGGCATGCTTGGCCATTACAACCGCAAGCATAAGGATGCACCATTCCTCCATGATGACACGAGCGTGCCAGTGATTGTTCTTCCAACTAAATTTCAAATTTTCTCATACTGATCACACTTGGGTTGATTTACCAAGGAAAGATCGTGAGGAAAGGACAACTGGACTCAAAGTACCCCTTATTTCTAAGATGGAAAAATCTAATATACATTTGTCAGGTGTCTTTTATACTTCTGATCAGTAGGGAGAGAAATGATGAGAACAATGTTTTCCATCTTAGACTCAATCTTGGACAGCTCATCAAGAGAAGCACTCAACCTATCAATGAATTTCTCCCTTTTATTACTAATCTCTGGAATGATTGGAGTGGTGATCTCTAAACACTCCTTCCAACCCTCCAAACTTTTCAGTGTCTTGATATTGTTTCTCAGTGCTGGTAGGTATGTGTTGGGTGAATATTTTGTCATCAACTCACTAAAGACAAAATGGTTATATCAACCTCAGTATGATGAGAATCTCTCCTCTCAGCAAGGGGAGGCTCCCTTCTTACTACTTATTGAAACAAAATTAAACTACTTTAAGCTAAAAGTATTTACACTAGCTCTAACCATGTAGGGGTGTGTTACATTCATCCTTTTCTCTTATTTCAGAAAAGATGTTTACAATGTTTCACAGTAATATTCAATAATGCTTCTACACTTCTAATATTAACCTAAATAGTAATCACTAATATTCTTGATTAAACATCTGAATAATCAAAGAGTACCAGTATAAATATGTGATAAGAGATTGAAAGACATGCAAAAGCACAAAGTCTTTTTGCTACCTTCAATGAGAGTTTTATAGTAACCAATGGCGTAAGTTGAAGCACAAAGTCTTTCAATTCACTTCACAAAAAGATTCATGAACCAAGTGAATAATCTCAAGCACAAAGTCTTCAAATTATCCCCAGAAAGATTTTAAAAGTAACTGTATCACCCGTTGGAGCACAAAGTCTATCAACTAACAATACCACTGATCCATGTGAATGTAATTAAAAACTATAGCACAAAGTCTACAAGTTCTCAATACGATTCATATACAAAGTGAACAACTACAAGCTCAAAGTCTTTATAATCCTCCACCGAGAAACACTTTCAACACACATAGATTCAAGTAAATAATATAGCATAAAGTTTATATAACTTATCTTGAACATCCTCCAATTGTAATAACCAAACGCCACTTTATCCAATCAATCAACAAGAGAAATCAGAAAAAATGCCATATGAGCATCCTCACTCATACAAATTTGATTCCACACAAAGTTTGATATCAAAATTTGCCTTCTTTATTGATTGGAATTGATCATGCAATCTGAACAAAAAGTCTCAAAGTTGAGTCTCAATTTAGGCAGCACTTTGTTGCATAAGATTAGAGGTATCTAATTACAAAAGAGCTCTCTCATATTTATAGGTGAGAGCCAAGAGCTAATCTAGGAAAAAGTCTAACTACTTTGACTTATTCAACAAAAGAGTCCTTATTGATTTAGGACTTCCTTTGTTCACACATGTAATTACATTTTTTAAAAGTACATGTGGACATGTCCAAAACTAAATACAAAGTGCATGTGAAAATATATGAAAAATTGGCTAAAGCATGATGACTTTCATCAGCTCCCATTCCTTGAAATCTGCACACATCTTCATGGTTCTATGCTAGCAGTATTCTTGAAACCTCTCAAGTCGATAATGAACTCATGAGCACAAGTTCCATTCTCATTGCAGAAAAGCATTGGGTAGTGGTTATCTAGATGTTTCATCATGTAGTTTGCATTCAAAATGGCTATCTTGGATGCTTCAGTAAGTCCCTTTGATCCCATCATAGCAATATATGAGTAGAATATTGGTAGAATAAGCGATGAGCCCCAAGGTGCATCAGATATTGTGCCAAGGGGTTGTGACTTCACTTCAAGAAAAAGAATTCCACTGGCTTGTACCACTAAATGTGATGGCAAAAAAGGTGCCAAGTGCTTCTTCACTCCTATGGGACCCATACCGGGACCTCCACCTCCATGAGGGATACAGAAAGTTTTGTGAAGATTAAGATGCCATACATCAGCTCTAATTTTGGTTGGGCTTGTTAATCCCACCTATGCATTCATGTTTGCTCCATACATGTACACTATGTGCTCTCTCAAATTGAAATAAACTGGAAAAGTGAAGTCTACATCATCGCAATGCTCTAGTGTTGAGTGTACAAAGGTCTCATCCAAGTCTAAGGCTAGTGTGATAGGTGGACATCTCCGTGTTTTCTTTGGTAACAACATAGGTCAGAAAGATGAAACCAATTCTAAAAGATGTGGCAAATTTTTAATGAATAAATATGGATCAAAGTCATCCATTTCATCATCTTCATCTAGAACTCTGGATTCCTAGTTGGTTTCATCATTGCACTCCAATGACTTAGTTTGTTGCATTGCAAGAAACATAGATGACCCAATAGAATTTAGCAAACCCTCTTCAACTGATTTTGAATCATGCCTATGAACATGTGACGTGTTCATCCACAGTTGGTCATTCAATTACATTTTGATTAACATCTAAAGTTGCTTGAAAACCAACCAGCTCATTTTCATGCAGACTGTCTGGACCCCTTGAAGGAGCTTGGACCACCTCTCTCACATCAGTAGAAAGCCTAGCCACAACCCCATCCTGTAAGTTGCCTATTCTAGATGCATCCTTTGAACTCTTTTTATGTTCTTCATGTGTAGTACCATTATCATTTCTGTCATCTGCCATGTAATTTTTCTAAGCCAGAAGGCCCCCTTGTTCAACTATATTAGTTGAATTTGTCAATGATCCACCTGTAGCATCCACCGGGATATGGAAAACAGATGAAAATATGGTTTCCACAATAGATGGATGAATCTTCGAAACACAAACCTTTCGTTCAATGCATGGTCTATCAATGGTAGAAAATGCTAATCTCATATCCTAACAAACATCCCTAGCTAACTCCACAGTGTCATTAATAGCCTTGACACCTTTCTCTAGCACATTTTTATGCTTGGTAGAAATAAAGTTGGCTGATACATGAACACTTCTACACTTTTGTGTAGATATTATCAATTCTACAACTTTTGTATCCTTTGCCTAAAGATCATGATGAAATTTTTTTTGTCTCCTGTTATAACTGAGGCATACCTAGTCTCCATTACTCATTCTTGTGGAAGACTTCCTTGACTTGGTCTTCATCCTTTGCTATAAGGCGTTTCACTTAATGTGTAGATATTGAGAAGCTATGACGAAACCCAAAGGATAATTTTGTATAGACGACGGATAACTAGGCACCTACAACAATAAATTTTATCATTTTTGAGGCTAGGAAAATGCTCACAGAAGTACATTAGTGAATAACACTAGCATTCCTCTCCTTGATCATTACTAGTGCAGCAGCAAGAGCAGAAGTAGCCACGGAGCTTCTTGCATTCAACCTTTCTTAGCACATACCAGTTAAGTGTCCTCAATGTCCAGGTAAACATCTCCTACTTCCTGTAGCCTTGTCTACTGTTGCTAACACTAGCTAGTTCCACCACTGCTATCAGCCAGAAGGCCTCAATTTCAGACCCCAAAAGCCAATGTGGATCATCCTTGTCACTTGAAAGTCATCCCCAATTCCATATCTGATTTGTGTCTTGTCAGATCATGAAATCTCCAGTGCATTTTTCCTTCCATGTCTAACCAATGAATGGCCTGTTGAATGTGAACATCTAAAATTTTGGCCATGCTTCTCTAGAGGATTTAAGCTATTCACTACTCCAAGAATGGGAGAATTAGTAACAGATGTACTTAGCTCATTGTAAACTCTGGCTTGGCCTGCACCTGTTCTACATACCCCTGCATCAAATGAATTCATTTCATTTGTTTCTCTACCTTGATTGTCTACTCTCTCTTCAACTGCATTCCTTTCTCCAATAACAACCACCACTTGTTCAGTTTCCTACAACAATGCCCCTGCCTACTGAGGTAGAGCTTCCACATCAAATCTAAGCCCTTGTACTACACCATGGGGTCTGAGAACAAGACTAGATCGACATAGGGTACAATTCATCCCTGCATTGAGATCCCTATGGAATAATTGCAAATCCAGTTGGTAAAAGAGAAATGTAACTTGAATCCCCTCCATTCATAACTAACTGTGTGGCACCCACATCAATAAGTGCATACACTACAAGAGACCCATAAGCATCTATGCAACATTTTACAATAATAACATGGTCTGGTTGGAATTCAACCCACTTGTCCCTAGGAGACTGACACTATTGCCAGGATCATTTCCCTTGGCAATGCTAGTCATTTCTTGCATCTAACTGCCATTAGATAATTTGGTCCATGTCTACCCACTTGACACACTCACTCCACCATAATAATTGTTGGTCATCCTTTGAGCTAGTTTCAGCATGCTACGCTAGCCACTAGGATTTGCTATGACAGTGTGATCTCTTGATGGGACATTATTTGACATGAGAACAACAAGGCATTCACACTGGCGTTGAAAATTGTTGACTATGCATCTTCAAGAAAATATAACATGTGTATCGATGGTAAAAATTACCGTTTTAACACATTGGGGAGTAAACAAGTGCACAAGCGGTAAAAATTACTGCCTGTACATATTGCAAATAGGGTAATACTTTGTGTATGGGCAGCAAAAAATTTTGCCCCTACACTTTGATAAATTTTTAATACTATGGGGAAGAACACTTTAACACAGGCAACAAAATTGTCGCTTAAGCATGTTATAGGAAATCTTGACACTTATCTATGGGCGGTAAAAATTGGTGCCCCTACATAAAGGATAAGAGTAAGGATAAAACACGATCGGCGAAAATCGTCACCTTTGTATGATACAAAAACCTTGTTTATGTTAAGCTGGCGAAAAAATGTCATCTTTTCATCAAGGCCAAAAAATCAAAGGAAGAAAGAGAGTCGGTGAAAAACATTGACTATATAGAGGGAAGAAACACAAAATTCAACACCGAAACAAAACTGTAATTCCAAACGAAAAACACAAGGCATTTCAAGAATAAAGAAAAGCTCCGGTTCCAAAATAAAACAAATGCTATCATAGGAAAATAATAGGACTTTTACAAAAAGAAAGTAAAATGATAATAATAAAAATAAACTTATTAAAACTTAATAGAAAATGCCACAATGTGAAAATTAAGAGTACATTAATTGCACTTGATGTGAAATTGAAGATGTTCGGGTGGTGAAATTCACTGCCTAAACATACAAAGGGGGACAACATGCATGGGTGAAAATTTTTGCCGCCCGAACATATGACAAAGGTATTAACCTACATCGGCGGCAAACTTTGTTGCCTGTGCATATAACAAGAAGACTAACATGTAGTGGTGGAGAAAAATACTGCCTCTGCATGTGACTTAAAATACTATAACTCCCAAAAATATCAAAGTCAATTCCTTGATTGATTTGTAATTCTACTTAATTATGCAAACTTTGAGACACCGAAATGTGGGGGAACTCAAATAGATTTTTTGGAGCTAGGGAACCATGCAAGAGGACAAATGGACTCATCTCAGTTTGCATGCTTAGAGTTGTAGGCTATGAAATGGACATGTTTCGTAGGGGTCATCCTACAAAATTGAGCACAGCTAATTTTGAGGATAACAGTATGATCCTTGTATTCTGTGAAAGTGAACAAGCTCATCAACGAACTCCTTGATAAACTCCTTGTGTTTCCACATCAATCTTCTAACAGTTCTAAGGTGACCAACCAACCTTGTTAAGGATTTACCAACACTTTCATCGCAATACAGCTTCTCAATCAAAATAGTGAAAATAAGAATCATAGGAGCCGCTTGTCTTTCCCACATTCTAAATTTGATTTCTAAATTCATGTGTTCCTCAAGCATCACCTGTTGCAAGTATGAGGTGAGCCATTGTTGTCATTGATGTCAACATACTCATACTGCATTGACAAGAAGGATTTGATGAGCTTTGTGCTGAGGATATTGAGAAGATTAGCTTCAGTCAGGAACAGTGAAGAACAGTGATGAGAAGAAGGTAAATATACTGTATAGGATGAGAACCGGAGGATGCGGATTAAAGGGTTAGTAGATATGAGTCTTGAGATGCTACAGTTAAGATTTCAGAGGTCCGCATGAAGATCTGAAGGAGTTATGGCTGCCGGTATAGAACCGGGTCCGGCAAGTATCCGGAGGTGACAGAGGATCACAAAAAGGTCCGGTGAGGTCCGGAATTGTATTATCATAATCTGCGGATTGGAAGGAGTGTTTTATATGTCCTTGTGATGTTTCATCCTGATTTGTGTGTAATTTGGAGGTCCGGATGTACCTCCTGCATCATGACAGTGGCGACAGACTGTGTTCTTGAAGTTCCGGATGAGGAAGACAAGAGATTCCAGTAAGCAGAGGAAGTGCGGATGTATCCGGACATTCAGACAGACTTGTGAAGGCTCTTGAATCATGTTTAGGTTGTGTTGTTGGTCCGCATCGATGGTAGAGCCCGGAATTGAAGTTATTCTTCCGGATGAAGTTATTGCTCTGTTTAGCCGACCGGATGAGTTGTTCATCCTGCGAATGTTCTTGTGATAGCCGACCGGATGTGTTATTCATCTTGCGGATACTCCTATGGTTGTTTGCCGACTTAGATACTTGTTCCTAAGTCGATGTCTTGTATAAATAATGAGTTGTGAATTCATTTCAGAGTGGTAGATGTAGATGAGCAAGGTGTAGCGAAGAAAGGTGCGAAAGGCAGAGCAGAGATTGTTGGGCTTAATTGGAACTGATCCGGACATGGTAGAGATGTCATTCTCCAGTTCAAGACTGTGATTTTTATCACTCTGTAGACAGTGTGTCTCCTTGTAGGCAGTGGGCCTCTTTGTGAGCAGTGTGCTCGGGCAGTGAGCCCTTATTGGCATGTGCCATTCATTTTTCTTTATTCTTCTAACAGAGAATAATTCTTGGGTTAGTCACCCCGTGGTTTTTCCCTTAACCGGGTTTTCCACGTCAAAATCTTGGTGTTCAATGTGTTGATGCTTATCTACTCTTCTGTTTATGTATTGTGCTTCCATGAATGATTATTTGATATGCTGCTAACTAACAACAGAGAATAAAGTGTTTAAAACAGAACAAGTTCTATACAACTGATTCACCCCCCCCCTCTCAGTTGTATGCCCTAGATCCAACAATTGGTATCAGAGCCGAGTTCCTCTGATAGGAGCTTAACCGCTTGAGGTGATCCAGGATGTCGTCATACAAGAAGGATAGTCCGAAGTTCGATGGAACCAACTTCACTCTCTGGAAAGGTCGCATGAAGTGTCATCTAGAATGTATGGGAAAAGCATACTTGGCTATGATTTCAAAACCATATATACCCCCACAAGGTGGTCCGACAACTCCTGATGAAACCACAGAAGCTGAAAATAATCTGCGGACCAAGGAAGCTCTTCTAAGCGCATTAAATGACTCAGATCTCTCGAATGTCATTGACCTACCAACTGCATATGAGATCCTAACTAAACTGGAACTTCTCTATGAAGGAGATGAGTTTGTCAAAAGTGCAAGGTTGCAAAGTCTGAAAGGGAAATTTGAAAGATTGAAAATGAGAGATGATGAAAACATTACTACCTTTATGCCAAGAGTAAATGAGCTGGTATGTGGAATCAGAAATGCTGGTGGAACTCTAGATGAAAATGAGATTGTCTGCAAAATCCTAAGATCCCTTCCTGCTGCCTACAAAATCAAAGTTGCTGCCATTGATGAATTCAGAGCCCACACAACAGTCACAAGAGAACAACTAGCTGGCAAACTAGCTGCATTTGAAATGACCGAGTTTGGAGATGATCCTCCCAAGACTGAATCTGCTTTCAAAGCCAGTGCCTATGTGAAAGGCAAACAGAGATTTGATCCGGGTGAAAACTCATCAAGGAAAATGTCATGGTATGATCAAGCAAGAAGAGACATGGAAGAAGAAGAAGCAGAAACAGCTCAACTTGAAGCCCTCATTGCAAAGAGACTACCAAGAGGATCCGGTAAGTATGAAGGAAAACTACCCTTTAAATGTTTTAACTGCAATAAGATTGGTCATTTTGCCTCAAGATGTCCGGAGAGATCTGCAAGATCTAATACTCACAGACAAAGGTTTCAAAAGAATTGCTATTATGTTCATGAAGAAGATGACAATGAAGGAGTAACAGATGATGAATCAGATCCAGGAAGCAAATCCGGAAATGAGTGGGTGTTTATAGCCATCAAGGAAGAAGATTCCTTGCTCTCTGAATCTGTCAATCACAAAGTTGTTGAAAAAGCCTTGGCTGCTCAAGTGGAAGAAAAGGATGATTGGGTTATTGACAGTGGATGCTCTCACCATATGACTGGTGACAAGAATAAGTTCTTAGACTTGGAAAGATATGAAGGAGGAATGGTAAAGTTTGGTGACAATTCTGCTGGCAGAATCAGAGGTAGGGGAACTATTTCCTTTGATGGTAAGAGCAAAACAGGTAATGTACTATATGTTGAAGGATTGAAGCACAATCTTCTCAGTGTTGGTCAGTTAGTGGACAAAGGCTATGATCTCCGGTTCAAGAATGGAAAATGCAGAATCTTTACAAGCTCCGGAACTGAAATTGCATCCGGTACTCAGACAAGAGGTAACATCTTTCATCTGGTTGGTTCAAATAAAAGTTGTTTGTTTGTTCAAATTGATCAGAGTTGGTTATGGCATAGAAGAATGTGTCATGTAAATTTTGATAACATCATCAAAATAAGCAATACTCAGGCTGTGAGAGATCTTCCAAAGTTGATAAAACCTACAAACAGTGTGTGTAAAGAATGTCAGTTAGGCAAACAAAGCAGAGTCTCTTTTAAAAGCAAAGATCAGTCTTCTACCGGATTGTTGGAATTAGTACATACTGATCTATGTGGTCCGACAAGAATCAAGAGTCAGCAAGGTGATAGATATTTCATGTTGTTAATTGATGATCATTCCCGGATGATGTGGGTTACCTTTCTAAAAGAAAAATCAGAAGCTTTTGAGAAGTTCAAAATCTTCAAAGCTATGGTGGAGAATCAAACCGGATTGAAACTAAAGTGTCTAAGGTCTGATAGAGGTGGTGAATTTACATCTGGTGAATTCATTGACTTTTGTGAGAAACAGGGTATAAGGAGACAGTTGTCTGCTCCTAAGACTCCACAGCAGAATGGAGTAGTTGAGAGAAAGAACCGGACCATCCAGGAAGCTGCTAGGACAATGATGTTGGAAGCAAATGTTCCTCAAATGTTTTGGAAAGAAGCTATCAGCACTGCAGTCTACACTCTCAATCGAGTTCAAATCAGAAACAACACCGGTAAGACCCCCTATGAACTTTGGTTTGGCATCACTCCTACTGTGAAATATTTCAGGGTATTTGGTAGCAAGTGTTATATTAAAAGAGATGAAGATCTAGGAAAGTTTGATGCTAGAAGTGATGAAGGAATTTTCTTGGGCTACTCCACTCAAAGCAAAGCATATCGGTGTTACAATAAGAGATTGAGGAAGATGATAGAAAGTACCAATGTAAAGGTTGATGAAGGAATTGAGAAGCCTTCAAGATTTTATGAGTTTGATGAAGATGACCAAGATAGTGTTCAAGGTACTCAATCCTCTCCGGTGAAACAGAGTCAGCCTGATCCGGTAAATCAGGAAGAAGAGTTAGGTTTAAATGAGCCTGATCAAGAAACAGCAGTACTGGATACTCCCAAAATTCCAAGGTATGTAAAACTGAATCACTCTGAAGATCAGATCATAGGTGACAGAAGCAAAGGTGTACAAACTAGAAGGAATATTGCTCAAGATCAGAATGAATGTTGTCTGATTTCAAGGATTGAACCTAAAACAATAAATGAAGCCTGCAATGATGAAAATTGGACCAAAGCAATGGAAGATGAACTGATGCAAATTGAGAAAAATCATACTTGGGATCTTGTTCCCAGACCTAGAGACAGGAATGTAATTGGAACCAAGTGGGTCTTCCGGAACAAACTAAATGAAGCTGGTGAAGTAATCAGAAACAAAGCTAGATTGGTCTGCAAAGGCTACTCTCAAATAGAAGGAATTGACTTTGAAGAGACTTTTGCTCCGGTAGCAAGAATTGAAGCAGTCAGATTACTTCTTGCATTTGCTGCCTTCAAAGATTTCAAGGTATATCAGATGGATGTCAAGTCTGCCTTCCTAAATGGTGATCTGGAAGAAGAAGTCTACATTGAACAACCGGATGGATTTCAATTGTCTGATAATAATGATATGGTCTGCAAGTTGAAGAAAGCTTTGTATGGATTGAAGCAAGCCCCAAGAGCATGGTATGAAAGGTTGGATAAGCATCTTGTGCAGATTGGATTCAACAAAGGTACTGCTGACAGCAACTTATATTTCAAAATTGATCATGAAAACATTCTGATTGTTGAAGTGTTTGTGGATGATATCATTTTTGGAGGAAGAGATAGTATGTGTAAAACTTTTGCAAATCAGATGAAAAGTGAGTTTGAAATGTCTATGCTTGGTGAAATGAATTTCTTCTTGGGTCTACAAATTACTCAAACAAAAGAAGGGATCTTCATTTCTCAGACCAAATATGTGAAAGAATTGTTAAAGAAATTTGGTATGGAAGACTCAAAGCCTATGAACACTCCTATGGCAACCGGATGTAAGTTAAGCAAAGATGATGATTCTCCAAAGGCAGATCAGACAAAGTATAGATCAATGATTGGTGGATTGTTGTATCTCACTCAAACTAGACCAGATATAATGCAAGCTGTTGGTCTTGTGGCAAGATTCCAGGCTGATCCTAGAGAATCTCATGTTATGGCAATCAAAAGAATTTTTAGATACTTGAAAGGGACAGTTGAGTATGGTCTATGGTATCCTAGAGATCCGGATTTTTCTCTTCATGCTTACACAGATGCAGATTGGGCAGGAGATGTGGATGACCGGAAGAGCACTAGTGGTGGAGCATTCTTTTTGGGGAAGAGATTGGTTTCCTGGCTAAGCAAGAAACAAGATGCAATATCTCTGTCTACAACTGAAGCAGAATACATTGCAGCAGCAGGTAGTTGCACTCAAATCTTGTGGATGAAGCAGATGCTAAGAGACATCAAAGTTGAATATGAGGAGCCTATCACAATTTTCTGTGATAATTCAAGTGCAATTAATATTTCCAAGAATCCGGTATTGCATTCTAAGACTAAGCACATATCTATCAAATTTCACTTTTTGAGAGAACAAGTAAACAAGGAAGAAGTCAGATTGGAGTATGTTCCCTCCAAGGATCAGATTGCAGATATCTTTACAAAACCTCTTCCCAAGGACTCTTTTGAATATCTCCGGAAGAAGTTAGGGGTCATGGCCCCTCCGGTGATGAACTAAGATGCACTAATGTGCATCAGTCCGGTGGCAATCACAGTCATATCTTGTGATCCGGACTAATGGGGAGCTGCAACTAAGGGGGAGCAGCTGGTATTATTCTGATGCATGAGAGTTGCAAGTATGAGCCCTTTGCCATTGATGTCAAAGGGGGAGAGAAGACATGTGAAAAACAAGTGGTTGATGATCAAAGGGGGAGCAGCAAAGGAAGACATGTGAGGAGTGGTTGTTGATAGGGGGAGCTGTGACAGAAAAGAGAAGTTCTTGTCTTGATGGTTTTTCACATCATATGTTGCCATCAATGACAAAGGGGGAGATTGTTGCAAGTATGAGGTGAGCCATTGTTGTCATTGATGTCAACATACTCATACTGCATTGACAAGAAGGATTTGATGAGCTTTGTGCTGAGGATATTGAGAAGATTAGCTTCAGTCAGGAACAGTGAAGAACAGTGATGAGAAGAAGGTAAATATACTGTATAGGATGAGAACCGGAGGATGCGGATTAAAGGGTTAGTAGATATGAGTCTTGAGATGCTACAGTTAAGATTTCAGAGGTCCGCATGAAGATCTGAAGGAGTTATGGCTGCCGGTATAGAACCGGGTCCGGCAAGTATCCGGAGGTGACAGAGGATCACAAAAAGGTCCGGTGAGGTCCGGAATTGTATTATCATAATCTGCGGATTGGAAGGAGTGTTTTATATGTCCTTGTGATGTTTCATCCTGATTTGTGTGTAATTTGGAGGTCCGGATGTACCTCCTGCATCATGACAGTGGCGACAGACTGTGTTCTTGAAGTTCCGGATGAGGAAGACAAGAGATTCCAGTAAGCAGAGGAAGTGCGGATGTATCCGGACATTCAGACAGACTTGTGAAGGCTCTTGAATCATGTTTAGGTTGTGTTGTTGGTCCGCATCGATGGTAGAGCCCGGAATTGAAGTTATTCTTCCGGATGAAGTTATTGCTCTGTTTAGCCGACCGGATGAGTTGTTCATCCTGCGAATGTTCTTGTGATAGCCGACCGGATGTGTTATTCATCTTGCGGATACTCCTATGGTTGTTTGCCGACTTAGATACTTGTTCCTAAGTCGATGTCTTGTATAAATAATGAGTTGTGAATTCATTTCAGAGTGGTAGATGTAGATGAGCAAGGTGTAGCGAAGAAAGGTGCGAAAGGCAGAGCAGAGATTGTTGGGCTTAATTGGAACTGATCCGGACATGGTAGAGATGTCATTCTCCAGTTCAAGACTGTGATTTTTATCACTCTGTAGACAGTGTGTCTCCTTGTAGGCAGTGGGCCTCTTTGTGAGCAGTGTGCTCGGGCAGTGAGCCCTTATTGGCATGTGCCATTCATTTTTCTTTATTCTTCTAACAGAGAATAATTCTTGGGTTAGTCACCCCGTGGTTTTTCCCTTAACCGGGTTTTCCACGTCAAAATCTTGGTGTTCAATGTGTTGATGCTTATCTACTCTTCTGTTTATGTATTGTGCTTCCATGAATGATTATTTGATATGCTGCTAACTAACAACAGAGAATAAAGTGTTTAAAACAGAACAAGTTCTATACAACTGATTCACCCCCCCCCTCTCAGTTGTATGCCCTAGATCCAACATCACCCTCAGGGTGTAATGACATTTCCAAACCTTATCAGTATAAGACATTATTTTGTCAAGCTTTCTACTTAGCAAACCTTGTATGAATCCAGCTTTACTTGCTTCATCATCCTCAAGGTATCCTCTTCTTTGGCTTTGATCCTATTCAATTCTTCTTCGATCCTTCCCTCCTCTTTTGAACAAAGAGAAGGCGTAAATGGTGGGAGCACGCCTTCAAGCATATTCAACTTTTCTTGTAGATGGAGGTTATGTTTATTCAATTTTTCCATATCTAACTACATTTTCTTGACAGAAGCCTCAATAAACAAGGCAACATTGGCGATCAAAGAGGTGGCCTGGAGAGGAGTAGTATCACCTAATCTATGTACAACAATCTTTCCCATAATTGTACTAGGATCATCAATGACACAGGGCTTCTTTCCAGTAGGGGAAATTGACCATATGGCTAGAGCATTGGAATCTACACTAAAGGTAGATCCAGAATATATTTTGCTGGCCAATTCCTCTATCAAATTAATGTTCTCATGCCTTTGGATGGTATCAAGGGCTATTACAGAAGAAATATCCCATCCCTATAACAACATGCAACTGCTTGCCTTGACTATATCTCTCCCCTTCGCCAGGGTCATCCCATCCATCTCTTTGTGCACCTTGCCCCAAAATTCTTTGATAGCCTACTCGTTATTCTCAAGGGTTAGCCCCTTGACTTTCTTTAGTATTTCATGCCCCTTTACCTTCATAAAAAAGTATTTGAATGCTTTAGAATGGATGAATGAGTCTTCATCCATAAACTTTTGACTTTCTAGAGCCCTCACATCATCATACATCTCATCCACTTCCTCAAATGTGATTATCATATCTTCTACCAGTGGGGCCTCAATGCTCATCACTAGTGGCTGTGTGACTTTAATCTCATTAGGGGGGTCCAAGATTTCACTCTCTTCCATCAAGAAACTAGAAGTGGGAGAATATTTAGGGGATACCTGATGGAGTGGGGTAACAACAACAGGGGCATGAGATCTAGTGGCCTCTCTAGACAAGGCACAGGTAGGGATATTCTCAAAACTAGAAGGCAGACCAGAACATATTTCATTCACATTCTCTACCATAATCCTCATCCTTTCAACAAGATCAGTAAAATCCCTATAGGCTCCCTTATAACCGCGAACATTCTTCCTTTTATATTTCTCTACCTTGTAGACTTTCTTCCACAATCTATACTTATGTTGTGTTTCCTCAAAGAAATTGCAATTCCTAATTACATCCTCAACAGGATGGACCTAATGCACATAGCCTACAGACTCATTTGCCAACCTAGCATTGTGGATGAACCTTTCGGGATCGATCACCCTAGCCATAGATGCAGGCATCTTGAAATATTGCAATCTGGTAGGAATCAATTCCAATCCCTCCTTTGAAGTAATCATAAAATTAGAGAAAACAATGGTGGCTGGTAAGAAAGAGGCCTTCTTGAAACTCCTAAAATTAGTTTTGTCTAATTCATTCACCTGCCACATGATCTCCAAAAAGGCTACCCTTTCAGGGGTTGTCCAAGGAAAATAATGAGGAGTCCCTCCAAACCCATAGATTCTGACGACAGTGTAATCTCTGAAAAGAAACTAGTCACCCCAATTGTGGGTGATGCCTAGCTCTGGACACATGTCCTTGGGCCATAAAAACCTTTGAACCTTTGGAGACAGCCTGCAATCCTAATGGCCAAGGGACCTGAGGACACTGCCAACGAAGTATTCCTCAAAGATTGTATAATTGGACCTCTCATTGTTGTTGTCCCACACATATGTCCACTCGTGAATAGGATACAAATAACCATGTTATCCCTGATTCTAATTTTTAACATTGGTGACCATATATTCTCTTCCTCCCCTGCCTACAATAGAAAATGATAGAGGAAGGAATAGTGCATGAAATAGGTGGCCGAAGGATTTCCCTTTATCTTCTTCAAAGCATTATTGAGTTGCACCTCAATGAATGATGCATAGTCATAGTATGTGTTGTGATTATATTTCTGAATGTTAGCAGTCAGAACCATATCATCCTTGGGCATCAAGATAGTGGCATCTACCCCCATTACCTAACACATAGAAAAGTAGGTTTTTTGAAAATAGTCTTCAAAAATATCATAACCAAATGGTGGTTGTTCACTATCATCAAATTTGTACAACTTGCCACCCACTCTAGGTATGTGAACAAGAAGGAGCTTCACTCTATAAGTGGCACCTACCTTGCAATATTATTGAAACAAGGCTCCTTTGTTCAAGGGCACTTTTAAGTTGGGATTCAGTTGAAATACCTGACAAATGTATCCATGATTCAGTTTTAACATGGTGCGGCCATTGTTGCCATATATGGCCTGGTCATCAAGGGAATAATTCCTAGCAAGGGCCTGAATCATCTCAACATTGACGAAGACATTCAGGACAACCAACTTAGCTAGGCCTGACATCTAGGGGTTACTTATGGGGCTCCTTCTTTTGCTTTTTTTGTAATGATATCTAAACAATGCAAGCCCATTGATTGGAAGGACAGCGACCCTTCAACTTCCATTAGTATCAGAAAGTCTATCTACCACCACACTAGGTGAATGGCGGGGCCGCTTGGCTGAACCAGGCAATTGAGTTAGAATATTGTCATTGAATTCGTTGTTCCTTTTCTTATATGATTTCCTGACAACCCTTCTAGATGAACTAGTCATAGTATACAAGTTCTAAATTTTCAAGCAATTTCTACAGCTACCTTAGGGCAGTTGGGCAATCCTCTGAGCTAAAATAAGACTTTAAACAATCCCAAATGCATGCATTTTTCTAGAAATATTATAATCCAATAGTAATTAAGACTTTTGCCATGCAACAAAGAAGAGAATACTTACAGGTTGAAGATGATGATTTGGACCTTGGAACGATCGGTTGATTACCCATTCTTCACAACAATTCAAAGGCATTTGGTCAAAAGGCAAGTGCAGGGCACGAGGACATGAAATGCGAGCTCAATCACATAAATTGGAGCCATAGGGAAAACTCTCACATCCCACTAGGAGCCATTAATACGACATGTGTGAAACCAGAGACTTGCTTCAACTTTGAATGTGAACCATAGATCCTCTAAAATCAACAACCATTGCTAGAGTTTGAATTCCCCACATGCTAAATGTTATGTCACCATCAAGTAGTCCTTCAGGTTAGGATGGTGCCTTCGCCAGCTCACTGAGAGAATGGGATGACTAAGCGAGATGCATGTCTCAGATGAAGGGCCAGATATGGCTACCACTGTGGACAACAGTACATCGTAACCAACACCAGCGCCTTTCCTCGCCACCCCACTATAAGCCTTGAGTGCTCCCCACAAAGGTATAAAATCCCCAGGAAATGCCACGTCATCTTCAAAGGCACCGTGTCAGAGTGGGAAGATCCACGCACACTCATTCATTCATTCATCATCCACATTGGCACCACTATGTAAGAAGGCAGCTTGGACCTCGTGATCCCACAAGAGAGACAAAGGATCCCAAGTGAAAAGAAAGTCTTCAATGGAGTATATGTGGCACTGGACATGTCAGACAGTGGTTGTGTTCTCGTGGCCCTGCAGGAGGATAATCCTAAACCTGGCGAAAGCGACCCCCCCAACTGAACATGCCAGCAAACATAAAGCGAGCTGACTTGGCACAACTTGAAGGCTATATTATAGCACATGCGCATAAGTTGTTCTTAAAAGGGGACCGCGCTAGGGAGGGTGACCTAAGGGGACCATAAAACATACCTGATGCCAAACATATGGATAAAATATTTTAGTATAGCAAGGCTTGTTATATGTTCGGGCCATGGGAAAAGATGGTAATGTCATAAACAAAGCCAATAATTTGATGGTGGGAGGCACTTAAGTGACAACCCTAAGTGACCGAATATAGGTTGTAAGCAGCCAACATCGAATTAGAACAAACAATCATGTAAGCTACCAGGATAAAGGAGCAATCTCAAGGTTTCATAAGGGTTATTTAAATGGGCCAAGGAAACATAAACCAATGATCCAGAATGTAGATACAAACAGCTAGCATCCACTAGTAGAAAAACAACAATAAATGACAAAAACTACTAAAAATTGCATATAAATGACTAATCTTGGCCACATGACCATTAGTAGTTTATTGCTAGTCATTTATAACGCGACCAAATTTATGACTAGTCATTTATTTAGTCATTGTAATCATTAATTACCATCAATTAGTATTATATTTAGTCATTTTTATTCAATTTGGTAGTATATTTAGTTGTTAATTTAGTCATTGATTGTTGTTAACTAGTCATTTATTTAGTCATGGTAGTCATTTATTTAGTCATTGTAATCATTAATTGCCATCAATTGGTAATATATTTAGTCATTTTTAGTCAATTGGTAGTATATACATTTATTGAATACAAAGCAGATTTTTGTTTGTAATAATGCAAGTAGTATGTGCAAGCTGAATCTTATGATTTCATTGCTTAAGACAATGTCTAATAACCTTTAAGATTTATGTGTGAAAAAAATGTAATGGTGAAAGCTGCATACTTTTGTTATAAGAAATCTAAGTGTGAATTAAGTTAGAAAAAAAAATTGTTGTTTTGTATAAAGAAAAGAGGAATAACATTTTGCTTCTGTATAGACTGTTGCTGCAAACTGTTATACAAGTAAATTCCAAATAATTTATATTTCCTTGAGTTTACTTACAGGGTAACCCCTTTGAGTTGGGGTAGTTTAGATGTGTATTTACAAAGTTGTCAAATGCCTCCACACTGATCTATAAAAAAATGGGGTGGGGACAGAAGCTAGATACAATGAGATTTAGAGATTTGGTGCAGTGACCTTGCCATTAATTTTTGTTTCTATTCTCTACCATCTGCATACTGCATACTAGATAAAAAGGCTACAAGAATGCTTATCAAAGAGTGTAGAGACTAACTTTATACCTGCTAACTGCATGTCTTCTCAGGAAGAATACTAACACCATTTTGTCTTCAACAAACTTCAACTCTTTCATAAGAATGAATACATCCTGAGATCATTGTAAAAGACATGACATGAATCACTGTAAAATAAATGACATGAGATCATTATACAAGGCATTACTATTGTGCAAAGGCAGTGGCAGTATGCAGATGATCCATGTCTCACATAACCCTTATTGCATCTGGCATGAACCCCGACCTGTACATGGTGGAAAAATAGTGAAATAGTAAACCCCCTTTCTTGTACTCCTACATAAAAAAAAGAGAGAAAAGGGTAAGTAAATAAGTAGAGAGAAAAGAGAGAAATTGTAAAGGATCCCAGCTACAATCGAAGCCTAAAATCCAATCTATTTTTTAGGCATGAACTTATGCACCTACAATCCAAGCCTGGAAAACATTTTCTATTTAATCCACCTACAAAATAAGTGTCTCACTTGTCAGATTAATACCCAGAAATAATTATAGCAAATGAATGACAACAGATTTGAACCTAGATTCATAAAGCTCATAAGAAAGGAAGGCTAATCCAAAACCCTAGAACCTACACGCGGATATGATGCCCAAGCATGATTCAACGTCTCAGTAGATGGTATATATGCAGCCATAGTAAAACCATTTCAAAATATCGTGTAGTGGGGGTAACAATAAAAGCATACCTTTCTCTTTTTTCTCATCTAGGTCACCATGGCTTACCAACAAATTGAAAGCTTAAGCTCACCCACCTACTGCACTATGATGAAATAAGGTCAAATGCCTCAGAAAAGGTAGTGCAACTCAGTGAAATCAAGCGACAAATGACTTCATGGTATGAGTGCCCTGAGGTTTAAGGTGCGGGGTCGCAGGTAGGCCACCCCTTCCTTTCTGGTTGTAGGTTTTAGTGCCTTCAAACACCCCTCGCAGCCTTCAAAGGCCCTTTGATTTTCCCATTTCGCATGCCATGTTTTGCAAAAACACCTCAAACCCTTTACGCTTGGCTTTCTAAACTAGATAAAAACTCCTTGCAATATGATTAAAAATGCCTTTCCAAGATTCAAATACTTCTGCACCCAATCACCCTTCTACTGTGTGAGTCAGGGGAAAACGCCTTCTCTGGCTATGGAGAATTGCCTTCTGTGGATGCAAACACCCTAGAACAACAAAAAAACCTTTACAAATTTTAAACATTTTTGGGGGGAGGTCTGGCTATCCGAGTTCAAGATTTCAACGAACTACCTTTCTGAGTTAGGGTTAGGGTTTACCTTCAACGAGAAACAACACATGGGCGCCAAAATTGAAATGAAAATTTTGGTGCCCATATTATTAAATATATTATAATATTATATTATTATATAATATTAAATATATTATAATATAATATTATATTATATTATATAATATATATAAATATTATATTATAATATTATAATATAATATTATATAATAAAATATTATAATATTATATAATAAAATATAATATTATATTATATTATATTATATTATAAATATTATATTATATTATATTATATTATTATATAATATAATATAAATTATATATATAATAATAATATATATTATATAATATTATAATATTAAATATATTATAATATTATATTATTATATAATATTAAATACATTATAATATAAATATAATATTGTAATATTATATAATATATATAATGATAATATTATATTATATATATAATAATAATATAATATTATATATTATATTATTATTATTTTTTTAAATGTGCCTGGTTAACTTTTTAACGTGACTGGTGATGTTGGTGTGACATGCCCTCCGGCTCCACGATGCTTTTGCCTGGAGCTATGAACCGGTGAGGCTACAACACGGGGGACCTCATCCCCAATAGAGAACACTTCAAACTTGCGAGCTCATTGGCCCAGCGAAGGCGTAAAGCCTGCGAGCTCGTTGGCCCAGTGGGGGTTTGAACTTTGGTAGCCGCCACTACAACCGAGCAACTTAACCACCAAACCACTCCCTTATCGGCATAATATATTATATTATATTGTATTGTAATATAATATATTATTATTATATTATATTATATTATAATACAACCCACTCCCTCAATTTGAAATATTTTTTTAATTATCCACTTTAATATCATATTTTCTAATTTTTATTTGTGTGACTAATTATTTAGTTGTGTTTTTTACCCGACGATCAAATTAGTCACTTATGATGATCAAATTAGTCATTTATTTAGTCATTTATAGTTGTGTTGCAAAAAATGAGTAGAATTTAGTCATCTTTAGTTGTTGTGACTAAAAGTTTTAGTCACATAGTCATTTATTTGCCAAAATTCTACTAGTGATTGGTGCAACAACCAAGTGATAAGGGACAATTTTGGACAGAGGTGGTGGATGGTTTTTGACCATCCTCCATGCAACAATAATGAGTTCCCGCAATACTTTTTGAGGAAACTCTACTGCGAGTTTGTAAAAAATAAAGTGCCAAACTATTTTGATATACTGGACTTCCACAGTAGAGGTGGGGGGTCAGCACAAGATAGACTATGGGCACGTGTTGACCCACAGCGGCCAGCGAGATGAGCACTCGCCAGAATAGTCTATGAGCATGTGTCTATCCCTTCCATTGTGAAGGAGAGTGTTGAGGTCGAGACACTTCAGCCTATTAGTGCCTTGACCCAGAGCATCATAGAGCATGCCAGTCGTACAGCACAACATGGGTCGGGGTAGAGTTCGAGGAGTAGGGTTCTACCCCATACTTGTTAGGCTTGCAGGTCAGCCTGTGGTTATGACCCCATGGATAGTCGGGATGCAAGTGCACAGGCTACATCTACAGGTGAGCAGATGGTGATGACATATGTCCTCCTGAGTGAGACTTTCAGCCTTGATACTCAGGTAAATGTTTGCAAGTTCATTGAATTTAATTTATTAAATGTTATTTTTCAAATGCAAGATTAACTAATTTAGTTTGATGATTTTAATGAAATTTTAGCACCATAGTGTTGATGTAGTTTTCAGCGGTTCTCCACCTACATATTACACTACGACATCTACTATCAGGGTATGCAACTAGTAAACAATTATAAATATTACATGTGAATGGCATTGTTATATGAATGGTATTCTAATATCTGATTTTGGATGTTGAATAGGTTAATATTGGAGATTTCATGGCAACACCTGCCAGTGGTGGAGTTCAAAGCTTCACTTAGGTAATAAAACAAACAGTTTAACTAATGAATTGTACTTTCTATATTTTTGTATTTTATATTCATATCGTTGATTACATTACATTGCACATTTTTCAAACTCAAAGCATTACTAGACATTGCATAACTAATAACTAGATGTTGATAGATAACAAAGTTTTAATTACAATATAGTTATTTGAAAAAATGCCTCAAAGAAATGTGGTCTCATGGAATGCCATGACAAGTAGATGCATAGACAAGGACATCACCATGAGACCACATTTCTTTGAGGTATCTTTTCAAACAACTCACTACCTTGTCTATGCTACCACATTTTCCATACATGTCTACCAAATCTTGTTGATCCCCTCCACACTATTCTTCAACAAATTCTCTCTAATAAACTCATCCAATTACCACCAATTAGACCCCAAGACATGACACCATCAATAACACTATGTTTACACCAATCAACCTAACCAACATTAATATCTACAATGTAATAATCAATATGAATAGACCAAAAAGAACAAGACTCTATAAAACCTTAGGCTTAAAGTAGCACAACCCCTTACCCTAACTAAATATACCACCATACTTCCAAGGTGTTGATACCATACAAATGCTCATGGCTCCTTTATTCTTCTTAAGGGCAAAGTTAAACACCTCTTTAAATACACAACCACCTTTTCTACAGACCCCTTAACCTTTGAAATGATCAAAGTTCCCTCATATAATATACTTTACATACTTGGAGCCTAGTAGGGTTCTAATTTCTATCCATAAGGGATTCGATCCTATCTTCCCTATCCAAAATAAGCAAGAACTTATTTACAATTTCAATGATTGTTACCTCCAATATTCATAGTTCTCAACCCAAGAAGCTAGATCAATAGATTAAACTCTTTGTTGTGATGTTTTTGATGCCCATACCCAAGATGGGAATTGATGGTGAAGAATGTGTATTATGTGTCTAGTTGTATCATAGTGATGCATTGGTGACAATGAATATCTTTTTTTGGTACAATACATAGATTCATTACAATATCTAGACAAAGTACATTCTGCATAGTTGGATACCTTTAACATGTTATTTGTAGAGTTAGATCATGTTATGTATTTAGATGGAGCCCTTTTACATTTATTTGCTTGGTTGGAGTCCTTTCCGCATAGTCAGTGTTTTTATCACTTTTAGTAATAGGTGGAATCCCTCATCCTACTATTTTTGTAATTTTTTATAAACAATTTAGCAAGTCATGGTTATGCTACCCCACAACCCTACCCCACACTACCACCAACCTAAAACTAAACTAACACCTTCACTCCCTCTCTGACTTCTTAAACCTAAAATTTGATGCTACTATGGTCCCTCCTTTGTTGACCCTTATACCACACAATAGTCATGAATCTTCATCTAATTTGTATATATGCATACATGACTTGTGTGCTTTATTGTGTGTACTTCCATGTTTAGGTGAACATGTGTGTATGGTAGGAGCAATGACTTGCATCACTATTCTGGTTTTCACAATTCCATAATGTGATTCATAGTTCCATGCCTTTGACAAGGGTATGAGGTAGATTAGTAAATTTCAAATTACATTTGTTGTTATAATTGTTTATTTTTGAAAACTCAAATTATTATTGATTTGAAGTTTAATTTCTATCTGGATGGTTTCTATAGAATATGACATCACCACAACCTAATCCTGGTATTGAGGCAAATGAGGAGATAGATTTTCTGGTAGCGGTAAGTGATTATTTTGTTAAATGCTTCATTTTTTATAATGTAATTTCTATATATTAATATCTATACTTTTTATTGTAACAGCTACAAATTCATGAACAACTAAATAGGAGGAGCAGCCCTCAAGTTCGTAGTAGACCACCTCATACATGTCTCCATCCCCTCGAAGATCAAAGGTTGCCCATGATTCCAAAACAAATGGAAAAGAAAATCTAAGACAAGTAGAGGAAAACTAAAAAAAAGTCCAAAACAAATGGAAAAGTGTTAGTAATAAAATTTATAATTACATATAAAAATTCATTTTAAATCTGCAGCTACATTTTCTTTATTCCATAGAGAGATTTTTCTTAACAAACGATCCATTTAAAACTCAAAAATACTTTTTTATATTTTAAAAAAGTGTTTAACACTTTTAAAGGTGAACAAGATAATTGATGGAAAGGTATATTCACCTGATTTGAACACCAGTTAATCAGAGTTCAAAACAACAAAGCCCCTTCCATACTACCCTATTATTACACTTTACAAATGCAATCACAATCCAGTGCATTAAAATTGCAGAGTTAGGTGTGCTGCCATTTTTAGGTAACTAAATATTAGCTTGCAGCCTCAAAACATAAAAGTAGGTATGTAGCTAGCCTATCTAGGTTCTAAGTTGGAAATATCAGATAAGATGGTGGAGTTTGTTGCACCTCGAAAGGATGTTCCAAAGAATGTTGCTACATTGTGGGTTGATCCAGTTGACCCCCCGGAATCACGGCCCTTATTACTGTCTCTAGAAGAAAGTAGGTCTAAAAGTGTCATCTTTTGAGAGTACATGAGAATTGGTTGTTCACTTGTCATCATTCCCACCACTTAAGACATTGAAGGACGTGATTGTGTTGTGCCCCGCACACACAGAAGCATAATTTCTACCGATCTTTCTATGTCTTCTAAAGAGTAATTTGCATCCATCTTTGGATCTACTATTCTCCAAACATCTCTCAATTCGTGAAGGTCCCATGCCTATGATCAATCAATACCAGAGGAAGTATAAGAAATGATGTTGAAAGTAATTTGCACATCCCGCTAGCAGAATAATTTTGTACTTTATGCTTTCAATCCAATTGCAGTGAATAATAATTACTTATTTTTAAAATGCAATTGTGTAGATAACTTTTTTGTGTTACAGGATACAACCCATAAATAGTCATGCATTGTTAACAACAAAGTAGGTGAGTGAAATTCTTCTCAGAAGAAATTGTGTAATTTTTATTAGCACTCTTTTTATCCATGATCAGGATAAAGAGAAAAATGATAGATGGAATGCAGATTTAAATTTGTTTAAAAGTATGTGAAGCAAGGGGACTGTGGGAGGGGGAGCAAGGATTGCTTTTTATCGATCTAACTATGCAATCTACAAAATTATTTTTTATTTAAATCTGCAATTCACCCATCATTTCTCTTCCTTCTAATAATGGATTGTTAAGTGACTGAGTGATCTAAAACACTGGATATCACACAATTTCTTTCCAAAATGGTCATCTCATCTCATGGACTATGAAATTCTGATGTCTACAACAAACTAGGTGTTTACACTTTATACCCATTCAAGGAGAAAATGCTTGCGGCGTGACAAAGTAATATCAAGGTTTCGGTGGCCACTTATAATTTCTAGAAAAAGCACTCCAAAGCTAAAAACATTGGCCTTCTCCATTAACTACCCACGAACGGCATACTCTAGCGCAAGGTAACCGCTGTAGACAATGTTTACAACGTAGCACCCTTTAGAGTTAAAATCCACTACAGTTATATTGCAACTGTTATAGATGTGATAAATGAAATTTGTTCTTACAATGGTCCTACAACTCTTGTGCTGACGTGACTACCAAATTTAGGAAAAAGTCTAGCCAGTCCAAAATCTAAGATTTTGGCGTTGTAGTTGTCATCAAGCAAGATATTACCTGCTTTGATATCACGGTGTACAATCCTTGGTTGAGATTCTTCATGAAGATAAGCAAGCCCGTGATCTATTCCTATAATAATGTTCTTCCATTTGCTCCAGTCTAGTGTTGGACCTAATTCAGCACCTGCCAAGGATTTGTGAAGTTCCCATTTTATTACGAGAGTTAGAAACAAATCATCATAGCACAATTTGGAGCTTACACACAAATTTCTAAATGCACACAAGGGAAGAACACATGCTTTCTTCAAACAAGACTCATCTGTTCTTTTTCCTTTTTTTTCCTGGGAGAAGCCCTGTTATTCCCATGTACATAAAATCTCCATAAACTCAAAAGTAATTCTAACTTTAAAACAAACACACCCTTACAAGAAGGTAAGGCTGCTACTTATTTCATTCAAAAGTTGAATAAAAAAGAAAAAATAGTGAGTAAATTGAGTAGCACTACTTTGAATCAAGGAAGGGAAGTTCCTCCAAACCTACCGAAGAAAAGCCAGAAGAAAACCAATATATGGAACCTAACTCTAAAGAAAGGGAATGCTTTGGAGCTAAGGGATGAGGACAACAATGCTTTTGTTACTTCTTGATTTGCTTCGTCTTAGTATGTGAAGTGTGTTTCTTATTTCAACATTGATTAAGCAATTGATGATTAGTTCCATGCACAAATCAGTATAACGTTTATATTTTGGCCCATTAAGTTTCTTGTTTTCTTTTGATAAGCCTGATCTTAAGTAGTTCATGGAGAATATATATGTTTGTATTTTTCTATTTTATAGGGGAGAGGTCCCTTAATAGAACCCTGTAAATATTATCTAAAAAATAATTAAAATACAAAAAATGTATTTTTGCAAAGTGTACTTTAAGATCTACAAAAGGCTAAATTTAGATTTTTGAAGAAAAATGTTTACTTGTATTTATAGCTCAAGCAGAAGTGGCAAGAGTGTTACACTTTTTGAGGATTTTTAAAAAGTTTATAACTTAGTGCAAAAATGCTACCATGTTTGTTGTGAGTGGGCATTCCTCATTGAAGAGCCCCTTAGATCTCCACCCTACAAATGTTAGGACTAGGTGTTGTACACCTTGCAAATTCTATTGTTTTGTATTAATTCAATTATTTGTAATGTTGGGCTCTCATGGAGTGACACTCTTCATCTCTTAACATTTATTGCATGATGCATGTAAGAGCATCAATTTCATGTAATATATCTAAGAGCATTTATGATGTATAAGTTGTGTAAGAGAATCTATGAAACACATAAGAGCATGTAAAATATTGTAAGAATGGGGGTTACATAGAGGAATTGGAAGGCATATTTGATCAATTAATAATAATGTCATGTGTAATATGGTTGTAAGAGATAACTAGTGCTCTTATGGGGATATTTGGAAATTACATATGACCCCCTTGGTCATAAGAGTCAATATGACATGTGAGGAGTTACATACTATTTCAAGAGGCTTCACATATGTGGATCAAGTGCATGGGTCCAACTTGGACAAGTTGAACCAAGATTTAAATCATGGTTTTGGGAAACTATTTTTGGTTTCCAAGATCTCCTTGGCCTATAAATTGAAGTCTTAGGATGGATATTTGATGGTCAATTTTCTGTAGTTACATGTTGTTGGTTTGCCTCTAGGATTAAGTGTTGAAAATATCCATTGAAGCACATATACTTTGTATTGCTTTATAATCTTGTTGATTTGTTTAATACATTGAGTGTGTTTATTGTTGGATTTTTTCTTTCATAGGTTTTACTAGAGTACATCTTGTGCCACTTGTCCTTATTTGTTGAAATTTGTGTAGATCTAGGCTGACTTGCATTATTTCTCTCATAGGATTATTGTGGATCTAGTCTAGTCTAGTTTCTTTTCATTTGGTGTTCGAGTTTTCTTAACTTATTATATTTATGGGAGGGGAGGTTGTGCATAAATTCTTGTTTGAGTGGGAGCCTTATAATCGTGATCATAGTTTTAGGAATTGAGAATGACAAATGCATCTAGAATAGAGGTTGAGAAGTTCAATGACACTAACTTTGAGCTTTGGAAGCTCAAGATGGAGGACATTCATATTCATAAAGACATAGATTATAGTGTCTAGTAAGAAACCCTTAAGCATGACTATTCAAGACTAGACAATGATTGATAGAAAGGCTAAGAGATTATTTTTCCTCTACCTTTCTTATTTAGTGCTCCTAGATATAGAGAGATGAATCACCACCAAGAACCTATAGATAAAGTTAAGGGACTTCTATCTGATAAAGTCCCTTGTCAACAAACTTTTATTTTCAAATAAGTTGTATTTTTTAAGAATAAATTATAGTGATTTCATGATAGAGTGCCTAAATCATGCTTTCAACATTGTGGTGAGTGAATCAAGTTTTGTGGATGTGAAGATGGATGATGAATATCCATGTATAACTTTATTGTTTTCTTTGCTAGATTCATTAGACAACCTTGTCATGACAATCAATAATACTATTCGCAATCTGAAACTTAATGAAGTGATTTGTGCCTTATTATTAGATGAGATAAGGTGGAAAACATTATTATCTATTGAGGAATGTTTTAGTTGTCAAAGTCTCTTCAAAGGAAAAATACAAGAATGAGGACATGATATCCAAATACAAGTGGAGATTTAAGTCTCTTAGTAGATATAAGGTTAAATGTTGCAACTATGGAAAACTTTCAATCACATTAAGAAGGACCACAAAGAAAAGAAAACCAAGAAAGAGTTTGATGGTGATTTAGACTTGAAAGTTTTTAATGAAGACACTAGTGATGTGTTTGTTACATCCCTTTCTATGCATGCAAGGATGTATGGATGATTATCTTTGGAGCTTCTTTCCATATAATTGTAATTAAAACAATCAATTTCTTACATTATCCCTATGAGAAAAGATGCCACAAATTAATTTATCTATACAAATTATAGTAATATAATAACCACACAAAAAATACAGGTAATACTAGAAGACAATCTATTAAACTGATAGATCCGCATCACTACCAAAAATCCCACTAAGAGTGTTTTAGAGATACCCATGGCATTGTGATAAAGATCCTTATGGAAGATTCATAGCCATGTCATGTCAAAATTCCCATTATGCTTAGAAGCTTCCCATGGAATCACTGTCACCATCTTCAAGCTAGAAGATAATTTATCACAAACAAACACATACTTGCAAAATATCTCCACCTAAACTATGATCTAGGAGTGTATGCACAAAGATGGGGGACCAAAAATTTGCCACCATGGGACTTTTTCATCCAAAACAGGCCAAAACGCGAGTGCATTATATTGCTTCAAAAGTCAAAAAAACTTCATTTTCTGTCATTCACCCGCAACCAAAGGAGTTTTTATGCAAAAAAATAGTGTTCAAAGCGCGAGCACATTTAAGGAAAGTCTCTCCAAGCAAGTGCAAGGGAGAAAGTGACACTTTCATGATGCCACCTCACCGCCAAAGATGTTGTGAAGCAAATTTAGAGGGTCTAGCAGTCGAAGAAGGTAGGGTTTGATTAATTTTTGTTAGTTTGAGAAGAATTTTTAACTTTTACAATGTTTGATTAGTTTTTCATTTGCCTTTACAGTTAATGAGGCAAGAGAAAATCCAAATCCAACTGAGGAGGATCAAAACAACCCCCAAAACCCTCAAAATCCACCTTCATGTCCTCACAATGTAAGGGATACACAAGAAAACTACCTAGGGCAAATAGAAGAAAACAAAAGACATGTTCAAACCCTTATTCAAATGCTAAACAATCCAAGTGCAAGCACCAATCATAGGAGAGTGCTTGTGAAGTCATTAGAGGAGATTATTTCCCACACCGAATCGGTGATAAAACAAATCACCAAATTTCAAGACTCTAGGGAGAGGTGTCGGCAATACTATGCCGACAAATTGTCATATGAACAAGTGAAGAATGAAAAAATTACAAAATCTCAATTGTGTGCACACTTTATTAATCCTAAAACTGGCCAAAGATTAGAAGAAACTTGCAAACGGTTCCCTATTCATTAGTGTAGGAATGAAGAAATATCCCAAAACTTTTGGGATAGATGGTACATGGTATTCGATGAGCACCCATGCAACAACAATGAGGTGCCACAATATTTCTTGAGGAAACTCTATTGTGAGTTCATCCTCAAGAAGATTCCCAATTATTTTGACATTCGAGAGTTCTAGGGTAGAGGTGGTGGCTCTGCCCAAGATAGAGAGGGGGACCAACGAGATGAAAATCATGTACCTAGACCCCTATTGAGGCCAAAACATGTGTCACTCCCTTCAACTTTGAAGTAAAGTGTTGAGGTGGAGATACTACTTTCAGCTGGTAATGAGAAAGTCTGTTCAGAGTTTGGAAAGAAGTTTGTGAAACTAACCTCTTCACTACGTGCCTGTGTATAATCTTTAGGTGCCATTTCAGCTCTAGATGTAGAAGCTTGATCCATACTGTATGTGCTCCAATCAGTACTTGAATCTACGCTCAAAATACCAGATAACAGCCTTAATTGCCCTAAAACGCCAACCACGGCAAACAGCGGGACTTACAACAAGGACTTACGACATAGAGTGACGATATGAGCTTTACAGAGAGCAATACATCAGGAATGGAGTAACTTCTATTACTAAAACTAATATGGTCAATCAAAGACTATATTACGTGCAAGTAGATTAAAACTAAATTCACAGAATCTCACTAACGGGGCTCTGATACCAACTTTTTAGACAGCTGCAATATGAGAGATTCATACACAGAATTGGAACAAATATAACTTTCATTGCGGAAATATTCTCAGATACATTGTGCATTGTATAGCATCAAACACCAAATTAAAACAACTTACAAACTTGTATGCAGAGAATGAACCAGAGATAATGGTACTCTTTTGCTTATAGACTCGAAGACTCTTTAAAACTCTTAGACTCTAGACCTTGCTTGAAGACTTCACTTGCCAAGACTCGAATCAATGAAGAGGCGGCCTTACGTCCTTTATATATAGGAAGGCAAGGCAGATTTTTAACCTTTCTTCATGAATCCGGATTTGAAATCCGACCATACAAGGATGACATGTGCAACCCTTATTCGAAGGACTACCTAGGTGAGTATAGGATTCCTCAGGTGGGACCAATTAGTCCGTGAACAAGATAAGAAGACCAACAAACTTTACAAGTCATCTTTTTGATCACGGGAAGGATAACCCGTGCATACTGTAGGCACGTATGCTTTTCCCCTTTTTCCGTGGAAGGGCCCACACTTATCTTTTGACACGAAGAGATAAGTATCTTCAATGGATGACAAGCCACATCCATTAGTTGGAATATTCTTCAGAGCTACTTGATCGCCTTTGTGTATAGTCAAGACATCCTTCACAGATTTGATTGATTGGATGAGTGCAGTCAAGAGCTCATCTATCTTCATACATGGTAGAGGTAGAAGGTTGATCAAGATCAGTTGTGGTGACTAGCATAGGTGGATCTTCTTTCCATATAACACTCAACACTTTTAGTTTATGTGCCCCATACATTCCATGATTGATAGAGGTGTGGTTTGCTTGATCAGTTCGATATGTTTTTGTGTGTACCCAGATAGGCATTTGAGTAGAATACAGATGTCGTTGAGTATTTGGTGTATTCCAGAAATAGAATCTGGAGCCAAGTCCAGTCGGGCCATATGTCTGAACCATGTGTCGACTAATAAGATTTTCAATCATTCCATATTGAGTGGAATTGATCATTGCTGCTGAAGGAGCTTCATGAGTAAGTTTAAACACGCATCCTGAATAGGATGAGGTTCCACTGAAGTCCACATCATTTGTAGCTTTGCGGGGACCTTGGAATAAATCTCGAATGAGATTCTTACCTCTTCATGGTCTAACCATCAATCAATTCTGATGACGTGTGGGTTACAGAATTTGATAGGCATTTGCGTATCATCTTCGCACCAATTTTGAAGAACTAATTTCACTTCAGGATCAATATGTTCAGCTTGTGCAGACATCTCAAAGAAAGGATGATTAGTCCAGAGGCCTGCTGTTGTCAATTGTTGAGCTGCAATAAGACAACAAAACCTGTCATGGAGAAAGTCATTAGCCATATAAAAATTATGTCGATCCCTCATTGGTAAGGGATTGGTGCTCCATTCCATGCAGCTAGTTTCATACCACCTGTGTTCTCAAACTTTAATCACATTAACATGTCTAGTAGCCTTAACAGGCATTCTTTAAACAAACAAATCATGCTCGACCTTGGGAGCAACATGTCCTTCTCTGGAAAGGAAATCTGTAAAGATATTAGAAGAGCCAGGAAGATGAGCAATATCAAAATCAAATGTATTTAAGAACTAAGCCCATTGGAGTAACCTTCCTCTGACTACTTTATCTTTTGATTCTTTTTTAAAGAATCCTTTCAGGTTCTGCAGGTCACTCTTGATTAAAAACCTTTTATCAGCAACAAACATTTGAAATGCTTTCAAAGTATTAATAACTGCAAGAATTTCCTTATGAGTGCTGTGATAATTGATTTCACTATTTTTAAAACTTCCAGAATGTATCAGACAATTTCTTCTTTCCCACTGGGTACCTATTCTTTCAGAATGCCGGCCCAAGCATGTTTACTAGCATCAGTTTCTACTATTTTAAACCCAAAACCAGGAAGTCTTAATGAGGGAAGTTCAAAACATTTCCTTTTAATTCTAGTAATAAGGGCATTATGCTTTTCTGACCAATTGGGTGGATCTTTTCCTAACAGCTTATTTAACTCAATGTGATCTTCTGCTAGCTTGCAATAGAATCCAGCAATATAATTGACAAGACCCAAAAACCTTTGGAGTTCTTTGATAGTAGTTACCTGAAGATTCTGGATGCAGGTCAGAATGTGTGGTTGTGCTTCCATTTTCCCCCCCAGGAGAAGCTTGATGCCAATAAAAATAATCTCACGTTGAGCAAAGTGAGACTTAGAAGCATTGATGGCGAGGCCATGTTGTTGACAGAGCTAGAGAAAGACTTGTAGATGCTCCAAATGCCTCTTCATATCTTGACTAAAGATCAGAATATCATCAATATATGGCTGAATAAATTTTGCAAAATTATAAAATATCTTATCCATGGCTTATTGGAAGATTGAAGGCGCTGTTTTGATACCGAATGGAAGAACTTTCCATTCAAATAGCCCTTGAGGAACAGAAAACGTTGTTTTATAGATATCTTCCCCTTTCATTTTGATATGCCAGAATCCTTTTGTCAAATCAAATTTAGAATAGATATTACTTCCTTGAATAGCTTGCCATATATGATCCTTGCTGGGCAAGGGATGTTGATTATCAATAAGACATTCATTTAAGGGCTTGTAATTGACCACAAGCCTTTTCTCAGTGAGTTCAACTCCATGTTCATCAAATTTTGGAACATACATGCCATGACAACAGAATGGAGAACTAGAATGTCTGATGATATCTAAAGAAATTAATTCTTTAATTTCTGTGTGGCAAAGCTTTGTTTCTTGCAAACTCATGAGAAAGTAATTTGCCTTTGCCTTAGGAATAATTTCATTACCTGCAGCATCTCTTTTGAGAGGTAGTGAACATACCAGGTTTCTGTGCTGCTTTTTTAGATCTTTTGTCATAACAGTTTGAGCAAACATTGTCTTGATTTGGTCTAGACTTTGTGCTGCTGCTTCAAGCTATTGTGTGAGCCACACTTTGTTTTCCTTCTTTTGTTTCTTCTGTTTCTGGATCTCTATTTTCTAGGTGAATGCCATGATGAAGCCAGGGCATTTGATAAATACCCATGAGAGTGATGAACTATGAATCCATGAGAATGGGTTCCCATGTCTGCATGGTCCTGCTACCAATGACTCCGTCATATCCATTTACTTCATAATGAACCAAAGTAAGTTCGTCAACTATACATGTTCCTAATTGAATAGGAACTCTACAGATGAGTTTGGACTCATATTGACCCTTGCCAAATTCAATATCTGTCTTGGCTTCGATCCAGAGATCTTTAGGAAAACAATTGTATCTGGTGATATTGATATCGGCGCCAGTATCCCAAAGAAAAGCCAAGGGATAAACCTTTATGCCTAGAGGATGGATGGTGAGAATAATTCCTGGACAAGTGGTTGTTTGGCTAGTTTGTAAAGTTCTAAACTGGCTTGGGCTAAAACTAAAACCACTACTACCGCCGCCTTCTTCAAGATAGGAAGATACATTATGTATGAGCTCAAGACTGGGAGGAATATTCTCAACAAGATAGGAAGAGACATCAGGACTTGAAGGAATAATCTCAACGCTGGGTTGTTTTCTTTCAGGGCTGAATGGCTTTTCTGAGCAAAGTATGCTATTATCGGGACTGAATGGTTTTTCTGTACAGAAGAGTTCATTTTCACGGGAGGTAGAAACTTGTTGTGGGAGCAGGACTACAGAGGATGCATTATACTGATTTATATAAGTATCTAGTTTAGGAGATTTTTCCATTTCTTCAATAAGATGATATTTTCCTCTTCATCAATCTCTGCAATTTTAGAATGTGCTTGTTGAATGACTTTTTCAAGAAAAATCTTTCTCTGTCATCTCCACAGACGTCGAGCCATACTGCCGGCTACAAGCACTTCGGCCATACTCTGTTGAGCTATAGGAGCTCGAGATTCAACAACTGCTGGTCTGACATGAGGAGCATAGTCACGAGATTCAGTTACAACTAGTCTATTTTGAGGAGAATAGTCAAAGACTGCAGTTCTCCTAACACGCTGTCTGGGCTCATTGTCTTTTAGCAGAAAATATTTCTTAGATTTAAGCTGCTCAAGCTTTCCTGTTAATTTCTTCCAAGTTTCAGGTCCCATATTCATTTCACTAAGCTTTTGTTCAATTTGGACAATTTCATTAACTATCTTGTCCAATTCAGCTCTAGTGTTTCTTCTAAGCATCATACAAAAGAATGAATTTTCAGAACCAGTGGAATCTGATTCTTCTGGCTGACCAGACAATAGATTAACATTTGCCTGCTCTGGAGCAGACACAAACTCAGCCTCATCAGATTCTACTTCTGATAAATCAAAAAGAATGATGTCTTCGGAATCTGAGGGATATTCATTGAAGAATTCATATTCTTCATTGTCAAGACCAGCATCTCTGGCTATTCTGACTTTACCTTTATTTTTCTGTTTATTTCTGTCAAAGCATTTATTGGCATAATGTTTTCCCTTACAGATATAACAGGTTGGTTCCCATTTCTTACCAGAGCCTTTTCTATTATCCTTCTTTCTAAAATATCCCCTTCTCTTGGGATATTTACTGTATTGTTTCTTCTTCTTCTTTTTGAAATACTTATCCTTGTCAAAGTATTTTTTCTTAGAAAAAGTTTTACAATTTTTACATTCATCTTTGTAAAAAGAAGGCATAAGCTGATGACATACAGTAGAAGAGATTAAAGGCTTTACCTCTTTGATTTCTTTCTTCTTCTGTGACTCTTGACAAACTGCTTCATTAATTTCAGTTAGATATTGGACTAGCTGTGGATAAGTGAGTTCCTTCATTTCTGTTCCTTCTGCTATAAGGTTTTCTAGAACTCTTTTATGGTAAAATTCTCCTACCTTATGTCCAAAGCTTTTCAGAAATGTAGTGAACATGAATTCCTGATTCTGCTCACGGCCTGACTAATAAAAGTTCTTATACTGCTCATCACAGTATTCCTTAAAATATTTTAAATTACCACACTTACCTCTGAGATACTTATTGTAGGCAAGTGTTTCTCTTGTGTCTGTTTTTCCTACAAACAAATGGGTTAATTGAGCACACACCTGATCGGTGCCTCTGTTAATCAGGTTTTCTCTATATTGATCCTCTAACCTATCCCATACATTTCTTGCAACTCCAGTCATGGAATTGAGGGCTTGTTTGATTACTTGAGCTTCATCAGCTCCTGCGTTAGTAGACATGTAATTAGTGATCCATGCATGCATGGCATCAATACCCCTCATATTCTCTACATCCTCAAAATGATCAAAATTAACTAGAGGAGGTGTATCAACTTTAAAAGACTGGATATTCTTAAAGGGATCAACTAGTTTAGATCCTTGGGGATCAATTCCATTACCACGAGCCATCTGTAAACTACCAGATGCTTTTTCCAGTTCAGTGGTTTCTCTTAAATTACTAGTTGTAGGATCATATACTTTTTCAATTACAGGCTGCTTAGGATGAACTAACAACTTAGGACCTTCATACTGAGCTTGCAAATATCCTTTGGCACTGGATGGGAAATTCAACACTTTAGTTTTCTGTACTTGTGATTGTATTTGGACAGAAACTAAAGACTTAATCTTAGATGATTCTTGAACAACAGAATGGACTTTAACAAGAGACAATTACTGTTTACATGTTGAATTTCTTGATGTAAATCTTGTTGAACAAGATCCAGCTTATCTTCAGTGTGCCTTACCTAAATTTTACAATTGACTAATTGTGAACTTAACATATCAGTGTCAAGTTTATTTTCTGCTCTAACCTGCTGCAATTTTTCTCTGTGTACTTCTGCAGACTTATGAAGAGTGACCCACCACGCTTCGGCATGTGTTTTAAACTGGGTGTAAGAGGTGTGAAGTTCATGAACCTCATCCTTGAGTTGCTGACAAAGTTCCTTTTCCAGGTGTTCAAGGGAAGCAACTACAGTGTGCATATTTTCCTGAAGAGAAAGCAGCTGTTTTTCCAGGCGAAGATCACGGATTTCGTCGTGTGTCTTCCTGTCATGAAGCAACAATAACTATTTACGGATGCACAAGTTTGTCTAGTTTAATAGCTTACTTTGGCTGGATCCTTGGACTTCTCCTACAGGGGTGACATGCAATGGCCAGAAGTTGACTTGAAAGTGACCAGAAAGGTCTTTAAGCATGAAATCCCAAAAGGGAGGAATAGTTCTGGGTACAACACAAGGTCCAGAAGGCGTAGCAATAGCCTTTTCATTGGTCTCCTTGATGTCATGTTCTGGGATGGAGGCAGATTTGCCGGATAACATATTAACACGACCAGAAGAGGGACGAGAATCTGGAAATGATGGCAAAGTTCCAGACGAAGGACCAGATGGTGGATGAAAAATAAACGAACAAAGTTCACATTTCAACAAACCATTGTCCAAAGCAGAATATTGATTATGCGGACATGGTTGTGACATAGGTGCCTTTGAAGAAGAACTAGCACCAGGAGTTTGTTGTATAGGTTTTTTAACAACAAGAATTTTAAACAAATCTTCAAAACCCTGAGTGGGTTGAAGACGCACACTCTGTGATCTAGGTAACACAGATGAAGAAGGGTTATTATAATTAAATGTTTGTTCCTTTCTCGTAGATAGAGTATGCCCAGAGGAGAAGCGAATAACCGCTTGGTCATCTATTTCCTCAAGAGTTACACCACGTAACTAAGGAGGCTTTTGTTCAGGAATTTGATAGTCTTTAGCCCATAAATCTATTGCCCATTCATTTGGTAATTTAATATCTTTATGCTTAACTATTTTTGGGGCAATCAACTATGTATTTTCTGAGGTGGACTTCCAGATGGTGGACAGGCCTTCTATTCCTTGGGCTCTTTTGGGGTTCATCATTAATGGGATGACTTTGTTATACAGGCAATAATGAACAAGGAATATAAGAGAATGATCAACTGAATTTTGTTTCATGAATAGATTCATTGTCTTAAATTCATATGTCAAGACATCGTCTAGATTTCCATCTTTCAGATTGACTGGGAAGTCTAATAAACAATCAACATACATTGATCCCTTAGCCATGGAATCACAAGCACAACCTAACATAGCATGGGATAACTTAAAGAATCTAGCATCTTTTAGCATCATCATCATAATAATAGGAAGACCTTTTCTGTAATGACCTGCTACACCTATACGGACATAGGATAGATGCATGAATTGAGGATTCTTCGGGCTAGCTAGAGCTTGACTTCTAAATTTCTTTACTTGTTTATCACTAAACAATTTTAACTTTCCGAAGATAGTCTCTAGCACAAGATGCCGGTGATCTTACCCATGTTGATGAGGGTGAGAGCAGTAGGTGTCATTTGTCCCCACATTTGTGCAGTTCATGTGGGAACCTGTGTGATTATGGGACGTAGGATGCACGATAGGACTCTCGGCAGGATGTTGCGACACAGGGGCAACATCCAATGTTGGAGACATCCATATTGGATGAGATTGTTCTCATCAATGATGTCTTACAGAAGACATTTGGTATTGACTCTCAGGTAATTGTTTACAAGTTTCATCTTGATTTAATATATTGTTATTTGAAATTTGTAATTAATTTTATATGACTATCTATATTATAAGTGAAAAACAATGTATGTAATTGTCTGCGCAATGAAATTCTAGGGTCAGAGTCTTCATCCTACCTCCGTTAGTTGTCCATTGGTGGGTTATGAGAGGAGGTCAAGTTAGCAGGTGTTGGTGTATAAAACCTCTAATAATAGGTGTTTACACTAACTTAATCGTAGTTAGGCGAATTATGCACATGTGTTTTGATTTAGTCAAAGTAGTGAGTCACTTTGTAAAGGTGTCAACTTACATCAACACCTCGTGTTATCATTGTGGGTGGTTACTCACCACCACAGAGTCCTATCCTCGTTTGGTGGATAATTGGCTACCCACACTTGCCTATTTATACTTCTTCATTTGTTAATACATTTAGTCGATTTAATTTGCAATCTCGTGCTTGTTTGTTATTTCACAATCTTGGTAGTTTCTACATGGTATCGGAGCCATTTGGAATAGTTTCAAGCCATTTTTGTTTTGATCGATCCGAGGAGAAGTTGTTTGTTGTTGATATCATGAGAGTGAACATAGGTTTCGTGTCTTGCTATGGAATGTGAGAAAAGATGATTTGCATCGCTGAACAAGCAATGAAAGGAGGGCATCCTCCACTATGGCCACAACGAGTATTCAAAGGCAAGCTTATAAAACCTGTATGCCTCTAAAGGCCGACCCTTCATCTTGGCGGCCTACAGCATTCAAAGTGCCCAATTTTTAGGGCTTGCAATAGAGATCAACGCCTTTGAAGGCGTCTCTATCCTCCACCGGCCATCGACTGGCATGAATGGCTGTCACTTGATAGAATTAGGGGTCGAATGTCCCTTGGTAGAAGCCATCTTGGCACTCGGTGTTTCATTTATGTGTTTCTGCATTTCTTTTTCGTGTCTCCACAAACACCCAATGCGCATTTAGAGCGTCTGTGCACTCCCTTGGAAGGGCTCGATAGAGACCATTCATCGGCCTACTTTGTTGTTTATAAATGCCCTTTATAGGGCTCAACACAGGCGACACTGGCAGATGCTATCTACAGTTCATGGTGGAGTTTCAAGCCCACATCGACAGCTCTATTAGGCACGTCCAGTGTGCCTTGTTTCAATAGGCCGACTTCAATCTCCTTCACCCATTCAAAGGGCTCTGTAGAGGACTTCGATGGTCTTTAATCACCCATGCTCGGGCCTGTAAGGAGGAGCTTCAAACCCCACACAGAGAGGCATGCTCATAATAGCCTCCAAATGACGTGGAAATCACCCAGTCTTCCCTCAAAATCTCCCTCAACGCCTAATTTTTACTGCTCTGTCGGCACCAAAATAGTGACTATTTTGCCACGTTTGGCCATTGCTTTCAACTACAACAGTTTGCTATTTTGTTGAGGAGTTGTTTATTTTCCTTGTGAATGCAAGGTTAATCTATGAGCATATTATTCGACAGAGTAAGCTGCAAGAGTTTGGCAAAGACTCTAATGTCGTCTGGCAAAAGACTTCCGATGAGATAGTTATTTTGTAGCTCGATGAGGTCTAGATTGAGGAGATTGAGCAGCCCAGTGGTGATCAAACCCTTGAGGTAAGGTAAAAAGATCCAGTCCTGCGTGAAGTCCTAGATCAGTAGTCAAAATCGCCTACGAATCCATAATTAGTGGCAGCCTCCACATCCCATCGACTCTCAGGCTGCTCAGGCCTCTTCTCAACGACCATCATCAAGTCTTCAATGGCCACAAAGAGTCATGTTTGGACTTCTGTACTGAACAACAAGACCTCCACTTCCACTACGACTCAACAGGCCCCTTCATCGGGTTCCATGGACTCAGTCAACATCATTGTTTAGCTACAATATTTGTTATGACATATTTAATGTTAATTGTTTCTTTGCTAAAACACAAAGTTTTCAAAGGAGGGGTCATTTTTTTTTGTAGGGGAAGTTATTTTATTTTGCCTTAGTTAAAAATTTGTACAAGAGGAATCAATTTTCTCTTTTGCAATGAATTTGGTAAATGGGGGTAATCATAATGGTTTTTTTCATTTTTTGAGGTTTTTAAAGGCATATGTATTTTCATCCACCTCTTGACATAAACTTAGAAGAACTTGTAACAACAAAATGATTGTAAATGCACTCACATAAAGTACTGCGCAAAACTAAAATGTGTGTTCCACATGGAGGGAATTTGAGAAATCATTGTACATACACTAAAATTATAAAGTGTAATGGGAGGTATACTATCACAACATAGATTTGTGATTCTCACCTCATGTGAGTGTGTCTTGGAGAACACCTTGTACATCTCTACATTCTTTGTACACTCTCGATCTCAGTTTGTCTACTCATATTCTCTTAGCATTAAGGGTGGACTATGATGTTATGCTAATGCTTCTTTCAATGAAGTAGAATCTTCTTTTTGGAAGGCCTCATGAACCTTCCTTCTAATCTTGATCTCTCCTATGGGGATTAATTTAGTGGATCATAGTTTGAGGTTCTAGTACTCCTAACCATAGTACTATCTGTATTATCAACTTCACAAAATTTGGTCAAGACTTTGTGTACATCGTCAAGTACTGTTCAAAAGTTCACTCATGCAGCATCTTGTATCTCTTATCCTGATCTATGGTTCTTGAAGGTTCGTTGATTCTAGCAATTTCCAGTCCATCATCAGTAGAGTTTACAACTTTGACATGCCTCAGAGTTCTTCATCATGATGTTCTGATCATCAAGGGACATCTTTTCATTAGGTCTTAAGTCCTTTTTCTCTCTTTTCAGGGGTAGTTTTTTTCCCACTGGGTTTTCTTTCTCTGTTTCTAAGATATTTGCATTGTGCATGGGTACGTCACCAAGCTAATAACTAGGACTCATTTTTCATAAAACTCACCTAATCTATGCTTAAGGGGGGTTGTTGGTGTATAAAACCTCTAACCATAGGTGTTTACACTAACTTAATCATAGTTAGGTGAATTATCCACATGTGTTTTGATTTAGTCAACGTAGTGAGTCACTTTGTAAAGGTGTCGACTTGCATCGACACCTCTCACTATCATTATGGGTGGTTACTTGCCATCACAAAGTCCTATCCCCATTTGGTGGATAATCAGGTACCCATACTCGTCTATTTATACTTCTTCATTTGTTAATATAATTGGTCAATTTCATTTGCAATCTCGTGCTTGTTTGTTATTCTACGATCTTGGCAGTTTCTACAGCAGGTATGTAATTTATCACATGATTGTAATTATTGTACATATATCAAGGTAATATTATTTTGTGACAATTTGATGATTTCAATGGTCATCGGCACCTCCACGGTTTCCTTGGTCCCCTAGACGAAAATCCACCACTTATACAGAGGTAAATTTAACCATTTCTAATCATTATGCACTTAAATAATGTTATGTATTTATTTTGGTCGAATAATCTTGAACTTTATTTTTAGATGTTGAATATGGACACTCCTCATCTTCATGAGTCAGTGCAGGTAGGCATTGTTGCAGCCATGATGTCTTCAAATCCTGTGACCGAGGTATGAGTGAATAATATGAAAATGTCATAATTTTGTATTTCTTATTTTATCTCATGTCATTTTATGTACATAAATGATATTTATGTTTAGTCAATTTTGTTTCTTGATGCTTCTCACAAGAGGTCACAACTCCAGCCCATCCAAGTACAGACGAAGAGAGACAAAAGATGATGGAGAGTGATCATCGGATGGTGGTAAGTGATCGATTACATATGTGATGTTATATATTTCATACATTTTCTATATATTAATGTGCATATTGTTTGATTGTATTAATAGGTGAAGCTGGATGAACTTCTATCGAGGAGGTCTACTCGATAGCAAAGAGAGGATGAGTCACTGATTGGCTCTCCATCTTCATGTTCAAGCAAGGGCCACCAATTATTTCATAAAAGTACATAGGAAACTAGTTTTTGGGACATTTTTTGTATGCCTAGATGGCTTTGTATACATACTTTTGTATGTTACCAATCTATATATTTTTGTATATGTTTGTATGGATTTGTTTGGACATGCCTATATGGATTTGTATATAAACTAGATGTTATGTTCATGGCATTATGTATATGACAGTTTATATTAAATATTTAATATGATGATCAATTATCGTTACAGGAATTTAGTTTGACACGTGCCAATTGCATTTTCTTGAAAGTTTATAAATTATTTTCAAAAATCTATTTTGTGCATATCTTGCAATCATTGCATTATGTGGGACTGTACATTTCTTTGAGGCATCATTTCAAATAGTTCACGCGCCTTGTCTATGCTTCCACACTTTGCATACATGTCTACAAGGGAAGCCACAAATACAATACATGTGACAAAATTCCTATATCATTTATGCTTTGATGGTTGTCCACACCATGTTCCCTAGTTCCCATTCTAGTATAGGCAAGGAGGAAGATGGATAAGCTTGTGCAATTTGCTTTTAGACGTGCCAAAATTTGCATTTGCTTGAAATTTACTTTTGTGCATGTGCTTGAGAGTTTTTAAGCCTTATGAAAAATCCATTTCGTGCATATCTTGCAATCATTGCATTCCATGAGACAACATTTCTTTGAGGCATCATTTCAAATAGTTCACATTCGTTGTATATGCTTCCACACTTTGCATACATGTCTTGCAGGGTACTTACAACTACAACATTTGACAAAATTCCTATATCCTTTATGCTTTGATGGATGTCTATACCGTGTTCCAAAGATACCATTTCTAATGTTTTGGAATTTGGCTTTACACTTGCCAATTGCATTTTCTTGAAACATTCTAAAGACTTATCAAAAAATAGATTATGTTCATATCTTTCAATCATTGCATTCCATGAGGTGACATTTATTTGAGGCGTCATGCCAAACATTTCACATGCCTTGTCTATGCTTCCACACTTTGCATACGTATCTCTGAGGATAGTTGCAACTACAACATCTAACAAAATCCCCATATCTTTTATCCTTTTATGGATGTCCATTTTGGCATAGGCAAGGAGGATACTAGCAAAGGTTGTGGAATTTTGCTTTACACCCGCCAATTGTATTTTCTTGAAAGTTTATAAGCCTTTTCAAAAAAATCCTTTTTTTGATCATATCTTGCAATCATTGCATTCCATGAGGTGACATTTCTTTAGGGCATCATGCCAAACAGTTCATGTGCCTTATCTATGCTTCCACACTTTACATACATGTCTATAAGGGCAGCTACAATTATAGCATGTGACAAATTTCCTATATCATTTATGCTTTGATGGATGTCCATAAGCTATTCCAAACATCCCATTTTGGTCTACAAATAGGGAGGATGTTGGCAAAGTTTGTGGAATTTGGCTTTACAAGTGCCAATTGCATTTACTTGAAAGTTTCTAAAGTCTTTTCAACAAATCCATTTTTTGCATGTCTTGTAATCATTACATCCCATGAGAGGACATCTCTTTGTGGTGTTGTATCAAATAGTCCACGTGCCTTGTCTATGCTTCCACACTTTGCATACATGTCTCGCAAGGTAGTTGCAACTACAACTTTTGACAAAATTGCTATATCCTTATGCTTTGATGGATGTCTATACTGTATTCCAAAGATACCTATTGTGCCTTGTACACACGCTCCATTTTGCCAAATGGAGACCCCTTCTTTTGCTTTGGCTTAGAATCTCAGTCTTTCTTGATTATGATGATGAGAAAGTGAATTTGTGCTTAGAGTGCATGATTTGTTCCAGATTTGAGTATTTTGCATGTTTGGAGTGATTTAATGTCTTTCATGATTGATTTGGAAGTGTCTTGAGTGGTCTTGCACTTAAAAAATAGCCATTTGTTGCCTTCTGCATTAGAATTAGTTGTTACCGCATTTTGCTCAAAAATCCTGTCACTAGATATTACTCTTGAAATTGTTTCTGCAGGATGTTTCATGTTGAAATTCCTAGTTTCCAAGTCTTAGAGTTGCAAAATCATGTCAAATTCCACAAGATTTCACTAAGGTGTTTACATACTTTCATCCCGTTGCATGGTCCTAAAGCCCTGATTTGGCTAAGTCTGAAACCCTGAAAACCCTAAAAAATGGCTAAGTCTGAAAACTGGTGGAACCACAAAATTCTAGAATCTGCATATGAAATCCTATGGATCTGGAACCTATCTCAAACATCCTGAAAGTATATTTAAAAATATTTAAAGTATATATATTTTTAAATGTACTTTCACTCTAGCCAATTCAAACCTAGCACTAAAAATGACCCCAACTACAAAAAGCGCTAAAACAGCCTCTACCGACCTTTGCGCTAAAAACCCACTTCGCAGACTTGCGCTGAAATGGCCTTCCACAGACTTAAGTCATACAGTTCGGTCGTTGCTAAAACCCATGCTAGTCAGTTGTATTGAAAATCCCTCCCAACTAAGCCTTTTATGTTTTACGCTAAAAATCAACCTTACCAACTTGCTCTACAATCCACCCCGATCAACCTTATGAGATGCTGTTAGTCGGTCCGAGCCTAAACTCGCATAAGTTGGTAGCACCCAAAAGTAGCACAAAAGCATTTTGTGCTAAAAATGAACCTCTCCGACCTGTGCTAGAATTGCATTGCACCGACTTTTAGTCAGTAGACCCCAAAATCCCCGCTAGGTCGGTAAAGCCCAAAATAAGCGCTCTTTGGTATTTTGGCCAAAAATTTGAGTTTTTCAAGGTACAACTTGGATTTTCTTGATGGATTTGAATTGGATATCTATTTTTCACATCATGATGAACATTTTATCAAGTTTATGTGGATTTTTGGCACATTTTACGATAATTAATGCCACTGCACATGAAAAGTCTGTGACTCCCAAAAATCCTGCTTTTTACAGAAAATGGTAGAAAAACATGAAATAAAAGTCTGTAAATGGATTTTATTGACCCCAAAAACTTCCCTAATCATCATATTGGCCAAATGGGTACTCAAAAATGATGAAAAATGTAGAAAATCATGTGAAAATCACTAGATTTAAGAGGTTGTCTATAAGAAGGTGACATTGACAATGGGTTATTTTTGACTGATCCATGACTACAAATGGACATGTTTTGATCTAAATTGATGAAAAATGACTTTTTTATGATGAAATTGATGCTTGGTATTGTTTATTGTAAGTCTAAGAGCACAAAGGAGCCAACTGGAGTCGTCTTGGAAAGATGAACATACAGAGGTTTTGTGTTGATCTAGAGATGCAGAATCGACATTCTATCAACCAAATTGCTATTGCACATGCAAAAGGAAGTCAGTATAATGTCCAAGATGATAAAGATGAGTCTCAGGAGCTAAAAGACATAGAAGATCATGCCAAATCACTGTTGTTCCTGCAGATCTAGTCCAATGTCTAAGTGATCCAGTCTGGGGGTCGTAACTCCTAGCTATTTTATCAGAATTTAAACTTCTTGGAATCGTTGAAAAGATAAACTAATTATCTAGTTTAAACTACCCAACTATTAAGGCTTAACGCCAAGAAACCAACAAGTTTCGAGCCCCCATTGCACTCTAAAGGCCTCCGAAAATGTAATTTTCTACGATGTAGAAAATACCAAAAATTATATTTTTTATATTTTCCCAAAAATACCACTCAAATGACCATGGACTAGATCACCAAGACATGCATACAGCTATCCCAGTAGTCCAGTCATTGACAATCAGTCCAACAAGCATCTAGTTGGATATATCTTCACTAATAATGTGCCACATACTCCTCTTGGTCCATTCAGCACTTGGAATCCCGTGAATCTACATCATCTCAAGTTTTCAAGCATCATGTGACTCTATTTTAGCTTTATTAGGCCTTGAAAATTAACTTTTCATCATGTATAACCAAATAGGTAACCATTTTGTCCAAATTCAATGTATTTGCAAGCTGTATTTTATATTTTTCCTAAAAGACAAAGTGTAATCCAAGAATTGATATGAGCTGTTACAATTGCATTTATTGATGTAATCTGGACCGTCGGTGTTGAGTTAATCTCTGCCGTTCATTTGAAAACTCGGTATGCTGCTTTTCTATATAAAGGGTTGTCATTTCCACTTCTTGTAAGAGAAAATTTGATGCCGAATTGTTGACACTACGCTATTTGAAGTAATACAAAGCAAGTTTCAGCAGTGATTCTGAGAATTTGTGTATTGTGTTCCTTATTTGGTTTTCATGGTTCGCTTCTTGCTCTCCCATAGTTAGTTAGTTGTCCTTTTATAATGTTCATAGTTTGCTGAAAGTATCTGATGAATACTCTAAGTCCATACTTTTAGTTATTTGTTGATGGTAGATAGCTGTGCAAAGTTAGTCTGAACTTATCAGTTGTGCTTAGTTCAATTGCATTTCACAAGTTAATTGTGTTGTTTATTGGGTACTTAACAAATGAATGTAATCTGAAAATCTTTTGATTTCCATTGAAGCTAGCATCATTTTCTGTAGTGCTGTAACACCCATTTCAGTTTGGTGACTCAAAAAATTGGTTAAGTTTCAGAGTATTTGTCTAGTTAAAGTAACCCATACATTGTGAATGTCACTTAGGAATTCTCTAAAACCCTAACCTTTTTGCATTTTCTTTAAAAAAACATCATTAGATTAGAAATTTCAACAGCATTTACATTGTTTTATCAGCTGCAAACCATAAAAGGGTTTATGTGTATTTGTTGTCCCAACTTGAAAATCTGCAGATTGCATGTAAGACCCCTTGTAGACACAACTAGAACATACCAACTGAGAGATTCCAAGCAAGCTAAGACTTAGCTATATTATCCTTGGAGTAGTCTTACATAGGGTAAGATACTTTTCAAGAGAGGTGTGAAACTAGCAATCACACCTGCGTTGTTGTGTGCTAAAACCACCATCAACAGAATTGGCGCTAGAAGGAGGGTTGGATAAACATTTTATGTAGGTTTTTAGTTTATTGGTTCACTGCACATGATGAAATGAAATGAATGTACAAAAAACTCTGATCCAATGGGTACACATAAGGGTTTCAGTATTTTAGTTGACCTCAGGTCTGCATTGTACATCCAGGAGAGCTACATGACAAAATAGATTGTTTGACCTTCCTCTAAAGGTTGGATCTGCATTTAAAAGGATTTCTCCCTATCTTTGAGATTTACAAGCCTAAAGTGGGATATAGGAATAATAGACATATTCATATTCAGAGTAAGACCTCACAAGGATTTTCAAAATGGATGGATGCATGTGCATGTGATTATGTCTCAGTTAAGAACATACAAAGAGCTGGGGTTGTTGAGGCTATAAATCCACCATTCATAGTTGATCATAGTAAAGAGGGCAGTCTGCATATGGAAAAAATTTAAGTTGTTCATCAAAGCACATATCCAGGTGATGATGGTAGTCAATGCTTGTCATCTGTAGGTCACCCAAATAAGGAATATACACACCCAGACTGGTTAAAACCCAATTTTTATCTATTAGACTTTGAAAATATAGTTCCAGCATAGTTGAAGCCTAATTCTTAGTCACAGGACAATGAACAGAGCAATACACAAGATCATATTTCTGTTGCTAAGAATATTGACAAGATAAATGATAAATCAGACTTGATGAACAATCATGTTGAGGATGCAGATCAGCAATCACATGCTTCAAAAATATCAAGTTCTAAGACTAAATTTGTTGCTGCAGAGGTGGAGAACAGCAGTCCATTTCAGACTGCTGATAGTTCAGAGTTAGAACATCAGGTTGTTCAAATCAGAAATATGCAAGAACAAGAAGAAATCAGTCCTCTAGATAAAGAATAGTCACGGACAGCAATGCAAGAAGTCATTCCAGTCAACATATTTGAGCCATGATCATATTATCCACAGAACAATGGTCAAGTTCTTGACTGTATCAGCCTAGTAAATCATCATGATCATCCATATCAGGTTGATATAATTTCTACAGAAGGGTCTCAAGCTGAGTCAAATGAAGAAAAGAAAGAAAATGCACCACTCCAAGATAACATTGACATCATAAATCCAGCTATGCAAGAAGAAAGGGACCTTGTCGCTACTGCAAAAAATGAATGTATAGTCCAAATAGGAAGGTTGCTGATTAATACAGAAGAAGTTTTCTTAGAACATGTGACTTATTTTGATGAGGACAATTCAAGTTTATCACATGTTCATTAAGTTGATCATGTTCAGACTTGTATAAAAGATCTTCACATGGTTGATGTTGGCCTAGTAATGATAGATGAGAGCAATAGTATGCAATCCAAAAATAAAAATCAAACTATCCTGTAAAGTGATGGCTTGGAAGCTTTTTCATGTCAATCACTTGATCACATCGTTGAGTTGATATCAACAATGAGCAAGGATATGTTGCTACATGGGAATTCACCACACATGTCAGATTTTGCTTTAGCCACTTTATGCAGAGTTCATCCAAATGATCCACATTCTGAAGAAGGTTGCCCAGACTTTCTATTTGCTTGGGAAGTTGCTGCAGCATTGAGTGCTCCAGAATAGGATATGGCTAACCACAAGTTGAAACCCCCTGAAGATGAGAAGGTATTTGGTACAATGCAGCAAGGTGTTGAACTCGCGTCTCCGATCAACAGTACTGCAAATCAAGTTGTATCTTCCCTTTCTCTACTTAGTTCCAATTATCAATTTGACTATGGTGTTTTAGGTAAGACAACTTGCATTTGGATTGATCATGGCCCTAATGAACTCCCCCAATTGTTGATCCTGCATAATGGGTACTATGAACATGAACCTAACATGCCTCTACCTCACTTTTCAGAGTACAAAGATGAATTTGCCATACTTAGGACACTAACATGTGTCTTATTACTTCTGCATGTCCTGAGAAATAAGTCATGGGGTAGTGTAAATACCCGTTGTCCAAGATCTTTGTACCTAGTCTTGCTTGTTTCTAGTTAGGTTTTAGTTAGTTTCTTGTTGTTTAGTTGAGTTTTTGCTTTTTTCTTTTCCTTAGTTGTTAGTTGTTAGTTAGTTGTTCTTTTTGTTTTCTATTTTCTTTAGTTAGAATAGTTTTCTTTATTTTTCACTTTTGCGCTTTCTTTTCTTGGGTTCTCCATTTATCGAATGTGGTGGCAATTGTACAGACCTGCAAATGCTTCCTTATTGGGTAAATAAACTGCAGTCTTTCTTTGAGAAGCCAAGGTTTCTACTTAGGTCTTCCTATGGGTTCCATTGTTATACCAAGGAGTATGATGTTTGTTCGTTGGAAAGGAGTCATTAGTTTATGCACATGAAGTATTTTCTAACCATATATCTCTCACACTTTAAACAATCATGAGGTAGCTAAGTGAGTCTGGGTGATCTTGTGTTAACTGAAAAAGTTCATATTCCCATTTTACCACCCACACCAGTACCATGGATCCAGATGAGAGTGGCAGATGATACTAAGTACTGCTAGCCTATTAGGTAAAAATAAAAGGTGTTTTTCAACACCAGACCCACTACAAAGTATGAATATGAAGATTATCGTTTGAAGACTCTCACATGAAGTCTGTTATCTGAAGATTATTAGCATTAGAGATCATTAAAGGCATTATCAAGAAAGAATACCATTGCAGAAGAGTTGTTATTGGAAGAATCATCATTCGCTTCTATCAAGACTCATCACATCTCAACATCAGAGCATTCTTTTGGTGGTAAAATAATCATGTGAGGCCAATTATTTTACCTCTCTTATTTTGATCATTATGCATTTCAGTTGATGACATTATCAGACTTTTAGTGACTATGGTTTCATTATGCAGACTTGATTTTTATCTCCTGATTATGATAGGACATTGATTAGACATATGTGATTCGATTTGATCAGATTTGGTGTTATTTTGTGATTCGACATATGAGATATATATGTGATGATGTTTTGTGATGAGATTTTAGTTATTTATGTGATGTGGACTATTTGACATGAGATTGAAAAATGTAGTTTAATTTAGAATTATGTATTAATGATTATTGTTGTATTCGATTGTGTGAATTTAATTTCAGTTGCTTCGGCTATGATTTTTCATGATATGATTGACACTTGATCAAGATGTGCAGGTTTTACATTCCCTAGCCATGGGAAATTGGAGGTAGAATTCACACTATGTTATCCCTTGTGAAACCGATCCATTCCCAAGAGGGATAAGGATCACGTTTGAATTTGAATGTTGATTTAAGTTCTTGATTTAATTTTATTATTTTGGCCTTAGTACCCTTTGTTTAAGATTAATTAATAATTAGTGTTGTATAAATTTTACTTGATTTACACCACTTGGTATTTATTTTATTTTGTTGAGGCCATTTAAAAGTGGATTTTTAACCCCCTTTATGAACCCTAGTGTCCCAAAAGTTACCCTAGGTGGTTACCCATGAGTCTAGGGTCAACTTGGACTATCTAACCCTAGAATTAACTCACTTTTGGTCACTCTAAACTATGGTTTAGTCAAAGTGACGAAAATTTGAAATAAGGGAAGGTGGGAGATGAGTCATGCCTTGGGAAAGACTCATCTCCCTTCCCAAAGTTTGGGAATCCTTTCCCAAGGAAGACTTGGGAGGTCTCCAAGACTCCCAAGTGTGTGGGAGCTTCCTCCAAGACTCTCACACACGTGTGAGAGCATCTTGGAGAGAGATGACTCTTTGAGAGAATAAGAGGATGCCATATGGCATCCCTTATCCTCTTGAGGGTGGGAGTGGGAATGCCACCTCACCACTTGTCCTCTCACACATGTGTGAGAGTACAAGTGGATAAGGTGAAGATTGAGAGGGAATTGGAGGATGACACTTGTCATCCTCACACTTCCTCTCCCTTGCAAGTGGCATGGGAGGAGGAAGGAGAAGGTGACAAGTGTCACCTTCTCATTCCTCAAGGCCAAATTGATGGCCTATATTATCTCCTCTTGTTGAGGAGTGTGGGGTTCTTGCAATTTTATTTTTTCTTGCTATTTTGGAGGAGTTTGGGAAAGTTAGAGGAATTTCTTGAAGATTGGAAGGCTTGGGAAGGCTTGGAGCTCTTCACCAAACGTGCTTCCATTATAGGGCTTTGAAGGTAAGCCTCTTAAACTTGTTTTCTCACCCTTGCTTATTTAATGTATTGTGTTATAGTTTTTGGTTGATTTGTTGTTTGCATTGTTTTTTTTTTTGTTGGGATGGGAGTATGGTGAGAGCACCTATAATGGAGGTAATGCTCAACTTGTTTGGGTTGGGGAAAGGAACCTCCTTGAGGTCACTCCCACATTTTGTATTTACGCCTTGAGGGCTTTTATTTATTGAGGAGATTATTGAATGGCAAGAGTGCCATGGAGATTATTTGTGATTTTTGTGGAGAGTGGTGTTTGGAGATTTTGGCTTGAGGGCATGAGCTTGATATTTTATCATTTGGGTGACCTTTGAAATAAAGGAGTCCCATTCCCTACCCTCAACAACTCATTTTCATGAGTTGATTTTTGTGTTAAACCTATGGGCTGATTTTTGTGTTGTTGTGTTTGATTTTTGTTGTGGAATGTTGCACCTGTGTGAATCCCTACCTCCCTAGCTCGGGGGTGACCCTCTTCCGAGTCTATGGTAGGGAGGAGAGCTTTTCAAAGTGGCTGGTTTTGTTGTTCTTGTTGTTGTATTTATTTGCAGGTTTTGAGTGGAGAAATGGAGTTGTAGTGGAGCTCATTTTGGGTGGCATAGTTGTATTTTCTGGGCTGTTGAAGCCACTGCCATTATGGCCTTCTTGTAATTTATTTTTGTGAAAGTTTGCTGAGCTATTGCCATGGAGTTGGCTGTGAAAGATAATGAAATGTAAACATTTTGTTAGTTATTAATGTTGTTTTCTTCCTATGTTAATGAGTTGAGAAGTTGTGAAATGCATGTGAAAATATAGATATATTTCTGTCATTTCTCTTTCAAAAACATTATGAATTAGTTGTAATGGCTGTTAGATTTTATTGTAAAGAAAAGAAGGGAAAAACACTTAGTTGCAAATATATATATATATATATATAGTTTATTGCATACAAAAGAGTGAAACTATAAGTCCTAGTTTTCCATTCTATTACATTGAAAGTTTGATAAGTTGTTGTTAGGTGGAAAGAACTATTAGAAACTTATAAGAAATTGTAGTTTCTGTTTTAATGTGGTAGCAAACAAAAAAAAGTAAATAAATAAAAATGTACATATATATATATATATATATATATATATATATATATATATATATATATATATATATATATATATATATATATATATATATATATATATATATATATATATATATATATATATATATATATATATATATATATATATATATATATATATATAGTTTTCCAAAAAAGGGGTTAATGCTAAGGCATTTGTTTTGATTCAGAGATGCAATGTCAAAAAAAAATTCAATTCTACTCAGTTTATTCTTTTATTTTTTGTATATACTGTGTATTTTTTTTAGAAAAAATAGATGTAACCACATGAATTTAATAATTATTACATGTAATAAATCAATATATACTTATATAGAGAGAGAAATATATATGTGTGTGTGTGTGTGTGTGTGCGTGCTTACACATTTACCCATTTACCCATTTACCCAATACATCTTAAAATGTTTATACTGAGTATTTAAATAAACTGTTAAAATCTATTTGAAAATGTATATATATAAATATACACACATATATATATACATATACATGACCTATATATATATATATATATATATATGTTAGATTTTTTTTAAAACCGGAAAACATTTTAAATAAATGCTAAGAGATCAAAAATTGCTATGGCACGGAGTGATTATTTTGAGGTTATTAAGTTAGAAAAAAAATAATAATACAGGAGGGACTGTGGGCAGTGCCCACAGTCCCTTAATATCTAAAAGAAACGAGGTGTGGGTGGAGGCACCGCCTCCCCCACACCCCAACACTCCCTTACTTCCCCCGCAGTAAAGCCCTCACAACGGCTCCCCTCACACTTTCCCCCTTTGAAACCTCACGCCATACCCTCCGCGCAGCATACGCAGTGGCTCCCCTCTCTCCAACGTTTCCATAGACGGCGCCGCTCGCGGACCTCCTCACTCTCCAGCCACTTCACACTTCAGTCACCGCCCTTGATGCCCTCCGCCATTCGACCCCTGCACAAAACACTTAACCTTTAACCTTATAGTTGCACTTGCTGTGTTAACTGTATAAACAATAAATAAATATATATATATATATATATATATATATATGTATATCATTTGACATCAAAAATAAAACCAAGAAGATTTCAATATAAACGGATGGTTGTTTGGGATAGTTGCTAACAGTTGGTTTACCTCCAAATTTCTTCCATGGCCTCCATTGTGGCCTCCAAACCCTAACCTGTTATTAGAGGGCAAAACTAACAAATGAAACAAGAAAGAATGTTGAGATGAGAGGATTAGGGTTCCTCCTTGAAAGCAATTCCTAAAATGGGATTAGGGCAACATAGAAAATATTAGATAACAATTTTAAAATGAGATTAGAATTATTTTATTTTAGGGAGCAATATGTATTTTCTTTGAGGGGATATGTTATTTTGGAGAGGATTTCTAATGGTGGGGATTTATTTTATCCTTTATTAAAAACCTCCATTCCTTATTTGTTTTTATCTTATCCCTTGGGATCTTTACATTGTTCCTAATTTTATTTTTAATTGGGATCATCTTGCTTTTGATTTGTTTTGTCTTGTGTTTGGAGATTATTTTGGAAGGGATTTAATTTTAATCAACTGGGGAGAAATCTTTCCTTGAATTTATTTTTCCTTAGCGAGTTTTGAACGTTTTTTATTTATTATCTATTTTACTATTATTTTTGCGGGAATGAGTATCTTATTCTCTTCCCTTCCATATTTTTCTGAAATCGTCGATAAATATAATGTCGAATTTATATTTATTAATATATTCAAATTTGGAGTCCATTTGGCATCTTGTTATTTTATTTTATTAATTTATTTAAATTTTTTATTCCTTTATGCCAGGTCGACTTATTCGACCTTGGTAGAATATTTATTTTAATATTTTATTATTTTGTTTTTAAATCGTATGAAATTTATTCTTAAGTTTTATTTAATTTTACTCTTAGATTTTATTTTCCTATTGGTGAATTATTTTTTAAAAAAATTGCGTTTATCGAAAATGCGTTATGCTAGATTCCTAGGGTTTATTTTATGCGGTGTTTTATTTATTTATTTTAATCCATCATTCCACTTCAATCATGCGCCATCATGCCATATTGTTTAATCACCTTTCTGATCTGAGTTATATTAGGGTTCGATGTTGGCGGAATCTTTTTCACCTAGGAAACTTAGGGTTCATATTTAAAATCGGTCTAACCCTAGAAGCGACACACTATGTGTCGCATACCCCCTAGATGGCCTTCACCATTGCGGTTATGTTGACATGTTTACGCCTTATGCGTATTTCCACCGAGCACGCAAATGCGTGCGAGGGGGTTCCTAGGGATAGGTAGAAAAAATTTTCGTAGTTCGTATCATGACCACATGGCAAATGTGGACATGACACGTGAGTTGTATGTCGTGACCGCATGGGAAATGCGAGCATGACAAATCCCAATTTCATAGCTTAGCATGAAGGATCTTGGATGAACTTAGTTGCCAAGCGATGGGAATGAATACAATTGCTCACACTTAGGTTTTTAGGATATGGATGGTTGCACTGGTTAGTGGTCTTTGATTCTTTGATAAGGTGTCATGCTTTCTCATCTAATGTGTGGGAAACATAGAGATTCTAGGTTTGAACTAACATTTATCTTAGAAATGCTCTGGAGCATTTCCCAACAAAGTCGCCATTTGTTGTGCCTTGCACACATGCCCCATTTTGCCAAATGGAGACCCCTTATTTTGCTTTGGCTTGGAATCTTAGTCTTTCTTGATTATGATGATGAGTAAGTGAATTTGTGCTTAGAGTGCATGATTTGTTCTAGATTTGAGTACTTTGCATGTTTGGAGTTATTCGATGTCTTTCATGATTGATTTGGAAGTGTCTTGAGTGGTCTTGTGCTTAAAAAATAGCCATTTGTTGCCTTCTGCATTAGAATTGGGTGTTACTACATTTTACTAAAAAAATCTTATGTCACTGGATATTACCCTTGAAGTTGCTTCTGCAGGATGTTTCATGTTGAAATTCTTAATTTCCAAGTCTTAGAGTTTTAAAATCATGTCAAATTCGACAAGATTTCACTAAGGGGTTTACATACTTTCATCCTGTCGCATGGCCCTGAAGCCCTAATTTGGCTAAGTCTAAAACCCTGAAAACCCTAAAAATGGCTAAGTCTGAAATCTGGTGGAACCATAAAATTCTAGAATCTGCATATGAAATCCTATGGATCTAGAACCTATCTCAAACATCCTGAAAGTATATTTAAAAATATTTAAAGTATAATACTTAAATATATTTTTAAATATACTTTCACCCTAGCCAATTCAAAATCTAGCACTAAAAATGACCCCAATTGCAAAAGGCACTAAAAACAGCCTCTACCGACCTTTGCGCTAAAAACCCACTATGTAGACTTGCGCTGAAATCGCCTTCCACTAACTTAAGTTGCACGAGTTGGTTGGTGCTAAAACCCACGCTAGTCAGTTACATTGAAAATCCCCGTCAACTAAGCCTTTTATGTTTTGCTCTAAAAATTGACCTTACCGACTTGCGCTACAATCTGCCCCGATTGACCTTTTAAGATGCTATTAGTCAGTCTGAGCCTAAACTTGCGCAAGTCGGTGGCTCCCAAAAGTAGCGCAAAATCATTTTGCACTAAAAATGAACCTCTCTGACCTATGCTAGAATTGCATTGCACTGACTTTTAGTCGATAGACCCCAAAATCCCGGCTAGGTCGGTAAACCCGAAAATCAGCGCTCTTTGGTATTTTTGCCCAAAAATTGAGTTTTTCAAGGTACAATTTAGATTTTCTTCATGGATTTGAATTGTATATCTATTTTTCACGTCATGATGAACATTTTATCAAGTTTGTGTAGATTTTTAGCATATTTTACGGTAATTAATACCACTGCACATGAAAAATCTGTGACCCCCAAAAATTTTGTTTTTTAGAGAAAATGGTAGAAAAACATGAAATAAAAGTCTGCAAATGGATTCTATTGAGTCCAAAAACTTCCCTAATCATCATATTGGCCAAATGGGTACTCAAAATGATGAAAAATGTAGAAAATTATGTGAAAATCACTAGATTTAAGAGGTTGTTTGTAAGAAAGTCACATTGACAATGGGCTATTTTTTACTGATCCATGACTGCAAATAGACATGTTTTTATCCAAATTGATGAAAAATGACTTGTTTATGATAAAATAGATGCTTGGTCTTGTTTATTGTAGGTCTAAGAGCACAAAGGAGCCAACTAGAGTCATCTTGGAAGGATGAACATACAGAGGTGCCCTGTTGATCCAGAGATGCAGAATCAACATTCTATCAACCAAATTGTTGTTGCACATGCAAAAGGAAGTCAGTATAATGTCCAAGATGATAAAGATGAGTCTCAGGAGCTTAAATACATAGAAGATCATGTCAAATCACTATTGTTCCTGCAGATCCAATCCAATGTCTAAGTGATCCAGTCTGGGCGTCGAAACTCCTAGCTATTTTATCAGAATTTAAAATTCTTGGACTCATTGGGAAGATAAACTAATTATCTAGTTTGAGCTACCTGGTTGCTAAGGCTTAACACCAAGAAACCAAGAAGTTTTGATCCCCCATTACACTCTGAAGGCCTCTGAAAATGCAATTTGCTATGATGTAGAAAATACCAAAAATTATATTTTTGATATTTTCCCAAAAATACCACTAAAATGACCATGGACTGGATCACCAAGACATGCATACAACTGTTCCATCAGTCCAGTCATTGAGAATCAGTCCAGCAAGCATGCAGTTGGATATATCTTCACTAATAATGTGCCACATACTCCTCTTGGTCCATTCAGCACTTGGATTCCCGTGAATCCACATCAGCTCAAGTTTCCAAGCATCATGTGACTCTATTTTGGCTTTATTAGGCCTTGAAAATTAACTTTTCATCACGTATAACCAAATGGGTATCCATTTTGTCCAGATTCAATGTATTTGCAAGCTATATTTTATTTTTTTCCTATAAGACAAAGTGTAATCTGAGAATTGATATGAGCTATTACAATTGCATTTATTGATGTAATCTAGACCGTCGGTGTTGAGTTAATCTCCACCATTCATTTGAAAACTCGGTATGCTACTTTTCTATATAAAGGGCTACCATTTCCACTTGTTGTAAGAGAGAATTTGATGCCGAATTGTTGACACTACACCATTTGAAGTAATACAAAGCAAGTTTCTGTAGTGATTCTAAGAATTTGTGTATTGTGTTCCTTATTTGGTTTTCATGGTTCGCTTCTTGCTCACCCATAGTTAGTTAGTTGTGCTTTTATAATGTTCATGGTTTGCTAAAAGTATATCATGAATACTCTAAGTCCATATTTTTAGTTATTTGTTGATGCTAGATATCTGTACAAAGTTAGTCTGGACTTATTAGTTGTGCTTAGTTCAATTGCATTTAACAAGTTAAATTGTGACGTTTATTGGGTACTTAACAAATGAATGTAATCTAAAAATCTTTTGATTTCCATTGAAGATAGCATCATTTTCTATAGTGCTATAACACCCATTTCAGTTTGGTAACTCAGAAAATTGGTTAAGTTTCAAAGTATTTGTCTACTTAAAGTAGCCCATACATTGTGAATGTCACTTAGGATTTCTCTAAAACCCTAACCTTTTTGGATTTTCTTTAAAAAACATCATTAGATTAGGAATTTCAATAGCATTTTACATTGTTTTATCAGCTGAAAACCTTAAAAGGGTTTATGTGTAATTGCTGTCCCAACTTGAAAATCTGCAAATTGCATGTAAGACCCCTTGTAGATAGAGCTAGAACATACCAACTGAGAGATTCCAAGCAAGCTAAGACATAGCTTTATTATCCTTGGAGTAGTCTTACCTAGGGTAAGATACTTTTCAAGACAGGTGTGAAACCAGTAATCACACCTGTGTTGTTGTGTGCTAAAACCACCATCAACAGAATTGGTGCTAGAAGGAGGGTTAGATAAACATTTTATGTAGGTTTTCAATTTACTGGTTCACTACACATGATTAAATGAAATGAATGTACAGAAAACTCTGATCCACTGGGTACACATAAGGGTTTCAGTCATGAAATCCCTTCATTCTTCAGAGCACCATCACAGCAGTCATATCATGAGGAGAACTTCCAAGTTGATATCCCACTTTTCAAAAAAGTGTTAGATAGGCAAATAAGAGCAAAGTATACTTCATTTACATTGCTTGATTTTAGTTCGCCTCAGGTCTACATTGTACATCCCAGAGAGCTAAATGACAAAATAGATTGTTTGACCTTCGTGCAAAGGTTAGATTTACATTTAAAAGGATTTCTCCCTATCTTTGAGATTTACAAGCCTAAAGTGGCAAATAGGCATAACAGACATATTCATATTCAAAGCAAGACCTCACAAGGAGTTGCAAAATGGATGGATGCATGTGCATGTGATCATGTCTCAGTTAAGAACATACAAAGAGCTGAGGTTGCTGAGGCTATAAATCAACCATTCATAGTTGATTATAGTAAAGAGGGCAGTCTGCATATGGAAAAAATTCAAGTTGTTCATCAAAGCACATATCTAGCTGATGATGGTAGTCAATGCTTGTGATCTGTAGATCACCCAACTAAAGAATATACAATCTCAGACTGGTTAGAACCTAGTTTTCATCTATTGGACTTTGAAAATATAGTCCCAGCATGGTTGAAGCCTAATTCTCAGTCACAAGACAATAAACAGAGCAATACACAAGATCATATTTCTGTTGCTAAGAATATTGACAAGATAAATGATAAATCAGACTTGATGAGCATTCATGTTGAGGATGCAGATCAGCAATCACATGCTTCAAAAATATCAAGTTCTAAGACTAAATTTGTTGATGTAGAGGTGGAGAACAATAGTTCATTTCAGACTGCTAATAGTTCAGAGTTAGAACAGCAGGTTGTTCAAATCAGAAATATGCAAGAACAAGAAGAAATCAGTCCTCTAGATAAAGAACAGTCACGAACAACAACGCAGGAAGTCATTCCAGTCAACATATTTGAGCCATGATCATATTATCCACAGAATAATTATCAAGTTCTTGACTGTATCAGCCTAGTAAATCATCATGATCAGCCATATCACGCTGATATAATTGCTGCAGAAGGGTCTCAAGCTAAGTCAAATGAAGAAAAGCAAGAAAATGCACCACTCCAAGATAACATTAAGATCATAAATCTAGCTATGCAAGAAGAAAGGGACCTTGTTGCTGAAGCAGAAAATGAATGTGCAGTCCAAATAGGAAGGTTGTTGATTAATACAGAAGAAGTTTTCTCATAACATGTGACTAATTTTGATGAGGACAATTCAAGTTTATCACATGTTCATCAAGTTGATCATGTTCATACTTGTATAAAAGAAGATCTTCACATGGTTGATGTTGGCCTAGTAATGATAGATGAGAGCAATAGTATGCAATCCAAGAATGAAAATCAAATTGTCTTACAAAGTGATGGCTTGAAAACTTTTTCATGTCAATCACTTGATCACATCATTGAGTTGATATCAACAATGAGCAAGGATATGGTGCTACATGGGAATTCACCACACATGTCAGATTTTGCTTTAGCCACTTTATGCAAAGTTCATCCAGATGATCCACATTTTGAAGAAGGTTGCCCAGACTTTCTGTTGCTTGGGAATTTGTTGCAGTATTCAATGCTCCAAAATAGGATATGGCTAACCACAAGCTAAAACCCCCTGAAGATGAGAAGGTATTTGGTACAATGTAGCAAGGTGTTGAACTCACGTCTCTGATCAACAGTACTACAAATCAAGTTGTATCTTTCCTTTCTCTGCTCAGTTCCAATTATAAATTTGATTATGGTGATTTAGGTAAGACAGCTTGCATTTGGATTGATCATGGCCCTAATGAACTCCCCCAATTGTTGATCCTACATAATGGGTACTCTGAACATGGACCTAGCATGCCTCTACCTCACTTTTCAGAGTACAAAGATGAATTTGCCATACTTAGGACACTGACATGTGCCTTGTTACTTCTGCATTTCCTGAGAAATAAGTCACGAGGTAGTGTAAATACTTGTTGTCTAAGATCTTTGTACCAAGTCTTGCTTGTTTCTAGTTAGGTTTTAGTTAGTTTCTTGTTGTTTAGTTTAGTTTCTGCTTTTTGCTTTTCCTTAGTTGATAGTAGTTAGTTGTTATTTATGTTTTCTATTTGCTTTGGTTAGAGTAGTTTGCTTTGCTTTGGTTAGAGTAGTTTGCTTTGCTTTTCGCTTCTGCGCTTGCTTTGCTTAGGTTCTCCATTTCTCAAATGTGGTGGCAATTGTGCAGACCTGCAAATGCTTCCTTATTGGGCAAATAATCTGTAGTCTTTCTTTGAGAAGCCAAGGTTTTCACTTAGGTCTTCCTGTGGGTTCCACTATTATACGAGGGAGTATGATTTTGTTCATTGGAAAGGAGTCGTTATTTGGTGTAGCTGAAGTATTTTCTAACCATATATCTCTCACATTTTAAACAATCCTGAGGTAGCTAAGTGAGTCTGGGTGATCTTGTGTTAAGTGAAAAATTTTAGATTCCTATTTTACCACCCACAGTAGTACTATGGGTCTAGATGAGAGTGGCAGATGGTACTAAGTACTGCTAGCCTATTGGGTAAAAATAAAAGGTGTTTTTCAACACCAGACCCACTACAAATAATGAATATGAAGATTATTGTTTAAAGACTCTCACATGAAGTTTGTTATCTGAAGATTATTAGCATCAAAGATCATCAAAGGCATTATCAAGAAAGAATATCATTGCAGAAGAGTTGTTATTGGAAGAATCATCATTCACTTCTATCAAGACTCATCACATCTCAACATCAGAGCATTCTCTTGGTGGTAAAATAATCCCAACTTCATAGCTTAGCACAAAGTATCTTGGATGAACTTTGTTGCCAAGGGATGGGAATGATTACAATTGCACACTCAGGTTTTCAGGATATGGATGGTTGCATTGGTTAGTGGTCTTTGATTCTTTGATAAGGTATCATGTTTTCTCGTCTAATGTGTGGGAAACACAGAGATTCTAGGTTCGAACTAACGTTTATCTTAGAAATGCTCTAGAGTATTTCCCAGTAGAGTTGCCATTTGTTGTGCTTTGCACACACGCCCCATTTTGCCAAATGGAGACCCCTTCTTTTGTTTTAGCTTGGAATCTTAGTCTTTCTTGATTATGATGATGAGAAAGTGAATTTGTGCTTAGAGTGCATGATTTGTTCCAGATTTGTTTGGAGTGATTCGATGTCTTTCATGATTGATTTGAAAGTGTCTTGAGTGGTCTTGTGCTTAAAAAATAGCCATTTGTTGCCTTCTACATTGGAATTGGGTGTTACTGCATTTTGCTCAAAAATACTATGTCACTGGATATTACCCTTGAAATTACTTCTGTGGAATGTTTCATGTTGAAATTCCTAGTTTCCAGGTCTTAGAGTTGCAATATCATGTAAAATTCTACAAGATTTCACTAAGGGGTTTACACAATTTCATCCCATCACATGGTCCTAAAGCCCTGATTTGGCTAAGTCTGAAACCCTGAAAACCCTAAAAAATGGCTAAGTCTGAAACCCTGAAAACCCTAAAAAATTGCTAAGTCTTAAATCTGGTGGAACCACAAAATTCTAAAATCTGCATATGAAATCCTATGGATCTAGAACATATCTCAAACATCATGAAAGTATATTTAAAAATATTTAAAGTATAAGAAATTCCATATCTAAACTTATACTTAAATATATTTTTAAATATACTTTCACCCTGGTCAATTCAAAATCTAGCGCTAAAAATGACCCCAACTGCAAAAAGTGCTAAAAATAGCCTCTACCAACCTTTGCGCTAAAAACCAACTTCACAGAATTGTGCTGAAATGGCCTTCCACCGACTTAAGTCGCACAGGTCAGTCAGTTCTAAAACTCATGCTAGTCAGTTGCATTGAAAATTCCCACCGACTAAGCCTTTTATGTTTTGTGCTAAAAATTGACCTTACCGACTTGCGCTACAATCCTCCCCGATCGACCTTATGAGATGTTATTAGTCGGTCCGAGCCCAAACTCATGCAAGTTGGTGGTACCCAAAAGTAGTGCAAAAGCATTTTGCTCTAAAAATGAACCTCTCCGACCTGCGCTAGAATTGCATTGCACCAACTTTTAGTCGGTAGACCCCAAAATATCCGCTAGGTCGGTAAACCCCAAAATCAGCGCTCTTTGGTATTTTGGCCCAAAATTTGAGCTTTTCAAGGTACAACTTGGATTTTCTTGATGGATTTGAATTGCATATCTATTTTTCACATCATGATGAACATTTTATCAAGTTTGTGTGGATTTTTGGCATGTTTTACGATAATTAATGCCACTACACATGAAAAGTTCGTGACCCCCACAAATCTTGCTTTTTATTAAAAAATAGGAGAAAAACATGAAATAAAAGTCTGCAAATGGATTCTATTGAGCCCAAAAACTTCCCTAATCATCATATTGGCCAAATGGGTACTCAAAAATGATGGAAAATGCAGAAAATCATGTGAAAATTAGTAGATTTAAGAGGTTGTTTATAAGAAGGTGGCATTGACAATGGGTTGTTTTTGACTAATCCATGACTACAAATGGACATGTTTTGATCCAAATTGATGAAAAATGACTTGTTTATGATGAAATTGATGCTTGGTCTTGTTTATTGTAGGTCTAAGAGTACAAAGGAGCCAACTAGAGTCATCTTAGAAGGATAAACATACAGAGGTAACCTACTGATCCAGAGATGCAGAATCGACATTCTATCAACTAAATTGTTGTTGCACATGCAAAAGGAAGTCAGTATAATGTCCAAGATGATAAAGATGAGTCTTAGGAGCTTAAAGACATAGAAGATCATGCCAAATCACTGTTGTTCCTGCAGATCTAGTCCAATGTCTAAGTGATCCATTCTGGAGGTCGTAACTCCTAGCTATTTTATCAAAATTTAAACTTCTTAGACTCGTTGGAAAGATAAACTAATTATCTAGTTTGAGCTACCTAGCTGCTAAGGCTTAAAACCAAGAAATTGAGAAGTTTTGGGCCCCCATTGCTCTCCGAAGGCCTCCGAAAATGTAATTTGCTACGATGTAGAAAATACCAAAAATTATATTTTTGATATTTTCTCAAAAATACCACTCAAATGACCATAGACTGGATCACCAAGACATGCATACAGTTGTTCCAGTAGTCTAGTCATCGAGAATCAGTCCAGCAAGCATCCAGTTGGATATATCTTCACTAATAATGTACCGCATACTCCTCTTGGTCCATTTAGCACTTGGAATCCTATGAATCCACATTAGCTCAAGTTTTCAAGCATCATGTGACTCTATTTTGGCTTTATTAGGCCTTGAAAATTAACTTTTCATCATGTCTAACCAAATGGGTATCCATTTTGTCCAGATTCAAATGTATTTGCAAGCTGTATTTGAGAATTGATATGAGTTGTTACAATTGCATCTATTGATGTAATTTGGACCGTCGGTGTTGAGTTAATCTCCACTATTCATTTGAAAACTCGGTATGCTATTTTTCTATAGAAAGGGTTGTCATTTCCACTTGTTGTAAGAGAGAATTTAATGTCGAATTGTTGACACTACACCATTTGAAGTAATACAAAGCAAGTTTCTGCAGTGATTTTGAGAATTTGTGTATTGTGTTCTTTATTTGGTTTTCATGGTTCGCTTCTTGCTCTCCCACAGTTAGTTAGTTGTGATTTTATAATGTTCATGGTTTGCTAAAAGTATCTGATGAATACTCTAAGTCCATACTTTTAGTTATTTGCTGACGGTAGATAGCTGTGCAAAGTTAGTCTAGACTTATCAGTTGTGCTTAATTCAATTGCATTTCACAAGTTAAATTGCGTCATTTATTGGGTACTTAACAAATGAATGTAATCTAAAAATCTTTTGATCTCCATTGAAGATAGCATCATTTTCTGTAGTGCTGTAACACCCATTTCAAATTGGTAACTCAAAAAATTGGTTAAGTTTCAGAGTATTTGTCTATAAAGTAACCCATACATTGTGAATGTCACTTAGGATTTCTCTAAAACCCTAACCTTTTTGCATTTTCTTTAAAAAATATTGTTAGATTAGGAATTTTAGCAGCATTTTACATTGTTATATCAGCTAAAAACCATAAAAGGGATTATGTGTATTTGCTATCCCAACTTGAAAATCTGTAGATTTTATATAAGACCCTTTGTAGACACAGCTAGAACATACCAACTAAGAGATTCCAAGAAAGCTAAGACCTAGATATATTATCCTTAGAGTAGTCTTACCTAGGGTAAGATACTTTTCAAGAGAGGTGTGAAACTAGCAATCACACCTACGTTGTCGTGTGCTAAAACCACCATCAACAATACCATTTCGAAGGTTTTGGAATTTGGCTTTACACCTGCCAATTGCATTTGCTTGAAAGTTTCTAAAGCCTTATCAAAAAATCCATTTTGTTCATATCTTGTAATCATTGCATTCCATGAGGTGACATTTCTTTATGGCATCATGCCAAATAGTTCACGTGCCTTGTCTATGCTTCCACACTTTGCATACATGTCTATAAGGGCAGCTACAATTACAGCATGTGACAAATTTCCTATATCCGTTATGCTTTGATGGATGTCCATACACTATTCCAAACATCCTATTTTGGTGTACATATAGGGAGGATGTTGGCAAATGTTGTGGAATTTTGGTATTTTGACCTCTAATCATGGTTGTCACAGTCAAGACAACAATGGATTAGTCCATTATCTATTTGTATTTTTCCTAGAAAACCTTATGAAATATGGGCTCTAGTCAAGTAGAATGAATAACAGACATCTCTGAATGTTATTCACACATGTGTAGGCATAGATTAAGGTTTTAGGCATTGAAACGTGTCCACCGGTGGAAATATGTGGTCATATTGTGCTTGAGTCATTTATAGAATTTTATCATATTGATGGGAACACATTGAAGATAGAAGCATTAAATGATCATTTATGTTTATTCTGTAACTTTAAGGAGTTGCTTATTATGTTTCCTTCTTTGTTAGACAATTTTACTTCACTTCTTCATGATTATCAAAGCTTGCATCCTTCATCTATGAAGAGTGATTGTGAACTGTGCATGTCTCTAATGAACTATTACCATTGAGACACCTTATTTGCTTGATATACCTATAGATGAAGAAATAGTTCTTTGTGATTTGATATTTTTTATTCTTCTTCATATTCCATTTTTCATAGTAAGCCTAATGGCGATCATATGGATAGTGGTGAGTACATACATACTAATGATCTAGACCTTGTGATTCACCTTGTAGGACATGCATTGATGACATAATCTTACCTCCTACTAATGACATTCTTGTATTTTATAATGATACTCCTCTCACATGCCATGATGATATTATTCCTTATGTACCATCTTCCAAGATTAGAGATATGCATGTTTTTTTAGTACTACATATTTATGATTATTTCCCTAGTGTTGAAAATTGTGTTTATTACCTACTTCATATTCTTCATATATATCATGATGATTCTCTAAATGTGCTACCTCACATTATACATGATGATGATAAGCCTCATCATTATTATTCTATTACTACACATGATTGCTTATACTTTTATGATGATACATTAGCAACTTATCATATTAGAAGTCTTAGCGAGGAGTTATTATGTAATGCTTATGATGGATTTATGGATGGATTACATTTTGATCTCATGATCTTTGTCCTTCATATTTCATCTTTACATTGTCTTATCTTGTCTTTTCTACTTAATTATGTTTTTTCTTTGGTCCTTTCTCTTAATCCTTTACATCTTATATTTTAATCCTTGGTTTTGTATCCAATGATTCTAATGGCTCTTTGCTTTACATATGTTCTTACACTATTTGATCTAACTTCTTAAAGCATTATCCAATATACTCACATTGAGTGAGGTTATAGCTTCTTATAACATTCATGGTCTATCATTATATTAAGCATCTTGTTTATGGTCCATCTCTTATCATTATTTCTACCTAGCTATTATGAGCATTTACGATCAAATATTGACATATTTTTCTATTTTAGAGAATTTACATCATTGATCCTACATTTTTCTATCTTATATACCATGCCTTATGATATTACATTGGTATATCTTAAATATCATGATCTCATATTATTCTATCTTGTCTTATAATCTCATCTTTTAATGTGTACTTTATAGAGTATACATGTTATCATCCAACACTTTTTTATTTTATTTTGAGAGTTTAGTATTGATCCTTATTGGTTATATCATTCTTTGATCTTATGTCCATATTGGGAGACATCATGCTACCTCCCCTTATCTATTTGATCTATCATTGATCTATCATTGAGCTATCATTGAGCTATCATTGATCTATCATGGACACTAGGGTTAATCACACAAATAGGTTAATCACCATGTAATTAGCATGAAATTATGTAAATGCAATATATTTTGACCTCTAATCATGGTTTTCACAGTCAATACAACAATGGATCAGTCCTTTATCTCTTTGTATCTTGCCTAGAAAACCTTATGAAATATGGGCTCTAGTCAAGTAGAATGAATAACATACATCTTTGAATGTTGTTCACACATGTGCAAATATAGATTAAGGTTTTAGGCATTGAAACATGTCCTCCACTGGTGGCAATGTATCCATAAACTAGTCATGAACTTGGTGATATTATAGGAGATGCTTAGAGGTACTACAAGTAGCTAGAATTAATTAGGTGTTTGTCATACAAAGATCAAAGATAACCCTAGGTTGACTATCATGTATCAAAGGCATTATTGTCTTCCTAGAGGATACTTATACTCTGGCGTTACAAATGTGAAGTCTACAAGTAGGGAGTGTAGAAGAGAGAAAGAAGAGGACTGTCATAATGAAGAGACAATTGTGTTGGTAATCAAAGAGTAGAAATCCTAAATTAAGAAGGGAATACAACCCCATCAAGTCAATCATGTCATTCCCACATAAAGACAACCCTAGCAAGGCCAATAGACCAACTATGACATAGTACACTTATGGAAAAGCATGCAATCATGAATTAGCATGCAATATATGGACAACCATATATTTGTGTGATGAGCAAAGCTTCCATTTGGGGGGATCTAGAAATTAAAAAACTAGTCATATGATTGCTAGGATAGTCATCAAGGTCCTAAGAGTATTTACTAATCATCATACCGCTATTCACATTTGGTGTAGTCACGGTAGGAGGGTTCATAGAATGAACTATCTGGACCATGCAGCAAGAGTAAACACAACAGAAACAACTCAAAGAAATAAAGAAAATGTAGATTCAGTTATTCATTATATCATATAATTCAAATAGAGATCGGATGGCAACATGTGGGCTTACAATTAGGGCTCACAGGCCTGATTACATACATGCGCAAGATAAGGCTTTGAAGCTTCCTTCGCACAAAATCTAAATTATCAGCTATCACAATATCATGAACTACTTTCCTAAGGATTTATTACATATTTATATATCATTTTTGGACCAATAGATTCCTCCGCGTTGGCCAAGGAAGGTCACAAACTTCAATGAAGAGTTGTAACATGTACACAGATAGGTCAGACCTAATGTATAGAACACTTCCTCAAATGAATGGAATAACATGTGGACCCTTGGGGAAGGTCAGCCACGAACCATAGAATATTAAATGATGTGTCAGTGAGATCTGCAAGTCAAGGAATGATCCACAAGCCTTCTCCTTCAGTTGGTTATCAGGAACTATTAGGATGCTCTACTCTAAGAAAATAGTCAACTTCTGATAGCGATATCTTTTTGGTAACTGATCCAAATGCTCTAAATTCTTGATATGATGTAGATGAATGAATGTAGATGCTAAGTCCAGATCCATAAGATGTGAAATACCAAAACTAGACCACAAGCTGAGAACTGCTACTGACTGAAATGCCTGAACTAAACTAGAAAATGAAAGAATTGAAATGCAACCAAACTGAAATGCAAATGTTTTTTGGTCGATGCAAGATTTCTCTTGAACTAGGGATGCTCCTGCATCAGACATCTGAGGTTATTGAAAAAGTGAGTCCCTCACTTTTCTAGGGCTAGGGGAGAACCAAGATGATACACCTCAGCTTGAGAAATCCAAGATGAATCTTCTTTCAGTCTACCTTTCCACTTCACAAGGTATTCTTTGTATTGTCTTCCTCTAGTGCTGCATCTAATTCTACTATCCAAAATGTCATCAATCTATTCTAGTGCTTGTTGTGGTAACTGCTTCTTCAAGTCTTCTTCTATGTTGTCACTAAACTCTACTTCATGATATTGATAAATATCTGCAATGTTGAAAATAGGTGAAATACCCAATGTCTCTAGAAACTCCACGTCATATGCATTTCCTGAATCAAATTTCCTAAGTATCCTACAAGGTACAAACTTCTTCATCTTCAACTTGTTATATGTCCCAACTGGAAATCTTTCTTTTCTCAAGTACACCATTACTTCATTTCCAACTTCAAATTCCTTATGTATTCTCTTCTCATCTGCTTTCTCTTTGTACTTACTGTTCATGTCCTCCAAATGATTCTTCACCTAATTATGCACTATCTTCATATGATCTGCAAATTCTTCTGCTTCTGTACTCCTCTTTTCTTCTGTACCGATATCTCTTAATTCTTCAACTCCTCTAGGGTTCACTCTAGTAACAATCTCAAAAGGTGTTCTCCCAGCACTCCTATTCACCAAATTATTGTATGCAAACTCTGCTTGTGAAAGAATCAAGTCCCAACTTTTGACTTTGTCTCCAACCAAACATCTCAACAAGTTTCGCAAACGCCTATTCACTACCTCTGTCTATCCATCTGTCTATGGATGAAAAGTAGAACCAAACTTCAAATCTATCTTCATCTTCTTCCAAAGTGTCTTCCAAAAGTAACCAACAAACTTTGTGTCTCTGTCTGAAACTATACTTTTAGGTAATCCATGCAATCTCAAAATCTCCTTGAAAAATAGGTCAGCTACATGCACTGCATCAGTTGTTTTCTTACAAGGTATGAAATGAGCCATCTTTGAAATTCTATCAACCACTAGAAATAGTGAATAATGTCCTCTCTGTGTATTAGGCAATTCCATTACAAAATCCATGCTTATGTCTTCCCAAGGTCTCTCCGATACTATCAAAGGTTTATACAATCCAATGTTCTGACTACTCCCTTTTGCAACTTGACAAACTCTACAACTCTGCACAAATCTCTGAACATCCTTATGTATCTGAGGCTAAAAGTAATTTTCACTTGCCAAAGCTACTATCTTATCAATGCCAAAATGTCTTGCCAATCCACCACTGTGCTTCTCCTTAATCAAGTTATCTCTCATTAAACTTCTAGGTATTCATAATTGACTTCCTTTGAACACATATCTTCTTGAATGAAATAGTCCAACCACTTACTTTTGTCTATCACAATAGGTTCCTTACATGCTTTCCAAGGTTCTGCAAAATTAGTGTCTCCCTCATACATATTCTTCAATTCATCAAAACCCAACACTTCAACTCTCATCTCTGTCAACAAGTTTCTTCTTCTACTCAATGTATCAGCAACTCTGTTTGATTTACCACTCCTATGCTTCAACACAAAAGTATAACTCTGCATGAACTCTACCCACCTCATATGTCTCTGATTCAACTTACCTTGACTATTCAAATATTGCAAAGCTTGATGATCTATATACAACACAAACTCCTTAGGCAACAAGTAATGTCACCATTTCTTCAAGGCTTGAATTATGGCATAGAACACTTGATCATAAACTGAATATATTTTCCTTGCATCATTCAACTTTTCACTGAAATAAGCTACATGTCTACCTTCTTGACTTAACACTACTCCAATTACATTTCCACTTGCATCATAATCAACTTGAAATACCTTATTGAAATCCGGTAATGCCAAAATAGGTTGCTCTATTACTTTCTGCTTCAACAACTCAAAACTTTTATCTGCTCCTAATGTCCACTTGAAATCTTTTTTGTCACCTCTCATTGTCTCTGTCATAGGGTTACAAACTAAACTAAAATTTATGATGAACTTTCGGTAGAAACTAGCCAAACCATGAAATGATCTAACCTCTCCAATCTCTCCCGTGTAGGCCATTCAATAATTGCTTTCACTTTCTCAGGGTCCATTTTCAATCCTTCTGCAAAAATCACAAATCCCAGATGTTTATCAGCAATTTCTCCTCTCTCAAGCTCTACAAAACTTATCTAATATGCAACAAATGTTCCTCTTTTGTCTTACTGAAAATTAGAATATCATCCAAGTATGCAATCACAAACTTACCCAAGAATTTCTTCAAGACTTTATTCATCAACCTCATGAAAGTACTCGGTGCATTTGTCAATCCAAAAGGCATCACTAACCACTCATACAATCCTTCATTTGTCTTAAAAGTAGTCTTCCATTCATCACTTTCTCTAATTCTGATCTGATGGTATCCACTCTTCAAGTTTATCTTTGTGAAATATCTTGGTCCACTCAAACAATCCATGATATCATCCATCCTAGGTAAAGGAAATCTATACTTAACTATGATCTTGTTTATTGCTCTGGAGTTAGTACACATTCTCCATTCTCCATCCTTCTTAGGTGTCAGCACTACAAGTACTACACAAGGACTCAAACTTTCTCTGATCAAACATTTCCTCAACAACTCGTGTATCTATCTATTTAGTTCTTCATTCTCTATCGATGTCATCCAGTGTGTTGCTTTGTTAGGTAAACTTGCTCCTAGGATAAGATCCATGTGATGACTGATACTCCTTATAAGTGGTAATCCTTCAGGTACATTATATGATATGATGTCTTCAAACTCTATCAGCAACTCTCTTATCTCCTCCGGTTTAGTCTCTCTCTTAATATTTTAGGCTTCTTAGGAATCAAGGCATAACACATACTTTCCTGTTTCAAACCATCCAAAAATTTCCTTCCATCTACCAAATAGATTATAGCATTCCCACATACCACATCTTTAGGATCATCTTCTAAAGGAATCAAAGTAATTATTTTCCCATTTGTTGTTATAGTATATGTATTCTTTCTCCCATCATGCATAGCTTTTCTATCATATTGCCAAGGTCTACCCAACAAGATATGACAAACATCCATAGGCTAATATCACACAAGACTTCATCATGATAAGATCCAATATGAAATTTCACCAAACATTGTTCACTCACCAGAACCTTATGATCATCCTAAATCCATGCTATCTAATAGGGCTTAGGGTGTTTCAATCTTTCCAACTTCAGCTTAGTCACCATCTCCTCTAAAACTAGGTTATCTGAACTACCACTATCAATTACAACTTTACAACACTTACCTCCTAATTTGCATTTAGTTCTGAATAGACTTTTCCTCTGTGACAGTTCCTCATTTGTCTCTACTTGAAATAGTTCTCTCCTCATCACGAATGATTCTCCTTTCTCTGTATTTCCAACTAAACAAGGTGATTCAATAGGTTCTTCTTCAACATAGGCTGCTCTCCCACTATTCTCTATCTTCTTGCTTGTACTACCCTGATTACATTCAAATGCTCTATGTCCTTCACCTCCACACTTGAAACAAGTACCTCTGAATGTCTTCTTATCAAATCCACTTCCTTCTCTTCTGTATCCTTCATTCTAGTATGCACTGGTGTTTCCTCTCTGGTAAAAAATTTTGTCATCTCTTCGGTAAGCATTGTTATCTCTATCATCCTTTCTAACTAGGCTGCAAACTTGTTCTACTCCACAAATGATCTATCATATCCAGAAAATGACCATCCTCTAAAATTTACCTCCTCTATCTCTATGTCTTTGATCATGCTTCTTATTCATCTTTTCTTCAACTTTCAAGGCAAATTGATATCCTTCTTCCAAAGATTTCATCCTTACCAAACTTCGTTCTTCTTGAATGTTCAATCTCAATCCATTGATATATCTTGCCACTTTCTCCTTACTTGCTTCACTATGTCCTATTCATATAATCATCTTATGAAATTCTTCAATGTATTCCCTCACAGATTTCTCCTTTTGTCTTAGGTTTTGCAATCTTTTCAACAATTCCAACTCATAGTCAGCAGGTATGAACTAATTTTTCAACTTTGTCACCATTCGGTCCCACTTTGTAATCTTTTCTTTTCCTCTTTTGTTTCTTTCCACCTAAACTTCTTTCCACCATATAGCAACATGTCCTTTCAACTTTGTCTTTGCAAATTTCACCTTCTCCAGATCTTCAATCTCCTCATATTCAAAGTATTCTTCTATGTCATTTATCCAGTCAAACAACTTTTCTAGATTCAAATTACCAGTATAGTTCAGCACATCAACTCTAGGTCTCTTTCCAAATCTGATTCTTCTTCTTTATTACCTTCTAGGGTTTCGCCAGTTTGTTCAGCAGATTGAAATTCTTCCTCATCTTCACTTTCAATATTAGGTCTTGGTGTCAATCCTCTTCACCTATCTTCTTCAACATCATCCAAATGAATTTGCATTACTCTCATCAATTCCATCATCTCATCCATTCTATTAGCCATTGTACAAATAGGAGGAACTCTTCGTGGTGGCATCTTCCTAGGATCAAGTGCAAACTGCCTCAGGTTCAGCGATCAAGCTACAAGCAACAACTGCCTCTCAATCGACGATCGGTTGTGCACAAGTAACCTGCCTCAAATCGGTGGTCTATTTACAACTAGACCTTATGAAATCCCCTTTGCCAATTCACTCCAAAGAATCAAACTTTCACTCTGATACCACTCGGTGCAGTCACGGTAGGAGGGTTCACAGAATGAACTATCCTGACCATGCAGCAAAAGTAAACATAATGGAAAAAACTCAAAGAAATAAAGCAAATGTGGATTCAATCATTCAGTATATCATAGAATTCAAATAGAGATCAGTCGGCAACATGCGGGCTTACAATTAGGGCTCACGGGCCTAATTACATACATGCGCAAGATAAGGCTTTGAAGCTCCCTTTGCACAAAAATCTGAATTATCAGCTATCACTATATCATGAACTACTTTCCGAAGGATCTATTACATCTTTATATATCATTTCTAGACCAATAGATTCCTCCACGTTGGCCAAGGAAGGTCACAAACTTCAATGAAGAGTTGTAACATGTTCACAGATAGGTCAGACCTAAATGTATAGAACACTTCCTCAAATGAATGGAACAACATGCAGACCCTTGGGAAAGGTTGGCCACGAACCACAAAACATTGAATGATGTGTCAGTGAGATCCACAAGTCAAGGAATGATCCACAAGCCTTCTCCTTTAGCTGGTTATCAGGAACTATTAGGATGCTCTGCTCTAAGAAAACAATCAACTTCTGATAGTGATATCTTTTTGGTAACTGATCCAAATGCTCTGAATTCTTGATATGATGTAGATGAATGAATGTAGATGCTAAGTCCAGATTTGTAAGGTGAAATGCCAAAACCGGACCACAAGCCAAGAACTTCTACTGACTGAACTACTTGAACTGAACTGGAAAATAAAAGAACTAAAATGCAACCAAACTGAAATGCAAATGTTTTTTGGTTGATGCAAGATTTCTCTTGAACCAGGGATGCTCCTGCATTAACATTTTAGCACTGTCAACACATATTAGGATAGTGTTGTCCTAGAAAAATAGAGAAGGCTATTATAAAGATCTTAGAACACTCATTTTATAAATGTATAGTTATATGCAAATGGTAGCAGTCATATGTCAAGCTTAGAATGGTCATATCAACCTAAGGACTACTTGATTGAATCCTCAAGGCTAGGAGTGACATTTTGCATTCCATAGGTCATGGGGATGAACAAACTTTGCTAATGCATTGAGGTGGGTGGGTAAATGCCAGGGAGGTCTCATTTCATAAGCCAAGTTCCCCAGTCGTTCAGGACAGCAGGCTACCAGTAAATTCCCTTAAGATCCCTAAGATGAAAAAATTACCAAACTTTGACGGAACAGTTATCAGAATTTGTGGTAGATGGCAATATTTTATTTAGACCTAAAAGTGCACGTGGGGTCTGGCCATAATAACCTCTCTCAATTTTGGTCAACTCCAATTTGTTTGACCATGCCAAAATCAAGCGCATTCTTGCAAAATGCTTTAGTTTCATGTAGTGGAAAGGTGCTAGGAGTGACATTTTGCATTCCATAGGTCATGGGACTGAGTGTACTTTTCAAACATGTTAGGGTGGATGGTTAAATGCTAATGGAGGTCTCATTTCATGTGCCAAGCGCCCCAGTCATTAGGGATAACAGGCTACCGGCAAAGTCACTTAAGATCCCTAAGACGAAAAAACTGCCAAACTTTAACAGAGCAGTTCTCAAAATTTATGGTATTTGAGAACATTCTATTTGGACCTACAGGTGCACATGGCATCTCCACAATGAATTCTCTTAGTTTTGATCAACTCCAATCCATTTGACTGTGTCGAAATTAAACACATTCTTTGCAAAATGTTTCAGTTTCATGCAGTGGAAAGGTGCTAGGAGTGACATTTTGCATTCCATAGGTTGTGGGGCTGAATGGACTTTGCCAATGCATTGGGGTGGGTGGGTAAATGACATGGGAAGTCTCATTTTATATGCCAAGAACCCCAGTCATTTAGGGTAGCAGGCTACCCGCAAAGTCACTTAAGATCCTTAAAGCAAAAACTGCCAAACTTTGACGGAGTAGTTCTCAGAATTTGTGGCAACTAGGAACATTTTGTTTAGACCTATAGGTGTATGTGGGGTCCATCCACAATAACCTCTCTTAGTTTTAGTCAACTCCAGTCTGTTTGACCGTGCCAAAATCAAATGCATTCTTGCAAAATGCTTCAGTTTCATGTAGCACAATGTTGCCAGGTACCATATTTTTTGTTCTAGTCATCGTGGGGCCGAACTGACTATGCCAACACATTGGGGTGGGTGGGTAAATGTTAGGGGAGGTCTCATTTCATGTGTCAAGCATCCTAGTTGTTCTAGGTTGTAAGCTACCGATAAACTAGAAAGTTGCTAAGACTAAAATTTTGCATTCCACAGGTTGTGGGGTTGAACCAACTATGCCAACATGTCTAGGTGGGTGAGTAAATGCTAGGGGAGGTCTTGTTTCATGCACCAATTGTCTCAGTTGTTCTAGGCTGCAAGCTACCAACAAACTCAAAAGGTGCTAGGAGTGACATTTTGCATTCCATAGCTCATAGGGTCGAACAGACTTCAACAACACATTGGAGTGGGCAGGTAAATGCTAGGGGTGGTCTCATTTTATGTGGCAAGGGTCCCAGTCATTCAAGGTTGTAAGCTACCGACAAAGTCACTTTGTCGATAGCTTGTAGGTGAGAATGACTAGGAACTTGGCACACAAAACAAGACCTTCCTTAACATTTACCTACCCACTCCGACACATTGGTGCAATATGTTCAACCTCACAATGAGCATATCAAAAAATAAGGCACCTGGCAAGGTTGTGTTGCATGAAACTAAAGTATTTTGTAAGAATGCATTTGATTTCAGCATGGTCAAACGGACTAGAGTTCACCAAAACCAAGAGAGGTTATTGTAGAATATCCCCACATGCACCTGTAGGTCTAAACAAAACATTCCCATCTGCCACAAATTCTAAGAACTGCTCTGTCAAAGTTTGGCAATTTTTGCTCTTAAGATCTTAAGTGACTTTGCCTATAGCCTGTTGCCCCGAATGTCTGGGGTGCTTGGCACATAAAACAATACCTCCAATGGCATTTACCCACCCATCCCAACATGTTGGCTAAGTTTGTTCAGCCCCATCACCTATGGAATGCAAAATTTCACTCCTAGCACCTTTCCACTGCATGAAACTGAAGCATTTTGCAAGAATGTGTTTGATTTTGGCACGGTTAAATGGACTAGAGTTGACCAAAACTGAGAGAGTTTATTATGGACAAGCCCCATGTGAACCTGTAGGTCTAGACAGAATTTTCCCAGCTACCATGAATTCTAAGAACTACTCCGTCAAAGTTTGGTAGTTTTTTCATCGTAGGGATCTTAAGGGAATTTGCCAGTAGCCTATTGCCCCAAACAACTGGCGAACTTGGTACACAAAATGAGACCTTCCTTAGCATTTACCCTCCCACCCTGACATGTTGGCAAAGTCCTTTCAGCCCCACGACCTATGGAATGCAAAATGTTATTCCTAGCACCTTCTGACTTTGTTGGCAGCTTGCATCTCGGAATGACTGAGACACTTAGCACATGAAATGAGACCTCCCCTAGCATTTACCCACCTACCTAGACGTGTTGGCAAAATCATTTTTCCCCCAAGACCTGTGGAATACAAAATTTTAGTGTTAACAACTTTCTACTTTGTCAGTAGCTTACATCCCAGAACGACTAGGACGCTTAGCACACGAAATGAGACATCCCCTAGCATTTACCCGCCCAACCTGACATGTTGGTGAAGTCCTATGGAATGTAAAATTTCACTCCTAACTCCTTTCCATTGCATGAAACTGAAGCATTTTAGAACAATGGGTTCCTTGCCACGGTAGGTAAATGAAATTGATTTAGCAAAAATTGAGCTAGGTGTTTGTAGGTGGACCTAACATTCACCTATACATGTAAAGAAGATGTTCCTAGCTGTCATAGTTTGATGGAATAGTCGATCCAAAGTTTGTCAAGTTTCTTTTCTTAGGGCTCATGAGAGATTGTTTGCATTCTATATAGCCAAGAATGACCATGAGGCTTAGCCACTGAAAAGACATCCCCCCTAGTATTTACCTACCCACTCGGATGTGTCGGTGCCATCTGTTTGGCCCCAAGAGATGCCTATCCTAAAAATTTAGTCATAATACCTTTCTGGTAGTTGGAAATTTAGTACTATAAAGGTGTTCTCACTTGATCCACTGTCTTGTAGGGCATCAATTGAGGTTTCCCTTACCGCTGCTATCAATTGTTTATCACTAACACTCATTATGAAATAGTAACATCATTAAAATGAATTAGAACTCATAGTAACATCCTTAAAACTCATTATGAAATAGAAAGTAAAGGACATATCATCATGAAATAATCATGAAAACCTACCTTACTTTCCTTCCAAAGGCAACTTCAAAAGGATTATGCCTATGTCCATCATACTAAAATCCTAAATGCAAATGTAATTACACTATTTAGCTAAAATGAGTAGCTAAAATATCCAAGGTGAAATGAGGATAGTAAAAAAAATAACATACCTTTCTGTCATTCCACTAATTCAATCCAATGAACAATCATGGTCTGCTCTTCTCTTTATTGTGTCGAGTATTGCCTCATGATCAAACTCACGAACCTTCCACAAGGTCATGTTCAATGGTCTACCCCCATATTTGATCAAATGAATGTTTGAAGCCACAACAAGGTTAGAATAATGAAGAATCTTCCTATGTGTGTCAAATTCCTCGAACACCCACACATTAGACTTCTTCAGTGGGCACCTTCTAAGCCATGTTTTAGTAACAACCACTGATCATGTAGGGTACTCAAAGTTTTCTCCATCTATAATAGGGGAATCTAATTTCTTTTTTGCCTCAACACAACAAAAAAAATAATAATTTGTTCCTTCATTGTCTTCAGCTGCAATAACTGCATAAACATGCCTTGCATTGATACATGCATTTAGTTCGATGAATATAACTTCAATAATACAAGAAAAAATACAAAATAAGATGCCATATTAAATTTTATTAAATTTTAATGTTGATACTACCTAGTTGAACTAGATCTGAAACATGGTCAAAATCAACCGACGATTCAATCTCTGTCATTTGTAGTGATGTCAGTAGTCGATACATGTCAATCGGGCTTAGGCCAATCATCAACCCACTACTTTGACTCACAATCATACCAAGCTTCATATGTACATGAAGAACAAAAGCATGCCATATGCCGTGTATGAATACTCCATGAACTTGCATTAGAGCTTCTAAAAGAGTGTAGCTCACTCGATCCTATCAATTTACAACAGTCCTCATATTTTACAATGTTAGTATCATCAACCAACCAAAAATATCTATGAACTGTAGACTTACCTTCATTACCTGGACCCATTGTAGTGTTACACCATTCAACAATAGATCTCGTATCTGTCAACTTTGCATTGTCTTTGTACTTCAACTCTTCTTGTGTCAATGCTCTTTTGATACATGCTCCCGCACCATCATGTTCTCCATTTCCATGCTTAGCCTCACAAAAATTCCACATATATTGAACACCAATTGTCATATGCATCCTTCTCATCCAATAGAACATCTGCACATTCTTAAATTGTGATGCACAATTATCTGACCATATGATATGCTGATGAAATGATATGCTGAGGTGCTGGCCAAATAACGGTAGAACATCTGAAAGCAACCTTGCACAAACTCTGTAGAATGTGTACAATCATCACTAATATAAAAATGATATCCCTCAAGATCTTCCTACCCTCCTCTATACTATCTTCTGCATGAATGAATATTATTTTCACAAATATAGCAACCTGCGTAGAGTTGTATTACTGTGATTGCACCTCATTATGTGGCTGCAGTGTGTAGTTCATTTCAAAGTCAACAACTGAAACGATGGTACCAAGTGGAAACATGTCCTTGCATAACTTGAATTTCATGTCCAACCATCGAGCTCTATGGGTATGCCTTGCATACTTGTACACTATATTGTCATGAAATGTAAACATAAACTAATACACTAGAATCTTTTGAATAACCGAATCACACCTCTTTGCTTCTTTACTATCTTTTGTATTGTAGGCCACTATTTTATACTTGTTGAACTCTACTAGTTCATTTCCAATTGCATGTGTGCTTTCCATGTTCACATATTGGCATATGTTGCAAGCCACCACAATGCTGACATGTGCCATCCAAGCATAATTTCCTGTAGAATATTTGACCTTCCTCTCTTTCACATAAATTTTTTGATATAAATTCTCTTGAAGATGTTGGTGGAGCACGTATGCCACAATCCTACAAAACATTGTTAGTATGCAAATCTAAACATATAGACTGATAAGCATCAAAATGGTTAGAAAATTCAATATGTAATCTACAACAACAAGTAGTGTGTGTGTGTGATTTATTTTGACATAGAAAGGTTTTAGCATTTCAAAATATCTTTGAGAAATTTTAACTTGAGGATACATCTCTTGAAATTTCTTGAAATTTTGTGTTTGAGTCACATCCAAAAAATGCTTTGGATGTGGCTCATGGTTTCGACAACCAATTCTCCTTCTCACAACATCTCTTGCATTGGGAGATACCCTTGTGTTATTTTTCCAAAATTCTTCGACGAGGGATCTCAAGGCTTCAATAACAACTTTGTCTTTTCGTGGGAGTCTCCCAGAGAATGCCCACAATTCATTGGTGTTTGGGTCCTCAACTATTTCACGAACGGCCCTCATTAGAGTTTTTCTACTTATTTTCAATGCTTGACTTGTCTTTCTAATGAGGCGAGCTTTCTTTGTTTGTTGGCTTACTATTGTCAATGTAATGACATGTCGTGTGACAATACTATCCTTGGTGCATAAGGTGGAACCCACACTGTCATATGCACTCATTAGATTCTTGACAATTGATTTTTCACTTGAGGCATCCGATGTTCTTAGGCCAAGAATCTTCATAGTGGGCCTAAATTTTAGATTTCTCATCAATTCAACAAATAGTTGACATCTTCCAATTTCATTTAAATTCTCAAAGAATAATTTCCATATCTTATTCGCATATCTCTAGCAAGTACGCTTGGGGATCTTATTCTACATGGGCTTCAACACACTCTCATCCATATCGATTAGAAACTTAGGCTTCCTATGCAAAATTCTAGGAGGTGTTTTAATTGGTAAAGTTGACTCAATAGTAGTAATTTCTTCAATATTTACTTGAGATGGGATAGATGACATACCTTCAATTGGAGATGAAAAGGATGAAAAAGATGAAAAGGCTTGAAGTTGAGATGGAGAAGATGGACCTTCAACTTGACATGTGAATGATGGTGTGCCACTAATTTGAGAAAAAAATGAAGATGTACCTTCTACTTCACCTGTGAAAGATGGAGTGTCTCCAATTCAAGAAGATAATGATGGTGTTCCTTTAACTTGACATGTGGATGATGGAGTGCCTCCAACTTGGAGATTCACTTTCCTCATTGAATAGAGGTTTTGCATTCATTCCCTTTGTGCCACCAATTCCATCTCTCTCTTAGCTTCATTAGATGTGTCATGTTCCTCTTCAATTGGCAATGGTGGAATGTCTTCTTGTATGGTTGATAATTTCCTACTTTCCTGAATTCACCTCGTTCTTTCTCTTTTCCTCTCATTCTCAACTTCATGCTCTTTTGGTGTTAGAGTCTTTGCTCATTTCCTTGACATGGTGATGATTTCTACAAGCAATGACTATCAAGACAATGATAATTAGAACTTTTATAATAATTGATCAGCATTGATATAACAGTCATCAATGACTGATCAATAATGATATAATAGTCATAAATGACTAATCAGCATTGATATAACAGTCATAAATGACTAATCAACAATGATATACCAGTCATAAATGACTAATCATCATTTATATAATAGTCATAAATGACTGTTCAACATTAAGAAATGATAATTTCAAAGGCTTATAACCATGTTTGCACAAATGACCACACTTTGTAACTTTAATAACATCAAGACAGTCCTTCAAAACTTGCCTAGCAACCTAAAATATGACCCTAGCATAATATCATTCATAAGAATAATTGGGTTTGTCTTTATGATATAATGTTATCATGAACAACATTGAAATGGTGTCACATGAGATGCAAGAACAATCATGAGTACTATGAATGCTATAGAAACCCTAAGGCTGTCCTTTACCAAAAGATTTTATCATGACCTATGAATATGATTGTCATGTTGTCAAAAGGAGAAATAGTGCTAGTATAGAGAATAAAACCCTCATCATTGAATATGGAAGGTGTTGTTAAATAGAGGGTAATCATGGTCTTTACTTATAAGGGGTGTTTTAATAGTTGGAGAAGACTATTATAACAATCAGATGCTTACCAACCCATACACAAAAGGATTGTTGTTCATCACAACACTCTATTCTCACATGATAGAGCAATCAACTAGGACTAAAGAGTATCCAAATGATTGATATTGGTGGATGAAGGTCATCAAAGAATTTTTAAGACATCAAGAGGAATATTAAGTGCATTAGTTGTGTAACAGTCCAAGAGTATCCCTAGATTCAATTATCCATGTGGTTTGTGAAATAGAACTTGTCTATACTAGGAGGGACAAATGTAACCTTAAATCTACATGGGAGAGCCTCTCTCTCTCTCTCTCTTTGTTTCTCTATCCTCACTCTCTACAACTCTATCTTTCTCTATATCTCTCTCCCTCTCTTTGTTGACCCCTTGGAATGTGAGGGAGAGAGATATAGAGATAGAGAGGTAGATATATTTAGATAGAGGGAGGATAGATAAATAAAGAGATAAAGGGAGACATAGATAGATAGGAAGTGTAGTTAGGGTAAAATTGCAAATCAGGGCAAATGAATAAACAACAATGATAAAAACCCTAGCAATGCACAATGAAGCACAAGACAACATGAAAATCAAAATAACAAATGTAAATGCAAACCAATCTCCATGTTATGCTTGATTTATCTCCATTGCTCTTCTCCACCTCGCATGAGCATGCAAGATTTTGAAGGATTGTTGTTGGAAGAATGTTGGGTGCTCACTTCTGTAGCATAACATTAAGATGAAGATGCTAGAATGAAGGATGCAAAGGCTCTAATGATATTTCAACAGCATGTGGATACTTGAGGATCAATGCATGCTAATGATAATTTGGCAGAATAATGTTACTTGAAGCTCAATGCATCATAGATAATTTGACAGAATAATGGTACTTGAAGCTCAATGCATGCTAATGGCTTGTGAGGGGTTTGATTTATAGGAAAGGCTTGGTTTCAATGGATGGTTGAGATTAAAAAGCTAACTGATTGATGTGGACGGCTAGGATTGATTAGGTTATCCCCACTCTTCAAGGGAGTTGTAGTCATTTGACAAGTGTCAAGGAGAATAGGGCTCATGTGTGCTTGTGTACATAAAAAGTACTACATATAAAAGATATTAAATAAAAGGCTGTAATACCACTTATCTTTTTTAAATGAAAGAGGCACACATGTCGGCTAAATGATAAGATAAATTAATTAAATAAATAAAATTTATTTAATTAATTGGAATGTCAGCTTATAATGAAATGTGAGGACTTAATTCAAATAAAATATTTGAATTAATTAGGATATGAGTTGAATATTAAATAAATTAATTAATTGGATAGTGGGGAACTTAATTCAAATAAAATATTTGAATTAGTTGGGATATGAGTTGGATAGTAATTAAATAAATAAAATTTATTTAATTAATTAGATAAGTAGGATAAGGATGGGATTGAATGGGATTTTAATTAAATAAATAAAATTTATTTAATTAATTGGCTAATGGAATAAGTGAGATTAAGAGTGGGATTTAGGACAAAATGCTACATGATGTCTAAGTGATGTTTTTGGCAAGGTGTTGCTAGACATGAACAAAGTTGGGACAAATTTGGGTGTCTACATTTTGCCCCTCTTTGAGATGATGTTCGAGATGATGAGCTTTGTATCGAGTAACATCATTTCAAAGAAGTTAAGGTATGGATAAAGGAAAATGATGATGATGATGTAAGGATATAATGATGATGGAAAGATAGGATGATGATGCCCCCTCGAGAGGATATGCAGGTTGGACAAACATGGGTAGGCTCTCGAAAAGAAATAGTTTGGCTAAGAAAGATAGCTAAGGGAATGGATAGAAGAAATGAATGATGCGTTATGCTGTAATGAAAGTGAGCAACCATGATGTTTGATATAGCACTAGACGTTATGCACCAAGGTAGAAGGACCAGGGTGACGAGGTGTCTTTTGCCCTAGCGTAATACAACCTTGTCTAACGTATGAGGAAGAAAACTTAGAGCATTGAAGTCCTAATGCACAAAAGGTATGATATGACCTTAGATGCAAAGGATAGTGCAAAAAGCTATTCCAACATACACAAGATATGAATATTAGCTGGAAATGATACTGATATGATGCAAATGCAAGATAAAATGATAGCACACACAAGCAAGCAAGCAAGCATGCACAAATGATACAAAAAACAAACAAGGTATTACCCCTGTCAAGCTGTAAACCAATGATTAATTGCTGATTGTTTTGTTGGTTGAGAGTGTTGTCATTGCGGGGAAAGCTATATCCCTAGATCAACACAAGTTTGTTTGCTGAGTTGGTTGGCTGATTGGCTGATTGATTTGGCTTACAACAAGGCTAGGATCAAAACCATGGATTGCGCTTGGATAATTTGGCTAGATTGATTAGCTTGATTGGTATAGCTTTAGGATGGGCTTGCATTTGGATCTTTGTTTGGAATGATTTAAAGATGATGAAATGATGGATGAAGATTGATTTGATGAAATGTTGATTGTGGGATGATATGTGGTGGATCGAGCTGCTTTGGATTTGTTGGAGTGATTGGATTTGTTCCAATTGGAGTTGGATGTGATTGAGTTGATTTGCATTGGTGTTGATGTTGATGATTGATAGGATTTGTTTTGATGGGTGGCTTGATGTGCATTGGTTGATTTTCTTTGATATTAATGCTGATGATTGATAGGATTTGTTTTGATGTTTGGCTTGATGTGCTTTGGTTGTGATGATTGGAGTGTCCACTCAATGTAAGCTCAAGCAAGTGTTCTCAGTATGCTCAAAGGATGTAAAATAAACAAGGTGTTGCCCTTGTCAAGTCATAAACCAATGATTGATTGTTTGTTTGATGATGATAGTGTTGTCATTGCGGGGAAAGCTATATCCCTAGATCAACACAAGGATGTGGGAACGCTCTATCCCATTGATGATGATTGATGATTGTTTGATTTGGCTCCTGACAAGATTAGGATCAAAAACTTGTTGATTTGATTGGATAATGTTCCTTGATTGATTAGCTTGCTTGATATGGATTAGTGTGGCTTGGATTTAAGATCATTTCTTAGATTGATTTGATTGAGATGAGTGGAAGAAGTGATTGATTGAAATGGATGAATGAATGTTATTGATAAGAAGAATTGATGATGATGATGATTTGATTTTGATTGATGTTGATGGAGTTGATTGGTTTGGATGATATGATTGGTTTTATTGCTTGGATTTTTCGTTGGATAGTTGATTTTTTGGTATTTTTGGAATATTTTGATTTTTTTGGAGTTTTTGAGGAATATTTGATATTTTTGTTTTTTGAAATGTTTTGGGATGTCAATGGATTTACAATTTGGGTAGCCTTTGTGCTTGATACCAATGACAAGGGAGAAAACCAAGCCTAGGTGCAAGGGATGGATAAAAGGATTGGATGGATGGGCTCATAGTAAATGTGATGAAAGGCTCATGATAGATGGATATATAAGAGGATAGGCCATATAAGGGATGGATGCTTGCCTCATGATAAATGGATAGGTAGGCTATAGTGGAAAGCTTCATGATAAATGGATGGGGATAAGCTATAAGATGGAAAGCTTATGATAAGGATATGCCATAGTGGATGGATCATAAGGAAGCTAGGATGTGATTTCCAAAGGCTATGGTGCATAGGAATAATAACTTGCCCCATTCTAGGTGGTAATGCTTAGGATTTTTACATGACAAAGTTCATGACCAAGGGATGACATGATGGATAGGTTTAAATGGGATGGATAAATGGTCAATGGATAGGACTTGGTTTGAAAAGAAGGTATGTCAAGAAATATCCCAACATGTTTCAACATTTTGCCCCTATTTCTTCGTCAAAATCAAAAGGCGGAAGAATGGATAAATAGGATCAATAGAATAGGTATATGGATGTAATGGCTAAGGATGGTAGGATGGTATGTTAATGGTATGACATGATAAGATGGAAAATGATAGGTTGGATAGATAGTTTGGATGAGACAATGTGCCCCCAAGTGTAAGTGACATAGAAGATCAACCTACACATGACGCCTGTTTGCCAGGTTTTCATCATGGTACTTATCCAAGGTGCCTGTTTACCAGGTTTTCACCATTAGAAGAAGAGATTTATCTTTACTTTTTTTTTTTTTTTTTTTTGCTTTTAGATGGGATAACAATTACACATGGCACCTGTTTGTCAGGTTTTCACCATGGTAATGGATAGGAGGGACTCAAGTGTCTAGTTCGATGGATGTCGGTAGTGTCCCTTTAGAGATTGATGATGTCTTCGCATGGACCATGTCATTATGCTCATAGATGTTGATAAGGGATTGCATGGATGGGAGATGGATTAGGTAGATAGTGGATGATGAAATGGATTATGAAAGGGTAGGCTAGTGGCTTATGGTGTGGATTTATATAGGCTTATGCAAAAGCATGGACCATAGGAAGGTGCTGGGGAAGATTTGTAGGATAATGGATGAAGGATGGGGAGATGGAGGCATGTGGGAATGTTTTGGAATGGAAGGGAACCATGACCAATGGTTGCACACATCATGATAAACATTGAAGCTTTTGATGAGATGGTGGTGTAGGAAGCAATGGGGTTGTTTTCTTAGGAGATGGTTGATGAAGTGATTTAGGAACCCACATAGATTTAGGATTTTTAGTGCTTTTATTTTGCTTGTGGGATTTTGGAAGGGAATGGAAGTTTTGGATGGAAGTAGGCTTTTGGATGGAGATAGGTGGTTGGGATTCTTGAGAGGTGGATGAGGATGCCTCATTTGACTTGCTAGCTATTTGCTTAGGAACCCAAACCATTTTGCTTTTGGGCTTTGCTTTTGGAGGTATGGGCTTGGATATCTTTGTGAATGTTCTTTGCTTAGAAGATGGATGATTTAGAGACTTTTCACATCGATGCCCTAAGGCATGAGGGTCCTTAGGAGTTTTGGTTGGATTTTTGGCTTTATAGATAAAGGCATCCAAATGTTTATTTTGGAATCCCATGGGGTGGGTGGAGTGGATGGAATGATTGGAAGCTTCATGTTTAAATGATGTGTGCTTTTGTTGGCCATGATTAGGGATGTAAGGATACTTATGAATGATATGTATGTTAGGTGTTGGAAGCAATGGTGGCATGGTGGATGGAGGGATATTTGGAGTTGGTAAAAGTGGAGGCAAAGTGGATGGTGGAAGGTGTACAGTCACATGCTTTTGACATTTATAAGATGATGGAGATGGAATGGCTACATATGTCTTGGGGAGATGATGGGGGGTACGATGGAAAGTGGTAGATTTAGGATGCATGAAGGGATTACCAACATCTTGGCCTTGTTTACCTTGGGGTGTGTATCCAACGCCATATGAGTATGGAGGGATCTTGACATGGTTTGGCTCCAAAATACCTTGTTCATAAAGGCTGAGACCTTTGCCTTGGTAGTTCATGTTTCAGAGGATGCGATTGACTATGGGACTAGATATGTTTAGGGAACTAGACTTGAGTTCCTTATTGGATGTAGAAGGTGAAGTGGACAGAGGTTGTTTTTGTCCTAAGGGAGAACATTCATGGATGAAGGTGGTAAGACCAATAGGACATGATGGTGGATTTGAAGTGGAGTTGATGGTAGATGGGGACGAAGGATCATTAGGATCTTGATTAGCATTGTGTTCACTAAGATCCAAGTTATTTGTTTGATCTTTTATGCTTACTTGGGGGACAAGTGTCTCATCATGACAAGTGGATGTTTGCTCATTATGGATAGGGCTAGATGGCAGATGACTAGGAGCAATGTGGATATCTTGCTCATGGATAGATATAGGATTATGGATAGGATCAAGGTGCTCATGGATAGCTTCTTCATAGGTATCATCTTGATTATAAAGAAAGTAAATGTTATGGATGGGTTGCATAAAAGTGATTTGATCTTGAGTTGGACTAGGGCTTAATGTTTCCACATGCTTAGGATTAAACCTTTGACATACCTCTTGAGTTCCTTGAATGGAAGTGGAAGGCTCTTGGATAGGCTCTTGGTCAACAACATGAGAACATGATGACTCTTGACTTGGATTTATAATAGGAGACTCTTGAATAGGCTTGATGGCTTGTAGGTCACATGATGGGCTTGAAGGTCTAGGCATGGTGTAGGACTCTTGAATAGATGTTTGACATGGGGATAAGTAGTTCCTTGCTAATAGCCAATGGATCACATCCTTTGCAAGGGTATGAGTGGATGGGCAATATAATCGATGGGCAATAATAGCGGATGATGTTGCAGGCTTAGGACTAGGATTAGGCTGAGGGCTAATTGGATTGGGTGGATTAGGATAAAAGGGGGGTGATACATAGGATTGGGATGATGTGGCATGTTTTCCCATTATAGGTAGGTACACCTTGTAAACGATTGGGACAAATATTGGGCATGTATTTGTATTATGGCCTTTGGTCCTATGGTATGCACAATAATCATGTTCATCATATGGACTTTCTTGACATGGTTTGACTTTAGGAAGTTCAATGAGTTTTGCTTCAAGCATCCTTTGTAAAACTCTCTCAGCCGCATCCTTTGGTGAACGATTAGAATGACATGGCGATGAAGGTAATGAAGGGCTTGGTGGTTTGGAGGGGATCAATGGACTAGGAATAGGATCACATGGTGGTTTTGGGATAGGCTTAGTTGGCTCATGTGTTGGTGTGTGATTAGATGATGAAGGCCACTCTAGATTGGTATCTCCCTTATCAAAGGTTATTGGATCTTGCATAGGATAACTTGGGCTTGTTTGATTTATGTACAAGGGGCCATTGGGATTTGCATGTGTTTCTTGTTGCAGATGTGGACTTAGGTCTATCAATGGTGCTTGATGATCTTGTTGAAAAGGTGTACTTGGACTTACTTGATTTATGTACAAAGAGCCATTGGGACTTGGATGTTGTTCTTGTAATATCACTTGATTGCTTTGTGGATGGGCTTGGTATTGCATTGGAATGGTGGCATGAGGGATTGGATAAGCTTGAGGTGGATGTTCATAGGTTGATGTGGCATTGACTTGGTGGATAGGTGGATTAAGTTGATAAGAAGTGGATGGATATGACATGTGACTAGATGGATTGGGTTGATAGTGAATGGCTAAGGATTGTTGTACTTGTTGAGCTTGATTAGTGGCTAAAAGGTGTTGGACTTGGGCTACGAAGTGTTGCAGTTGAGGTGATTGGCTTACATGGGGTTGAGCTCTTTGGATGAAGAAGTGTAATATTTCAATGGCATCTTGGTTTAGGGGTTGTGATCCTTGATAAATATTTTGGAGGAATATTTGGAATTTGATTGTTGGGTCTTCTAGCATAGACATGTTGTCACCAAGTGTTTGTCTTAAGTCCTTTTAGCAAGTGCTTGTTTAGGGATTTGGATGATGATGTGGATTGTTTGAATGACTTGGCTATGAAGGGTTGGATGATGACTAGGCTATGTTTGGGATGAAAGTGATTGGGTTTGAATGTTATTGGAAGAATGTGTAGGATGACTTGTCTTTATGTGTTTTGGTGTTTAGAGCTTGATGTGGCAATATTCAAACAAATGATTATGCATATACACACATGAATCACTCACACAAGACACATAAGTAAGTTTTAGTTTAGAAGAATGTGATGATGGTTAAGCAAGCATGTGAAGACACTCAACAAGTCCTAGTTAAGGCAAGGCCACTATCACAAAGAGGTTCTAGTGAAAATCTGGGGGATCGGCACCCCACGAGCATCCAGCAAGCCACTTAAGACTTTAACTAACCCTACTAGGAGTTTTAATATACACAAAGGTACACCTCCTTTCGAGTTAGCACTGTATGGTGAGTGCTAATACCGGTTAGACTTGGCTTTCGCCTTATCCTCTGATTTTTATAGCGGACCGGATGAAAGTACCGCTTGAGGTCGTTCCCTTGGGGTGGATACCAAGGCAGGCCTCTCTAAGGCTAAACAAAAGCAACACAAGTAAATGTTTTTGATCTCCAAGTTCGTGTTAGGACGCGAGGAGAGAGCATACACATTTACTTGGTCACACTCGCATGGGGTTCATTAACCTTAGAAATTCAATGTGTGGAAGACAATTCAAGCACTTGTTTGTTTTAAAACCCAAATCCAAATGTGATGAAAGACAATGGTTCATTTTAGCCCAATTTTTTGATGTGAATTTGCAAACAATTGTTTATTTTATGCCCAAAATCCAAATGTGTTTGCAAACAATGATTAGAAGATGAGAAATGAAATGATTGCACCTGGTTAATTCGCTATCCAAATTGATGTAGATGTTGATGTCAATGTTGCTCCAACTCCTTATGATCACCTACAACATAAAAAATATGATATTATAATGCAGGCATAAAAAAAATAGGCTCATCAGGCAAGAAAAATTGTAATTTTAGATGCATAGCTGAATTAGATTTGATTATTTCGATAGATTTTTGGTTCAAAAATTAAAAAATCAAAGAAAAGACCCCCATTAATTTTCAAAGACCTTTCCGAAAATGTAAAGAAATCAGAAAAATTCCTTCTTTTGCGCCCAGAAATGTGGATTTATGGAAACAGTATAGTTGGCAAAGATCTAATTTTTTTGCAATGTAAACGACCTCCAAATTAAATCTGTAAAACATAGACCCCCATTAGAATCTCAAGAGCTTTCCAAAATTGTCAAAATTTTAGAAAAATTCGTTGATTTGCACCTAGAATTGCAATTTTATGAAAAAATATAAAAACATGATAAATCCCGCAAACATTGCAATAAACCCAAAATTTTTCTGCTGTAGCTTCCTTATATCATGAACAAACTTTTGCTAAAATCTTGTAGAAAAATTTGTAGCCGTTTGGAAGATATGATTAAATCCTTAAAACCTAGGGTTTTGTCCAAAAAGTAGCAGATCTGCAACAAAAAGTTAATTAAACCCGCAAAACTCAACAATGGGGGTTAGACAAATACAAATTTTTACTACAAAAACCTGCAAAAAAGATCAAGCGAAGTGAGTCCCACCGGGCATGCCAAATGTAGTTAGGGTAAAATTGCAAATCAGGGCAAATGAATAAACAACAATGATAAAAACCCTAGCAATGCACAATGAAGCACAACATGAAAATCAAAATAACAAATGTAAATGCAAACCAATCTCCATGTTATGCTTGATTTATCTCCATTGCTCTTCTCCACCTCGCATGAGCATGCAAGATTTTGAAGGATTGTTGTTGGAAGAATGTTGAGTGCTCACTTCTGCAGCATAACATTAAGATGAAGATGCTAGAATGAAGGATGCAAAGGCTCTAATGATATTTCAACAGCATGTGGATACTTGAGGATCAATGCATGCTAATGATAATTTGGCAGAATAATGTTACTTGAAGCTCAATGCATCATAGATAATTTGACAGAATAATGGTACTTGAAGCTCAATGCATGCTAATGGCTTGTGAGGGGTTTGATTTATAGGAAAGGCTTGGTTTCAATGGATGGTTGAGATTAAAAAGCTAATTGATTGATGTGGACGGCTAGGATTGATTAGGTTATCCCCACTCTTCAAGGGAGTTGTAGTCATTTGACAAGTGTCAAGGAGAATAGGGCTCATGTGTGCTTGTGTACATAAAAAGTACTACATATAAAAGATATTAAATAAAAGGCTGTAATACCACTTATCTTTTTTAAATGAAAGAGGCACACATGTCGGCTAAATGATAAGATAAATTAATTAAATAAATAAAATTTATTTAATTAATTGGAATGTCGGCTTATAATGAAATGTGAGGACTTAATTCAAATAAAATATTTGAATTAATTAGGATATGAGTTGAATATTAAATAAATAAATTAATTGGATAGTGGGGAACTTAATTCAAATAAAATATTTGAATTAGTTGGGATATGAGTTGGATATTAATTAAATAAATAAAATTTATTTAATTAATTGGCCAATGGAATAAGTGAGATTAAGAGTGGGATTTAGGACAAAATGCTACATGATGTCTAAGTGATGTTTTTGGCAAGGAGTTGCTAGACATGAACAAAGTTGGGACAAATTTGGGTGTCTACAGGAAGGGATGTATATAGAAAGGGAGAGAGCCATAGAAAGGGGGAGGGGGAGAGGGATAAATAGAGAGAGATAGAGAGAGGGAGACATGGAGAGATAGAGAGGGACATGGACATGGACAGGGAGAGAGCCCAGGGACATGGAAAGAAATGGAGAGATAGAGATAGAGTTAGAGAAAGGAAAAAATATAGAAAGAGGAGCAAATAGAGAGATAGAGTAGGATAGGTGGAGATAGATAAAGAGGGAGATATATATAGATATATAGAGAGGGGAGATATAGGGAGATAGAGAGAGAGGGAGAGATAGATAGGGAAATATAGAGAGAGAGGTAGAGAGAGATATATTAAGAGATAGGGTTATGGGGAGACATAGAGATAGGGAAAGAGATTTTGATATGTCTAGAGTCATAGGGAGAGAGATTTCAAGTGGTAGAGGGATGGGGAGAGAGATAGATAGGGAGGGAGAGAGAGGTAGAGAGGGATAGATTAAGAGATAGGCATATGTGGAGAGATAGAGATAAGGAAAGAGATCAAGAGATGTCCAAAGACATAGGGAGATAGATTTGAGGTAGAGGGATTGGGAGAGTGATAGAGAGGGGGAGTGATAAAGTGAGGGAGGGAGAGATAGAAAGGTAGAGTTAGAGAGAGGGGATCGATAGAGAAAGCAAGATAGAGAGAGAGGAAGAGAGATAAATAGAGAGGGAGATATAGTTAGAGAGAGGGATAGAGGAGATAGAGATATCTCTCCCCTCAATCTCCTCTATATCTCCCTATCAGTCCTCTCTTTAAACCCTAACCTAAACCTCTAAACCTTAACCCCTAACCCCTAAACCCTAAATAATTCCCCTAAACCCTAAACCCTAACACCTAACACCTAAAAATGAGAAACCTTAAACCCCTAAACCATAAACCCTGGAAGAAACCCTAAACCTCTATCTCCCTATCTCTCTCAATCTCTATCAGTCCCCTCGCTCTATCTCTCTCTAAACCCTAAACCCTAGCCCCTAAACTCAAGCAAACCTAAACCCCTAACCCCTAAACCCTAAACTTGAGCAACCCTAAACTCATAAACCTCAAATAATGCCCCTGACCCCTAAACCCTAAACTCAAGAAACTAGGCTAAACCCCTAAACACATAGTTTGATAGGGGATGATGGAGGATCAATGGGAAATGCATGTAGAATTATTGGATCTTGATTATCATTATCCTCATTGGGATGTGATTTGATAGGATCCAAGTTATTTGTTTGATTATCTATGTTTTCTTGGGGACCAAGTGTCTCATCATGGGATATTGATGGATAATGAATAGGACTAGTGGGATGATGGATAGGGCTAATGGGATGATGGATAGGATTGATGTGGGTTACTTGCTCATGGATAAGATCTTGATCATAGATAATATATTGATCATAGGGAGGATAAGCATGGATAGTGTGATATTAGATATAGATAGGGTAAGTGGGGATGCATTGATATTCATTGGATTGGGGAGTAAGAGGTGGTGATGGGGGTTCAATAGGAGATGTTGGAGGATCAATGATGGGATCGATGTAGATGGGTTGACCATGAGATGGTAAGGGATCTAGGATGGGATTAGATGGGATGTTTGGATTTGATTAGGATGGGTGGTTGGTGTTTCCACATGCTTTGGACTAGACTCTTAACATAGCTATTGGTTTTCTTAGATGGATGTGATGGGTTCTTGGATGGGATCAATAATCTTTGGATGTTTGACAACATGGATACATGATGGGGTTTAACTTGGACTTAAATGGTAGGAGACTCTTCAATGAAATGGATAGACATAGGAGTAGATGCTGGTGTTGGAGTGGTAGATATGTTATTGGGAGGTTCTTCGTTAGGCTCAAGGATAGGAATTGGAGTACATGATGTTTTTAGATTCCTTGCTAATAGTCCTTGGGTCACATCCTTCATGGCTTAATGGGTTGATGGACTAGGATATGCATATAGTTGGTGGACAATGATGGAAGATGTTGTGGGGTTAGGATTAGGATCGAGTGAATGGATATAGGAGGGGATGGATTAGGATTGGGAGTGTTAGAGGGGCATGAAATTGGATTAGTGGATTTAGATGGCTCCATATCTTTTCTTTTCTTTTTGGATTTTTTAAAGAGTCTTTAGAGAAAAAATTTCAAGGGTTCATGGATTGATGGATTAGAGCTTAGAATGTTTGATGGTGGATTAGATGGTGAGTTATATGATGGATGGTTGATAGGGATCGATGGATTAGGATATGGGTGGACTAATGTGTTAGGATTAAGAGGATTAGAGGGAAATTATAAAATAATTCCCATTTAACCCTAACCCCTAAACCCTAAACTTGAGCAACCCTAGAAACTCATAAACCCTAAATAATGCCCCTAAACCCTAAATAATACCCATAAAACCTAACGCTTGAACCATAAACCTGAGCAACCCTAAACCCCTAGACCCTAAATAATTCCCCTAAACCCTAAACTCATAAACCTGACCAACCCTATCTCTCTCTCTCCAAAACAACAAAACTAGGACTCTCTTGTTATCACCCTATCTGTCCCCTCTCTCTCCCCTCCATCTCCATTCTCTCTCCCTCTTCCTCTCTCTCCTCTCCCTTGTCAACAAAGAACATGGAAACAAGAAAACTAGGACATGCAAAGAGGGATGATGATATAAATTGGGATGATGAAATGGAAATAAGATAATTTATGAAATTTCATTGGATGGGAAGAATGATGAGGAGAGGTAAAGAGGGAAGGAAAGTAGAGAGTATGAGAGAGAGGGTAGGAGGTAGAGACGGGAGGGAAGTAGAGAGTGAGAGAGGGTAGGAGGTAGACAGGGGAAGGAAGAAGAGTGAGAGAGGGTAGGAGGTAGACAGGGGAGGGAAGTAGAGAGTGAGAGAGGGTAGGAGGAAGAGAGGGGGGAGAAGAGAGTCAGAGAGAAGGCAAGAGGTAGAGAGGCAAGGGAAGCAGAGACTCAGAAAGAGGGTAGGAGGTAGACAGGGGAGGGAAGTAGAGAGTGAGAGAGAGGGTAGAAGGTAGAGAGAGGAGGGAAGAAGAGACTGAAAGAGAAGGTAGGAGGTAGAGAAGGAAGGGAAGTAGAGACTCAGAGAGAGGGTAGGACATAGAGAGGGGAGGGAAGTAGAGAGTGAGAGAGATAGTAGGAAGTGTAGCTACCCTTGTAGACATGTACGTAAAGTGTGGAAGCATAGACAAGGCATGTCAATTTTCTGACGTAACACCTCAAAGAGATGTTCTGTAATGGAATGTAATGATTGCAAGATATGCAAAAAATAGATTTGCTGAAAAGGCTTTAGAAACTTTTAAGCAAATGCAATTGGCATGTGTATAGCCAAATTTGCTCAACATAGCGCGAGCGCATTATAATGCGCTAGCGTTATTGATTTCACATAATGTGAGCATGTTATAACACGCTCGCATTATGCTGAGCTTATTTGGATGTGTTTTTACCAATTTTTAGCAAAATTTTGAGATAATCTAGAGCATGCTCCCCATTAGGATGGCACTTTTTTCAATGAAAACTCAAAAAAATACCACCATAATCTTAAGCTCTCTATTAGCTATCTAACCATATAATTTTTTTCACATTTTGAGTACGTTAAGGATTTCATCTTTAATTTCTTTTGTTCGTGTATCCATTTTTTGTCAAAAATCAGTGTCTAGTATTTTTTACTTTTTTTTAACTATTCATCAAAATTTGAAATAAGTTACATTTTTAGAAACTAAACTCAATTCTACATGTATTCAAAAAAAAATTGATTTTCAATTAGTTCCAAAAATTTTAGGTGGGAGCATGCTCAATTTTCTATTTTTGAGGATGTGTCCACTTTGAAAATTACTAAAAAATCAATTATTCATGAAAAAATTATTAGAAAAATCAGGGATAAATTACATGGTGTTAGCTAATTTATCACCGAAGTGATTTTTGAAATACTAAAAAGAAGTTAACATTTTAGGGGGAGTACACCAGACGCTATGTTATGTTTTTTTGAGAAAAACAGGACCAATTTGTGTGCTCCCCCTTTTTGAACCCCTTAATCTCAACCATTTTTGGAAAAAATAAGTAGTTTAGAAACTAGATTTAGAGCACTCTGACTCTTGTTTTTGTTCCATCTTCAAATTTTGAGTGTAGCTATCTTCAATTTCTCATCCAACATCAATGTTTCCTAGTTTCAAAACAAAAAGTGGCATCTTAAGACCCTCTTTTGGTTCCCCATCTTTGTGCACTTACTCCTAGAGATTCTCATGACAACATAGTCCATGTCCTCAAAACCAAAAGACATCCCTTCCTTCTTCTTGTGAAGCCTTCAAAAAAACTTCTCAATTTTCCATCTCCCTACCTATTTGTTACTCAACACATTAATGCTCAATGATGGATAAAGTCCAACAAACTAAAATGTGCAATTGCATGGAACCCAAATAATCTACAACAAATAATTGCAATGTTGATAAAAAAGACCAACAACTCTCCAACACCATTATCATGGTGACTCTTCTTGCCACACACACATGACACCATCAACCCTCTTCAAATTTTCTCCTAAGTTCTTTATGCAACAGCAAGTGTTGTAACACCCCAAGCTTATGTTCAAGACATTAATGGACAAAACCTGGATGAACAAATTCTTTGCATTACAAAACTATCCTTAAGCACCACACAACACTCTCACATGCCCAAGGTGTCATAACAACATGTAATGACATGCTTGGCACACACACCAATGCACGAAGCAAGGTGACACAAGTAGAAGACTTGAAAATACTATGTAACAAAACACCATGGTTGGTATGGAAAATGAGACAGAGGAGAGACAAGATTCCAAAAACCACTGGATCGCCTTCATAAAATCTCTACCAAACCACCCTCCAAAATTCATTTACAACAAGTAGAAATGCAAGAACTGCCAAGGTTCAAGTTCTTGAAGGAACTTATAGGTGGGTTGAACTTTGGACTCGAGATACAACTTGCAACTCTACAAACAAGGTCAGGTTCGGGTTTCAAAATGCTACTATAGTTTACAATCTTGCAAAGTGAAAAGACTCTCTGATCCTTAGCTTTAGAATGACTTTGCACTTTGGGACTCAGTTACAACATGCACTTCAGACTTCAAGTTCAGGAAGCAACTCACAAATTTCAAAATCCTAATGAAGTTTGGAAAAATACACCTTTAGTAGTTCAATCTTTGTGGTTACACTTGCAAAGTGTCAGTCAACTTCAAACCTCAACTCCCTAGATAACTCAGACTCTAGATTCTAATTACAACCTGCACACTACAATGTGCAATGAAACTCTGAACTCTAGACCTTTTGCACTCTCAGGGTTTAGCGTTCGATTGCAACTTGCAACTTCATATTATAAAACCCATCTAGCATGTAGTATAGGTTGTGTTTCTGATTTGCAAATAGAGAGTAGGAAAAACACAAGACATAAAAAATGAGGTCTATTACTCGCACTCAACGAGGCATAAATTCCTTGAATTATGCGATGCTATAGAATAGTTCAAGGAAAGCATTCAAGGAATCATGGACACCAACGTAGCCACACAAGAGCCTCCCTAAGGGCATGGTTCCCAATTAAAAGGGGGAAGTAAATCTCACTTCCACAACATAAGGAAAGATAACCCCCAAGGCTAAACATGAGGAAAATGATAGGAAATTCATGCTTGTTTGACGCCAATGTTGACATAAGCCAAAGAGAGTCTGATTGCAACTTGCACACTATAATGTGTAATGAAACTCCAAACTCTGGACCTTCTGCACTCTCGAGGTTCAGGGTTTGATTGCAACTTGCAACATCGAATTGGAAAAATCATTTAGCATGTAGTTTAGACTATGTTTCTGATTTCCAAACAAAAATTAAGAAAAATACTTAGGGCATAAAACAACGAGGTCTATTACTCACACTCAACGAGGCATAACTTCCTTTATTTATGAGTTGTTACATAATAGTTTGAGGCAAACATTCAAGGAATCGTGAACACCAACCTAGTCACACAAGATCCTCCCCAAGGGCATGGTTCCCAAGAAAAAAGTGGGAAAGTAAATCTTACTTCCACAACATAAGGAAAGCTAACCTCCAAGGCTAAACATGAGGAAAATGATAGGAAAGCCATGCTTGTTTGACACCAACATCGAGACAGGCCAAATTCAAAGATAGAAATATCAACCATTATGTGGGAGAAATACAATCCATCACATAAGCATCCATAAACATAATTACAATATATAACAAAGGACTCCATAATCCCAATTAATCATTTCTAAACACAATAACTTCCACAAAATGATAATTTCCTTTCAAAACAAGGAATGAATTCTAACCAAAAGAAAGCATTATATTATTACAAGATACAAGCTACTTCCCAAACATGGAAGGATTGCAGTCCAATACATAAATGATACAAAGCATATTATTAAATCAATAATGAGCCACCTTGAAGGTGCTCCAATAATCACAAAGCATAACATAAAATATTGAACTAGGAACTCTAGCTCCTAAGAGATCTTCAAGAATGGACCAATGCGGGAATGTTACCCACCACCCTACCATATTACCATCGTTGAGTGCTATAGACATCTATGCCACTCTAGGAAACCCCTGAGCTATGGAGAAGAAGATCATGGATACACTACTATCAAGGCCAAGGCTCACACACATACAAAGTATACATGGAAACACTTATGCCAATCAATTCACACAACCTCATAGGTGGCAACCCACACCAAATCAAGCATAAGGCAATATATGACACACACACCAAACAATGCACATAAAAAATAATCACTATAGACACCTAAAAATAGTCATGTCATTTCCCATTCACTTCTGCTATAATTGATCAACATTATTTGAGAAATTATCTATCATTCGACAAATATATTAATTAAATAATATTTTATTATTTAATCAATATTTTTCCATGCCTTTCCATCACCTAAAATCATCTTATTCCATAATTTTGCCACTATAGCCTTAGATAAATATTTATTTACCTAAGACTATAGTTCTCCTTCTTCCAAAAATTAAATAAATGTAAGTGTTTATTTAATTCCTCATTTTGTCCATTTTTTATTACTTTTTGTAAACAATCATTAAGTCCTCCTAATTGTTTGCACATGGATTAATTTAATCTAACCTAGGATTACATTCCCACATGCTTCTAGAGGATATGCTTGTCATAAAATGTACATGAAAAGTGCATGCATGTACATGACAAGTGATACTTGGAAGCATGGATAAATCTTCCTTGCAATTTTCCTCCAATTTAAAATTCTCCACTTGTCCCCTTCTATGCAATTTAAAATTTTAAAAAATCCAAACCTTACCTTTCCATTTAATACTCCATACCTTTCATATACCCACTCAATCTCAACCATCCATTAATCCCAAGACCAAGTCGCCACCCTTAGATCCTCCTTGAATCATGGAGCCTCCCCTCTCATCAAATCTCCATTTGACACTTGTCATCCTCTCCTTACTTGAGATGCCTCAAGTAATGAGAGCCATTGATCCTAATTTTCAATCCTCACCCTCCATTCATACTCCCAAAAAGCTATAAATAGATGCACTCCATGTCATTTTCATCTTCTCTTTGAATGCAAGCATATGTTGCTAGTGTGAGCACTTGACGTATAAGCTATTTTCACTATAATCTAAGACATATCAAAGAGAATTCAAGGTTTTATGGGTGCAATTAGTTTAGTTTAAATTCCTCCTTGTCTTAAGTACAAAAATAGGAATATGTGATTAAAAAAACTACTAAAAACTTCTTATAAATGACTAAACTTGGTCGCATGACCATTAGTAGTTTATTGCCAGTCATTTATAACGTGACCAAATTTATGACTATACCAATTTTAGTCATTTATTTGGTCATTTTGATTGATCGGTTTGGTAGTATATTTAGTCGTTAATTTAGTCATATTATTCACTGTACTTAGTCACGTGACCATTAGTAGTTTATTGCCAGTCATTTATTTGGTTATTTTGATTGATCAATTTGGTAGTATATTTTTAATCATTAATTTAGTCATATTTATTCATTGATTTATGTCAATTGGTAGTATATTTATTCACTGATTTCTATCAACTGGTAGTATATTTAGTCATATATTTTTAGTCATATTTATTCACTGATTTCTATTAGTTGGTAGTATATTTAGTCAATTGATAGTTTATTTAATTGTTTTTGTTCACTGATTTTTTCCTAAAAGTGTTGGAAATGAGACAATGCTTTTGAGGTTTAAACATAAAACACAGAAAAACATAATCATTCATTTGCACATAATGAAACATCTATTAAGAAGGAAAAATATTGAAATTTTATTGAGAAAAGGTGTTCTTACAGCAGACAAAAGACATAAATATGTTTCTTTGCTTTGAAAAATGTGTTAAAAAGTGTGATTCTCAGTGCTATGACTGAGAAAATTGAGATACAATACTTTATTTTTTGCTTATATAGCTCCAAAACATGAAAGAACTACTTGAAAAATGAAGCCTAAGGGTCCTATGAAAGACTCCTCTGCTGACTTCACACCATGAATACTCAGTATGGACTGAGAACTATGTTTTGTATATACCTTGACTGATAAGCTTTACTGAACATGACAATGGACAAATCCAAACCGATCACAAACATTTATCAGTGGACGAGCATATGGAAGTCTTGCTTCCATAAGAAAGTTCTTTGTCTTTTTAGCATCATAGAAGTTTGACTCTCTGGTTACACGTTCCACCTCCTTGATTTGTCCAGTTTTGGCTGTTACTTCAATGTATTTGAAGTGAATTTCGTGATCCTCACTGCCAATGACATTGAAAATACAATTTACCATATAAGTACAAGGTTCCCAAGCTACTACAAAATTACCTCCTCAAATAGATCAATGAATATCAGTGACAAAATGATACAAGTGACAATCCAAAGTCAAATCACCTAGAGCTCAAATATGATTATAACATACAAGTAATCGGTTCTTACTATTCCAAGATTACAAGGGTATAACATGTGGAATGGCTAACATTACCTCCATTAGAGCAGTTGGAGTTGACTATTCTTATATCGAGTAAAGAGTCAAACAACTATCAAACAACTTGGCAAATGAAGGCAGCAGGGTATTTCCAGATTCAAGACTTTTACTTAATGTTGTGAAATAGGAGAAAAAGGAATCATTTATCTACCACCATAGTGAAAAGTGAGCAATTGTATTTGGTTTTATAAACATGGCTCATAACCTCTTGTAACCCTACCTTGTCATTGGTCAAGGTTGAAGGGATATGTAATAAAGAAGACCAAGTTCTTTATGGCATGTAAGGACAGCCATAACTTTATGTAACTCATTTTCATTGATGATAGTGGTTTATCATTTATGGTAGTGGCCTTGAGGCAGACATAGGGGCAATATCATGGATCATAAAGTAAGTATGATAGTCCATATTGAAGGTGATAGTCACCAAGAAGGATGGTTCCAGTGATCTCATAAGAAGACGGTCATAGCTTATGTTTTGGATCAAAAACATGAATACAACAAATGGCATTAATCTTGATGGATCAAAGGTAACAGAGTACAATGAAAAGGTAGTCATAAGACATGAGGGTAGACCATGCAATATCAAGCATCAGATGGTAAAGGATAGTCTTTACGACTGTAAGGAAGAACTTGGTTGTTATTTGTGATAGTATATGACCAATGAAGTGTAAGACAATGATCAAATTCAGAGGTAGGAAAGTCTTGAAGGTTCATGAAGAATTAGCAACCAAAGACAGTCCTCTAGGAGTCAATGCTTGATAACAGTGTCTTGAGGTTCACATGGAAGATTAGTGACTACAAGTAAACAACACTATGAAGTGAAGTGATTAAGGATGAAAATATCTAAAAGGAAGAGGACCACAAAACATATTAATTTCACTCACTCTTTTAATTTCCTACATATTAACCACAAAACATGACGAAATTACCAAATGAAAAAGCTACTCACCAACCACTTGAGGGACTCTGGAATAAAGAGAAGACCCAAGACCAAAATAGAATAGGGGATAAGTCCTACAAAGACCATTCATTCTAGATATAAGTGGACCAATGTTGAGTTTCCTCACATGCAAAAATATAATTTTGATGTATTTATGATACTAAGCCTATATATATATTGTGATTTTTACTAGACTTCAACCTAGATGGAGAACATTCACTGCTTATCATATAGATCAATATCACAACAATGTAAGACACTCCTCAAAATTTTTAATAAACTTTCAATCAAAATATAAAGTTACCATTATTTTGCAGTCCATGTTGAACTTGACAACAATGCCATATATTATGCTAATTGAAAGAATTCAACAAGAATGCAACTACAACAAATGATAAAATTCCTCTATCCTTCATGCTTTGATGGATGTCCATACCATGTTCCAAAGCTCCCATTTTGGCACAGGCAGGGACTATGCTGGCAAAGGTTGTCAAATCTAACTTTACACCTACTAATTGCATTTGCTTGAAATTTTCTAAAGCCTTTTCAACAAATCCATTTTGTGCATATCCTGCAACCATTGCATTCCATCAAATGACATCTCTTTGAGGCATTCTTCCAAACAGTTCACATGCCTTGTCAATGCTTCCACATTTTTCATACATGTCTACTAAGGCAGTTGTACAGAAGACCACCGCAACACTGCACGGTGATTGTTGGGCCTTCACGGTGATACGAGGAAACTCATTGCATCACCGCAAAGGCCCAACAATCACCATACGATGTTTTGGTGACCCAGGCACCTTCCTTCATTCTGGCTAGTTATGGATGTCAACTCATTACTTCCATCCAAACATCCTCTTCTACTCTCTCCTTCAGGACCTAACCAATCATTGCCAGAGGGTCCTACAAGAAATAGAATTTTCTATTCCAGAAGTAATGACAACCACTGCAACATTGCACAATGATTGTTGGGCCTTTGCGGTGATGCGAGGAGTTTCCCCACATCACCGCGAAGGCCCAACAATTAGCGTGTGGTGTTGCGGTGGTCTTCTGCACAACTGCCTTGGTAGACATGTATGCAAAATGTGGAAGCATTAACAAGGCATGTGAACTATTTGGCAGAATGCCTCAAAAAGATGTCAGCTCATATGCAATGGTTGTGGGATATGCACAAAATGGATTTGTTGAAAAGGCTTTAGAAACTTTCAAGCAAATGCAATTAGCAGGTGTAAATCCAAATTCGACAACCTTTGTCAGCATACTCCCTGCCTGTGCCACAATGGGAGCTTTGGAACAGGGTATGGACATCCATCAAAGCATGAAGGATAGAGGAATTTTGTCATTTGTTGTAGTTGCAACTGCCCTGGTATACATGTATGCAAAATGTGGAACCATGGATAAGGCACATGAACTATTTGATAGAATGCCTCAAAAAAATGTGGTCTCATGGACTACAATGATTGCAGGATATGCACAAATTGGATTTTTTGAAAATGCTCTAGAAACTCTCAAGAAAATCCTCTAGAAATAGTTTGATCCAACACACTCCACAACATCATATGTCAGCAACTAAGTGCTTCTAAAACTGTAGGACATCATCAAAGTGAGCTAGATCAACAGCTACCTTTAATATCTAAGTACATGCCTAGCATTATTTGTACTGAATAGCTATTGTAAATCATTATTGTCCTCTGCTATTGGGTCCTCAACAAGATCCATTTTCCTTAACTACAAATAAGCCTTTGATGTCTCAAACCCTATAGGCATATGATCTAAATTCATACCACTATTTGGACATGGATGGGGCACTATTATTTCCTCTTATTGATTGATAGATGGTCATAGGAGGATTTCAAAAAAATTTAATTTTTTAGTTACCCAGTTGGTTTCACTTCACAAGTACAGGAACCATTTGTTGAGCTTGCATCATGGAAGCATTACCAATGTAATTGTCATTGATTTACTGAGCACCTGATACTTCTTGAGGTTACTATCGACTTATCCAGATTGATTTCTTCTTTTAATCCTAAAGATGTATTTATTTGGAGCTGATGAGACTTCGGGAATGCCTCCAACTTGTGGATAGTTGAGAAAGTTCTATCCATGCTAATGTAATAAAGCATTCTCAAACCATTTTGTGTACATGCTCCTGAAAAAGAAGAGTGTCTAATTCACATATGGCATATTTTGATTGTCAGGGGACTTTTTTAGGGCGCAACTAGTCTTGTGTTGCACTAAAGCCTACTAGAAGGCTTGTGCTTGTGATTTTTTCCATGACTTAGGACTTATTTGGCTTTTCCTCTCATTATCGTCTTTGAGTTTTCCATGATGATTGCTAAAGCTCAATGAGATATAACATAATGCTTCTACATAGTAGAGAGGAACCACAAAAAAAAGGGATGTTTGAGTCTTTGCATAACCTATCAGACCTAGTGCATTGCCATGCAAAGGGTACCCATCCGGTCACTCACAACTTGTAGAGCTTGAGTTTTCTTCACTCTTCCCAAGGTAATAAGGAAGATCTGAAATGTTGTACAAATTTTAATATATGGCTACACCTTTGAGAGCACTAGAATAATTTCAAGACTTACAATGATCGATTCCTAATAGAGGATCTCTTTAGACATAGTTTTTGGTTAGGTTACAAAGAGATAATAATAACAGTAAACAGAGGTCCATCATGAAAAATTATACAAAGCCTTGTCACCAACACTCTAGGGTATCGTATTTGAGCTTTACAATGTCTTGTATAAAGTCTACACTATCATGCAAAAATTTACACTATCACAAAGGTTTGAATTAAAGAATATTTTCATTCATAAGAAATATCTAAGACTATAAAAACAAGAATATAGAGGGATTTTAAACTATATCAAATGCATATACAGAAAAATGAAGAAGAGACTGAGATATATTTGCACAAGAGAGACAATGACTCAAGACTATTACTTCAAGAATACAGAGGTCTAAGGAAAGGTGACAGTCCAAACCCACCTTTACATCTCTCTATCCATTTTCAACTATGAGGTTTGCATGATATGATTGTCTCATTCTTAATAGAGACCTACACTAGAAAGTTGTAAACAACATGCATTATCACAAATTTGGCAGACATGAGAAGACACTAAGATTTGAGTATGGGTTAGTCAACATGATCTCATAAAGGTTGTGAAGATAGTGTGCATAAACCACTTTCTAGAATCTCTTCACCAAGCCATGCACAAACATTATGAAGTCTGTATGATAAGGGAATCCCATGAACCTTATAGGAATGTGTGACATCCACATGTTCATTATGAGCACCTTGCAAAAGAAGGCCTGCTAAACTAGTATAAGGTCAATACAGTCATTGTAAAGGGTCTAGTATAACCTTGCATTTCCAGTGTCAGGTATGCATATGTTAAAGGAGGGCTTGATGACAGTCATTTAAAGGAACTCATGATATGCCTACACTCAGTGTTGAAAGCAAGGGATTGGTAATAGGGCATCAAGGCAATAAATATAGTGATCTTGTGAAGATCTACAATGCAAAGATAGCATTGACAGGCCTACATTAAAGGTATCAAAGGGATCTAGAATGATATAGAAGTTAATCCAAGAGGAGAAAGGTCTAATGAACAACTATGCAAAGAAGATATGTACTAGAAGGAGTGTAATGAGAAGAGATAAGGCATATCAAACAAAGATCCAGATGGACCCTGTATCTCTCTAACATAGCAGAGGTAGTTTATGAAGACTCTTGAGTAGCTCTATCTTATAGTGATAAATACTATTGTTGGGAAATAAGGTGTCTCAACCTTTGCAATTTCCTAGTATTGTTTATTTATTTGTATATTTATTTATTTCCTAATGTTGTAATTACTTGTAAGTTCAGTTTGGTCACATAGTTGAGGTGGCACGGTGACATGTCATCTTACTTGGAATGTGACTTGAATGGTCAAGTCAAACCTACATGGATTTGGACATCCCATTTGAGGTGGCACTATTATGCCATGTGTCAACATCTTGTGGTATGTGAAAGAGGAAATTCCATATAACAAAATCTATGACGCGTAAGAGCCAAGTTTGGAGCTACCTATGATAAGTGATGACAAGTGTCGGTGAGTATCTTTGCATGAGGGAAAGGCATCTTTGGGTGCCCAAGTTGGGCTATGACATGTTGTAAGAGGAATATTCTATATTTATCATTGTATGATGGATTCTCTTAGAACATTAAAGGTTGTTATCTTGGGAAAATCTATGACAATTGTAAGATGCGTAAGAGCATCTGCAATAGTCTACTTTTAGCATTGAGAGCTCCTATGTTGGGAAAGTCAAATCTGCCATGTATGATAGATGTAAGGGATGTATTTGTAGAAAGGACAAGTGTCCTTTGATGTGAGATAATGGCCATGTGGCCAAGGTGGACGTCTATCCCAAGATGCTTCCAATATTTGCCTTGTAATCTCTATATATTGCATAGTTTGGAGTTGTAGTTGCATAGTGTTTTTACAAGTACTGTTGTGCTACTGGAATAACTCCAAATTTGACATTGAAGACTCTTGAAAGAACCTGCATTGCAAGTGTATTGTAAACTATAACTATTTCAGATAATACATTGTGCAGGTTTTAGAGTGTGGGGTTCTTCACTTGAAAAGGTTATCCCCACGATGCATCTTGTGTCTACTTCTCTCTGTCTACATTCTTGTATTGTGTTTGCTGCTGTAATATCTCTGATATAAGTTTCATATTGCTGCAATTATAAAGGTTAAAATAAATTTGCATACCTCTCCCCTCATTAGATTAGTTTAGGAAGTGATTTCCGCACACCTAGCTTCCTTTCAGTTGGAATCAGAGCCTGGCTAGTTTTGGTCCTAGCTACTAGGTAGGGGTTTTTCGTACTGATCTTAGATTGAGTGGGAGTCTATGTAGAGTATTTTGTAATCTTTTTGTAAGAAGGAGATGGCAAGCACATCTACAAGAATAGAGGTGGAAAAGTTTAATGGCAGCCATTTTGAGTTGTGGAAACTCAAAATGGAAGACATGTTCATTGATAGAGACCTATGGGAAGCAATTTTCAGTGTAAAACTAGCAGCAATGTCCCAAAATGATTGGGATCTCAAAGATTGTAAAGCCAAGGGTCTTGTGAGACTCTGCCTGGTTGATTATGTCCTATTAAATGTTCATGAAGAGAAAACTGTGAAGGATCTGTGGAAGAAACTTAGTGATGTTTATCAGGCTAAATCCCTGGTAAACAAGTTGTTCCTATAGAAGAATCTACATTCTCTGAGGATGGAAGATGGAGGATCTATTGTTGATCACATGAATGCCTTTAATATGTTGGTTGCATAATTGATATCCGTTGGTGTGAAGATGGAGGAGGAGGATCGATGTATGACCCTGCTTTGTTCTTTACCAGATTCATGGAATCATCTTGTTATGGCCATCGGGAGTACCACATCCACTTTCAAAATGGATGAAGTGGTGTCCTCGCTGTTATCTGAACAAATGTGGAGAAAGGCATTTGAGTTGGCCAAAGAAGCTCTTGTGGTTCGTGGAAGACCCCAAGAGAAAGGGAAAAAGAAAGACAAGAAAGCTGAGAAGCGTAGATCCAAATCTTGTGGGAGATCCAAATCTCCTTGAAAGTCCAAGGTATTGTGTTGGAACTGCGGGAAAACTAGGCATTTTCAAAAGGAATGCAAAGAGAAGAAAAAGAAGAATGTCCCATATTTGGATTCTGACAAGTCACAAGATGATGGTGATGCCTTCATTGTAGCCTTGGCCACCCATGCATCTAATGATGTGTGGATGATTGATTCTGGTGCTTTTTTCCACATGACCTCACATCGAGACTGGTTTACAAAGTATGAAGAGTTTGATGGTGGAAGAATGTACCTGGGTGACGATTCTCATCTAAAGATAGTTGGCTGTGAAAGAGTCATAATCTAATTCCCTGATGGACAAGTGAAGGGGATCTATGGGGTTATGCACATCCCAGGCTTGGCACGGAACCTGCTTTCTATAAGTAAATTGAATGATGCAGGTGTACAAGTTGTCTTCTCGAAAGAAGGATGCAAGATGACTAGAGGAGCTATGGTGCTTGCAAAGGGTACTCAGAGGAGGCATGCATTTCACAATGCAATAGTTCTTCTAACTTGAAGAAAAGAGATGCAATCACTTCATCCCCACCATTGGAACGAGCAACTAAAAGATCTATTGTATCAGACTCTGATGGTAGCGCATTTTGGGTACCTATGGGTGCTCATGCTTTGGAAGTTAAGCTTCTTGCTGAGAAGACAATGTTATGGCATAAGACTTGGCCACATTGGTGAGAAGGGTATTAGAACCCTGAAAAATAAAAACCCCATTGAAGGGTTAGATGATTGTAATCTCAGTTTTGACTTTTGTGAACATTGTATATATGGAAAGCAAAACCATGTTTAATTTTACTTGAGTTCTCATAAGTCTTCTGGTGTATTGGATCGTATTCATTCTGATGTGTTTGGTCTAGGTAATGTTCCATTGATCTCTAAATCTATATATTTTGTATCTTCCATAGATTATTACAGTAGAAGGATATGGATTTATTTTATCAGAAGCAAATCTAAAGTCTTTAGTCGGTTCAAAGAGTTTAAAGCTTTTGTTGAGAATCAAACTAGTAAAAAGATTAAGTGTTTGAGAACTGACACCGATGGTGAGTTTTGTTCCATAGAATTTGATAAGTTCTACAAAGATTTCATGGGATTGAAAGACAAAAGACAACTCCATACACCCCACAGCAAAATGGAGTTGCAGAGAGGATGAATAGGACATTGATGGAGAAGGCTAGGAGTATGCGTAGTGGAGCTGGCCTCGAATAGAAGTTTTGGGCTGAAGTTGTTGCCACTTCTTACTACCTGGTAAATAGGTCTCCTACATCAGCTCTTATTGGTAAGACACCCATGGAGGTGTGGTCTGGTAAGAAGCCTTCAATAAGACATCTTCGTGTCTTTGGTTGTGAGGCATATGCTCATGTGCCTAGGGAAAAGAGGTCAAAATTGGAGAACAATGTTGTTAAGTGTATCTTCATTGGCTATGGTGTTAGTGTGAAAGGATACAATATTTGGGATCCTATGGCTGAAAAAGTGTTGTATAGCAGAGGTGTTATTTTCAGAGAGCTAACACCTTCTTCCACTATTCTACAGCTAGAAGAGAAAGAAAAGAAAGAGGATGTGGTTTAGTTTCCTTCTACCCCTGAGAAGACTGAATCGAAAGACCCTATGAGACCTGATGATGAGGAGAGCTCTAGTAGCTCTGAAATCTCAGATGAAAAAGTAAAACCTCAACCTCAACCTTTGAGGAGGTCTACATGAATTAGGACGTAACCAGAGAGGTTTGGTTATACATTGCTTGATTCTAGTTGTGCTTTTACTTTGCTTACTAATGTTGATGAGCCTAGAACTGTGACAGAGGCTATCGGCATGAAATATGCAGGTTCCTGGAAGGAGGCCATGGAAGATGAGATGGCTTCTTTAGAAAAGAATAAAACTTGGGACTTGGTACCTTTTCTTGATGGTTGGAAACCTATTGGATGCAAATGGGTTTTCAAGAAGAAATTTGGTGCAGATGGCAGTGTTGAGAATTATAAAGCCAGATTGGTTGCGAAGGGGTACTCACAAGTCGAGGGAATTGACTATGGTGAAATTTTCTCTCCCATTGCAAAGATGGCATCTATTCAGTTCCTGTTATCTCTTACAGTTGCTTATGATTTAGAAGTGGAACAAATGGATCTAAAGACAGCTTTCCTTCATGGTGACTTGGAGGACGAGATTTATATGTCACAGCCAGAGCATTACATAGAAAGAGGTAAAGAAAATTTGGTTTGCAAGCTAAAGAAGTCTTTGTATGGATTGAAACAATCTCTTAGTATATGGTACTTGAAGTTTGACGCCTTTGTGTTGTCGATTGGATATCTAAGATTGAAATCATATCATTGTGTGTATTATAAGTTTGATAATGATCGTATTCTCATTATTACACTATATGTTGATGATATGTTGCTGATTGGGAATGGTAAGAATATGATTTCTGATTTGAAGTCCTAGTTGTTAGCATAGTTTGAGATGAAAAACTTAGGGGCAGCCAGTTACATTCTAGGAATGGAAATCAGAAGAGACGGAGCAAACAAAAAACTTTGGTTAAGCTAGAATAAGTATGTGAAGACTGTGTTGGATAGATTCAGCATGGCAGATTGCAAACCATTGTGTGTTCCTGTTTCATTAGGGACAAAGTTATCTGTGAATGATTGTCCAAAGTCTCCTTCTGAGATGGAGGATATGAGTATAGTACCTTATACTAGTGCTATTGGCAACTTGATGTATGCTATGGTCTATGCAAGACCAGACATTGCCCAAGCAGTGGGAGTCCTTAGTCAGTTTATGGATAATCCTGGATGGGTACATTAGGATGCAGTAAAATGAGTGTTCAGATATTTGTGGGTTACTTTTGAGTATTTTCTATGTTATCATGGTCATCCTACAGGACCTCCTCATTCTATATGTATTCATGGATTTGTTGATTCTGATTGGGCAGGTGACATTGATAGCAGGAGATCCACCAATGCTTAAGTGTTTACTATGTTCGGTGGTGCAATAAGTTGGATGAGTAAGCGACAACCTGTGGTTGCTTTGTCCATGACAAAAGCTGAGTATATGGCAGAAACTCATGCTTGTAAGGAAGCCATTTGGCTTAAAAGATTGTGTTCAGATATTGGTGTTGATGTAGGATAGATTACTATCTGTTGTTGCAGTCAGAGTGCAATTTGCTTAGCAAAGAATCTAACTTTCCATGCCAGAACAAAGCATATTGATGTGCAATTTTATTTTGTGAAAGACATGGTAGAGGATGGGAAGGTGATATTGGAGAAAGTAGACACTTTAAAGAATGTTGCAAATGCATTGATAAAACCAGTGGGCACAGAGAAGTTCAGATGGTGTTCTGAGTCTATGGGCCTCTTGACCCCTAGCAGTTTAAATCTTGTCATTTCTTTTGGCTCTTGCAAGGTGTTTGGGAAATAAGGTGTCTCAACCCTTGTAATTTCCTAGCATTGTTTATTTATTTGTATATTTATTTATTTCCTAATGTTGTAATTACTTGCACATTCAGTTTGGTCACATAGTTAAGGTGGCACAGTGACATGTCATCTTACTTGGAATGTGACTTGAATGGTCAAGTCAAACCTACATGGATTTGGGCATCCCATTTGAGGTGGCACTATTATGCCATGTGTCAGTATCTTGTGGTATGTGAAAGAGGATATTCCATATGACAAAATCTATGACGCATAAGAGCCAAGTTTAGAGATTCCTATGACAAGTGATGACAAGTGTCGGTGAGTATCTTTGCATGAGGGAAAGGCATCTTTGGGTACCCAAGTTGGGCTATCACATGTTGTAAGAGGAATATGCTATATTTAGGATTATATGAAGGATTCTCTTACAACATTAAAGGTTGTTATCTTGGGAAAATATATGACAACTGTAAGATGTGTAAGAGAATCTATCATAGCCTATTTTTAGCATGGAGCACTCCTATGTTGGGAAAGTCAAATCTGCCATGTATGACAAATGTAAGGAATGTATTTGCAGAAAGGACAAGTGTCCTTTTATGCGGGATAGTGGCCATGTGGCCAATGTGGATGCCTATCCCAAGATGCTTCCAATATTTGCCTTGTAATCTCTATATATTGCATAGTTTGGAGTTGTAGTTGCATAGTGTTTTTATAGGTACTGTTATGCTACTGGAATAACTCCATATTCAAAATTTGAAGACTCTTGAAAGAACTTGCATTGCAAGTGTATTGTAAACTATAATTGTTTCAGATAACACATTGTACAGGTTTTAGAGTGTGGGGTTTTTCACCTGAAAAGGTTTTCCCCACAGTACATCTTGTGTCTACTTCTCTTTGTCTACATTCCTATATTGTGCTTTCTATTGTAATATCTCTAATATAAGTTTCATATTGCTGCAATTTAAAGGTTAAAATGAATTTACATACCTTTCCACTCATTAGATTAGTTTAGGAAGCAATTTTCGCACACCTAGCTTCCTTTCAACTATTACAGACTTGGGTTGAACTTTTACAAAGGTATGTAAAAATTGTAGAAACACAGGAAGTTCCATGGAATAGGAGATCTGAGAATATCAAGAGTAGTGTTGTTTTGAACTAGTAATATTAAATCATTAAACCCTAGCAAATGATGAACAAGTTTGTATAGAAGATTAGGGTCTCTCAAACCTATACAAAGGAGATTTATGAGTCAAAATAGTATCATGATAGGGACTGTGAAGTTCTTTTAGACTAGAGAATCCTTTGTAACATTTTGTACAAGAGTCTTGAGAGAGTCCTAGAGGTCTCACAAGGTTTAGAGATTCATCAATAGTTATACAACTTTGTCTAAGTTTTTAGGATTCACGTGAGCCTAGAAAGGTTACACAATCTGCCTAAAATATAGAACATTGTCAATACAAGAAGACAACATCAAAAGTCTTCATCTTCTCTTCCTTACTTCTTGATATTAAAGTATGAATGTTTCCTTGGAAAAATTAAAACATACTAGTGACTCACATAGATCTCAATGGAACTCAAAATTATATGCAGTTGTATTACCATGGAAATAACCTTATAAGATTACTATATTACTAAAGTAGAAGGAATACAATAGAAGCCAAGTGTAAGAATTCACAAGCTGAGGAAAAAATGTGCACCATAAAAAGTTGCATTGTAGGATTTATTGGCAGTTGGCTATTCTTAAATATCATCCACTTCAATAGTCAAAGGTCAATTTTTATCAATAAAAATAGGACAAATATTTACATTTTTTGTTGTGAATGAGGTGTAAAATTGCTATTGATTGTTTGACCATTGAAGTGGATGATACTTAAGTGGAGTAATTGGGAGTTAGCTATTCTTAAATTTCATCCACTTCAATAGTCAAAGGTCAATTTTTGCCAATAAAAATAGGACAAATATTTACATTAGCCTTGAATTTGCTTTATCATTTTAGTTGTTTAAATAGGCATGAGAGGCTCCTACCTTTGTGGATGGAGGAAGCAAGTTTTTCATGATGAAGATGCAAGGAGCTATAAATGTTGCAAGGCCCATTTCACGTTCACCTTCAAAACATAATTTGTCCATATTACTTACATGAAAATCTAATGGATTGTCTACTCTCCAGGGCATCTAATATGCCATTAAAAGAATACAATAACTTAGTTAAATGACCAAACTTATTTTTATATAATCTCAAGACAATATCACATTCACAATGTTACTAGCTTTTACCATTTCCAACAGCTCTTCCTAAGGTTTCTATTTTGAAAAATTTTGATTTTAAAGAATGTGAAACAAACTTACACAAGATAATCTAAGAACTTACATTAGTGTTGAAACCAATGGGTCTAAATGTCTGAGCAAGGAGCCCATGATGTGCATATGGAATATGGGAAGGGTCCATCAAATTTTTAGTAAGTACTTCATACCTGCAAAGTATCAGCCAAGGTATTTGTTTAATTTGCATGTAGAAATAAATATTATATATAATCTTATCAATTTGATAGAACACTAAAATAATTTAAGAACAAAAAAATAGGAAGGATGAACAATAAAAACCATTAATATCTTGTGTCTGTGGAGTATAATCCCACTCAATTTAAATATTTGATTTTTCTTGAAAAAGAGTTACCCATAAGGAAATCTCTCATTGTTAGAACAGATTGGATTGATGGATTGCTTGTTGCAAGTATGAGGTGAGCCAGTGTTGTCATTGATGTCAACATACTCATACTGCATTGACAAGAAGGATTTGATGAGCTTTGTGCTGAGGATATTGAGAAAATTAGCCTCAGTCAGGAACAGTGAAGAACAGTAATGAGAAGAAGGTAAAATTACTGTATAGGTTGAGAACCAGAGGATACGGATTAAAGGGTTATTAGATATGAGTCTTGAGATGCTACAGTTAAGATTTCAGAGGTCCGCATGAAGATCTGAAGGAGTTATGGCTGCCGGTATAGAACCGGGTCCGGCAAGTATCCGGAGGTGACAGAGGATCACAAAAAGGTCCGGTGAGGTCCGGAATTGTATTATCATAATTTGCGGATTGGAAGGAGTGTTTGAGATGTCCTTGTGATGTGTCATCCTGATTTGTGTGTGATTTGGAGGTCCGGAAGTACCTCTTGCATTATGACAGTGGCGACAGACTGTGTTCTTGAAGTTCCGGATGAGGAAGACAAGAGATCCCAGTAAGCAGAGGAAGTGCGGATGTATCCGGACATTCAGACAGGCTTGTGAAGGTTCCTGGATCATGTTTAGGTTGTGTTGTTGGTCCGCATTGATGGTAGAGCCCGGAATTGAAGTTATTCTTCCGGATAAAGTTATTTCTCTGTTTAGCCGACCGGATGAGTTGTTCATCCTGCGAATGTTCTTGTGATGGCCGACCGGATGTGTTATTCATCTTGCGGATACTCCTATGGTTGTTTGCCGACTTAGATGTTTGTTCCTAAGTTGATGTCTTGTATAAATAACGGTTTGTGAGTTCATTTCAAGGTGTGGTGTGTGGATGAGTATGATATAGTGAAGAAAGGTGTGAAAGGCAGAGCAGAGACTGTTGGGCTTAATTGGAACTGATCCGGACATGGTAGAGATGTCATTCTCTAGTTCAAGACTGTGATTTTTATCACTTTGTAGACAGTGTGTCTCCTTGTAGGCAGTGGGCCTCTTTGTGAGCAGTGTGCTCGGGCAGTGAGCCCTTATTGGCATGTGCCATTCATTTTTCTTTATTCTTCTAACAGAGAATAATTCTTGGGTTAATCACCCCGTGGTTTTTCCCTTAACCGGGTTTTCCACGTCAAAATCTTGGTGTTCAATGTGTTGATGCTTATCTGCTCTTATGTTTATGTATTATGCTTCCATGAATGATTATTTGATATGCTGCTAACTAACAACAGAGAATTAAGTGTTTGAAATAGAAGAAGTTCTATACAACTGATTCACCCCCCCCTCTCAGTTGTATGCCCTAGATCCAACAATTGGTATCAGAGCTAAGTTCCTCTGATAGGAGCTTAACCGCTTGAGGTGATCCAGGATGTCGTCTTACAAGAAGGATAGTCCGAAGTTCGATGGAACCAACTTCACTCTCTGGAAAGGTCGCATGAAGTGTCATTTGGAATGTATGGGAAAAGCATACTTGGCTATGATTTCAAAACCATATATACCCCCACAAGGTGGTCCGACAACTCCAGATGAAACCACAGAAGTTGAAAACAATCTGCGGACCAAGGAAGCTCTTCTAAGCGCATTGAATGACTCAGATCTCTCGAATGTCATTGACCTACCAACTGCATATGAGATCCTAACTAAACTGGAACTTCTGTATGAAGGAGATGAGTTTGTCAAAAGTGCAAGGTTGCAAAGTCTGAAAGGGAAATTTGAAAGATTGAAAATGAGAGATGATGAAAACATCACTACCTTTATGCCAAGAGTAAATGAGCTGGTATGTGGAATCAGAAATGCTGGTGGAACTCTAGATGAAAATGAGATTGTCTGCAAAATCCTAAGATCCCTTCCTGCTGCCTACAAAATCAAAGTTGCTGCCATTGATGAATTCAGAGCCCACACAACTGTCACAAGAGAACAACTGGCTGGCAAACTAGCTGCATTTGAAATGACCGAGTTTGGAGATGATCCACCCAAGACTGAGTCTGCTTTTAAAGCCAGTGCCTATGTGAAAGGCAAACAGAGATTTGATCCGGGTGAAAACTCATCAAGGAAAATGTCATGGTATGATCAAGCAAGAAGAGACATGGAAGAAGAAGAAGCAGAAACAGCTCAACTTGAAGCCCTCATTGCAAAAAGACTGCCAAGAGGATCCGGTAAGTATGAAGGAAAACTACCCTTTAAGTGTTTCAACTGCAATAAGATTGGTCATTTTGCCTCAAGATGTCCGGAGAGATCTGCAAGATCTAATACTCACAGACAAAGGTTTCAAAAGAATTGCTATTATGTTCATGAAGAAGATGACAATGAAGGAGTAACAGATGATGAATCAGATCCAGGAAGCAAATCCGGAAATGAGTGGGTGTTTATAGCCATCAAGGAAGAAGATTCCTTGCTCTCTGAATCTGTCAATCTCAAAGTTGTTGAAAAAGCCTTGGCTGCTCAAGTGGAAGAAAAGGATGATTGGGTTATTGACAGTGGATGTTCTCACCATATGACTGGTGACAAGAATAAGTTCTTAGACTTGGAAAGATATGAAGGAGGAATGGTAAAGTTTGGTGACAATTCTGCTGGCAGAATCAGAGGTAGGGGAACTATTTCCTTTGATGGTAAGAGCAAAACAGGAAATGTACTGTATGTTGAAGGATTGAAGCACAATCTTCTCAGTGTTGGTCAGTTAGTGGACAAAGGCTATGATCTCCGGTTCAAGAATGGAAAATGCAGAATCTTTACAAGCTCCGGAACTGAAATTGCATCCGGTACTCAGACAAGAGGTAACATCTTTCATCTGGTTGGTTCAAATAAAAGTTGTTTGTTTGTTCAAATTGATCAGAGTTGGTTATGGCATAGAAGAATGTGTCATGTAAATTTTGATAACATCATCAAAATAAGCAATACTCAGGCTGTGAGAGATCTTCCAAAGTTGATAAAACCTACAAATAGTGTGTGTAAAGAATGTCAGTTAGGCAAACAAAGCAGAGTCTCTTTTAAAAGCAAAGATCAGTCTTCTACCGGATTGTTGGAATTAGTACATACTGATCTATGTGGTCCGACAAGAATCAAGAGTCTGCAAGGTGATAGATATTTCATGTTGTTAATTGATGATCATTCCCGGATGATGTGGGTTACCTTTCTAAAAGAAAAATCAGAAGCCTTTGAGAAGTTCAAAATCTTCAAAGCTATGGTGGAGAATCAAACCGGATTGAAACTAAAGTGTCTAAGGTCTGATAGAGGTGGTGAATTTACATCTGGTGAATTCATTGACTTTTGTGAGAAACAGGGTATAAGGAGACAGTTGTCTGCTCCTAAGACTCCACAGCAGAATGGAGTAGTTGAGAGAAAGAACCGGACCATCCAGGAAGCTGCTAGGACAATGATGTTGGAAGCAAATGTTCCTCAAATGTTTTGGAAAGAAGCTATCAGCACTGCAGTCTACACACTCAATCGAGTTCAAATCAGAAACAACACTGGTAAGACCCCCTATGAACTCTGGTTTGGCATCACTCCTACTGTGAAATATTTCAGAGTATTTGGTAGCAAGTGCTATATTAAAAGAGATGAAGATCTAGGAAAGTTTGATGCTAGAAGTGATGAAGGAATTTTCTTGGGATACTCCACTCAAAGCAAAGCATACCGGTGTTACAATAAGAGATTGAGGAAGATGATAGAAAGCACCAATGTAAAGGTTGATGAAGGAATTGAGAAGCCTTCAAGATTTTATGAGATTGATGAAGATGACCAAGAGAGTGTTCAAGGACCTCAATCCTCTCCGGTGAGACAGAGTCAGCCTGATCCGGTAAATCAGGAAGAAGAGATAGGTTTGAATAAGCCTGATCAAGAAGCAGCAGTGCAGGATACTCCCAAAATTCCAAGGTATGTAAAACTGAACCACTCTGAAGATCAAATCATAGGTGACAGAAGCAAAGGTGTACAAACTAGAAGGAATGTTGCTCAAAATCAGAATGAATGTTGTCTGATTTCAAAGATTGAACCTAAAACAATAAATGAAGCCTGCAATGATGAAAATTGGACCAAAGCTATGGAAGATGAATTAATGCAAATTGAGAAAAATCATACTTGGGATCTTGTTCCCAGACCAAGAGACAGGAATGTAATTGGAACCAAGTGGGTCTTCCGGAACAAACTAAATGAAGCTGGTGAAGTAATCAGAAACAAAGCTAGATTGGTCTGCAAAGGCTACTCTCAAATAGAAGGAATTGACTTTGAAGAGACTTTTGCTCCGGTGGCAAGAATTGAAGCAGTCAGATTACTTCTTGCATTTGCTGCCTTCAAAGACTTCAAGGTATATCAGATGGATGTCAAGTCTGCCTTCCTAAATGGTGATCTGGAAGAGGAAGTCTACATTGAACAACCGGATGGTTTTCAATTGTCTGATAATGCTGATATGGTCTGCAAGTTGAAGAAAGCTCTGTATGGATTGAAGCAAGCCCCAAGAGCATGGTATGAAAGGTTGGATAAGCATCTTGTGCAGATTGGATTCAACAAAGGTACTGCTGACAGTAACTTATATTTCAAAATTGATCATGAAAATATTCTAATTGTTGAAGTATTTGTGGATGATATCATTTTTGGAGGAAGAGATAGTATGTGCAAAACTTTTGCAAATCAGATGAAAAGTGAGTTTGAAATGTCTATGCTTGGTGAAATGAATTTCTTCTTGGGTCTGCAAATTACTCAAACAAAAGAAGGGATCTTCATTTCTCAGACCAAATATGTGAAAGAATTGTTAAAGAAATTTGGTATGGAAGACTCAAAATCTATGAACACTCCTATGGCAACCGGATGTAAGTTAAGCAAAGATGATGACTCTCCAAAGGCAGATCAGACAAAGTATAGATCAATGATTGGTGGATTGTTGTACCTCACTCAAACTAGACCAGATATAATGCAGGCTGTTGGTCTTGTGGCAAGATTCCAGGCTGATCCTAGAGAATCTCATGTTATGGCAATCAAAAGAATTTTTAGATACTTGAAAGGGACAGTTGAGTATGGTCTATGGTATCCTAGAGATCTGGATTTCTCTCTTCATGCTTACACAGATGCAGATTGGGCAGGAGATGTGGATGACCGGAAGAGCACTAGTGGTGGAGCATTCTTTTTAGGGAAGAGATTGGTTTCTTGGCTAAGCAAGAAACAAGATGCAATATCTCTGTCTACAACTGAAGCAGAATACATTGCAGCAGCAGGTAGTTGTACTCAAATCTTATGGATGAAGCAGATGCTAAGAGACATCAAAGTTGAATATGAGGAGCCTATCACAATTTTCTGTGATAATTCAAGTGCAATTAATATTTCCAAGAATCCGGTATTGCATTCTAAGACTAAGCACATATCTATCAAATTTCACTTTTTAAGAGAACAAGTAAACAAGGAAGAAGTCAGATTGGAGTATGTTCCCTCCAAGGATCAGATTGCAGATATCTTTACAAAACCTCTTCCCAAAGACTCTTTTGAATATCTCCGGGAAAAGTTAGGGGTCATGGCCCCTCCGGTGATGAACTAAGATGCACTGATGTGCATCAGTCCGGTGGCTATCACAGTCATATCTTGTGATCCGGACTAATGGGGAGCTGCAACTAAGGGGGAGCAGCTGGTATGATTCTGATGCATGAGGATTGCAAGTATGAGCCCTTTTCCATTGATGTCAAAGGGGGAGAGAAGACATGTGAAAAACAAGTGGTTGATGATCAAAGGGGGAGCAGCAAAGGAAGACATGTGAAGAGTTGTTGTTGATAGGGGGAGCTGTGAAAGAAAAGAGAAGTTCTTGTCTTGATGGTTTTTCACATCATATGTTGCCATCAATGACAAAGGGGGAGATTGTTGCAAGTATGAGGTGAGCCAGTGTTGTCATTGATGTCAACATACTCATACTGCATTGACAAGAAGGATTTGATGAGCTTTGTGCTGAGGATATTGAGAAAATTAGCCTCAGTCAGGAACAGTGAAGAACAGTAATGAGAAGAAGGTAAAATTACTGTATAGGTTGAGAACCGGAGGATGCGGATTAAAGGGTTATTAGATATGAGTCTTGAGATGCTACAGTTAAGATTTCAGAGGTCTGCATGAAGATCTGAAGGAGTTATGGCTGCCGGTATAGAACCGGGTCCGGCAAGTATCCGGAGGTGACAGAGGATCACAAAAAGGTCCGGTGAGGTCCGGAATTGTATTATCATAATTTGCGGATTGGAAGGAGTGTTTGAGATGTCCTTGTGATGTGTCATCCTGATTTGTGTGTGATTTGGAGGTCCGGAAGTACCTCTTGCATTATGACAGTGGCGACAGACTGTGTTCTTGAAGTTCCGGATGAGGAAGACAAGAGATCCCAGTAAGCAGAGGAAGTGCGGATGTATCCGGACATTCAGACAGGCTTGTGAAGGTTCCTGGATCATGTTTAGGTTGTGTTGTTGGTCCGCATTGATGGTAGAGCCCAGAATTGAAGTTATTCTTCCGGATAAAGTTATTTCTCTGTTTAGCCGACCGGATGAGTTGTTCATCCTGCGAATGTTCTTGTGATGGCCGACCGGATGTGTTATTCATCTTGCGGATACTCCTATGGTTGTTTGCCGACTTAGATGTTTGTTCCTAAGTTGATGTCTTGTATAAATAACGGTTTGTGAGTTCATTTCAAGGTGTGGTGTGTGGATGAGTATGATATAGTGAAGAAAGGTGCGAAAGGCAGAGCAGAGACTGTTGGGCTTAATTGGAACTGATCCGGACATGGTAGAGATGTCATTCTCCAGTTCAAGACTGTGATTTTTATCACTTTGTAGACAGTGTGTCTCCTTGTAGGCAGTGGGCCTCTTTGTGAGCAGTGTGCTCGGGCAGTGAGCCCTTATTGGCATGTGCCATTCATTTTTCTTTATTCTTCTAACAGAGAATAATTCTTGGGTTAATCACCCCGTGGTTTTTCCCTTAACCGGGTTTTCCACGTCAAAATCTTGGTGTTCAATGTGTTGATGCTTATCTGCTCTTATGTTTATGTATTATGCTTCCATGAATGATTATTTGATATGCTGCTAACTAACAACAGAGAATTAAGTGTTTGAAATAGAAGAAGTTCTATACAACTGATTCACCCCCCCCTCTCAGTTGTATGCCCTAGATCCAACATTGCTTAGCATTGGAATCAATGGCGGAGTTTTGTTAAGAGAAATATTTGACAGATTTGTCATTCAACTCTATATTCTCTCACCCAAACAATGACAAATGCAACCACAGTTGAGTCAGTTACAGTGATGTTTTACAACTAACTCTTTGCTTATTTTACAAGGTGGCAGCTACCTTTGAATGATATACAATGAATTAAATTATATGTTGCTTTTAACCAGAAAGCAAGAAAAGGTACTGCTTTTAACCAGAAAGATTTAAAAGGAAATCCCACACATCCAAATGAATTAAATGACTATAATAAGCTCAAAGACTTCAACATCAACTCAAATAAAGAATTCAAATCCCCATCACCATGACGTATTTATTCAAAGATAGATATTCACAGCAATAAGATTACCAACTGAAACTTCTAATATAAAGAAAGAAAACCATGACATAACATTCAACATAAGAAGAATGATGATCCACAACACCACAACACAAAGACCATATATGCTTGGACCATTCAACTTTATATCTTTTCTATATTGAAAGAGATAGAAATTGAAATAAGTATCAAAAGTATCTAACTTAATTGAGAAAATCAAAGTTTTGCCCAAAGAAAGATCCATACTATGTCGCCTATAGCATATTTATAAGTTTCACATAATAATTGTCTTTTACAAATAGAACAGTTTCTTGGGAACAACAGTTTCAAAATAATAACAAAGTTTTTTTTTTAAGTTTTTATAGCCAAATAGCAAGAAATGCATAAAAGAAATGAAACTCAATCTGCTGCCCCCTCACCTTCCTTGGGATCTTCGATGCTTTCCACAGCTTGATCTTCCTCCATATTTTCTCGTATCTTCACCTTCAGCTTATACTCTCGATACTTAGTTATAACGGTAGTGATCCCTTTGCTTTTTTGGAATAGTAGTGTTTTGCATTCTGGTTCTGAACTTGGCCAAGGTTTTAGTTATCACTGTTGTAGTTTCCTAAATTATTTCATCTTTATTTCTAAAACCATTAAGATAAACTTGTACCAGGCCCATTTTACCCAAAGATTCTCCAGAAACAACATCAGGATCAGCAAGTTCATTACAAAGCAACTCCTTGGCCTCCTTGCTAATTTCTTTAGGATCGCGTAGATTTTCTCCAAATTCATCTAGAATATTCACTTCCAGTGTCTGGCAATCCCTTTGAATACTGATCATTAAATCCAGATACTCCTACAAAGCCTTATTAATTTGATCAATAAGGTTATCATACATATTCAGCTTCCAGTCTAGTGATTCAGTCCAAGATAGGTCAATCTCACAGGGATCGTTAGCCAAATTTTCTCTCATGAGTGTCATAGAGTCTAAGGCCATCAACTAAGCAATTTCCTTAAAGAGCACATAGGTACTACCTTGTTCCTTTCTTACCTATTGGAGTTCACTAATCAATTCCTTTCTTTTGTTATGTATCTGAGAGTAGCTTTGTGTCATTTTGGTCAAGAAGAACAACATATCACAAGATAACTTTATACACCCACTCACTAATAGCCTTAACAAAAAAATTATTCTTTTTAATCTGTTGAATGGTGCTGGCATCAATTCCAATAACTTATGAGCTAGATGCCTCCTGTGATGAAGGTGTTAGTATGGATTGAACGAATTTTCTTAAAGACAAAATTTGAGATTGAAGCTTTAAATTCTCTTTTTTCTCTTCCTTAGCTCTTTGAATTAGGGCATTCACAAAAAATTTGCATGATATGAATCCCCCTCAAGGGTAGAGGGGCCTAAGTCAATGTGACTTATTTTATAGTCAGCTTCAGTTATATCATTTTCATTCAAATCCTTTATCGGGTCGACAATCTCCAACACCTAGTGACCAGAAGTAGCATCATTTACCATTCTTGACATTCTCCTTACTTTCTTAGGCTTCAAAGTACCTTGCAAGAGCATGGCTACTGTATCTACTTCTTTTACTATTGTGGGCACATTTTTCCTCTTTTTCTCTACTACCTTTTTCAGCCAATGGGGAGAAGAAGTCACTACAATTGTATCCACATTGCTAGACATAGTCTTATTTTGATTTTCAACGGAAATAGGAGCAGGAACCTCCTTATCGGTAGGAGAAGAGGGAATTTCAAAGAAAGTGGGAAAAGAACCATCATTAACAATTTGTTCAAAAATGGGATCAGGATTCACAAGCACATTTTTAGCTTGAACACTCTTCTTTCCTACTACAAATAAGGGGAGACTATTCGACTCACAGGTTGAGTTCAACTTGAGAGCATCATTAGGCCTCTCACCGTCACCTCCGAATTGTGAACTTGAAATAGATGGTGATACCTCATGTCTTCCTGAAGAACTTTGTGTAGCAAAACCTTGCACAGTCTTTGGCCCAGTGGCTCTTGAGCTTCTCTGGTCATGAGGTGAACCAACGTGTCCACACCATCTTCCAGCCAACCAATCTATGTTGATGATGATGTTAGTCATAAAAAAACATAGAATAAAAGTTACACAACAACCTTTACTCATCTTGAAAGATACGATGAATTCAAAGAATTCATGATCCCAAGTCTCCGTTGATTAGTTCTTAATCTACTGGTGTTACTCAGTGGTTGATGTGTGTTGTTGTTAATCATTCAAGGGCCTTACATTCTTTAGTAATTTTTGCAAAGTTCATCAATATTTCTCCAAATATCATGTTCTTTATATCTGCCCTGCATAAATCTCCAAATTATTTTACCTCTGCACTATGAATTCACTCAAATAATGTGCCTACAGGTTGATATTTGCATGATTTCTACCATTATTTGCAATTCTTTGCATGATATTTTTAACACTATATGCATTTAGCTCAAATATGCTAATGATATTTAGTTATCCACAAGATGTCAGCATATTTCATGTCATTTGCTTCTGATTATCTGTTATTTGCAATTATGATGGTGAATTACTCTGAAATTCAAAGAAAATTAAAAGAATACTTCAAATTTGGTGAATCTTAGCTATTAAACCACATACATACCAGATACAATCATGAGGAGAAGAAATCAAACCATATTTTCACCAGGATGTTCCACAGCTAGATACAGATGATGCTAACTTCGAAGTAAAAAGAATGAAGATAACACATATAGACTGATAAGCACTCCAAGAATTCAAACACTGATTACTCAGGATTTATGATGATTTGTAATCAAACAGTCTTCTCTTTCATTAAGTATGCAATGATATGTATGCTTACAATAACTTTGAAATAGGCCCTGATATTTCAGCAGTCAAATTTCAATTAAGCTTTTGAATAATCCAATTATCACATCCTGCACCTTTTATAGAATAAGGTGAGGGAATGGTTACAGATGACCTACGGTCAAGATTTATCTATTAAGATCAACAGTCCAGATGAATAGCACGTGTCTGCCATTTGGCAACTACACAGCTGGCACAGAATATTCCAGCATCTTTGACCTAGTCCATCATCCAGCTAGCAAACAGCATATTTGGCAATATCCTCCTCAGCTCTGGTTCAGGTTGCCTCCATGTCAGCAACTCCACAGTTTTCAGCCGTACTCCAAAACAACTTCAACATCCTATACATATCGGGCTATATGAATATTGAGCATCCGTGAAAATTCGCGCAATTAAATGTCCATAGGTGGTCAAGAGGGTCCGGGTGACTATCATTGACTGGAAAACATGCTATCAGGCCCTAAAATGGCTCAATATCTGATTAGGCCCAGGGTCATTTGAGTGATTTTTTGATAAAAATATCAAAAATATGATTTTCGGTATTTTCTACATCTTGGTAAATTGCATTTTCGGAGGCCTTAGGAGAGAAATTAGGGCCTCAACACTCCATCGGTCACTTGGCAATAAGCCTAAGTGACCGAGCAACTCAAACTAGATAACTAGTTTATCTTTCCAATGAGTCCAAAAAGTTTAAATTCTGACACAGTAGCTAGGAGTTATGACCCTGCCAAGGAGAAGATCAAAAATTTCCTATTTTTTTTTAATTTCTTTGAATTTTTTGCAAATGGTTTCACCTTGCAGTAGCTCTTTTTGTATTCCAAGGGTGATGTGACCCTTCATATGATATGCAAGCCTTACATTTTCAGTTTTTACATGCATAAGATCATGCATATGCAATACATGCGCTTTTGTTCACTAAATTCCATTGAATGAAACTATCGGGTCCGGGTATGCACATTAGTTAATATGAGGGATATTAACTAATATGACTCTCTTCATAGATCGGGATATGATGATGACATCATCATCATGGACGGGCTTCGTTAAAGTGTGAAAGGCTGACGTCATGGTCATACTGAAGGAAATCGAGTGATGTTAAGAAATATGACCCTAATATTGAGGAATATCACCCTCTGAATAGGATGACGTCACGGTCATGTCGAGATTTTTATATATCAGGTTAGAATGATGTCACCGACATGTTAGGAAAGATCAGTCATATTAGAAAAGATGACGGATGTTAGAGAATAGACGAGCTTCAGATGTCAAGCCGATTGATGATGTCATCGTCATATCAGGTCCTTTGTGAAATGGGATAAGCTGACGTCATCATCATGTTAACGAAGATGAGCCATATTAACAAATGTGACCCCCTTTTGAAAGATCAGGATGATGTCACCATCATGTTATTTAAAAGGGTGATCGTTGGATACGTACCTTCGCGAGGTAAAAAGGATGATGACGTCACCGTCAAGGTGATTTTCTTTATTCATCGGGATTGGATGACATCATCAGCATATTGGCTCTGGGGTGATATTCTGCAGTAGGGTGATATTTGAAATATCGAGTGATATTTGAAATATCGGGTGATATTCACAAGATCGGGTGATATTTGAAATATGACCCCCGCAAAATATATGAAGTTGTTCGACGGGTAAATGCTTATATCACCTAACATTGACGTCCGGATCTCTGGATAAATGATTATCAGGTGATAAAATTGGCATCAGGGTGATCTTTTGTAAGATGACTGATGTTAAGAAATATGATCCTCCCCTCGGAATATCAGGTTTGACCAGGACTTTGACTCACCATAACTCTCGTTCCCTAAGGAATATCAGGGTGATCCAAAAGGCAAACCTGCATGAAATTTTGTATTCTATCCAACTATAAGGTTATTGTCATGAAATATGAACTTTGAAAAAATTGACCTCATCATGATGACTTACCCAGCTCCCTTTATGCAGGATCATCTGCATGACTTACTTTTACCAGACCAACAAAGAGCAAAAAAAACAACACAAGCCAAAGCAACAAAAAGTTGGGTCCCTATTTTGTCAAGTCAAAATGGGGTGTGTTGTGTAACCACACAACACAATCCTCTATTCTTTTTATCACAATAGTACAGCAAATTCTTAGATCCACAACCTCCTTCTCGGACCAATCAATTTGAGGAAGGGATTTTGAAAGTAGGGTTTGGTATTCCACGTCAATTACTTCATAATCCTCTTCATCTTTTTCTGGAATATAAATGGATAGACTAAAAGTCTAAATTTGACTTAGAGTAAGCCTCATGCAATTTCTTCTCTAAACTTCATGATCATCCATACAGTCTTCCAAGATAGAATGATTCTCGTATGAGCCAGAGCCATAGAAGTTTTGTTTCACATAATTTTTTCTATCAAAGTTTGGCCTTAGTGACAAAGAGTGAAGATTAAACCTTCCCAACACATACTCAGCTCATTTAGCAGCATCTCTAGTTTTGCAAGAATAACCAGATAGAGACAACGGAAAGGTATATCCTCTTTTTCTCATATTCTGATATTTGATATTCGTGGTGGCCATTTGTCTGCACACCTCCAAGAAGATAATATAATCACTAGCATACTAGGGTAACTTGGTTGGAGCCAACTCATAACCTCCCAATCTCAAGTAAGTGAATCTATCAAATTGGATATAGAAACTTCCAAATTGCATAAGCAGAGAAGCTACATCAGGAGAAATTCTTAGTTCTGGATTACCATTTAATTTTCTCACCAAAAATATTAAAAAGGCATCATTAATCCGACGATAATCCTTCATTCCGACATCTTTTGTGAATTGGGGAAAATAGGCATACATAGGTGTGTCTAGGGTTAAAGACCCATGTGGCCTCAACCTAGCCCAGACAACCTCTCGAATGGCTAGAATGTATATCAAATATGAACACATGTGGAATGCAAAAGTCTCATGAAATCTAACCAATTGTTCATTTAGATGATAACTTATCATTTCTGCCTGATTAATAAATTGACCCTCACTGCATATTAACAAGATGAAATGACACATCCAAAACTCAAAAGAACTTGCATCTTCACTACCAACAACTCGGTGCAGCAAGGTAACAATGTCTGAGATTTTATCTTTAAAGTGGACTCTTTTAAGTGTAGAGGGTAATTGTGACTTACCTCATTTCTCTGATTTTAGCCAATTTCGCACAATGACATTTTTGCACTAGTCCTCATTCTCTTTGAAGAACTATGTGACAATAGCTACAGATATATCTTCAAAATTCTCTCTTCCCAGAATCCTCAATGCTCAAGAGATGGCTTTTGAATTAATCTTTACAATCACCAACCCATCCTTTTCTTTTGATCTCGTGAGTTTTAGGGTCATACCTCTCCACACATACAATAACCAAGTCTACACACTACACAGAAGTGGGAAAACTAGCTACTTGTGCCAAGCTTCTCTCTAGAATTTTCTCCACGAAGGGTGACATATCATCTTGTTGTAGATGGGACCAAAATTTTTCTATGTCAATAGGCCCAATTTTTGTATCTTTCACATTAGACCAACTATTCTCAATGGTAGAGTGAGAGGATACGTCCTGAAATTTGAATTTCATTACAGCTGCTAAATACCAGGAGCAATGACTGAGTACTGTAGAGATAACAACTTGAAAGAGAAGGAAGAAAACAGGACACTTAGAAAAATTCTCACTACAAAATGTGAATAGTCATGTAGTTATGGTGCCAAGAATTGCTTTTAAATGCCAGGCTGATGTGGTACTAATTCTGTGCCTTGAGAAAATAACCCAGAGATTTGCTCGCTTTTCAAAAATTCCTCAAAGTACATTCACCAGTTATGTTGTATGCCGCATTAAATGATCATTAATTACCTTGATATCTGGTCCGTGGCTTAGTTGTCCCTGAGTCACAAGAAATAGAAACTTTAGAACCGTGAGTCAGAGGGTGTGAAGTTCTGAAAACTAGTGATCAAGTGACTTCAAAGAGAAACACATAGGTTGCAAGACATAATGAAAGGAATGTAAAGTCACGAGGTCGGGGAGTTCTGAAACTTAAAAACCTAGCGACTTGGTTAGCAAACAAAGGAAATCATCGACTAGGTTAGGAAATTTTGAATACCCACAATTTCAAGTATTTTTCTAAGGCAACAAAGGGGAAAAATACAATCCTTAGAAATTCAGGCCGAAATTTGATGAATCACAAAAAATGAATAACAAAGTAAACAAGCCCTAGAAATAAAAGGAAGGGGTAACAACTGGCTCTAAATGGGGACAAGGACCATAGGGACGTAGAGAATCTAGAACTATGGTACAAGCCTTATTCATTGGGCAAACAGAGGGAAAGACAACACAAAAACACACATAAACAGAAAAAAACTATGATACAAAGGGGGACTTGAGACTGGTACCAGTTGAACATTTTTAGATCTTGTCCATCATAGGCAAGAGGTAAAGGAGTACCATCTGGATAAGTCAGCAGAAAAGAATTGTCACCAATAACATGCTTGATCAGGAAAGGTCCTCTCCATAAAGAATCAAACTTTTTGTGTGCCCCTTTGGGTTCTCACCTTCTGTCCCAAAGAAGTACCGAGTCTCCAACAACAAAATTTCTTTGTTTAGCCTTCTTATCAAAAATCCTTTTAACCATTTGTTGATGTTTGACTATTATGTCCACAACTATTTCTCTCTCCTCTTCCAACTTATTTAGATACATGACCCTCTTTTCAGCTGTAGATTAGAATTCTACATTTTCTATAGCCTTCTGTAAATCCAAAGTTGAAAGCTCTAAAGAGACAGGAATAGTGCTATCAACCCCATACACCAACTGAAAAGGAGACATACCTATGGCTCTCTTATAAGTGATCCTATCTGCCCATAGAGCATCATATAATTGTTTATGCCAACCTTTCTAATTTTCATCTACCAGCTTCTTAATAATGGAAATCATGTTTTTATTGATGGATTTGGCTTGTCCATTACCCTAAGGATAATAATCAGAAGAATGCCCCAAACTAATGCCATACTCGTAGCAAAAAAAAGTAATTTCAGAGGATGAAAAATAACTAGCATTATCAGTGATTATTTTCTTTGGAATGCCAAATCTTATTATGATGTTCTCTTTCAAGAAATTGCACATAATCTCTGAAGTAGTCTACTTTACTGGAATAGCCTCTACCCACTTAGTGAAGTAACCGGTAGCAGTAAGGATGTGGGTATGTCTAGCACTTGAAATAGGATTAACGGGGCCAATAAAATCCAATCCCCATAAAATCCAATCCCCACTATTAGAAGGGTTCATCAATCACCACGGGATTCAAATTCAAGGCTGCAAGATGAGGTTTACCAATGAATTTCAAGCACTTTTCACATTTGGATACCCACTCATGAGCATCTTTAAACATGCCAAGCCAATAAAAACATTAGTGCAAGATTTTAAAGGCTGTCACAGAAGCAGAGAAATGTCCCCCGCATGCTTCATCATGAAAAGCTTCCAACAACCTTCTTTGTTGTTCTTTGTCAACACATCTGAGAAAGGTTCCATTTACTCCTTTTTTATATAGTTTTTCCTCCCAAAGAACATACATATTTGCCTTAAGTTTCAAATTCCTTCTTCCCTTGGCCGACAAGTGTGCAGGGAAGTCACCATAGGTTAAGAGATATGCAACGTCTAAAAACCACTCATCAGTTGTGCTAGTGAAAAGAACTAAAGGCAACTATTCTTCTTCATTAATTTTATTTTCTGCAATCAGTCTACATAGACCCTTGCCCCTGACCAAACTAGTAGTCCTACTATCTACATCATACTCTTGCACTTTTGCTATCCAAGACCCCCATTTATTACATCCAACTTCCTGTTGCGTGAGGATACTCTTGATAGCACTTTTAGGGACAAAGACAATGGTATGTGAATGCAGGATATAGAACCTAAAACTTTTTAAAGCTCTAACAACAGCATAAGCATGTTTTTTGAGTGGGGAATACTTGAGTTCATAATTCTTGAGAGGAGTACTCATGAAGGAGATAGGGGCTTCTATACCTTGCCCTTTTTTTTACATTAGGATAGCTGATAAAGTATGTTCTGATGCATAACAATATACAATGAAATCTTTACTGAAATCAGGACATACCAGAGTGGGTGCATTGACAATAGCAACCTTTATGTTTTTGAATGCTTTCTTTCCTTTATTACTCCACTTGAAGATTGGATGATTCTTCATCATATCAGCTATGGGTCTCGTTAACTCAGCAAACTCAGGTATAAATCTGCTCAGGAAGTTCACTTGGCCAAAGAATGACCTAGTGCTATCTTTGTTTACAGGCAATCCCAATTGCATAATAGCTTTCACCCTTTCGGGATCAACCTTGATGCCATCTGTAGACACTTAAAAATGTCTTGGGCCTACAAACGGCATTTTCACGCATATTCCACCTTAATTCCACATTCTTCTATTAATTAAATAATTTTTAATTATTTAGTTAATTCATTCTCTCTTGTGCTTGTTAATTAAAAAAAATTCATTTATTTAATTATTTTAGATGCCTTCTTCTAAATTCCTCTATAATTAAATAATTTAATTACTATTTATTTATTCACTATTCAAATACACATACCCCCTTTTAATTTAAATAAATACCCATTTATTTAAATTATTAACCTTGTCCTAGATTAAATAAGTTCCCACTTATTTAATTTAATCCCATTACATTAACCTTTCCTCTAAAAAAATTAAATAAATGCACACCATTTATTTAACTTAAAAAAATCAATTCCCACCTCACCATTTCCTCTAATAAAAAAATATCTTTTGTCCTTTTGTGGATGGCAACCCTAATCATTCTCAACCCTTGATCTTCCCTCCAAGTCAACTTCTAATCATAGCCCTCCATTCACATTTCCTCTTCTATAAAATCACTCTTACTCTTTCATTTTGAGGGGACCACTTGCATAAGTCAACTTTGTCATTTGAGAGCTCTCCATAGCATTTACAGACCTACAATTTCTGAGTGCATTAGTTAGCCATAGCTTCATAGGAACAATGGAGGATTTGCACTATTAGCCTAGGGTTTCATATTTCATGCTCTATTTGTATTGATTCTAGGTTTTTAGGGCTCCATTGGGTAGTTAGGGTTTGAAAATACTATTTGCAGGGCTTTAGCAATGTTTTTCCTCGACTTCATCTGGTGAACCCAACGTGAACGGTCGTACATTCCGCAAGTTTTATGTTTTTGAATTTGCAGGAACAATGCGACACTTAAGCTGGTTCATGTGATGCATAAGCATCTTAGTGTGACGCATGAGTCGTACGACATGATGCTTCCTCTGGAGTCTGTAATGCATACGAGTGTGTTTAGGGCAGAAATTTTGTTATTTTGATTTTATAAACCTAACCCAGTTGATTTTGCAGGATTCTAAATTGTCTCTAATGCTCCGATTGTTTTGTTAACTCTCTAATTCATACTGGTTATCTCATTAGGGTTTTTTAGAGCATTAGGCTTTCTTATTTCAAAGGTTTTATCTAGGGTTTCTTGCTAATTTGTTTAAACATTTGGGTATATCTTGTGAATGTCTGAAAGTTTCTCATCTTTGTGGCATCCAAGAGACAATATTACATTCCTAGGGTTTGACACTTATCATTGGAGTACGTATTTCATTCACAAATTAGGGCCTTTTATGCTAATTTGTATTTGCAAAAATTGTGTGATGCATAAGCTACTTTGTGTGATGCATAAGCTCCTTCATGTGATGCATAAGAGATGGCGGTTGTGTGACGCATAAGTTACTTTGTCTAACGCATGTGTTGATTAGTGTGACGCATGTGCTGATCAATGTGACGCATAGGCTAATCAGTGTGACGCATACACTTGACTGACTCGCATAAGCATGACAGTGCACTGCATGCACTTGGCTGACTCATATGCGCATGATAGTGTACTGCTTGCGCTGGTCCCTGAAACACATAAGTTTGACAGTGCACTGTCTGCGCTCTCTGTACGACACATGCAACTAGTATAAAACAAAAGATTTTTTAAAAAGTTCATTCAGGTTTCTCTATTTTGAGGAGTAGAGTTAGGGTTTTCTGTTACTGATCTTTGTGTTTGCAGCTTGTGGTGGAGAAACACTTTGAATTTTCAAAACATAGCTTGTTACTTAGGGTTTCCTTTTTTCATGAATGTGTGTATGGTTTAACTTAGGAACACTTTGCAATCTGGGTTAAAAAGAACAAATACAATTTTCTATTTGCAAACCTACACTCATTTTGGGATTAAAATGAACCTCATTCATATCGGTCAAAAAGAACCACAACCCTTGCATTATTCATATTTCATGAGATAAAAAGAACAACTCTGCATTTTCACGCATTGGATTTAAAACAAACCACAAATTTTGCATTCTCTCACTCATTGGGGCTTAAAATTAACTTGCATCCTCACTCATTTAAAAAGATAAAAAGGATTGCATCTTTGTTTGCCATGTTTGGTGGTTTGTGTTAGAGTTGTGGAAAGGTATATAAGAAAAACACTCCACTTCACTTACATAAAACCACACCACACTTATGAAAAGATAAATCCAAAAGAACCCCCATGTGAGTGTGAGCAAGTTTACATGTGTATGCTCTCTCCTTGCATCTTAGTGCGAGCCTAGGGATCAAAAACATGTTAACTTGTCTTACTTTTGTCAGTCTTAGAGTGGGCCTGCTCTTGAGACACATCCACAAGGAGAACTCATTGGTGACCCCAAGCGAGACATTTGTCTAGCCTACTATATAAATTGAGGATAAGATGAAAGCCAAGTCTAACCAATATGAGTGCCCACCATACAGTGCTAGCTTGAAAGGAGGCATACCTTAGTGTATATTAAACTCTTAGTAGAGTTAGTTCGAGTTGTTGGGATTTAAGGTGTCTCAACCTTGGTAATTCCTTACATTATTAATGTTTGTATTTATTATTTAATTACCTATGTTGTAAATATTTCTAAATTCCATATTGTGGGATGTGGCATGGTAATGTGTCAATCCTACATGGAATATGACAACTTGTAATTTTGTCCTCACATGAGGAGATAGGCATCCCACTTTGTGGTAGGAGCATTTTGCCATGTGTCGGTATCTTCCGTGTTGTGTAAGAGAATGTTTGACCGAAACAGTTATGACGGATTTATGACATGTACGAATCAGAAATAGAAGCATGTAAGACAGGTGAAGACATGTGTCATGAAGCATCTTTGAAAAAGGCATATTTGGGCACCCCAAGGTGGACTATGACATGTTGTAAGAGAATATGCTATTTATAGCCTATGTATGATAGATTCTCTTACAACTGTAAGTTGTAACTGCTATGACAGATTCTATGACGGTAATAAGTGTCGTAAGAGCATCTGTCATAGCCCATTTTGGAAATAGGCGACCTCTTTAGGATGGGAGTTGTGGACAAGTGCCAGGCACATTCTACAATGTTGACCAAGTTTCCTTAGGCATGGGTTTTGGCCGATGAGGCCAAGTTGTACGCCCATCCCAAGATAGGTCCAATATTGCCTTGTATATTCTATATAAACAGGTGCTTGGAGAGGGAGTTGTATCACAGGTTTACAGTGTTATGGTGCCTGATTGACTCTAGATATGAGTGTTGAAGACCATTGAAGCTTGCATTGCAATTGTATTGTAGACACTTTTCTATTTTGATAATACATTGTGCAAGTTTTTGAGTGTGGGCTTTTTCACCTGATAAGGGTTTTCCCCACCATAAATCTTTGTCTCTTTTCTTCTGTCTTCTTTCTGGTTCATGTGTATTGCTGCAATATCTCATTTACATGTTTTATGTTATTGTAGTTGTAAGAAATAATTTGAATTTGCATAGCCCTCTCCTCATTAGATTAGTGTAGGAAGCAATTTTTGCACACCTAGCTTCCTTTCAGTTGGTATCAGAGCCTGGCCAATTTTGGTCTTAGCTGTTGGGTAGGGTTTTTTGAGCTGATCTTAAGTTGAGTGGGATTCTGTATAGAGTATTCTAATTTCTATTACAGCAAGGAGATGGCAAGCACATCTGGAAGAATGGAAGTGGAGAAATTCAATGGCAGTAATTTCAAGCTATGGAAGCTCAAGATGGAAGACATGCTTCTTGACCGAGACCTTTTGGAAACTATTATTGGAACTAAACTAGTTGCAATGCAACAAGCTAATTGGGATCTCAAGGATCAGAAGGCTAAGGGTCTCATAAGACTTACTCTTGCTAATTCTATGTTGTTAAATGTCCATGAGGAGAAAACTACAACCTTGCTTTGGAAGAAGTTGGGAGAGGTGTATCAAGCCAAATCCCTGGTTACTAAACTTTTTCTGAGAAAGAAGTTGTATTCTCTTTGAATGGAGGATGGAGGATCCGTTGCCGAACATATGAATGCTTTTAACATGTTGGTTGCACAGTTGACATATGTAGGTGTGAAAATGGAGGAGGATCGATGCATGACCCTACTTTGTTCTTTGCCAGATTCATTGGATCATCTTGTCATGGCTATCAGAAGCACCACTACCACCTTTAAGATGGAATATGTGGTATCTACACTGTTATCTAAAGAGATGCAGAGCAAGTCTTCTGATGCAACCAAAGAGGCTCTTGTAGTTCATGGAAGACCCAAAGAGAAAGGGAAGAAGAAGGACAAGAAAGGTGAAAATGGTAGATCCAAATATCCTAGAAAGTCCAAGGCTCTTTGTTGGAACTGTGATAAAACCAAGCATTTCTGAAAGGAATGCAAAGAGGAGTAGAAAAAGAAGAAGAAAGCTCTTGATTCATATTCTAACAAATCACAAGATGGTTGTGATTCTTTCATCACAGCCCTGGCAACCCATGCATCCGATGATGTATGGTTGATTGACTCTGGTGCATCATTCCACATGACCTTGCATCGAGACTAGTTTACTAAGCATGAGGAGTTCGATGGTGGAAAGGTGTACTTGGGTGATGACTCTCATTTGAAGATTGTTGGTCATGGAAGAGTCTCTATCTGATTCCCTAATGGTCGAGTGAAGGGGATCTATGGGGTTATGCATACCCCAGGATTAGCACAGAACCTGCTTTCTGTAAGTAGTTTGAATGATGCAGGTGTGCAGGTTGTCTTTTCAAAAGAAGGATGCAAGATGACTAGAGGAGCTATGGTGCTTGCTAAGGGTACTAGGAGAGGTACTCTGTTTCAACTGGAGGCATGCATTTCACAATGCAATAGTTCTTCTGATTCAAAGAAGAGGGCAGCAGTCACTTCATACCCACCATCTGAACGAGTAGTTAAGAGATATGTTGTTTCTAGTTCTGATGTTTGTAATCATGCCTTGGAACTTAAACTTCCTATTGAAAAGACAATGTTATGGCATAAGAGATTTGGCCACATTGGTGATAAGGGTCTGCGTACCCTGAAAAATAAAAACATTGTTGAGGGGTTAGATGATTGTAATCTTGAGTTCAACTTTTGTGAACATTGCATTAATGGAAAACAAAACCATGTTTAGTTTTATTTGAGTTCTCACAAGTCTTCTGGTGTGTTGGACCTTGTTCATTCTGATGTATTTGGTCCTATTAATGTTCCTTCATTATCAAAATCTATATATTTTGTATCTTTCATAGATGACTACAATAGAAGGACATGGATTTATTTTCTTAGAAGCAAATATAAAGTCTATAGTAAGATTAAGGACTTTAAGGCCTTTGCTAAAAATCAAACTTGTAAAAAGATTAAGTGTTTGAGAACTAACAATGGTGGTGAGTTCTGTTCTACAGAATTCAATAAATATTGCAAGGAACTTGGGATTGAAAGACATAAGACAACTCTATACACCCCGCAACAAAATGGAGTTACAGAAAGGATGAACAGGACACTGATGGAGAAGGCTAGGAGTATGCTTAGTGGAGCTGGCCTAGAACAAAAGTTTTGGGCTAAAGTTGTTGCCACTGCTTGCTATATTGTTAATAGATCTCCTACATCAGCTCTTGTTGGAAAGACACCCATGGAGGTGTGGTCTAGTAGAAAGCATTCAATAAGGCATCTTCATGTTTTTGGTTGTGAGGCATATGCACATGTGCCTAGGGAGAAGTGTTCAAAACTAGAGAATAAGGCTATTAAGTGTATCTTCATTGGCTATGGTGTCAGTGTGAAAGGATACAAGCTTGCGACCCCGTGGCTGAAAAAGTGTTGTATAGCAGAAATGTCATCTTTAGAGAGCTTACACCTTCTTCCATTGTTTTACAGCCAGAAGAAAAAAGAAAGGAAAAAGGATGTTGTTTAGTTTCCTCTCACCCCTAAGAAGACTGAACAAAAAGATAATGTTGGACTTGATGATGAGGAGAGCTCTAGCATCTCTGAAAGCTCAGATGAAGAAGTTGAACCTCAACCTCAGCTCTTGAGGAGGTCTACACGGATAAGAAAGCAACCTGAAAGGTTTGGTTTTATATTGCTTGATTCTAGTTGTGCTTTTGCTTTGCTTACTAACAGTGATGAACTTAGAACTATATCAGAGGCTATGAACATGAAAGATGCAGGTTCCTAGAAGGAGGCCATGGAGGATGAAATGGCTTCTTTGGAAAATAATCAAACTTGGGACTTGGTTCCCTTGCCTCCTGGATGGAAACCCATTGGATGCGGGTGTTCAAGAAGAAATTTGGGGTAGATGGCAGTGTTGAGAAGTATAAGGCCAGATTGATTGCGAAGGGGTATTCACAAGTGGAGGGTATAGATTATGGTGAGATCTTCTCTCCCATTGCAAAGATGACATCCATTCGATTCCTATTGTCTCTTGCAGTAGCCTATGACTTAGAGGTAGAACAAATTGATGTGAAGACAACTTTCCTTCATGGTGATTTGGAGGAAGAAATCTACATGTCACAGCCAGAGCATTACATGGTGAAAGGTAAAGAAAATTTGGTTTGCAAACTTAAGAAGTCTTTGTATGGTTTGAAGCAATCCCCTAGGAGATGGTACTTGAAGTTTGATGCCTTTGTGTTGTTAATTAGATTTGTGAGATCAAAATTAGATCACTGTGTGTATTATAATTTTGATAGTGATCGTATTCTCATTGTTGCATTGTATATTGATGATATGTTTCTCATTAGGAAGGGTAAGACTATGATTTCTGATTTTAAATCTTAGTTGTCAGTACAGTTTGAAATGAAAGATTTAGGGGTAGCTAGGTACATTCTAGGAATGGAAATTAGAAGAGACAAAAACAATAGAAAACTTTGGTTAAGCCATAGTAAGTATGTGAAGACTGTGTTGGATAGGTTCAGCATGGCAGATTGTAGATCATTGTGTGTTCATGTTTCTTTGGGAACAAAGTTGTCTGTTGAGGATTGTCCAAAATCTCCTAGTGAGGTGGAGGACATGAGTAGAGTACCTTATGCTAGTTTTGTTCATAGTTTGATGTATGTTATGGTCTGAACAAGACCAGACATTGCCCAAGTAGTGGGAGTCCTTAGTTAATTTATGGCTAATCTTGGACAAGTTCATTGGGATGCAGTTAAGCGAGTGTTCAAATATTTGAGGGGTACTTCTGAGTATTCCATATGCTATCACGGTAATGTTTTAGGACCTTTGCATTCTATTGATATTCATCGATTTGTGGATTCAGATTGGGTAGGTGACATTGACAGCAGGAGATCCACCAGTGCCTATGTGTTTACACTGTTTGGTGGTGCTATTAGTTGGATGAGTAAGCGACAACTTGTTGTTGCTTTGTCCATGATAGAAGCTGGGTATATGGAAGCAACTCATGCTTATAAGGAAGCCATTTGGATTAAGAGATTGTGTTCAGATATTGGTGTTGATGCAGGTCAGATCACGATCAGTTGTGACAGTCAGAGTGCAATTTGCCTTGCGAAGAATCCAACTTTCCATTCTAGAACAAAGCACATTGATGTTTAGTTTCACTTCGTGCAAAACAGGTTTGAGGATGGAAAGGTAAATTTAGAGAAGGTAGATACTTTGAAGAATGTTGCAGATGTATTGATGAAGCCAGTGGGCACAGAGAAGTTCAAATGGTGTTTGGAGTCTATGGGCCTCTTGACCTATAACAGTTAAATCCTATTTTCCTATTGGCTCTTACAAGGTGTTCGACAAGTGGGAGAATGTTGGGAATTAAGGTGTCTCAACCTTGGTAATTCCTTATATTATTAATGTTTGTATTTATTATTTAATTGCCTATGTTGTAAATATTTGTAAATTCCATATTGTCATATTGTGGGATGTGGCATGGTGATGTGTCAATCCTACATAGAATATGACAACTTGTAATTTTGTCCTCACATGAGGAGATAGGTGTCCCACTTTGTGGTAGGAGCATTTTGCCATGTGTCAGTATCTTCCATGTTGTCTAAGGGAATGTTTGACCAAAATGGTTATGACGGATTCCTATGACAGATTTATGGCATGTAAGAATCAGAAATAGAATCATGTAAGATAGGTGAAGACATGTGTCATGAAGCATCTTTGAAAAAGGAATATTTGGAGGCCCCAAGGTGGACTATGACATGTTGTAAGAGAATATGCTATTTATAGCCTGTGTATGATATATTATCTTACAGCTGTAAGTTGTAACTGCTATGACAGATTCTATGACAGTCGTAAGTGTCGTAAGAGCATCTGTCATAGCCCATTTTGGAAATAGGTGACCTCTTTAGGATGGGAACTATGGACAAGTGTTAGGCACATTCTACAATTTTGACCAAGTGTCCTTAGGCATGGGTTTTGGGCCATAGGCCAAGTTGGACGCCCATCCCAAGATAGGTCCAATATTGCCTTGTATATTCTATATAAACAGGTGCTTGGAGAGGGAGTTGTATCACAAGTTTATATGTTCTATTATGCTACCAGATTGACTCCAGATATGAGTTTCTAAGACCATTGTAGCATTGCAAGTGTATTGTAAACACCTTTTTGTTTTAATAATACATTGTGCAGGTTTTTGAATGTGGGGTTTTTCACCTGATAAGGGTTTTCCCCACCGTAAATCTTTGTCTCTCTTCTTCTGTCTTCTTTCTGGTTCATGTGTATTGCTGCAATATCTCATTTACATGTTCTATGTTTCTGTAGTTGTAAGGATTAATTTGAATTTGCATAGCCCTCTCCTCATTAGATTAGTGTAGGAAGCGATCTCCACACACCTAGCTTCCTTTCAAGAGCCTTAAGTGGCTTGTTGGATGCTCATGAGGTGCCAGTCCCCCAGATATACACTAGAACCCCTTTGTTTAGTGGCCAAAAACCCTCTACTTGATGATACAGGAGGTCAGAAGATTGAACTCTAATAGTCGTCTGAGATTTTTGTGGCTTATGGCAGAGATAGCAAAGTATCTTAAGATATGCACGTCTTAAGGACTTAGAACTTGGTGTGCCTGAGAAGTAAGTGCACTATAAGGGGGAGCTCATGCCCTGAGTTCTTGGAGCTATACACCATAAGTAGGCATGGCTTGGTAAAACCAAGTGGGAACTCAACAAATATAGTTCACGCCTAGCCTAGGGTTGTGCATGTCTTCAAAGTGTTTTCAAAATTTGTCAAAAAAATATTAAATAGCCACAAAAAACTGACTGCCAAGTGTCTTCTATGATTGATGTGTGTGCTTCCTTAATCATAATCCCAAACACCCTAATCATCACACCATTCAAAGTCACACCAACACCTAACCATCATCCTTGTCATTCCACATGTCCTAATCCATTTTTACCCTAATCAATCCAAATCATCATAACCATATCCTATTTATCATTCTTCATCACTTACACCTCATCCTAATCATATCTTATACATCATTCCTAGTCATCATTGTTGGAAAGAGACACTATATGGATTCATGAGTGTTGTCATTGATGGAAACAAAGTTCATCCCACCCATCCGCAAAACATGGCGTGCCTATACCGAAAGTTAGATTGAAGAAGTGTTGTGGTCCAGTAAGCAAGAACAAAGCATGCAGCAGGGTCCGACAGTCAAGTCTGGATCTCTCAAAGGAAGTATCTCAGTAAAGTGCGGATTTGGGGAAGTCAATAGGAGTACATCAACTGGTAGATTCTAGGGATTGAGCCTCCGGTGATGGAAGAGTGAAGAGACATGAGCACTTGAGTGTTGGGTTTCTGTTTGGCAGAATAGACAGAGGAAGAACTAACCGGTAGAGCATCAGACCTAAATCTAGATTAGATATTGATGGTGATCAAGCTTCCTGAGGTATCATTCATAACTGGCCGACATGATTGATGATTTCTATAAGAATCTCTTTGATCCGCATTATGTGGTATGTAAAGATTCAGCTGACTAATCAAAGTTTGGGAAAATATTGAGTATTCCTGATGCCAACTAGAAAGTGGATGAAATCCTTGGTGTGGATATATATACCAGATGGATTTAGATATGAAGGTGTGTGTGGTGTAATTTTAGTGGTGCGAAGAAAAGCAGAAGAGTAGTGTGAAGGCAGTAAGATAGGTCCGAAATGTAATAGGACAGCAGCACCTAAGAGAGTAAGAATGAAGTGTAGCAGATCAATATATTGGGCTTAACCAAAACTGAACCTCAGCATATGTGGATGCTTCTCATCAGTTCAAGTATCTAGTTTCCTTGAATAAACTATTGTAGGCAGTGAGCCTCTTGAGAGCAGTGTGCTCGGGCAGTGAACCCTAATTAGCAAGTGTCATTTTGTACTATCTTATTCTTCTAATAGAGAATACAATCTTGGGTTAATCACCCTGTGGTTTTTCCCTTAACAGGGTTTTCCACATCAAAATCATTGTGTCATGTGTATTGATGTTATTTCCATTTCATGGTTATGTTTGCTTATTTAATTTAATGCTACACTAATTGACAAGGAAATTCAGAAAGCTGAAATAATTAATATAATTGATTCACCCCCCCTCTCAGTTATCAACAATTGGTATCAGAGCCAAGTTCCTCCAAAAAGAGCCTAATAGCTTGAGGAAAATTTGGGAACTCAAATGGATGTGTATGGTATGAGGGATCAACTTCAGTCTGCCCTAGATGATCTTGAACAATCAAACTCTGAAGTCAATGAATTGAAGGAAAGACTCAAACAGGCTGATGATTTCATAAATGAACTAAAAGGGAAACTGAGTATCTCTATGAAAAAAAGAAAAGATCTACTTTAGCAATTGGCAAGTTAGTGAAGACAATGGTACAAATGAAGATCTGAAGGAGAAAACCAAGTTATGTGAAAAGTTATCAAAAGAGGTCATTATGGTAAGACATGAAATAGAATCAGGAGTTATGAAATTCACCCAAGAAATTGAAGAGAAAAGAAAAACTGAAGATGATCTAAGACAATCTCTCAAGGAGAAGTCAGAAGACTGCCACAAAATGGATAGAATAATCAGGCATCTAGAATCTGATCTTGAAGATGCTAGAGATAATGAAGAAAAACTTGAAGATCAAATTGACACTCTAAAAAAGGATCTTCAAACAGCAAATGAATACAAAAAAAAATTCAAGATGAGTTATGCTCAACTAGAAGTTCTTCTTGAAAGCCAAAAGAGGGTAGATGACAAGTGTGGCTTGGGATATGAGAAAGGTGAAAGCTCCAGATCCGGTCAGAAGAATTTTGGATCAGGAAATCCAAGGAACAGGCCTAGAAGACCTCCGGTAAGGCAACCTAATGCTCAAAGATATCCATCCTAAAGCTAATCAGTGCAAAAAGAGAATAAATCAGAACAATACATCCTTCTCCAAACAGTGTTTCAATTGCAAAAGGTATGGTCACAAATCTCATGAATGCAAAAATATGTAAATGAAGAATTCATCACTGGTAGATGCTTTGCATGCAATAGAATGGGACATATGGCTAATCAATGCAAATCAAGAGGATATCATTCAAATATGTAAAGAAATGTTGTTTGCCACAATTGCAATAGATCCGGTCATATTGCCAAATTATATAGAAGCAAGAATCAGGACAAAAGGGGTCCGGTGCATCATAATCAAAATCAAGACAAAGGAAAAGGAAAAGTGAATGTGGATAAAGTTAAAAGTGGGATGAACAAGATTTGGGTGAAGAAAAGTATAGAGAATGTAGGGGATGGATCCGCACCAGAATCTAGTGCTGATATTCCTTCTGGAAATTAAAAAGTGAGCTCTGGCTCAAGGGGAGACACAAGGAAAAACATTTTCCCCCAGCCAGTTAATTGGTGCCTAAAATTGGCACATGGGAAGTTGCGGAATAAAAGGTTTCTTAGAGAAACATCTAAAGAAAACATGGTAAAGATATGGAAGATCCGCAGGAAGATTTGAAGAGTCTAATCTTCCAAGATTGATCCGGTTTAACAGTCGTTCGGTAAAATAGGATTATCACAGTTAAATCCGGTATGATTCAAATTTGAGGCATCTTGTTCTGTGGATAAATCAAGTGTTTAGGGAAAGTAAGATAATTTGTTATTAATCACCAAGGATTACTCTAAGTATATATCAGTGATCCGGAAAAAGATCTTTCTCAAAATAAGAAGAACCAGGCAACCAGAATGACTTGAGTTGCGCATTTATTGCAATATGAAATTAGGGTTTTCCCAAAAATAAAAGGGTTCATTCACTCATCATTTGCACATTTGCATTCAAGAAGAAGAGAAAAGGAACTCTGCAACAAATTATCTCAAATTCTCAAAAGATCAACTGTTGAAGTCGATTCATCCAGCAAATTAATCTGGCTCATTCAGCGAACCCTAGAAGAGCAAAAGGCATTTTCTGTTATTGAATATTTCTCTGTAAAATCTTTTGAAGATGACTACACTAAATGTTGTAAAGATCACTAATAGGCCGTGTCTAAAATTCAAGAAACATCCATATAAATCCCTAGAAGTTGATCCCCTAGGCGCCTTTTCAAGCATTCCGCATGGGGTTCTGCATGTAGAAGATGTTAGGGCAAATATTCATGTGAATATTGAAGAATTTGGGGAATCTAAGCTGGTTCATATCTATCACAAGCATTTGATAGATGACTCATTTGAACTCAAAACTCAGTACAAAGCCATCTGAGACAAGCATTTTGCACAATGCATTCATTTCCCCTGTTTTGCAGAAGATGAATGGGTCCAGTATGTTCTAAGTAGAATGCATGATAACTTTATATGGTTGATGAGGCCATTTAAGATAACCAAGGATGCCATTAGGGTAGTAACCAGATTGCACTCATCCGGTGGGATTCCTATTCTCAAATCCGTCAAGAATCAAACTGTGAGTGAGGCTATCGGATCAAAAGTTGACAAAAGAGCAATGACAATAGAAGACATCATTGATCCGGATGTCAAGTTTGCCTCCATGATCATCGGTTATAAGATATATCACTCTAGCAGGGAAAATTCAGTACTAAAACTACAATTTACACTGCTTATGAAATGAGTTTGAAATGCTTCTAAATTTGACTGTGTATTATTATTTTCCTCAACGTTTCAAATCACACACAGTGATCCATCATCAGGAGAAAGATAGCAAGCAAGAGAAGAGAGAACATGAATGATAGTATGCAGACTTAAGACCACTTAAAAGGAGTGAGAGAGATGTGAGGCGGAAACCAAGATCACTTAATGGAGAAGGATAGCTACCTATCAAACCTAGTGAAGTGAGGGATAAAAAGGAGTGGGGGACATCTAGGCACACTAAGACAAAACAAACAAACAAAGACTAACTAGGATGAGAGGAAGACCCAAGTAAAGAAAAATGTTGAGCTAAAAATGTTGAGCTGCTTATGAAATGTTGAAGAAAAATGCAGATTATGATCTTTGTGAACTCCTTCTGAGCCAACTAATGGAAAACCTACAAAAGATCAAGAAGGACAAGAAGAACTCCTTCAAGTATGGTGGGTTGATACTATGCTTGTTCTTCTACTTCATGAATGAGCTTCTCGGATCTAGTGGCTGGGTATTGTAGAATGATAGACCAGTAGCCATCCAAATCAGAGATTATATACATGGGCTTGGTGATGCCAAGGCACAGAATATAGCACTCTGGGGCTATTTCAAGAATTTTCAGAGCATGATGCAAGCAAGAGAGAGAATCCCCCAATCTTTAGTTGCAAAGTATAAAGATATAGTATGCTTTATGGTAGAAATTGATCAATGTCTAATGGAGGCAGTAGAGCCAAGAATAGTCTGGATCATGCCAATGGGGTATGAAGTAGATGAGAAAATTGTTGAGCTACTATTGTGATGTTCACAACATGCCCCATTTTACTCCTTAGCAAAATGAGGACCCCTGTTGTGGCTGTTGCTTTTTCCTTTTGTGTGTTTTGTTTTGCTTGGTGGTAAAGGGAAAAGAGGGTTAAAATTGTGAACTTTGAAAGAAATGAAGAAAAAATGCATTTTCAGTACCAAGGCATGATATGGTTGGATTCCTTGTGAAAAATGAGCTAGGGTTGCTTTTTGAACCATCTTAAAATTTGCCATATTTTGCAAGTTATGATCATTTTGGTAAAATGTACATTCAGGTTTGTATATCGCTTTGCGTATACAATGTCCTTTGTATGTGCAAAGCCCTTTTTATACTTAATCAGTTTTTGCAGTCAAGCTCATATACATTATTATTTGCATGGTTGGGTCGATTGTATATTCTTTCTACCTTGTATGTGTTTTAAATAAAAGCTTTATTTGTACATATAGGATGGATCCGAAACAGTTTTAGAGTAAAAGTGAATAAGGGTTTGAATTCCGTCGCGTATATCTAACGTTTGTATGTTTGGCAGGTTGCAACATACAAGTAAATGTACAAGGCATTTTATACATGGCGTGGAATCCAGATATTATGAAAATAGTGTTAATTCATTATACATTTTGGGTTTGTATATTTGTGCATACCTTTGGAATATGCATAGCGGACCCGAAAAAGTCATTAAACATTGTTAAATCGATGTACATTCGGTGCTTGTACATTTGGACATACAAAGTAAAATATACATTGGCAACATACATCACACGGACTCGAAGCAATTATTGAACAAGGTTAATCCCTTGTATATTTTGCAGGCTTGTATGTTTCGGTAACATACAATGCAATTATACAATGGCAGACGTGAAATGGGTTTTAAATATGGAAAATTCATTGTATATCCACGGATTTGGAATGAGGGTTTCATAAATATACAGGACCCGATATACAACGCGGATTTAAAAGTTTTTTGAAGCAATGCTAATTCGTTGTATAAGTTTCGGCTTGTATATTTCGAAACATACGTTACACCTTACACATACAAACCAGAACCCAAAGGAAATCAAAATTGATTTAATGTTTGTATCGTGCCCGGCATGTATATCAATATACATGGATTTAAGCAGAGGGAAATGTGCGGGAGGACGAAGCGATAGGTTTTTTTTGGAGCCCGAATGCATATTTTTGATCAACGATGGTTGAGCTGACTATTTTGGATGTTGTATATGCATTTTTGGACATGACTTCCATAGATTTAGGGCCTGATTGATGCGTTCACATAGTCATGACTAGATTTGGTAGTTGTTTTTCTTCCTACAGGTTTATTAAATGATGATACTTATTGCTTATCTATTTTTGCAGGTTTGCAGTTGAAGAGGGGAGCTGAAACTTAATGGCGGTGACATCACGGAGGAGGAAATTAGATCTCAAGAGTAGGGGAAGATAAAGACGAAGGGCAAGGAAGTCAAGGGTCTTCATTGATTAGGACAAAATGCAGCTGAAGACATTATTGCAGCAGACCACAGAAGTTATTATTGAGCTGCTAGGGTTTCCAGAAGGGCATATTTCACCCAAATTTGATGTATGCTCAGAGATATTTTGGGAGACTGGTTCACCAGCATTTATTGTTGTAACCAGGGGTTTGAACCAGGGTTTAAACTAGGGTTTTTGGGTTGTATTGAGGACAATCAGAAAGTCTATATATTGTGCCTTGATACACTGTAAAACTTTACACAGGGGCTACATAGAGATTTGTAGCAGCAAGAATTTGTAAAAATAGCATTTTAGTTTAGTTTAGAAGTAGAAGAAGGAGGTCACCTGTGTCTGCAATAAGGAATGCGTGGAACATCTGGATTCCTTACTGTATCTGTAAAGCTTGTAAGTTCTCTGTATTTTGGTCAATGAAGCTAAGAGTCATTCAGACATTGTAAATCTTATATGACTATCTGTTTCTAATACAATTGAATCTGGAATTCTGCATCTATCTTCTGAGTGTTTTCCTACTCTTCTTTGTGTTTGAAATATTTTCTCTTAGAGCTTGCAATCTTAGGTGTATGTTTGTGAAAATGCTCAGAATATACATTTAAGGTTTTGTCTGTGGATTTGATCAAATTGCTGTATTATTTATAAAGTGCATAATAGAACAATTAGATCCTTCGAATAGAGTGAATGAAGTGTAGATTAGATCTCTCTAACTTTTCCCAACCCATCTAAAATACTTAGCTTAAAACGTAGAAATTTGAAGGAAATTTGTCTCATATTTGAAAGGTATGCATAACTAAGTTGAAAGTAGACAGGTTTTCATAATATTTAAGAGGAGAAAGCTGCAATAATTCAGGAAAACCATTTAAGGCTTTGCAACACAGTAACACTTTTATGCAAAAGAATGAACAAACACACTGATATTTATAATCTCTTTGTATAAGTTTGAGTCCAGTTAACCAACATGAAACCCTAAATTACGTAAGGCCCCTTGAACATTACAGCTTCACATCGACCAACTAAATTTGCCCAATAGGTCAAGACTAGACCATATTAAACTTGGGATTAAGTGAATCTTAACCGATTCCTTCATATCTTTCAAGTCATTTTTGGTTCTTTTTATGTGAATTTTAACTAATTGTTATGATTGCATCAAAACCATCATCAATAGCTACATGTTCAACACATGCTCAGTCAATCCAAGGATCCTAAAGCAGAAAGGTTTGGAACCTTTGAAGAATTAAATGTGAAGATCCATGTGGAGCTAAGACAACCGGAAATAAAAATAAAAGTGAGGAGGGAAGTAGAAGAGTTTGCCAAGAGGCATGGGATTTCAAAAGAGGCACTTGATGCAAATAGAGAGAAGACAGAAAGGGCAAAGAAAGAAAAAGAAAAAGCAAAGAAAGAAGGTGCTCTGGTGGAAGTCCCCTCCCGGACCAGATCCTGTAAGAGCTCTGCACCTACCACTACAAAAAGCTCAAAGGCATCAAAACCAAAAGCAAAATCATCTGGAAAAGGAGAGAAGAGAACCAAGAAAAAGGCAATAAGGTCTTACACAAGCCAAAAGGATGAAGAACAGACAGAATCAGATGAGGAAGAAAAGAGACTGAAGAAGAAAAGGAAAACATCTGGTGAACTTTCTGCTGAAGAAGTAACAGAAGAATTTGTTGAGAAACCTACTCTGTGCATTGATGACATCATAAAATTAGTTACTGTGGATGGGAACCTTCAACTAATGGCTGAATTCTATAATGATTACAATGAAGCTGACCAAAAAATCTTGCAAGAAGCCACAGTCAGGTATCTGAATATCTACAACAAAGATTTTATTTAAATCATATCTCTTATTCCCAAAAGCCTAGAAAAGGAATTAGAAATAAGAAAGAATAATGCTATGGCAAAGGATCTTGAGATTCAAGAACAGATAGCTATTCAGCTATATCCTTCAATCACTCCTAAGTAGAAGAATATGATCTTCAAAGATTGTAAGGATGAGTTCCAGAGCAAAGCTAGAATGAATCAGCTTATGCTCGGAGAAACTGACAAAGTAGCAAAAGAGGTAGAAGAGATTCTCTGGAATGCATACAAAAGATTCAACATTCCTATTATAGAGGACTTAGGTGATAATCCCTCGGCCACATATGCTGAAGAAGAATCTACTGAGATAATGGTAGAAGAGGTAAAGGAGATAGGTGAACAAAAAGGTAAGGACTTAGATTCCTCTGCTCTGGAAGAGGAGGTCCATGATCAAGCAAACATCTCTCCTCTGATTTCCCCTACAGACTTTGGATTCAAAGAAAAAGAAAGAGTATAAGAGAAGATCAGTCAAGAAACAAAAGAAAAAGAAGATGACAGTAGCAAGGTTGCAGAAGGAGAGAAAACTCCAATAGAGAAGGCTACAGATGATAGTGGTAAGGCTACAGAAGGGGAGAAAATTTTGTCTTCAGCAAGAGACACAGCAGAAGCAGTCAAAGAGTTCTTGACCAAAGAGATGATGGAATTTGATGATCTAGAATTGCTTCAAGGTCCATTCAATTTTAATTCCCTCTCTTTGATCCAAACCATGAAACTAGCTTCCTTCACTAAAGCAAAGGCAAAAGAAAAAATGCTAAAGTCTCACATGGAAGACTATGAGCTCATAGAAACTTCATATGGTGTATTGGAAACTATCATGCCATCCTTCCAAAAGAATCCCACAGCCTCCACATCTAATAATCTAAAGTCTCTTGTAAATTCTGTTAATACACATTTTGATTCTTTAGAGAAAGCAGCAGAAGAGAAAGTCAGGAAAGAATTTTTGGATAAGAGATTCTCTGAAGTACAGAGTCTAATCTCAAATGACAGGAGAGTTATGGATATTGGGATAAAGAGTTTAGAAAATGCTCTCAAAGATGGTGAAAATATTTGTAAATTTTGTTTATCCTGGCCCAAAGTGACCAAAGATGTTGATAAGAAAGTAAAAGAGCAAGAAGATAAACTACTAAATTTGTCTTAAAGTTTTGATCCTCTCTCATCTTCCGTAATCAATCAAGAATGTTAGACTATTGCAGTCTTGAATGAAATTAAGAAACTTGAGAAGGAGAAGAAAAATAGAATAAGTAGGTTGAGTGAACTTAGAGGGATCATTATCCCTAAGTTAGAGGCCATGCATGAGCCCTAAGTGATGCTCAAACTACAGCCCGGACCAGTGATCTGACAGATCTAAAAAGAGCAGAAGCTTTTGCATTCTTATTGAGTGGTCACATCTCAATTTTGGATAGGATGAAGAAGAGTTGGGTGACAAAAGTGGTACAGCTAAAGACCACTTTTGTAGATATATTTCAGTATATGTAGGTAAAACATGTATATATGTTTTATGTGGCTAAGTATATATTGTTTTTGGAAATTTTGGTGTGCGGACCCCACCCTTTGCCATTGATGTCAAAGGAGGAGTGAGGAGTAGTGAAAAATGAGGAATCCAGCTAAGAGGGAGCTCCAAAAAATGTACATAAGAACAGAGCATCAGCCAAGGGGGAGTATAGTGTGACACTTAGTCATTTTTCACTAAGTGTTGCCATCAATGCCAAAGGGGGAGATTGTTGGCAAGAGACACTATATGGCTTCATGAGTGTTGTCATTAATGGCAACAAAGTTCATCCCACCCATCCACAGAACATGGTGTGCCTATACCGGAAGTCAGATTGAAGAAGTGTTGTGGTCCGGTAAGCAAGAACAGAGCATGCAGCAAGGTCCGACAGTCAGGTCTGGATCTCTCAAAGGAAGTATCTTAGTAAAGTGCAGATTTGGGGAAGTCAATAGGAGTACATTGACTGGTAGATTCCAGGGATTTAGCCTCCAGTGATGGAAGAGTGAAGAGACATGAGCACTTGAGTGTTGGGTTTCTATTTGGTAGAATAGACAAAGGAAGAACTAACCGGTAGAGCATCAGACCTAAATCCGGATCAGATATTGATGGTGATCAAGCTTCCTGAGGTATCATTCATAACTAGCTGACATGATTGATGACTTCTATAAGCATCTCTTTGATCCGCATTACGTGGTATGCAAAGATTCATCCCACTAATCAAAGTTTGGGAAAATATTGAGTATTCCGGATGCTGACTAGAAAGTGGATGAAATCCTTAGTGTGGATATACATACTAGATGGATTTAGATATGAAGGTGTGTGTGGTGTAATTTTGGTGGTGCAAAGAAAAGTAGAAGAGCAATGTGAAGGCAGTAAGACAGGTCCAAAATGTAACAGGATAGTAGCACCTAAGACAGTAAGAATGAAGTGCAACAGATCAGTATATTGGGCTTAATTGGAACTAAACCTCAGCATATGTGGATGCTTCTCATCAGTTCAAGTATCTAGTTTCCTTGTATAAACTATTGTAGGCAGTGAGCCTCTTGAGAGTAGTGTGCTCAGGCAGTGAGCCCTAATTGGCAAGTGCCATTTTGTACTATCTTATTCTTCTAACAGAGAATACAATCTTGGGTTAATCACCCTGCAGTTTTTCCCTTAATAGGGTTTTCCACATTAAAATCATTGTGTCATGTGTATTGATGTTATTTCCATTTAATGGTTATGTTTGCTTATTTAATTTAATGTTGCACTAATTGACAAGGAAATTTAGAAAGCTGAAATAATTAAGATAACTAATTCAGCCCCCCCTCTCAATTATCAACAATCACATCTCATCCCAATCATATCCTAATCACATCCTATTCATCAATCCTAATCATTACACATGGACATCTTCATCCAACCAACATCATCCTAATCATTCTCCTAATCATACCCTAACCATTTCCAACTTATCTTAATCACCTCTTTCATCCAATTAACATCATCCTAATCATCCCTAATCATTCCATATCATACCCTAATCATACCCAAGTCTTCATAATTCAAACCTTAATCATCCAATTTCACATTGTTCCTAATCAAATCCCAATCAAATCCTAATCATTACACTTCATCATCCTTGTCATTCGAATCCAATCAATTTCATATTATCATTCTACATCATATCACTATCATTCTCCTAAACATATCCAAGTCATCATCATCATTATCCTAATCATATCCAAGTCATCCCAATCCAATCATATCTAAACCATTCATTCCTAATCCAATTCATTTCATCCTAATATCTTCCAATCACAATACACCAGAACCGTAGGGAAAATTTGGAGCATCTACTCTCCCTATCGAATCCGATTGCAACCATGTCAAAACCTTATAGACATATTGGTTCTATTCACTCACTACATATCCAATTTCATTCCTTTAGGATCAAACTTCATCACAACATTTCATTAGCAATCAGCCCTTGTAATCTATAGAGGACCCTAAACATTAGTCTTCCTAAGGTTGAAACATAGGGAGAAACTGTCGAAGTTTGACTGTATCACAAGTACAAATATGTGGACCAAGAGACCTTGAAATCTTTTTCAAATCAATCACAACTTAGGCTTTAATACTTCAAGGCTAGTTTAAGTCTATCCTTTCAAGTGAATTCTGAAACTCATGGGTTCACTTTAATCAATCATTTCTTACACACCTCAAGGTCTTGATAAAACCACTTTGTGCTTTGAAAGGTCATTAGTAGACGAGAGCACCCTCTTGGAGCTAGACTTTTCAAAGACTAATATCATTACCCTCTATCATAGTTTGGGCCTCATCACCTTGCATTGACATCCACCATACCTTCTCACACTCACAAATCCCATTCGGTAAAGACACGGCTGTAAAAAGAAGACAAAGGGAGTTGATCCTCCTAGTTATCCCTATTCATCCTTGTCATTCCACATCATCCTTGTCATCCAATCAACATCATTCTAATCATATCCCAATCAATTTTCATCCTAATCTTTATTCTTGTCATTCAACATCATCATAATCACATCCTACTCATATCTTCATCATTCAACCTTCACATCCTAATCACACTTTCTAATCACATCTTTCAATCAAACTCATCCTAATCACCTCACCCCTAATCTAATCATATCCAAGTCATCCAAATCACAACCCCAATCATCCTTGTCATCTAATCTTGTCATTCCTCAACATCCTAATCATCTCTTTCATCCAATCCAATTCACCCTAATCATTATCCTAATCCAATCTCATTCATCCTAATCATTCCAAACCATCATTAATCCTATTCAAGCACTTGTCAACATGGCTCTAATCCAACAATGATAGTAAGACATGTGTCACTCCATGCCCATCCTAGAGAGCAAGGTTCTAGCACCCCAAGCCTATTCACAAGTCTATTCAAGTCCACCTTGGCAGCAAGACAAAGAGCCTTTAAATTCTCATTCTACCTTTGACAAGGGAAACATAAGTCTACCTCATCCGCCCTATAAGTACCTTCTACCATTTAATCCTCCATCAAATCACGTCATAAGTTCAAACATTACAAAAGCAAGCCTAAGGAGTTGTCAATACCCACTAATCCATTTGATCCCTTTGACACTCCATTTAATCCAAGTGCAAACCCTAAGCCAACCCCTTCCATCCCTCTTATTCCTCCACCAAGGGAACTTTCAACTCCTAATCCTAATCATAAATCCACATCATCTACCCTTATTGTCCATCCACTATATTGTCCTTCCACACATGCCCTTGCAAAGGATGTGATCCAATGGCTACTAGCTAGGGATAATCCCTCCCTATGGCAAACACCCATTCATAAGCCTATCATAGAGTCCTCAAATACCACATCCAAAAATTCAACCTGCAATTTACCTTGCGAAGAATCCAACTTTCCATTCTAGAACAAAGCACATTGATGTTGAGTTTCACTTCGTGCGAAACATGTTTGAGGATGGAAAGGTAAATTTGAAGAAGGTAGATACTTTGAAGAATGTTGCAGATGTATTGATGAAGCTAGTGGGCACAGAGAAGTTCAAATGGTGTTTGGATTCTATGGGCCTCTCGGCCTATAACAGTTAAATCCTATTTTCCTATTGGCTCTTACAAGGTGTTCGACAAGTGGGAGAATGTTGGGAATTAAGGTGTCTCAACCTTGGTAATTCCTTATATTATTAATGTTTGTATTTATTATTTAATTGCCTATGTTGTAAATATTTGTAAATTCCATATTGTCATATTGTGGGATGTGGCATGGTGATGTGTCAATCCTACATAGAATATGACAACTTGTAATTTTGTCCTCACATGAGGAGATAGGTGTCCCACTTTGTGGTAGGAGCATTTTGCCATGTGTCAGTATCTTCCATGTTGTGTAAGGGAATGTTTGACCAAAATGGTTATGACGGATTCCTATGACAGATTTATGGCATGTAAGAATCAGAAATAGAATCACGTAAGATAGGTGAAGACATGTGTCATGAAGCATCTTTGAAGAAGGCATATTTGGGTGCCTAAGGTGGACTATGACATGTTGTAAGAGAATATGCTATTTATAGCCTCTGTATGACAGATTCTCTTACAACTGTAAGTTGTAACCTCTATGACAGATTCTATGACGGTCGTAAGTGTTGTAAGAGCATCTGTCATAGCCCATTTTGGAAATAGGTGACCTCTTTGGGATGGGAGCTATGGACAAGTGTTAGGTACATTCAACAATGTTGACCAAGTGTCCTTAGGCATGGGTTTTGGTCCATGAGGCCAAGTTGGACACCCATCCCAAGATAGGTCCAATATTGCCTTGTATATTCTATATAAATAGGTGCTTGGAGAGGGAGTTGTATCATAGGTTTACAGGTTCTGTTATGCTACCAGATTGACTCCAGATATGAGTTTCTAAGACCATTGTTGCATTGCATGTGTATTGTAAACACCTTTCTATTTTGATAATACATCAGGTGCAGGTTTCTGAGTGGGGTTTTTCACCCGATAAGGGTTTTCCCCACCGTAAATCTTTGTCTCTCTTCTTCTGTCTTCTTTCTGGTTCATGTGTATTGCTGCAATATCTCATTTACATGTTCTATGTTTCTATAGTTGTAAGGAATAATTTGAATTTGCATAGCCCTCTCCTCATTAGATTAGTGTAGGAAGCGATTTTTGCACACCTAGCTTCCTTTCAAGAGCCTTAAGTGGTTGGTTGGATGCTCGTGAGGTGCCGGTCCCCCAGATATATACTAGAACCCCTTTGTTTAGTGGCCAAAAACCCTCTACTTGATGATACAGGAGGTCAGAAGATCAAACTCTGATAGTCATCCCAGATTTTTGTGGCTTATGGCAGAGATAGCAAAGTATCTTAAGATATGCGCATCTTAAGGACTTGGAACTTGGTGTGCATGAGAAGTGAGTGCACTATAAGGGGGAGCTCGTGCCCCAAGTTCTTGGAGCTATACACCATAAGTAGGCATGGCTAGGTAAAACCAAGTGGGAACTCAGCAAGTATAGTTCACGCCTAGCCTAGGGTTGTGCATGTCTTCAAAGTGTTTTCAAAATTTGTCACAAAATTATTAAACAGCCACAAAAAATTGACTGCCAAGTGTCTTCTATGATTGATGTGTGTGCTTTCTTAATCATAATCCCAAACACCCTAATCATCACACCATTCAAAGTCACACCAACACCTAACCATCATCCTTGTCATTCCACATGTCCTAATCCATTTTTACCCTAATCAATCCAAATCATCATAACCATATCCTATTTATCATTCTTCATCACTTACACCTCATCCTAATCATATCTTATACATCATTCCTAGTCATCACATCTCATCCCAATAATATCCTAATCACATCCTATTCATCAATCCTAATCATTACACCGACATCTTCATGCAACCAATATCATCCTAGTCATTCTGTTAATCATATCCTAACCATTTCCAACTTATCTTAATCACCTCTTTCATCCAATTAACATCATCCTAATCATCCCTAATCATTCCATATCATGCCCTAATCATACCCAAGTCTTCATAATTCAAACCTTAATCATCCATTGTCACATTGTTCCTAATCAAATCCTAATCATTACACTTAATCATCCTTGTCATTCGAATCCAATCAATTTCATATTATCATTCTACATCGTATCACTATCATTCTCCTAAACATATCCAAGTCATCATCATCATTATCCTAATCATATCCAAGTCATCCCAACCCAATCATATCCGAACCATTCATTCCTAATCCAATTCATTTCATCCTAATATCTTCTAATCACAATACACCAGAACCATAGGGAAAATTTGGAGGATCTACTCTCCCTATCAAATCTGATTGCAACCATGTCAAAACCTTATAGACATATTGGTTCTATTCACTCACTACATATCCAATTTCATTCCTTTAGGATCAAACTTCATCACAACATTTCATTAGCAATCAGCCCTTGCAATCTATAGAGGACCCTAAACATTAGTCTTCCTAAGGTTGAAACATAGGGAGAAACTGTCGAAGCTTGACTGTATCACAAGTACAAATATGTGGACCAAGAGACCTTGACATCTTTTTCAAATCAATCACAACTTGGGTTTTAATACTTCAAGGCTAGTTTAAGTCTATCCTTTTAAGTGAATTCTGAAACTCATGGGTTCACTTTAATCAATCATTTCTTACACATCTCAAGGTCTCGATAAAACCACTTTGTGCTTTGAAATTTCATTAGTAGACAAGAGTACCCTCTTGGAGCAAGACTTTTCAAAGACTAATATCATTAGCCTCTATCATAGTTCAGGCCTCATCACCTTGCATTGACATCCACCATACCTTCTCACAATTCACAAATCCCATGCAGTAAAGACATGGTTGCAAAAAGAAGACAAAGGGAGTCGATCCTCCCAGTTATCCCTATTCATCCTCGTCATTCCACATCATGTCATCCAATCAACATCATTCTAATCATATCCCAATCAATTTTCATCCTAATCATTATTATTGTCATTCAACATCATCATAATCACATCCTACTCATAGCTTCATCATTCAACCTTCACATCCTAATCACCCTTTCTAATCACATCATTCAATCAAACTCATCCTAATCACCTCACCCCTAATCTAATCATATCCAAGTCATCCAAATCACAACCCAAATCATCCTTGTCATCTAATCTTGTCATTCCTCAAATCCTATTCATCTCTTTCATCCCATGCAATTCACCCTAATCATTATCCTAATCACATCTCATTCATCCTAGTCAAGCACTTGTCAACATGGCTCTAATCCAACAATGATATTAAGACATGTGTCACTTCATGCCCATCCTAGAGAGCAAGGTTCTAGCACCCCAAGCCTATTCACAAGTCTATTCAAGTCCACCTTGGCAGTAAGACAAAGAGCCCTTAAATTCTCATTCTACCTTTGACAAGGGAAACATAAGTCTACCTCATCCACCCTATAAGTACATTCTACCATTTAATCCTCCATCAAATCTACGTCATAAGTTCAAACATTATAAAAGAAAGCCTAAGGGGTTTTCAATACCCACTAATCCATTTGATCCCTTTGACACTCCACTTAATCCAAGTGCAAACCTTAAGCCAACCCCTTCCATCCCTCTTATTTCTCCACCAAGGGAACTTTCAACTCCTAATCCTAATCATAAATCTACATCATCTACCGTTATTGTCCATCCACTATATTATCCTTCCACACATGCCCTTGTAAATGATGTGATCCAATGGCTACTAGCTAGGGATAAGCCCTCCCCATGTCAAACACCCATTCATATGCCTATCATAGAGTCCTCAAATACCACATCCAAACATTCAACCCTATCACGTGGTCAACAACTTATCGAACCTATCCAAGAGTCATCCAAATCCATTTCCACCCAAAGTCAAGAGTTATGTCAAGAGCATAATCCTAATCATTTGTAAACATCTAGCCCTCATCCACATCAAGATCAAACCCCTTCCATTGCACCCATCCATAACACACTTGGTATCATATATGATCAAGCTCCCATTTATGATCACAATCGTACATATGATCAAGAAAACCATGATGACCCTCTTGGTCCACTTTATGCATTCCATGGTCAAGAGCTTGCCACCTCATCCATCCATGATCCAACCACTTCCACTTGTCATGATGAGACATGTGCCTCCCAAGAACACATAACCATAGAAGATCAAACAAATAACTTGGATCTACATGAACATAATAAAGATCTTAACGATCCCTCTTCATCCACTATCTACCCCACTTCAAGTCCACCATCATAACCTATTGGTCTTACCACCTTCATCCATGAATGTGCTTCCTTTAGAAAGCAACAACCTTTATCTGCTTCTCCTTCTTCATCCAATAATGAACTCATGTCTAGTGTTCAACCTACACCAAGTCCCATAGTCAATCACATGCTCCAAAACATGAACTACCAAGGCAACAGTTTAGGCCTTCACAAACAAGTTATTTTGGAGCCAATTCATGTCAAATTCCCACCTCCATGCTCATATGTCCTTGGCTACACACCCCAAGGTCAACAATATAACGATGTTGGTACCACCTCCATGCCTCCTAAGTCCACCACTTTCCATCACAAACCCGATCATATACCCAAAACATACGTATCCATTCCACCTTCATCATCCTACAAGTGCCAAAAGCATGTGACCATACACCTTCCACTATCCAATTTACCTCCACTTCTTCCAACTCCACATATCCCTCCATCCACTTTGCCTCCATTGCTTCCTACACCTAACATCCCTATCATCCATAAATTCCCTCGTAATCCTAGTCATGGCCAACAAATGCACACATCTTGTAAACATAAAGCTTCCATTCATTCCACCTACCACATGGGATTCAAAAATAAACAATCGGATGCCTCTACCCATAAAGCCAAAAATCTTAAGGGTCCTAATGCCTTAGGGAACAAATTCAAAAATTCAAAGCAAGGTACATTCCAAAATCCATTCAAACCCATACATTCACAAGCAAAGTCAAAAACTAAAATGGTATGGGTACCTAAACAACAATCAAACAAGTCAAATGTGGCATCCACCTCTCAAAAATCCCAATCATCCTCTTCAATCCATTCCATTCAAAGATATCAAATCCCTCCATCCCACATGAAAAGCAAAATTTATAAAAACACTAAGTCCATGTGGGTCCCAAAATCCTTACATCATCCATCCACTAAGCAAACATCTCCATTGCTTCCTACACCTTCCAATCACAAGCTTCCATGTTTATCACAATGTGTACAACCGTTGGTCATGATTCCTTTCCTTACCTCCATCTACCCATCTTTCATTCATTATCCTACACATTTCACCAATCCTATCCCTATGGTCCATGCTTTTGCATAATCTTGTCATCCATCCATGCATAAGTCCTACATAATCCACTTTCATTCCTACATAATCCACATCATAATCCATTATTGTTCCTTTCATAATCCACTATCTACCTTATCCATTTTCATTTCATACGATCCCTTACCAACTTCAATGAGAATAATGACTTGACATGGTCCATGCGACAACTTCACTCTCCAACGGGACTATCAGCTTTCATAGCACTAGACACTTGAGTCCCTCCCATCCATATTCCCCTATCCATTCAAAAAGCAAAAAAGTCAAAAAAAAATTTTAAAAAAAGTCAAAGAGAAATCCCTTCGTCCAATGGTGAAAACCTAGCAAATAGGCACCTTGGATAAGTACCATGATGAAAACCTGGCAAACAGGCGTCATGTGTAGGTTATCTTCTATGTCACTTACACTTGGGGGCACACTGTCTCATCTATCCAAACTACCATTTCCATACCATCCTATCCATTACACACCCATACATCTATCCTATCACATTGCATCCATTCATCTACCCTTCTTCCTTTTGATCTTGATAAAGATTGGGGGGCAAAAATGTTGACACATGTTTTTGATATCTCTTGACATACTTCATCCTTTCCAAACCAATCCATCCTATCATCATCCCATCATCCTAAGCTTTGTCGTGTCAAATTCTAAGCATGCTACCTACAATGGGGCATGTTATTCCTATGCGACATAGTCCTTGAGATCACATCCTCACCCTCTTACGTGTGCATTCCTTCCATCCACTATCGTCCACCCCCTTTATCCATTCACCCAATCCCATTCATCCTTCCACCTAGACTTGGTTCTCCCTCATCATTGGTATCTAGCACAAAGGCTATCAAAATTGCAATCCAATGCCATCCAAAACATTTCAAAAATACAACAAAATCAAAACATTTCAAAATACAAAAAACATCAAAACAATCAAAAACACAAAAAAATAAAAATATTCCCAAAATCCAAAAAAATCAAAATATTCCCAAAAATCAAAAAAAATCAAAATATTCCCAAAAATCCAAAAAATCAAAACATTTTCAAAAATCCAAAAAAAAACATTTCAAACTCCAAAAACATCAAGTATTCCAAAACTCCAAAAACATTCAAATATTCACAAAAAACCCAAAAACATCGCATATTCTCCAAAATCACAAAAAAATCAAAATATTTTTCAAAAACCCAAAAAAAATCAAAATATTCCCAAAATCCAAAAAAATCAAATATCCCATCAAAATTCCAAGCAATAAAATCACTCAACTCATCAATCCACCACATCATTTATCACATCTTTCCAACCAAATCAATTATTCAAATCATTCAATTCCTCACCTAAATCACTCAATCAAATCTCTCGGTTGATCCATTCAAACATCCTAATCAATCACGTCATCATAGAATCCACAATCCGCATGGTCGAACTACATTACCTCTGAGCTTTCACGTAGGCAAGGCCATCTTCGATACACCCCCGAGGAATTAGGTCAATCCCTTAGGGTCCGTCCTGTCAACCATCATAATAAGTTGTCCTTTGAGGAGATGGACACTTTTATCATACCAAAGCAATCAATCTTTCACAACAACACACATCTCAAACCAATCCCAAAATCAACAAGACAAGTTATCCAATCAGTCAAATCAATCAATCACCTTGTGATAATCATATGTCACTATCCTTGTCAACCATCACATTCTCTTATGGGATGGGGCATTGTCGAAACTAGGATTTTTTTCCTTATACGACATGCATCATTTATCAAACAACATCAATCAAACCCTAGTGTTACTCATATGACCATCAACACTAGTGTCAATCATTCATATCACTTGCCTTAGACAGGTAGGGGCATTGTTGAAACTAGACCAAGCCTCTTATATGACATGTTTCTATCCTAAAACTAGGCTCATTTTCCATCCAATCATAATCAATCAACCAAGCACATGTCACTTGGCAAAAGGTCCACATGGTTGTTGGTCTAGTCTATCTTATTTTTCATTCGGATTGTTTTGCAGTCTTGTTCTTATGCTTCTTGAGGCAATCCCTAAGTGATGAAGAGAAGCGAGGATAGAGTGAGACCTTTTTCTTTGATTGTTGTTTGCAGTATGTCTTGGCAAAATGACTGGGGCAACTTGGTGCCTTGCGTGTGATCGGGATTCCATTGGGTGTGAATCAAAGACATCCTATGCATTGGAAAGAGCAAATGCTTCCTTGCATAAGGACTTGTACACCTCACAGTTATCTCATCACATGTTCTGACAAGGTACCACAGTCATTAGTCTGAGTTAAGCATTCCTTGTCTGTTTTGTGCCTGTTTCACAAGGGACGGCACTTTGCGCCTTGGCCTTGCACATGCCATGGTGATTGTCGTCCCTTGACACAATAAGCACTATGATGATAAGCAGTAACTGCATAAAAGAAGCTCACAATCTATCACAGCAAAGTTAGGATCCATTCTTTTAAGCCAATCTTCATCCTTCGCACATTCTTCATCTCCATTTCTTTTGATATTCCGCCATCCTACTGTGACACACCAAAAAAAATTGCCTTTTATGGCCATTTTCTCACTCCTAGACCACTTTATGGCACTCCGTACAACTTTTCAGAAAATTTTCCAATTTTTTGAAAATCTTTTTTAGAAAATTTGAAAAATTTCCCGAGGGGGCATAAGACCATCACGCTTCATCTTAAATACACAGGGGCGGATTCAAAGCACATCTCTCAGTTTTTTCTTTGATATAACGTCAGACTCGACATTATATCAAAGAGGGGCAAAATGTAGACACTTAAAAATGTCCTAGGCCTATGAACGACATTTCCACGCATATTCCACCTTAATTTCACATTCTTCTATTAATTAAATGTTTTTTAATTATTTAGTAATGCATTCTCTCTTGTGCTTGTTAATTAAATAAATTTCATTTATTTAATTATTTTAGATGCCTTCTTCTAAATTCCTCTATAATTAAATTATTTAATTATTATTTATTTATTCACTAATCAAATACACATACCCCTTTTTAATTTAAATAAATACCCATTTATTTCAATTATTAACCTTGTCCTAGATTAAATAAGTTCCCACTTATTTAATTTAATCCCATTACATTACCCTTTCCTCTAAAAAAATTAAATAAATGCACACCATTTATTTAATTTAAAAAAATCAATTCCCACCTCACCATTTCCTCTAATAAAAAAATATCTTTTGTCCTTTTGTGGCTGGAAACCCTAATCATTCTCAGCCCTTGATCTTGCCTCCAAGTCAACTTCTAATCACAGCCCTCCATTCACATTTCCTCTTCTAGAAAATTACTCCTACTCTTTCATTTTGAGGGGACCACTTGCATAAGTCAACTTTGCCATTTGTGAGCTCTCCATAGCATTTGCAAACCTGCAATTTCTAAGTGCATTAGTTAGCCATAGCTTCATAGGAACAATGGAGGATTTGTTCTATTAGCCTAGGGTTTCATATTTCATGCTCTATTTGCATTGATTCTAGGTTTTAGGGCTCCATTGGGTAGTTAGGGTTTGAAAATACTATTTGCAGGGCTTTAGCAGCATTTTTCCCTGACTTCACCATCCTTTGAGATGATATGTCCCAAAAATTTTCCTTCTGTAAGAGCAAAGATAGACTTCTTGGGGTTTATTGAGATTCCTTGTTCTCTACAACATTGAAGCACAATTTCCAGGTCATGAATATGGTTGGCCCTTTCCTTCGATAATATTGTTAAGTCATCTAAGTATACCACAATGATCTTATTTTTTAAGTCACCAAATGAAAGATCCATAGCCCTCTGAAAAGTTGCACCTGCATTAATAAGGCCAAATAGCATTATGTTGTAAGCAAACACACCAATGGGGGTAGTAAATGTCATCTTATGCTGGTCTTCTGGGGCTACTTCAATTTGGTTATAACTTGAGAACCCATCTAACATTGACATCATTTTGGAACCAACAACCATTTGCAAAACATGATTTATGACAGGCAATGGGTAGTTATCTTTCATTGAAGGTTGATTTAAGTTCCTGAAATCAACACAAATCCTTATTTCTCCATTTTTCTTCCTAACAGGAACAATGTTTTCTACCCATGTAGAATGATGAATGGGATAGATAATCTTGGCCTTAAACATTTTATATATCTCACTAAAAATGGCCTCTTCTATCTTTGGATTATATGTTTGTTGCTTCTGTCTATAAGGTGCAATACCAGGTTTCAATGGTATCTTGTGTTGCAGTTCTCCATTTCTGAACTTCTTTAAATCTGCATAGCACCATGCAAAAACATCCTTGTACCTTATGAGAAGAGAAATCAATTTCTCTCTTTCCTAAGGGGAACAACATTTTCCTATACACAATATCTTAGGATCTTTGTTTGTGTCAATATTGACACGATCATAGTCAGCAAATGATTCAACACTGACCTTATTCTTTCACTTTAGATACTGATCATGTCTATTGAATAAATCTTCCAGAGAAACTAAACCTTTAGGTATTTTGTTACCTTTCAATTGAATCATTTCAGACTTCTCACCATCAGGGGTACTGATGTGCTCTTCTAAAACATAATTACTTACATCATAACTTCCTTCAAAGAAGATGTTAGCAAAGGCCTCAGCTTTCTCCAGGAATGCTATAATCTGCCTGTTGGTGCTTAGGTACGTGACCCTCAATTCCTCCCTTCCCGAGCCCACGCGGTCTCTGGGTAACACTGTCGGGGTGCCATTCACTGACAGTTTGAGCTTTTGGTGTAGTGGTAGCCGGCTTAGTGCTAACAGCTGGTGACTCTACTGGGGAGGAGTTTGATTCCCACCAATACCCACTACCCTCATGCGTGTAAGGTGCGCCTAGCAGTCCGTGCCTGCCCAAGGGGCAGGTACAGACTGGTGGGGGTGTTGTTGGCGCTTAGGTGTACGACCCTCAATTCCTCCCTTCCCAGGCCCGCGCGGTCTCTTGGGTAACACTGCCAGGGCGCCATTCATTGACAGTTTAAGTTTTTGGTGTAGTGGTAGCTGGGTTAGTACTAACACTGCCTATCACTATTGAACACTTGCCAATGGTTAACATTATCTAGAACACATGGGCGATAGATTACTTCGATTCTATAGGGTTTATCTTTAAAGTCTGGTTGAGGCATAAAAAAGATGTGAACACAGCTAGTGAATCCACTCTGGCATTAAGGTCTCCAGGCATGGCTTCAATAGAAAAGGCATCAAAATCCTCAATGCACTCCCAAACTCTATTTCTATAATGTCTCAACCTACCATTTTTTATAGTATATTGCTTCCTGACTTGATTAACAATTAGTTTTGTATCCCCTTTAGCCTTCAGTTGTTTTATGCCTCTTTCTTTGGCTAAGGTTAGGCCAAGTAGAAATGCTTCATATTCTGCAGTATTGTTTGTATTTTCAAATTCCAACTTATAAGCATAAGGGAAACTATAGCCATCCAGGGAAATTAGAACAACACCTACACTAGAACCAGCACTAGAGCAACTTCCATAGAATTCTAATGTCCATAACTCATCTGTAACATAGGGACTGGTCAAACCAGAACATTCTTCCTCCGAGGATGTACACATATAAGTACCTGGCCTAGTTTCTACAAACAAAATATCTACCCTTGGATCCCCTGATTTTAACACTGTGAACTTAGCCTTGGGCTACAGGTTGAGGCATACTTTCTTTCCTTCTAGTAGTATTATGGCATGAGACCAATCCATTTGTATCTCCCCACCCAGGTCTCTATAGAAACTTCTACTCAAAAGCATACCATAACTAGCAGGGATATCAACAACAAGGATGGTTAGTTTCAACCTCTTTTTTGGAAAGGCAGCTAAAGTGAATTGAGCGTCCTTTATTTGTCCTAAAATTGGGACTTGTGAACCATCCATAGGAAAACATTTACCATGGGAGGGAGTGTAAGATAAACCTAGAGCTGAGCAGGCATCACGTTGTCAGAAGCACTAGAACCAATAACATAATTACTTAATCTAAAACCAGCTATATAAAGGGATACATAAAATGGCTCTGGTTTAGAAAAAGGATTTTGTTGACCTAGATCTGTTTCATGTGAATTTGAGCAAACTTGTTCATTGATAGGCATACTAGACACTTGAGCATTACTATGGGATGGAGAAGGTTCTTGTTTGATATAATTCACTAACCGATCTAACTCAGATGGATTAAGTCTAAGATATTCAGCTTGGGAAATTTGAATCTTAGTGTTTTTACATGACTCAATTATATCAAATGAACTAGCAACAAGAGTATCAGGAGAAGGAACTGATGGTACCTTTGTATATGTATTCTTGGACGTAACATTCTCAGACTTCTTGGAACTGGAAGTGGCTTGCCTGGATAGAATGTACTTCAGAGTAAAAGGTGAGCCACTTGTCTGCCCCTTAGGGTCTGGGCCTATTGACCCCTTGTGAAGATTGCACAATTTGGATCAATCTCTGTATAAACATCTTCTCCAGCTGCAATGTCTGATTCATACTCAAAAAAGTTTATGCTAGCATCATGAGACTGGCCGAGTTCTTCCACATATGGTACTTCATTATGTTCATTAGTAGAAAGCATTTGCATAAACTGAACCATCTCGAGACAAGTGGATCTATCATGATCTAAATTCAAATGAAAATTACACATCATATTACCTTTACTGGTAGAGGGTCCATTTTCAATAGCGAGTCTTTGTGAGGGACCAATTAAAGGTAAAGTTTTGTTGTAACCACTTGGAGGAACATAATCTTTCCTTGGTATATCTTGATATTGTCCCTTTGGCATTTGCCTCTTCAAGGTGATTATGTCATTGGCCAACCATTGTATAACTGGATTGGTAGAATTTATGGTAGAACGTTTGTCATTCTGCTACTCCCTTTTCTACTTCTGGGCTATGATTAAATCATCTTCTATTGATATGGCTCTCTATTGAGTTGCATTCACATCAGCTACTCCCTCTCTTTTAATGGTAAAACTGACATCTGGAGGAAGAGTATTAATAAAGAAACACTTCTATAGCTCATCCCCAGGTCTCATATTCTCAAGTATTCTATTGTACAGCTTATTGATTTTGGCAACAAATTCTCTCATCAACTCGTGTATTTCTTTCTTCATTGTAGCTAATTGGGTGACAAGAGTCTGTTCATTCTCAGCAGTTTTGAACCTACTTTCAAACTTTGATTTCAAAATATCCCATCCATTGACAGAGCCATTAGGAAGGTGATAAAACCAATTAGTAGTAGCATCAGTTAGGGATTCCACAAAAGCCTCACAACATCTTCATGTTGTACAACAAGAATAGAAGAGGCAGCGAAAAAGGCTTTCATATGTTCTTCTGGAGTTACTTTCCCATCTCCTCTAAATTTAGGTATGATTTTCCCTGAACCTTTAGGCAAATCATGTAATTGGGCTCCAAGATTGAGTGGACCTATGGTGGCCCCCCATGGGACAGGTGGAGGTTGAGCCATGATTTGAGGGTTACGAACAGGAAAGTTTACTTGTAAAGGGAGGACAATCCTGTGCAATAGAAGTGCTTGACAAGATGTAGCCGAAGTATTTGTAGAGCTTTGACTAGGAGGACGGGATGGAGGTCTACTAGTGGACTTAGACTTAACCTTTAGATTAAGTGGGAAAGAAGAGAAGTTACTAGCTTCTAATAATGTGAAATCTTCATCCCAAATCCCTTTCTTTCTATCTCCTCTAGTATATCTTTTTGAATCCAAATTTAAACAATAAAAACTTAATATAACAAAGTCACCAACTTCACTTACTGATTAGCTCGTGGAGGATTTTGCTGATTGTTCAACTAGTTTCTCTAGTTTGCCACTTGATTTATGTACCTATTGTTGGGAACTGCTTGGATAGGAAAAACTTTTTCTCTTCACGGCACAAGTACTACATCTCAATAAAAACAATTTCTTGAGCATTCTCAAAATGCCTAGTGTTATCTCTTATGATCTCACCAAGTTCCTCTTCCTCTTCTAATACTTTGTTAACTTAATGATATTGTAAATTGGTTCTTCTATGTTGTCAAGCAAGTCATCTTAGAATAGTAACAATATCTTCCTGGTCACCTACAAGCTAATCTACGTTAGGCTGAAGAATTGGAATGTTACGCCTCTAAAGAACCATTAAAACAACTCACAACACATATCTGACAATATTCCCTAGTAGAGTCACCAAAAATCTGTTGGTTGACAGATTTGTCATTCAACTATATATTCTCTTGCCCAAACAATGACAAATGCAACCACAGTTGAGTTAGTTATAGTGATGTTTTACAACTAACTCTCTACTTATTTTACAAGGTGGTAGCTACCTTCGAATGATATACAATGAATTAAATTATATGTTGCTTTTAACCAGAAAGAAAGAAAAGGTAGTGCTTTTAACCAAAAAGCTTTGAAAGGAAATCCCACACATCCAAATTAATTAAATGACTACAATAAGCTCAAATATTTTAGCATCAACTCAAATAGAGAATTCAAATTCCCATCACCATGACGTATTTATTCAAAGACAGATATTTACAGCAATAAGATTACCAACTGAAACTTCTAATATAAATAAAGAAAACCATGACATAACATTCAACGTAAGAAGAATGATGATCCAAAACACCACAGCACAAAGACCATATATGCTCGAACCATTCAAGTGTATATCTTTTCTATATTGAAAGGGATAGAAATTGAAATAAGTATCAAAAGTATCTAACTTATTTGAGAAAATCAAAGTTTTACCCAAAAAGAAAGATCCATATTATGTCACCTATAGCATATTTATAAGTTTCACATAATAACTGTCTTTTAGAAATAGAACGGTTTCTTGGGAACAACCATTTCAAAATAATAACAAAGTTTTTTTTTTAAGTTTTTAGAGCCAAATAGCAAGAAATGCATAAAAAAATGAAACTCAATCTGCCACCCCTTCGCCTTCCTTGGGATCTTCGATGCTTTCCACGGCTTGATCTTCCACCATCTTTTCTCATATCTTCATCTTCAGCTTATACTCACAATACTTAGTTATAACAGCAGTGATCCCTTTGCTTCCCAGAATAGTAGTGATCTACATTCTAGTTCTGAACATGGCCAAGGTTTTAGTTATCCCTACTGTAGTTTCCTGAATTACTTCATCTCTATTTCTAAAACCATTAAGATAAACTTGTACCAAGCCCATTTTACCTAGAGATTCTCCAGAAACAACATCAGGATCAGTGAGTTCATTACAAAGCATCTCCTTGGCCTCCTTGCTGATTTCTTTAGGATTGCGTAGATTTTCCCCAAATTCATCCAGAATATTCACTTCCAATGTCTAGAAATCCCTTTGAATGCTGATCCTTAAATCCAAATACTCTTGCAAAGCCTTATTAATTTGATCAATAAGGTTATCATACATATTCAGCTTCCAGTCTAATGAATCAACCCAGAATGGGTCAATCTCACGGGGATCATTAGCCAAATTTTCTCTCATGAGTGTCATAGAGTCTAAGGCCATCAACTCAGCAATTTCCTTAGAGAGTACATAGGTACTACCTTATTCATTTATTACCTGCTAGAGTTCACTGATCAATTCCTTTCTTTTTTTATGTATCTGAGAGTAGCTATGTGTCATTTTGGTCAAGAAGAACATATCACAAGATAACTTTTCCACCCACTCACTAATAGCCTTAGCAAAATTTTGATTCTTTTTAATTTGTTGGATGGTGTTGGCGTCAATTCCAATAACTTTTAAGTTGGATGCCTCCTGTGATGAAGGTGTTACTATGGATCAAATGAATTTGCTTAAAGACAAAATCTAAGATTGAAGCTTTAAATTCTCTTTTTTCTCTTCCTTGGCTCTTTTAATTAAGGCATTCATAGAAAAATTTGCATGATATGAATCCCCCTCAAGAGTAGAGGGGCCTAAGTCAATGTGACTTATTTTATAGTCAGCTTCAGTTATATCATCTTCATTCAAATGCTTTATCAAGTCAGCAATCTCCAACACCTAGTGACCAGAAGTAGTATCATTTACCATTCTTGACATTCTCCTTGCTTTCTTAGGCTTCAAAGTACCTTGCAAGAGCATGGCTACTGTATCTACTTCTTTTGCTATTGTGGGCACATTTTTCCTCTTTTTCTCTACTACCTTTTTCAGCCAACTAGGAGAAGTCACTTCACTTGTATCCACACTGCTAGACATAGTCTTATTTTGATTTTCAACTAAAACAGGAGTAGGAACCTCCTCATTGGCAGGAGAAGAGGGAATTTCAAAGAAAGTGGGAAAATAACCATCATTAACAATTTGTTCAAAAATGGGATCGGGATTCATAGGCATAGTTTTAGCTTGAACGCTCTTCTTTCCTACTACAGATAAGGGGAGACTTCCAACTCACAAGTTGACTTCAACTTGAGAGCATCATCAGGCCTCTCACCGTCACCTCCTGATTGTGAACTTGAAATAGACTGTGATGCCTCATGTCTTCCTTAAGAACTTGTTGGAATAAGGGTAGACAATTGAGAGGGGGTGAATCAGTTGTCACAAAACTTTAACACTTGCTGCAATTAATTCTTCTCTATCACTTATTAATAGATCATTATTATAACCATGAAAGCATGAATCAATAACACATGAGCAAAAACACAAATAACACACTTGACACCAAGATTTTTAATGTGGAAACCTGGTTAAGGGAAAACAAGGTGGAGGTTAATCCACAAAGATTAATACCCTGTTAAAAGTATTACAAATGGGGAAGGCACATGCCTTCGAGCTCACTGCCCAGATCTCACTGCTCAAAAAGGCTCACTACCTACAAAAATGATTATAAGGAGATTACAGAGTGTTTGAATTGATGGATAGCATCTACTAATAGAGAAATTTTCTTTTGGATTACACTGTGTGTATTTTTGTCTCAATAAAATTTAAAAAAAATGTTTCAGATCACACTCAGTGATCCATCATCAAGAAGAGGATACAATTGAATAGGATTGAAGATCTATGCCCTATAAAAAGAAGAGAGTGGGGGGATTAGGGTTGGATGGTTGAAGAGACAGTAATTCATAATTACAAGTTAAAAATAGGAGATTAAAAAAATAAGGCAATAAATATTATAAAGGGAATAGTATCCTTAAACCAATAAATCAAAATAACATTCAATATGATAACACAATAAAATATAGTAAAAAATATAAGAACTGTAGAGCTAAAAAAGGTCAAAAGACAAATTAAGCATAGAAAGGAAGAAGAAAATTATATAATAATTATTAAAATAAGAAGGATATATTAAATCAATATATATGATAAATGAACATATCCATATCATTAAGTACCCTTAAGGACACAATAAGGCCAAGAGATACCAGAGGAAGAATAATAAAATTAATAGATTAGCAAGATAATAAATATAATAAGGAACAATATATATATAAAAGGAGGGATACAAATTATTAAATTAAAACTTGTAAAAATAAAAGAAATAACCCACAAGGAAAAAAACAAAGAAAGAGAGGCAAAAAGATAAATAAGACAACAAAATTAAAGAGAGCAATAAAATGAAACATAAGAATAGGTATGGTTAAATATTAGATAGCAAAATTATAATAAGTAGCTATGTATAAAATGGTTAGTATGCGTAATAAAATACAAACAGATAAGAATATATATGGAATAAATATATAAAGGCACTCAATAAAAGGAGAACAATACAAGGAGAGTAAAATAATATAACAAAAATTAAAGGAATAGCTATATATGTAGCAAGATATGTAATGAAAACTATACATGTAATATCATATCCTAATATATATAATAAATAGTGAAGGAGGCCACTTGCCACAAAAAGGGGCTATAAAAAGCAAATAATCTAGAAGGGAACAATATGAAGAGAGCAAAAAATCATGTACAACAATTTGAAGCAAAGGGCACATGATGAAATAAATAAATAGATATAGCAAGATAAAAAGAATGCAAACAAGCAACAAAAGGTCAAAAGAGAAAGTGAAGGTAAGAAAGAAGAACAATACCACCGTAAAGCAAATAATTACCCCAAGAAGATCAAAATTTAATATGAAACCAAACTATGAAAGAAAAGATAAATAAAAAATTAAGCTAGGCAACCCACAAGAAAAAGCACAACACATCCAAGTTAAGTGCCTACAAAACTAAGCACCTCTGAAAGAGAAGAAGGATGAGGTAAACAAATTGAGAAAGAAGAAAGGACCAGGATAAAGAAGAGGAAAGGGGAGGGGAAAGGTAGGAGGGGGGGAAGGAGGACACCAAGAAGGCCAAGGAGGGAAAGAAGGGAAGGAGGAGAAGGATTAGGTTAGATGAGGGGTTAGGAGAGAGTTCAATTGGGGAAGCCATTCAGGGCCTAATTGCCAACCTTCATCCCGATTAAGATTCGTAGGGTGGTTCCTAATGAAGATGGCTTCAAGGAGTTTTCTTCTAAAGAAATTATCCTCTTTGATGAGGACTTGGGTGTTCTCAAGACAGATGTGGTGTTTGGTATGGAAAGAGTGGTCTGTGAGGGCCGATTTGGAAATGCGATCATGTCTAATGTCACAATGTTCCTTGATCCTTGTCCTGATTGAATGCCCAGTTTCACCAATATATGATGTACCGCAAGAGCAAACAATTTTATAGACTCCTAAGTTGAACATTTTGGACCTAGGATTCTTAATAGAAGGGATGAGATTCCTAACTGTGGAAAAGGGTTTAAAGGTGCACATGAGGCCTTTATTACAAAGAATTTTTGAGATCTTATTAGAGAGGCCTTCTATGTAAGGGAGAGTGGTTGGACAGGTATAGGTGGAAGCATCAGGTTTGGTCTTAGAGTTCGTACGGTATTTGGCACTGGTGAAGGCTCTAGAGATGGATTTATTACTAAACCCATTGAGTTTAAAAACTTGAGATAAGTGAAAGAGCTCAAGGTCAATGTGCTCCTCATCACAAATCTTACACACTTCATCCTTACTCTACCCTATTTACTGTTTTGTCATGATCCGGTCCTTAGATCTCTTCTCTTTCACACTTCTTTCTAGTTTTTTGTACTTACTCCATTATCATATCACACACACACACACACACACCAAAAGACTCGAATCCATTGGCTATATATATCTGCATCAAGAAATTCAATCAACTGCAGTCAGCTTCAAGGAAACTTAGAACTTTTATTAAGAACTCTGCTCTGTCAGTTGAATCCATGCACAAATAACGTGGACCAAAAACTTGTGTTCCCAGATCATCAATCATGTTGGCCAATACCACTGATTATCACTAATTACTTATCCAACAACTTTTCTGCATCCGGACCAAGATCAAATACTAGGTCGCCATGTTCTTCTTCTGAGCTAACTAACTAGAACCTGATACTCAAATCCTTATAACTTTTGACTCCATCACCAGAGGCTAAGATTCTGGATTTAGATAGTCTTCACAATCCTTATCACTTCTTCAGCTCTGCAGCACACTGTGAATTACCATCGGAGAGATATGAACTAAGATACCAGACCCTGTCACATGCTCTGTTTCTAACATCTAAACTTAAACAAATCCTCACTCTAACTTCCGGTATGAACAAATCATGTAATGTAGATATGTAGGATAGACTTAGTTTCCATCAATGACAACACCTATCATGTGTAGCAGTGTCTCTTGAAAACAATATCTCCATTTGGCATTGATGGCAACACTTAGTGAAAAATGACTAAGTGTCTGAATAACTCCTCCTCTATGTACACTTATGTTTTTCACTATTCTCCAATGATCCCCCTTTGCAAGATTTCTCATTTTTCACTAGTCTTCACTCCCCCTTTGACATCAATGGCAAAGGGTGGGATCCACAAACCAAATATTACACAAAAATTCTACATACCAGGCCGCATATGTACAAACAATCCTTAAGTCTTATTTACATAAACTTAAGTACATCACCAAAAATGTTCTTCAATCATGTCAACTCACTATCCTAGCTCTTCTTCATAGTGTTCAAACTTGAAATGTGGCCACTGAATAGGAATGCATGTGATTCTATCATCCACGGATCAATGGGGTCACTTGACTGAGCTGCAGCTTGGGCTTCGGTCAGAGCATTGAACATTTCTTCCATTTTGGAGGAAATTAGTCCCCAAAGCTCACTCATTCTTGCCTCTATGTTCTCCTTTTCTATTGTCAATTTCTTTATGTTTTCAATCAAGTTGATCACTTGACCCTCCTTGCTTTCCACTGATGTTGTCACAGGATCAAAGGATTTGGATACACTAGATAGTTTTTGCTTAGACACTTTTATTTTATCTTCATTATCCTCTATAACTTTAGGACAAGATAAGCAAAATTTATATACATTTCCTCCTTCTATAAGAGCATTCTGAATACTCTTTCCAGCACCATTCCATCTACTCCAATCAAACCTTTAAGAGCATCAAATCTTTTGTCATTGAATTTCTTTTGGACCTTAACCTCTGTAGACTTCTCTAAAGATTCAAAATGAGAGCTTACTGAGTTCATCAAGTTCTTTAACTATCCAGAGGGGGATGCAGAAAAATCCTTCTAGTATGTTGGCATGAATTTCTCTAAAATCCATGATGCTAGACCAAGTAGCTCACTGTCTTCTATATGAGACTTCAAAATGTCTTCTCTGGCTTTAGCTTGAGCAATGGAAGCCAGCTTATATTTTGTACCAGAGATAATGTGTCAAAATTTATTGGACCTTGGATTATGTCCTAATCTTCTTCAATTTGTTTGTCCCTTTCCAAAATTTCCTTTACTACCTCCTTAGTGTCTCTTGCCGAAGATGATGATGTGTTTATCCAATTCTTACCGGTACTGTCAACTGGATTGTCCTACTTGGGCTCTTCATCAACCTTTGCAATCTCTACTTCATTTTCATTTTTCTCCTTGGCCTTTTCTACTTCTTGGTCCTCTCCTTCTTCTAATTCATGCTCTTTATTCTTCAATGAATCATCTTCAATTTGATCATCTACTTCAACATTCATCTCTGTATCTTCTTTGCAAGATTGATCCGGAGGATTTTGAATACTTCTTGTATCATCAGTTTCATCTGTCATCTTTACATCTTCCTTGTTTATTGCTTCCTCTTTTAGAATAGAGGAGTCATCTAACTCAGTTTGTTGCTCATTGATCTTCAATTCTTCAACATCTAGAATTGGAGAGTCAATCCCATCATCAATCTCTTTTTAACAATAGGAAGATTATGTCTTTTTAGTGCATTCAGAAGAATCTCCTGAGTATCTTTAACTATCTCATCTATTTCACCAAGCATGAGTTTATTCAGTCTCTTCTTACTCCTGAAGTCATCCTTCAATTCTTTGAATATCATGTTCATCTGATCTAGAGTAATCTGAGGGCACAAATTTATCAACACGTGCTCCCTAATCTCCATGTCTTTACTTGTTGCATTTTCTTTTCTTAACTCCAGAATATTTGCAAGATGTTTTGGAATTCTAGGGGTTATTTCAATCAAAGCCTTATTATAGATGTTCAAATATTTGACTGTTTCTTCTTCTAGAACCCTCTTATCAGCATCATTGTAATGATCAAAGAATTCAATCATTGGCCTTAAGTTACCATATACAATTACTGATTTGATGATGTCATCCACACAGAGAGTAGGCTTTTCAACATATGTTTTAGTCTTTTGCCTCTTGCTTGCTCTTTTGCTTTCGGAGGGCTTCTCCTTAGACACCTTGGCTGCTTTTGTACCTGATGCCTTTAACTCTTTGACTTCAACATCAGAATCAATTTCTTCTTCATCATTCTTCATGCTTTTATATGTCCAGGAGGCCTTAGTTTTCATCCTTTTCCCTTCTTTTCCAAATGATTTGCCTTCAGATTTCTCAAGTTTGGCAGGTTTTGGGGGAACATGGGAAACGGCAGAGCTTCTAGTTTTTCTAGGTTGGCTGGAGGAGACTTTCAGAGCACTTCCTTGCTTCTCCTTCTTAGCTTTTCTATCCTTTCTCTATTCTGCTTCACATAGTTATGCCAATACTTTCAGCATACATCTCTACTTACTTCTGAACTTTCCTTTTGATTTCTAGTTTTCTGAGCTCAACATGCAATTTCATACTTAGCTCCTTATACGTTCCAAATCTTTCACCTGTGGTATCCTTTGGCTTGCTTAAAAGGTGTTGAGCATACATGTCTAATACTTTCCCATCAACTTTATAACCCATAGTCATAATCCATACTGTTCTTGGTTCAATAGCTTCCATTAAGCATTGATCTGTATCTACCATAAAACATATTGTATCCTTGTATTTTTCAACTATAGATGAAGGAATTCTCTCCCTTGAATGCATCATGCTCTGAAAATTCTTGAAAAATCCCCAAAGAGTTGTCCTTTGTGCATTGGTATCTCCAATATTATTCAAGTTCTCTCTTATCTGAATAGCAACGGGTTTATCACTGGTCCAACACATGTTTTTCTTGCCAGGTAACTCATTCATGAAATAGAAAAATAAACATAAGACTAGTGTACCATATTTGAAGGTGTTCTTCCTATCCTTCTTTGCCTTATTCAATTTTTCCATCAGTTGGTTCTGTAACAACTCACAAAAGTCATAGTCAACATTCTCTCTCAACATCTGATAAGCTGCATAGATAGCTGTACCAAATATAGAGTTTTCCCTGCTAGAATGATAAATCTTGTATCCAATCACCATTGAAGAAAACTTAACATCTGGATCAATAATATGATTGATAGTCATTGCCCTTTTGTCAAATCTTAAACTGGTAGCATCAGTTACAGTTTTATTCTTTATAGTCTTCAACATTGACAATCCATCGGATGAGTTTAACCTTGTCATGGCCTTGATGGCATCCTTAGTGATTTTGAAAGGTTTCATTATCCACAAAAATTCATCATGCATATGGCTTAAGACATATCAGACCCATTCATCTTCAACGAAGCATGGAAACCCTATAACCTGAATGAAATGTTTATCATGTAGCACCTTATACTCAAGTTTAAGACCATGAATTTCATCCCTCAAATGATTCTTAAACAAATCTACAAACTTTGAGTCTCCAAATTCATCTATGCTAGCATGAATGTAGGGCCTAATATCCTCAACATGTAATACACCATACGAAACACTTGAAAATGCACCTAACAGGTCGACTTCTACTTATTTGTGTGGATGCTTCTTAAATTTGGGTCGGGGCCTTTCAGTAATATCAACAACCAATGGTGTAGCCATTGCAAAAGATCACAAGTTCAAAGGTTCACAGAAAATACCTTTTTCTTCACAGAATTAGGGTTAACAGATGAATTAACCAGTTGCACTTCAAATCCTTGAAAGCTTAACTCAGCTACTCTTTTGCTTGCTTTGTTCGAATGCAAAGTGATCCAAATGCTTGAATGAATGATCTTTTATCCTCAACAAAACCTAATTCTTCATTGTAATAAATGCTCTGCCCTAACACATCCAGTTACACTATTTTTGCATACAGTCGATCTTCAATTGCTCTGAAATCAGTCACATTAGCCATTCATTGTGCCAAATTCAGGCACCCACTTATTGGCTAGGGGAATTAGATTTTCAAAGTAGCTCCCTCTGAGCCAGAGCTCCTAATTTAATTCCTGGAGGAATTATCAGCACCGGATTCTGGTGTGGATCCATTATCAACATTCATTTCACCTTTCTTTACCCATGTTTTTCTCATTTCATTCTGGACCTCATTCACATCAACTTTAACCTTGCCTTTGTCTTGTCTCTGCATGTTTTAGTTTTTGTTTACCAGACCTTTTCTATTATTCCTGCTTCTGCAAAATCTTGCAATATGACCAAATCTATTGCAATTAAAGCACATAACATTTCTTTGCTTATTTACTTGATTCCCTTTTATCTGCACTGATTGATTCCCTTTTATCTGCACTAATTGGCCATGTGTCCAAATCTATTGCATGCAAAATAGTAGCCATTAAAGGAATTGTTATTTCCTCTATTGTTAGAGTTATTCATTATCATACTTTTGCATTCATTGGATCTATGACCATACCTCTTGCAATTGAAGCATTGATCGGAGAAGGATGGACTACTTTGATTCACTCTACTTCTACGTTGAGTAGCTCTATGACCAAATTTATTGCACTTGAAACAATTGCCATTGAAAGATGGATACCTTTGAGCATTGGGTTGTCTTACCGGAGGTCTTCTAGGATTCCTTCTTTGATATCTTGCATCAGGATTTCTTTGACCAGATCTAGAGCTTTCACCTTTCTCAAATCCCAGACCATTCTTATCATCTACCTTCTTCTGATTGTCAAGTAGCACCTCAAGTTTAGCTGAGCTTATCTTGAGTTTCTCTTTATATTCATTTGCAACTTCCAAGTCATGTTTGAGAATGACAATTTACTTTCCAAGTTCTTTTATGTTGTCTCTCCTTTCATGTAGATCAGACTCTAGATGGCTAGCAATTCTATCCAATTTGCAGTATTCTTTTGTTCTTTCTTTCAGAGTTTGTTTCAAGTCTTCTTCAGTCTTCTTTCTTTCCTCAATTTCTTTAGTTAACCTCATCGCCCCAGATTCCATTTCATCTTTTAGAATAGAAACTTCTTTTGTCGGCTTCTCACATTCCTTTGTCTTCTTCTTTAGATCCTCATCCATGTCAATGGCTTCATTCTGATTTCCTAGTTTAAGAAGTAGCTCCTTTCTCTTTTCATTAGATTTGCTCAATTTTTCTTTTTGAGGTCTCAATGAAGTCTTCAGCATCTTTAAGGTTTTCTTGCAATTCTTTGACATCTCCTCTAGACTGATCAAGATCTTCTAAAGCAAGTTCAAGTTGTTCCTGAAGGTCATATGTATCCATTTTAATACCTTCCCAAATCTTCCTTAAGCTATTAAACTTCTTTTAAGGAACCTTGCTCTAATACCAATTGTTGGAATAAGGGTAGACAACTGAGAGGGGGGGTGAATCAATTGTCACAAAACTTTAGCACTTACTGCAATTAATTCTTCTCTATCACTTATTAATAGATCATTATTATAACCATGAAAGCATGAATCAATAACACATGAGAAGAAACACAAATAACACACCTGACACTAAGGTTTTTAATGTGGAAACTCAGTTAAGGGATGTCACATCAGAAACTATCCCCTTGGGGGCTCTTCCCTCATAAGGTTTAGCTCCCAGGTCTTTAGCATGCATTTAGGACATCTTAGTTCATATTTTGGCATCCTGATGGAATGAGACCTAGGTTCCATGGCAAATTGGACCCGGGTGGACCCCTTGAGTTGTACCCTACCCAAAATAGGGAGGAGGACTTGGGCGCCCGCGCCCTAGTCCTGTCCTATTTTGGGGCAGCCCTAATTTCTGGGTGTCAGTTTGTGACCGTTATTTGGTCCTTTTACCAACACAGTAAGTTTTGATTTTTAAAATCTTGGTGGGAGTGCTTGTAGTTGCATATATAAGCATGTTTAAGCATTCATTTGTAAACTAGATTTCAATTATATGGCAATTGTGATGTTCAAGTGTTCTCAAGGTGATTCAAGGCTTTCTATTATGTTGCAAGAGCAGACTTGTGTGTTTTGTGTGTTCATATTTGTAGATTTGAGCATCAATTTCCTCATGGCATGAAGAGCATCTTCCTCCATGAGAGCTTCACTATAAGGTGACTTAATATTTTGTTTTCATCATTGATTCCTTTAGTTTTTGCCTCTGCCTCACAAAGGTATGCACTCTTTTATCTGAAAATGGTGTTTGGAGACTTAAGTGTCCTCCGGGGATTGACTGAGGCAAGCCTCTAAACACCACAACCCCCAAACCAAGTCTTGTGATTGCAGGTTACAGGTGTCGCATTTGGGAAAAGTGGAGTTGCAGGAAGGATTGGTAGGCATCAAGGATTCAAGATCTAAAGAAAAGGACACACGAGCACTTCTAGGACTTGGGCGCTCGCTCTAGTGTCCTCCACAGATAGATCTCTGAAAAATAGAAGTTACAAGGCTGATCAAAGTTGAAAGGAGGTCTAGATCCCGAAAAGAAACTGGCACCTTGGACTTGGGCACCTGCTCTAGTGTCCCCAACTATTCCGCTTTAGAACCCTGAAAATAGGTATTCTGTAATTTGGTATTTTATTCTTGTCTGCAAGAACTTTTTTTGTCATTCATTGATTTGTTGTCATATTTGCATAATTAGGGTTTTAATGGTTAATTGGGCATAAGAGAAGGAAAATTAATAGTTAAATTCCCTAATCCAAGTTTCCCTACATCTGCAAGTGACCAAGGGTATGATAGTGCTCACCACTCGACCCTAGATCCTTCAATGTATAGTGGAGAGGTGGATTTAAACATCTAAACATTAGAACATTGACAAATCTAATTTTCCCCTAAACATTTTGGTTAAGCCATATTTTTGAACTTAAATTGCAACTTTCTAAGTGTTTGTCTTCAAATTTGGATTGATTTCATTCATTCATTTGGTCATTCATTTTATTGCATTGAGAAAAATTCAAAAAAATTGAAAAATTAGAAAAATACAAAAAAAATGCATTGTTGGGCTTACTAAATTGCATCAATTCTTTCTAAATTTTCCTAATTCATGATTTTTGCATCATATCTGATATAAACTACAGAAAATCTCAAAACTTCAAAAATTTGCATTGCATTTTCATCATTTAATCGCTAGGGTTTTGTGGACATTTTGACAATTTTATATAACCTAGTAATTCCCAAATCTAGGGTTAGTAGGCAAAATATTTTTATCAGATTTTTCTACTAATTTTAGAGGCTCATTAAAATTAACATTTGTCTTTAGTCTTGCATTTTAGTGTAAATTTGCATTTAGATTTAAAATATTTGCATTTTTGCATAGAAAATTTCAACAAAAACTAGCAATTTTGATGCATTTTCATTAAATTTGCATGGGCATTTTTCATGATCAAGATTGAAAATCACTTTTAGATCTAAGATTATTTAATTTCCATCATAATTTAGACTTCAAAACAATTGCATAGCATTTTGTCCCAAGATCTCAAACCTAGGGCTTCAAAAATTCAAAAACAACGATTTTCACTAAATTTAGCCTTATCGACTTTATAAACTTGCACCATAGGCGTGTTGTGAAGGATATTTTTGTACTAATTTTATTTTATCAGGGTAATAATTTTCTTCCCCTCATAAAAAGCTTCACAACACCCTTTTAACGGGCTCTTGTAGTGAAAATTGGGTGAAAAACTACACACTTTGGCTATTTTTGTCCTAGGATTTGACCTAGTTTGCACTCCAAGCGTGTTGTGACAAATTTTAAGGATTGAGGCGACTGATATTATTGATATTATTTTTTTTATCTCCTGAAATTCATTACAACACCTCTTTTGCTAAGTCTTGGAATTGAAAAACTGTGAAAAATTGCATATTTTGCTATATTTTCACTAGGGTTTTACCTTAAGTAGCACTAAAAGCATGTTGTGTTGGGTATTTTAGCACCAAGTGGCTATTATTACTGATATTATTTTCTTTCCATCATCATTTTCCTCACAACACCCTTTGTTATGCCCTTTTGCATTAAATTTTGGTGAAAAAAGTGCCTATTTTGACATATTTTCGCTATATTTTGACTTGGCATTAACTTAAAATTGCATCAAGAATGTGTTGAGAAGGATACTTTTTCTATTTTGGAATGATATAAGACATATAACTTGCTGCCCCTGATCGAAATCCTTACAGCACCCTTTGTTTCATTCATTTGCATTGGAAAAAGTATCAAAAAACCAAGCATTTAGGTCACTTTTTGCATATAGTCTTGCATTTGACTTTTGCACAAAGTTGGAAAAGATTTTCAAAATCTGATCTTACATTGGAATGGAACCTTCATGTCATTTATAAATGGTATCTTTGCATGCATTTATCAAAGATCTTGATTGTGACCAATTTTTAATTCTCGTGGGTGAACATCCTTTGATATTAGAATATTTAACCAAATTCAACTCTAGGAACACTCATGAGAAAGATGAGAAGGAAAAATATTTTTCTGCCATAGAGTATGATGATGATGATGTACCATCCTCTCATCCCAATGCTCTCCCTGGCCAAGATTTAGCATTAGTGGATGAGAAAAGGTCTCTCACATTAAATACTTTAGGGATGGATGTTGGGTGCAATCAAGAGGGAAACAATGTTAATTCAATTGTCATTAATAGACCTTGTAGTAATATTCCTAAAATGATTGTCTAAGGGCCACCTAGTGCACCCTCTTGTTTAAAGCCAGTAATTATTGTTCAAGGTTGACCCCCAAATTACATCTATAAATATGCGCAACAAATTGCTCAACCGAGCAAAGGTGTTCAAAATGTGTTACAACAACCACACCATAATGTGATTGCTCACACATACAACACCCATAATAACAAGCAAAGTAACCAAGCACCACATGTGCCTATCTCTCTTCCATGTTCTCAACCTATGCTCCCTCAACCACCTTGTCTTACTCATAAAAGTGGTCAAGAGTATGATCTTGTCAAACAACTCCACGCTACTCTAGCTAAGATCTCTCTTTGGGATTTAATACAAACATCACCTACATACCATGGAATGCTCCAAGAAGCTTTGCAAAAGGTGATTGTGCCACCTACTATTAATTCGAATGATGTAGCAACCATATTGGATAGTATGCATGCAACAAAAATAGATATTCTCTTTCAACCATAGGAATTATCATCAATTAAAGTTCAAAACTAATATGATCCTCTTATAATCTTTGTCACAATAAATAGAACGTTGGTAAAATGAGTTATAATTGATAATGGATCAGCTCATAATGTTTGTGGCATTGACTTATTACATAAGATTAAAGTTGATACATCTGTCATCAAGTTTGAACCGTTAAGTATTCGTGGTTTTGAGAATGTTGGACGACAATCCATAGGTACTATAACTTTACCTATACAAGTGGGACCTATGAATGTGCCTACCTTGATTCATGTCATGCGTAGCTCTTTATCTTACAACATGATTCTTGGTAGACCCTGGATTCATGCATTGGGGGCAGTCCCTTCCACATTGCATCGTTCAATCAAATTTATATTCAAAGGTAAACTTCATACTATTCATACTAATCCTAAACCAGATAAATGTTTGCATATTGAAAAGCAAAAACCAGTTCACAATTATATGATCTTAAACAATTTGTGAGGTGATCTATCAAAGCCTCTAGCCACAAATGATGTTATGAAGGAATCTAAACCATCGAATTCACTTTTTGGTGATGATTGGGGTTCATTAGATTTTAATCCTTGTAGCATAGGGGATTATAAATTTAATAACCTTGACACATCAAAAGTAGCATCGATCACGTCTAAGCAATCTTTTGAAGCATCTAAGAACAACAAAGTCTCCTTGGTTGAAAATAAAGACAATACTCTAACCTATACTACAAATTATGATACTTATGAGGCTTCACCTTCCTCTAAGGATCTGGATTCTCTATATGGTTGTGGATTTCAAATTTTGTATAAACATAACGACTATGTAGGTAAGGGATGTGGTGTAAATCAACAAGGAATTCGAGTACCTATAGAATCCACTTCAACACATTACTCAAGTGGCATTGGATATAATCCTTTTAAAGAAAAGAAAGCCTCTTGTCATCCTAAACTTAATACAATATCAAAACAACATGACAGATATCCTAGATATGTATGTTCTTAATGATGGTGCTACCAGGTAAGTATCTCTAACCTTTTATCTATCTGGTGATGTGCTTCCCCCATGATGTATTATGTGTTGTTTAGGCCTCCTGGGATGACCCTTGACTCTCTTGTAAGGTCCAGGATACCAGGAGACCACCTCTGTTGTGACCTTCTTCTATTTGTATCATCATTCTTCTATATTACCTATGTCTCTGATTTCATTGTTGTGTGTTGTGTCTTACAGACATAGCATCACAGTTGGTGACCTGGGGGCACCCTCCTACGTGACTATCCCTAAGACACTTGTTTCTCCTCTCTTATTTATCATTTCCCTTCCTCTAGTGTTTTCATCTAGCAGGTGGATGATGACAAACATTTATACTAATGCAGACCTAGTGTCCCTTTTGAGAGCAATCAAAAAATGGACTTAGTTCCTAATATGATGATGGGGTTGTATATTTTATCCGACGCTTGGCTAGTGGAAGCACTTGTGCTTTCAATGTAGTGAATTTTATGATGTTTCTATTGCATTTACAAACCTTAACAATACTACTGCTCTATGCACCTTTGTTTGTTGTTGAATCTGACCTTGGTGGTACTTGATTCAAAGAGCTTCGTGATATAGCCCCACGGTTATCCTTGAACTCCAAATTCATTGTATAACCTTGGCTCTTTATGTGGTTAATCATATGCATTGATGTTGTTGTTTATCATGATTATGTAAACACTAACATGTTTCTTGCAGGGATGTGTTTGTGGGAACATTTGGCAATCGTGAAGTACATGTCACCTCCGAGAGGCATGGGCTTTGCGTAAGTCAGTGTTCCCTTGTGTGTTTTCTTCCTACCTTAATGTGCTTGATATCGATAACTGATATCAACCACCTTAAGGTGGGGGCATATATACGATAAGATGTATGTTGTAGATGTTAGCAATGTGCTTGTCCTCAGGTGTAGGCTAGTACGATGAGTACTTCTTGCATCCTGAGTTTGTTTGCAATCAATCTATCTATCTATTGTGTATACCTCCTTTTCACCGTAAGGCATCTCCGTGATGTGGGTGGGGTTGTATACTTTTTAGCTCATACCTCCTTTTCACTGTAAGGTGTCTCTGTGATGCAAGTAGGGTGGTATGCCATTCTTCCTTTTCACTGTAAGGCGTCTCTGTGACGTGGGTGGGGTTGCATTTTAAAAAGTCCTCTGCGGAGGCAGGGAGTAGTTCTATGACTAAATCAACCCTTAAGCATGTCTTCGGTGATTGTTGTGGCGAAGCCCAATTGTCGGTGTGTCCCTGTAATGTGCCTAAGATGGTGTTGGACCTAGAAATAGGTACACTCCATCGCTTGTCTACTATGTTTTCCCCGTGTCTTCAAAGTGTGTGTGTTTGGCGTCCTTGCTTTGTTTGGTGTGTCTGTTGCCCCATATGCAGTCTGCATTTTGGGAGGTTTTGCGTGTCTTGTATGTGTGTTGCCTCATATATACAAAGACCTACATGATGAGTGCATAATGTATTATGGGAGTTTTGTTTACTTTCCAGTACTTGCATTTGCATTTCATATATATGAGAAAATGAAAAGAAAAGATATCATTTTTATCTTCCATGCATTAATGTGTCTTCTATGCATTGACTTTATTCTCTATTTTCTGTGTGACTGTAACTGTCTTCTCCATGTTTTGCGTGCCTATTATTACCTTCTATGTGATTGGCATGTCTTCTCCATGCTTGGTGTGTTTGTTGTGTTTGTGACCTTACTTTAATGCATGTATTGGCCTTGCATTTATACATACATTAAAGTGGGGGCTAAATGTAACGTCAGAAAATATCCCCTTGGGGGCTTTTCCCTCATAAGGTTTAGCTCCCAGGTCTTTAGCATGCATTTAGGACATCTTAGTTCATATTTTGGCATCCCGATGGAATGAGACCTAGGTTCCATGTCAAATTGGACCCAGGTGGACCCCTTGAGTTGTACCCTGCCCAAAATAGGGGGAGGACTTGGGCGTACGTGCCCTAGTCTTGTCCTATTTTAGGGCAGCCCTAATTTTTGGGTGTCAGTTTGTGACCGTTATTTGGCCCTTTTGCCAACACAATAAGTTTTGATTTTTAAAATCTTGGCAGGAGTGCTTGTAGTTGCATATATAAGGATGTTTAAGCATTCATTTGTAAATTAGATTTCAATTAGATGGCAATTGTGATGTTCAAGTGTTCTCAAGGTGATTCAAGGCTTTCTATTGTGTTGCAAGAGCAAACTTTTGTGTTTTGTGTGTTAATATTTACAGATTTGAGCATCAATTTCCTCATGGCATGAAGAGCATCTTCCTCCATAAGAGATTCACTACAAGGTGACTTAATATTGTGTTTTCATCATTGATTCCTTTGGTTTTTGCCTCTACCTCACAAAGGTACGCACTCTTTTATCTAACAACGGTGTTTGGAGACTTAAGTGTCATCCAGGGATTGACTAAGGCAAGCCTCTAAACACCACAACCCCCAAACCAAGTCTTGTGATTATAGGTTACAGGTGTCGCATTTGGGAAAAGTGGAGTTGTAGGAAGGATTGGCAGGCATCAAGGATTCAGGATCTGAAGAAAAGGACACAGGAGCACTTCTAGGACTTGGGCGCTCACTCTAGTGTCCTCTGTAGACAGATCTCTGAAAATAGAAGTTACAAGACTGATCAGGGTCGGAAGGAGGTCCAGATCCCACAAAGAAACTAGCACCTTGGACTTGGGTGCCCACTCTAGTGTCCCCGACTGTTCCACTTCGGAACCCCAAAAATAGGTATTCTATAATTTGGTATTTTACTCCTGTCTACAAGAGCTTTTTCTATCATTCATCGATTTGTTGTCATATTTGCATAATTAGGGTTTTAATGGTTAATTGGGCATAAGAGAAGGAAAATTAATAGTTAAATTCCCTAATCCAAGTTTCCCTCCATCTGCAAGTGACCTAGGGTATGATAGTGCTCGCCACTCAACCCTAGATCCTTCAATATATAGTTGAGAGGCAGATTTAGACATCTAAACATTAGAACATTGACAAATCCATTTTTCCACTAAACAAGGGAAAACCACGGTGGAGGTTAATCCACAAAGATTAATACCCTGTTAAAAGTATTACAAATGGGGAAGGTACATGCCTTCGGGCTCACTGCTTAAAGAGGCTCACTGCCTATAGAAATGATTACAAGAAGATTATAGAGTGTTTGAACTGATGAATAGGATCTACCAATACAAAAATTCAATTCAGGTTAAGTACAGAATACTGATCTAACACACTTCATCCTTACTCTACCCTGTTTACTATTCTATCATGATTCGGTCCTTAGATCTCTTCTCTTTTGCACTTCTTTCTGCTTTTTCACACTTACTCCATTATCATATCACACAAACACCAAAAGACTCGAATCCATCAGCTATATATATCTGCATCAAGAAATTCAATCAACTGCAGTCGGCTACAAGGAAACTTAGAACTTTATTAAGAACTCTACTCTGTCGGTTGAATCCGTGCACAAATAACAATGTGGACCAAAAACTTGTGTTCCTAGATCATCAATCATGTCATCCAATACCACTGATTATCACTAATTTCTTATCCAACAACTTTTCTACATCTAGACCAAGATCAAATACTAGGCTGCCCTATTCTTCTTCTGACTGAGCTGACTAACTGGAACCTGATACTCAAATCCTTATAACATTTGACTCCTCCATCACCGGAGGCTATCATTATGGATTTAGGTAGTCCTGACAATCCTTATCACTTCTTCATATCCGCAACACACTATGAATTACCACCGGAGAGATTTGGACTAAGATACTGGACCTTGTCACATGCTTTGTTTTAGACATCTAGACTCAGAAAAATCCTCACTCTGACTTTTGATATGAACAAATCATGCAATGCATATGTGTAGGATAGATTTAGTTACCATCAATGACAACAGTTGTCATGTGTAGCAATGTCTCTTACCAATAGAACTTTGTGTAGCAGAACCTTGTACATTCTTTGGCCCAGTGGCTCTTGAGCTTCTCTATTCATGAGCTGAACCAGCGTGTCCATGCCATCTTCCAGCCAGCTAATCCTCTGTTCTTTTTATCACAGTAGCAGAGCGAATTCTCAGATCCACAACCTCCTTCTCAAACCAATTGATTTAAGGGGTTTTGAAATTAGGGTTTGGTATTCCACGTCAATTAGCTCAAAATCCTTTTCAACTTTTTCTGGAATATAAATGGATAGACCAAAAGCCTGAATTTGACTTAGAGTAAGCCTCATGCAATTTCTTCTTTGAACTTCACGATCATCCATATAGTCTTCCCAGAAGTCTTCCAAGCTAGAATGGTACTCATATGAGCCATATCCATAGAAGTTTTGTTTCACATAATTTTTGTTATCAAAGTTTGGCCTTAGTGACAAAGAGTGAAGATTAAACCTTCCCAACACATACTCAGCTCCTTTAGCAGCATCTCTGGTTTTACAAGAATAACCAAATAGAGACAACGGAAAGCTATATCCTCTTTTTTTCATATTCTAATATTTGATATTCACAGCGGCCATTTGTCTGCACACCTCCAAGAAGATAATATAATCACTAGCATACCGAGGTAACTTGGTTGGAGCCAACTCATAACCTCCCAATCTCAGGTAAGTGAATCTATCAAATTGGATATAGAAACTTCCAAATTGCATAACCAAAGAAGCGGCATCAAGAGAAATCCTTAGTTCAGGATTACCATTTAATTTTCTCACCAAAAACATCAAAAAGGCATCATTAACCTGACAATAATCCTTCATTCTGACATCTTTTGTGAACTGGGGAAAATAGGCATACACAGGTGTGTCTAGGGTTAAAGACCCATGTGGCCTCAACCCAGCCCAGACAACCTCTCGATTGGCTAGAATGTATATCAAATATGAACACATGTGGAATGCAGAAGTCTCATGAAATCTAACCAATTGTTCATTTAGATGATAACTTATCATTTCTACCCAATTAATAAACTGACCCTCATTGCATATTAACAAGATGAAATGACACATCCAAAACTCAAAAGAACTTGCATCTTCACTACCAACAACTCGGTGCAGCAAGGTAACAGTGTCTGAGATTTCATCTTTAAAGTGGGCTCTTTTAAGCATAGAGGGTAATTGTGACTAAGCTCGTTTCTCTAATTTCAACCAGTTTCACGTAATGGCATTTTCGCACCAATCCTCATTCTCTTTGAAAAAATCCATGGAAATAGCTACAGATATATCTTTGAAATTCTCTCTTCCCAGAATCCTCAATGCTTGAGAGATGGCTTTTGAATTAATCATCGCAATCACCAACCTGTCCTTTGTTTTGATCTCATGAGTTTCAGGGTCATACCTCCCCACACATGCAATAACCAAGTCTACACATTGCACAGAAGTGGGAAAAATAGCTGCATGTGCCAAGCTACTCTATAGAATTTTCTCTGCGAAGGGTGACCTATATTGATGTTGTAGACGAGACCAAAATTCTGCTAAGTCAATATGCCCAAGTTCTATATCTTTCATATTAGACCAACTATTCTCAATGGTAGAGTGAGAGGATACACCCTAAAATTTGAATTTCATTACAGCTGCTAAATACCAGGAGCAATGACTGGGCACTGTAGAGATAACAACTTGAAAGAGAAGGAAGAAAGTAGGACACTTAGAAAAATTATCACCACAAAATGTGAATAGTCATGCAGTTATGGCGCCAAGACTTGCTTTTAAATGCCAGGCTAACGTGGTACTAATTTGGTGCCTTGAGAAAATAACTCAGAGATTTGTTCACTTTTCAAAAATTCCTCAAAGGACATTCACTGGTTATGTCGTATGCCGCATTAAATGATCATTAATTACCTTGATATTTGGTTCGTGGCTTAGTTGTCGCTGAGTCACAAGAAATAGAAACTTTAGAACCTTGAGTTGGAGGTTGTGAAGTTCTGAAAACTAGTGATCAAGTGACTTCAAAGAGAAACACATAGGCTGCAAGACATAATGAAAGGAATGTAAAGTCGCAGGGTCAGGGAGTTCTGAAACTTAAGAACCTAGTGACTTGGTTAGCAAACAAAGGAAATCAGCAACTAGGTTAGGAAATTTTGAATACCCGTGATTTCAAGTATTTTTCTAAGGCAACAAAGGGGAAAAATACAATCCTTAGAAATTCAGGGCAAAATTTGATGAATCACGAAAAATGAATAATAAAGTAAACAAACCCTAGAAACGAAAAGAAGGGGTAACAGTAAAGAGGATAAGTGTTTGGCCAAAACTAGATGATGCCTTGTTGTAGTAGACTTGGATAAACACCCACATTTGCCCTCTTGGAGGTGTGGACCTACATTTAAGGTAGAATCACTCCATTAAAAGTTATATATTCAATGCACATGGCCACTACAAAATTGCTAACCCTCACAGTGGCTTGATTCCCATTCCTTGTCAAAGAGACTAGATCCTCATTTTGATGCACAGTTAGATTGATCTCCATTTTTTATGACTATTGCCTCCTTAATGAACCTAACACAATGGCTTTAATGGCAATGCAATAAGACAATATCCCTTAAACAAAACCATTGTCTCTTTGTTGCACTCTTGAAACCCTAGATCCCAAAGCATAATGATTTGAAACATTGTCCAAAGGCTAGATTGCAAGGGTTTTGAATCTAAAAACTTCTATTGCATAATGTTGCCTCCATAATACATAAAATAGAGCTCTACAAAGCAGCATTTCAAACTGGAAATGCATATCAAACACAAAAGAAAACCCTAACCTGTGGGAATAAGGGAAAGAGCCTTCAAATGGATGAAGCAGACATTGATATGCAAGAACATGAAGAAATAACACTCCCTTATTTGCCTTCTGCAACTCAAAAATGAAACAAAGCAACCCCGAGAAGATGGAAAAATATAGAAAAGAGGCAAAGGAAACAACCAACCGTGTAAATGAAGATTGAAAATGCTCAAAAACATTACCATGAAGTTGCCCCATGATCTTAGCTTAATGATACTCAAATAACTGCCTAGAAACAATACAACCTTCCTCTTCAAAGTAGAAAATAGCAGAGAAGGCGTCCATCTTGGAAGAGTTCATGTTGTTTTAGTCCTTTTTCTAAAAAAAAAAAGAGAATGAAACTCGTGCAAGTTTTCCTCCTTGCAAAAATCAAAAATTTAATTAATCACTTGCTCAACTTCACGTTTCCCTTTTTTTTAATTACCCACTTTAATATCATATGTGACTAATTATTTAGTTGTTTTTTATACCCAATGATCAAATCAGTCATTTATTTAGTCATTTATAGCTGTGTTGCAAAAAAATAGTAGAATTTAGTCATTTTTAGTTGTCGTGACTAAAATTTTTAGTCACGTAGTAATTTATTTGCCAAAATTCTACTAGTGTATCTTGAGGTTGTAATTGTAATTGAATTGAATAGGTCAAGCATGTTTTAGATTGTTCTTTATGATTCAATTTCATTTTCATACATTTTGGCACGCCTGATGGGACCCACATCCCTAATATTTAACTTGAATTTGGTATTTAGTTGTGTTTTGGAGTTGCAGGCCCTGGTTCGGTGGATTCATCCTAGATCAGTGGAGGCATTCTGATTTACAGTGGTTCCATCTAGAGCATAAAAATGGCCTTAAAAGGCATTTTAACATTTTTTCTTAACTTTACTTTTGTTTTTCTGATAAGGTGTTATGCAGCTTGAATTGGTCTAACCTTGCAGGTTTTTACATCTAATCTTGCTTTCTTGTAAACATTAGCACCTTATCCCACTTCAGTGGACTCATTCCAGTTCAACAGATGCATTCTATTTTTTGGTGGTTCTGCCTGAAGTCAAAAATTTAACATCTATATTTTAGAAAAATGTTCTTTATCACTTTTGAGAAATCTTTGCTCTTTGTTTTTTGTCAAAATCTATTTTCACAAGGGGTTATGTTGTCTAGGTTCTTCTTAATTCTCATTTCAATTGACTAATCCCTTGATTTGTTGATCAAAATCTATTTTCTATGTAGAGAACTATGAAGATCGGTGTATCTGTTTCAATTCAATGGAGGTGCTCAAATTTTTAGCAGGTACTTCTAGTAAAGGCTTTTGCAATTTTTACCCATCTTTGCACAATAAATCAAACATTCTAATCATGTTTTGAAATCATTAGTAGTTGTAATTCATCTTTTATTAGTTTTATCTTGGACTAATCCTTTAATTTGTGTGGTTTTGTGATCAATCTAGCAAGGGTTTTTGTAGCTTTTCACAATAGTCCAAGACCTATTTCAAACAACTACTAACAATTTCCTTACAACCCCGCTATCAAAGAACTTGTTTTTCATACTAGCATTAGGCACATTAAATTAAAGTAGCAGGAATAAACATGTATGTTTTGTCTTAGGATTTTAGAAGACGTATGCTCTCCCCTCATACTCTTGAAGTGATCTTGGGGATCAAATGTCTTTCATCATCCTCTTTGTTTTATGTTCAAACCTAGGGTGCTATCTCACATATGCTCTCTCATTGTGCTCCGTGCAATCTTGGAGATCAAAAGTGAATAAAATTCCTTCCCTTTAGGAGGCTTGCTCAGGGATTTCATCACCACAAGGGATGACCTCAATCACATGTATTGATAAGGTATAAAAAGGGGGGGGAGTGAAAGTTGTACCTCAAAGAGGAGCCTTTGTCGTGTCTAAGTGAAGCCCCAAGATCCTCAATCCACCAAGCCTTGTGAAGTGATTATAATAAGAGAGACTCTCCTAGTCTCATGCATGTAGATGGGCCCTTTGTTCATGGTCTTATGCCTCAAAGTACCTTATGTATATCAAGGACTCCCTAGAAACTTGTACATCCTAGATTAAGACCATTGACTGATCTCTTAGTGTGGTGCAAGGTTCAATACCAAGCCTAAATATACTCACCATGTGCCTCCTTGAGTAGAAATATAAATCCTTTGGTCAAGGCATCAAAGCCTCCAAGGAGAGGGAAAGGGTGAATGCTTGTACCACCTAATCCTTACCTATTATTTCTTCAAAAGACATTTGTAGTTAGGTAGGAATATTCATGAGGTATTGAGCGTGGGCCTACACTAAGAGTCACACCCTTTTGACTAATTTTAGGATGTTACATGTTTCGCATGTCTTCTTGTGAGATACTAGTGCATGTCCTTATCCTCAAACTCCCTTAAAATTTGAAGAAAGTGTTTGATTTGTTGAATTGTTTGATCAAATCCTTTTGCCACAATACTATACCTAGATCGACAAATGTGTTCTATTGAGATAGTAAAAACAACTTTTACTGGGAGCCTTGCCACATCATCACGGGTGGAAAGGCCGAGGCAAAGGAGGCAGGCAATCATGGTATGTATTTGCTTCAAGATGGCACGAGCAGAGGGGAGGTTGACATTAATTACCTTTAGTGCCAAGCCTTGGCACTAGCTAGTAATCATTCCAAAGAATGCCTTCAAGAATCTTCAGAGGGTAGGTTGGGAGAAGGATATTAGGGAAGGTAGTTTCTCCTTTTCATAGTTTCTTTCCCTATCCGCTACCAAATGCCTTCTCATTTCATTGCAATAATATCAGCAAAGTCCATCTACTATGGGGGGATGGATACCCCAATCAGACTAGTCAGTAGCAAGAGGCAAATGGCCTTCATTGGCAGTATCACTAACCTCATACTACAGAGGATGCTTCGTCGGTCAGATAATCTATTGGTGGGGGCTGTGAGAATGATCCTAGGCAAAGATTATATGGAGAATGATGAAAGATACCAAGTGGATACAGACATCTCTTCGAGGGTCTTAGAAATGTTGTTAGAATTGGATACAACAAAGGCAGAGGCAGAATCCATCATGAGAGGCATTTTCAATCCAGAACACTTAGGTTATTTGGATAAGACCTTGCAGGTAGCCATCTCTGGTATTGGAATCCCTCGACCAAAGGATTGGAGTCTTCTTGATGATCCCGGAGCAGTGATTAAATTATATCCATTCATCTTGGATGTCAAGGGATTCAACTAGGTGGTGTTGAAGGAGCAGGCGATGGTTGCGGTGGACTACATTAGAAGGGTGCTGGGCTTGGTCGCGGTCGATGGCTTCCAGTGGGTGGAGGACTTCAGTATGAAGTTTGTAGAGTATGATAGTTAAGTAATTTCAGTGTCTTTTTGGCTTCATTTTGTATAGTAGAAGCCAATAATTAGCTAGTCCAAGTATGTTTATAGTTTCATATGGTTGTTAATAGTATTGACCCTGTGTGGTCTTCTTATATAAGTTCTTAGTCTGAGATAGGTCTGAACATACTGCCAGCCATGAAAGGGCTAAGGAAATGTATCTTTTTTGGCATACTTTTTAATATAGACTTCATATTATGAATAAAAAAAACACTTTTACTAAAAATATAGACTATCAAAACATAGTCCTGCAAATCTATCCAACTTTAAACTAGTGGATCCATTCTAGTTTTTGGTAGATTTGTCTGACCTTACAAAACAACAATATGATCAAATAGTTTGTCCAAATTATCACGATCTCTAGGAGTTTGACATTCTCTAGATCAACAGAGGCACTTTGTGTTTCGACGGATCCATCCTACCCACCAGTAGCACCAAGAAACCAGTATGTCCAGTTGTCCTATGTTAGAGCCTCCATTTTAATTCACCCACTGGTAAATTGGCATATCCATTCTATTTTAGTGGACTCATTTTGTATTTCAGAGGATCCACTTTGGATTGTTCAAACAACCTTTATCTCACCCCAAATCCAATTCCATTTTCCCTTTTCCACATACACTTGAATCATACATCATCATCAAACCCAACTAGATCATTGGACTATTTAAATAGTTATCTTAGCTTGATCCATAACCATCCATCTCAAATCAAATTCCTTCATTTGATTTGATATCATCCTTATACCAATATCCAAATCCAAACCACACCATAATTCATTATAGGAGTAAACATTTTTCTAGATCTTGAAAACAAAATCATACCTCATGTTTGCTTGGGAACTTGTCTATCCCAAGTAAATAATCTCTAATCTATCATCATATCAACAAAGTTGACCCTTGCTTGAGAACTTGGCATATCTTAAGTATAGTAAACTTGTTGACTTTATCCCTTTTGTCTTCCATGCTTGAGAACTTTTCCTATCTCAAGTATCAAAGGTAAAATCTATCCATCCATTTAAACTTTGTCCTCAAGATCTTGCACTTAGAATATTCGTAATCAATCCTTATCCACATACATCCAACTCCAAAGCTTGCTTAGCACTCACATCAAACCATTTCATACCCTTCATCACTCAATCACAAGCAAAGAAACAAATGGATTCTCAAAGAAAGAATGCCTTTTCATGGAGTGTTCAACCCCAAAAACAATTGGACCCACTTTCACCATATGGATCAACCACAAGTAATCCCAAGAGATTTGTTGACCAACCCGAAGTGGGTGAAGCTTCACAACAATATTCCCCTCATTTTATGGACCTCCTTAATGACAAAAAGATGCATGATAAATTTGAAAACTTCATTAAGGACCACGAGGATGAATTTCTTGAACAACTTATTGATGAGGGCCTGATAGACTCCCTAGCCATTTTGACCATGAGAAATTGAAAATGATCCTTCATAGCACACTACCTAATCCCATACATGATAATCCTTAGGCATGCGTGCTCTATCCATATAATCCCATTTTCCATGTAGATCAACAAATAGGAAGGTGTATTTGTCCACCATCCACCAACACCACTTCTGAAGCACCAGTTTATGGAATGCCTCCCATGCCTACCAAAACAACAACTACTAATGTGGTTACTATTCCACAATCACTTCCCCCACATTCTATCCTGCAATAGGATACCACCACACAATCCATGCTCCCTCCAAACATATATCACGAGCCTTATCCACAAAACACATATCAACAAAATCCTCCAATAAGTCAACCACATCCAATTCATTTGCAACCACAACAAAAACATACGTTTCATTCATCCACTCACCAATCCTTTCTATAATGAATAGCCACATCCAAACATAATCCTTTTGTGAGAAATCCTCCACTCACTCACTTGCAACCACCTTAACAACAACAAACACACTTCTCATCCACCCATCCAAATACATCCCATCCCCAAAGTATCATTTATACATATCCTCCTTGACAAAACCCATCTCATCAACATCACACTTATACTTATCCACCATCGCCACTCATGCCAAAAAACATCAATCCCACAAACGTATCTCCAAACTATTCACAACAAATGGCGTCGCTTTCATCATACCACACATATTATCCACCCAACACTATGTCATTGCCAAACCCACCTCTTACTACTCCTTTCGATCAGGAGTGGTAGGAGATGAATATGTATTAAAGAATTTACAACTCAATTCATAGAAGAAACATTATACATTTCACAAGTTTTGCCCGTACCCATTAGATCAATCAATAACCATGGTACCTTTCCCAAACATTTTGTAATGCCCAAATTTGATAAGTATAAAGGGAAAGGAGACCCCCGAGACCATGTCAAAAAAATTTTATGGCATGTCAAGAGGTTGCTTATGATGATCAATATCTACTATGCCTCTTCCCACACAATCTAGGTGGGCAAGCCTTGGAATGGTTCATGCCCCTACCCCATGGCTCTATCTCCACCTTCCCCAACCTATATGAGAAGTTTTTTGCTCACTTTTCTTATAACATTGAGCATGAAATCACCATGCTTGACCTTTTCAATGCTAAAAAACACAATGGGAAAAGTTTTGCTACATACTTACAACAATGGCGATCACTCACTAGTTGTCTCCCCTGGAACATGCTAGAAAAGCAACTTGTAAATATTTTTATCCAAAATCTCAATCAAGAAATGGCCTTCCATTTACAAGTCCATTGTGCTTCAACCTTTGACAAAATTATTGGCAAGAGATTCACAATCTAAAAGGCCCTTATTTCAAAAGGCTTAGTCAAGATCTACAATAAACATGATAATGCTTCTAATATTCATTATCATTATGTGTCAAAAACATTTTACAAAGGAACTATTTCAACACAAGGGATTTCCCAAGAGAGAGATTTGCTCTCTCATGACACCAACCCATTCACAAGCTCAATGATCCAAGGCATTTACATTTCCATACAAAGAAAATATAACTTGATCAAATCACTAAGTCACTCCATGAAGACCTCTCTCATATCTCTTCTCCATAGAGTCAAGAAAACCTGAAAGACAAATAAATATTTCCCATGGCCACGGGAAACTCACCTCCCAGATCCTTAGGCTTGCTTGCAAGCCACTCCAAGCTAGGAGGCCCACAAGAACCCTGGTCTCATACACAGAGATAAGGGATTCCAAGCACACTCACAAATACACATTAACACCCAACCCAAGAGATCTTAACAACTAGATCCATGAATATGGATTCCAAGGGAGAGAGAGTGGAGTTCACTTACTCAAGGTGAAAGACCATCAACAATCATATAACCCAATTTCATTTCTCAAACCTCATAGCCTCTTGCTATTAAATAAACAAACTTATGGCTCCAAAATTCCAAGGCTCTCATGCCATCCAAACTCATATCAATATCTCCCAAAAACAAGGCCAAATCCTACCAAATCTCCTTATCAAGGAGTTGCTTTCCCCGAGGAGGTTCACTCCTCTCTCACCCTACACAAGGTGAGATCTCTCACATGGAAATGTCAATCCAACAACCATTTAACCCTTCACAATACACAAAGAAAAACACATAAATCAAGCACATAAACATGTCTAAAAGCATACATGATATAAAATGCAAAAGAAAGAAGATCTTCAAACCTTGAGAACCTACCTCTCAAGTCTCAAGTGAAAGAAGATAGTTGGTGATGTCTTCCAAGAGCCAACTCCAAATCTCCATAGTTCAATCTCCCTTCCAAGACAAAGATCCTTCCCAAATTTGAACTCCAAAAAATAAAAGAAAGAACCCTTCTCACCTCAACAAGAGGGAGATAAATAGGTCTCCAAAAACCATCCCCATGAATGAGGAGGTGACACTTGTCACCTTCTCATTCACTCGTCCAAGACAACTGATCTAGGTGGATATTTTTCACCAAAAATTTGATAGTTCCAAATGCTGAAGAAGATGACACCATATCAAAGAGATTGTTGAGACGATTCCAATGTCACTTGAATCACGTAAATCAAAGTCCATATGTGCAAGTTATGGCTGGTCAAAATTTCTAAGAATATGTTGACTGTGCAGTACGGATGCTGACATTAGCATGATGACTTGGTAGGTGATGATGCTAGCATGATGACATGGTAGGTACAACTGACATGGACCAATGGCAGGGTACCACGTGTCAAGATGTAGTGAATGGCATGATGCCACGTGGACCAATGGTTAGATGCCATGTGGCACCACTGTGTTGCTCTAGAAGGATGGGAAGTTAAAAGGTCTATTAGGAAGGTTTGATCACTACAGATACAGGGAGACATTCGGCATGGTTACCTATAATTACAAATACGTCAAAGTTATTTGAGCTCGATGATTGGCATCTTGTCCCATTTTGAAAGTCGTCTCCGCTATACTGTTTTGCACATGAACAATTGTAAGAACTAGGAAATTCACTACATACACCACCGGCCAACGGTTCAATGCACTGATTTAAATCTCTGTGATTACACTCGTTCACTTCTATACATTCAAAAGAGTGACGAGAATACAATACATATCAAAATAACTACTCTCTTAACAACAATATAATATAACATTTGACTAAGATCATTACAAGTTACAATTGCTAAGAACACACACTCAGATTCAAGGATTATTTCGACATAGTTTCTTCACTTGAGGTAACTGTTGACCTATTTTTCCCCTTTGGCCAAATAGTCCAAACCCTTAACCCTAAGTGTTTTCCTTCCACTTAAACCCCTAGGTTTTATGGTCATCTCCCTTTATTTTATAATTTGTCGTTGACTGTCTAGCCTAGATTGCCAATCACTTAAGTTATGACTTCGATCCTTCTATATCATGAACTCACAAGCCCCAAGTCCTAAGGGTATCATTTATCACCTGTCGGGTCATATTCTTATATGATCCTAAGTCCTAAGTCCTTATAGGGCCCACAAGTGCCACGTGGTGGTATATTGCATGCCCATAGACCGCCCATGATGACATCACTTTCCTTCCACGCGGCTGTGCTATGATGATTGAAAGGAAGCTAGGTGTACAGAAATCGCTTCCTACACTAATCTAATGAGGGGAGGAGAGTGTAAATTCAAATTTATCCTAACTATTACAGCAACATTAAACTATTAACATGAGATATTGCAGTAAACACATAAACAAGAAGATGAGATAGAAGAAGAGAGACACAAGATATATGTGGGGAAAACCCTTATGGGTGAAAAACCCCACACTCCAAAACACTGCTCAACTGTATTACGTAAACAAAGAAGGTTACAATACAAATCAAAGCCAATGCTCTTGCGGGAGTCTTCGACACTCATATCTGGAGATGATTCGGTAGCATAATAGTACCTGTAAAACCTATAATACATCTTCTCCTCCAAGCCCCTACGTATATAGCAAATACAAGTCAAAATTGCCTCTATCTTGGAATGGGCATCCAACTTGGCCTCATGGCCCAAACCCCATGCCTATGGACACTTGGTCAATATTGTAAGATGCTTATGACACATGTCCACAACCCCCATCCCAAAGAGGTTTCCTATTTCCAAAATGGGCTATGACATATGCCCTTACGCCTCTTATGAAAGTCATAGAATCTGTCATAGCAGTTAAAACTTACAACTGTAAGAGAATTTTTCATACACAGGCTATAAATAGCATATTCTTGTACGTGTCATAGTCCACCTTGGGGTGCCCAAAGATGCCTTTTTCAAAGATGTTCTTCGACACATGTCTTCACCTATCATAGAATCTCATATTTCTGACTCTTACATGTTATAACTTCATCATAGGAATCTATCATGACTGTTACGGTCAATATTCCCTTACACAAAATCCAAGATGCCGACACATGGCAAATTATTCCTACCACAAAGTGGGATGTCTATCTCCTCATGTGAGGACAAAATTACAAGTAGTCATCTTCCATGTAGGATGACACATCACCGTGCCACATCCCACAAGATGACAATATAGAATTTACAATTAATTTACATCATAGGCAATGATTAATAAATACAATCAAAATAATGCAAGGAATTACCAAGGTTGAGAAACCTTAATTCCCAACATTCTCCCACTTGCTAAACACCTTGTAAGAGCCAATAGAATAATAGAATTTAACTGCTATAGGCTGAGAGGCCCATAGACTCCAAACACCATCTGAACTTCCCTGTGCCCACTAGCTTCATCAATGCATCTGCAACATTCTTCAAAGTATCTACCTTCTCCAAATTTACCTTCCCATCCTCTACCATGTCTCACATGAAGTGAAACTGTACATCAATATGCTTTGTTCTGGCATGGAAAGTTGGATTCTTCGCAAGGCAAATTGCACTCTGACTGTCACAACTTATCGTACTTTGACGTGTATCAACACCAATATATGAACACAGTCTCTTAAGACAAATGGATTCCTTACAAGCATGAGTTGCATCCATATACTCAGCTTCTGTAGTGGACAAAGCAACCACAGATTTTCGCTTACTTATCCAACTAATTACACCACCAAACATTTTAAACACATATGCACTGGTGGATCTCCTGTTGTCAATGTCACCTGCCCAATCAAAATCCACGAATACAAACTAAATGTGGAGGTCTTGTATCATTACCGTGATAACATATGGAATACTTGAAAGTACCCCTCAAATATCAGAACACTCTCTTAGTTGCATCCCAATGTACCCATCCAGGATTAGCCATAAACCAACTAAGAACTCCCATTACTTGGGCAATGTCTGGTCTTGTGCAAACCATAGCATACATCAAACTATGAACAACACTAGCATAAGGTACTCTGCTCATGTCCTCCACCTCACTAGGAGATTTCAGACAATCATTAACAAAAAACTTTGTCCCCAATGAAACAGGAACACTCACTAGTCTACAATCTACCATGCTAAACCTGTCCAACACAGTCTTCACATACTTACTCTGGCTTAACCAAAGTTTTCTGTTAGCTCTGTCTCTTCTGATTTCCATTCCTAGAATGTACCTAGCTGCCCCTAAATCTTTCATTTCAAACTATACTGCCAACTGAGACTTAAAATCAGAAATCATATTCTTACCCTTCCCAATCAGCAACATATCATCAACATTTAATGCAACAATGAGAATACGATCACCATCAAACTTATAATACACACAGTGATCCAATTTCGATCTCAGATAAGCAATTGACAACACAAAGGCATCAAAATTCAAGTACCACATCCTAGGAGACTGCTTCAAACCATACAAAGACTTCTTAAGCTTGCCAACCAAATTTTCTTTACCTTTCTCTATGTAGTGCTCTAGCTGTGACATGTAGATTTCTTCCTCCAAATCACCATGAAGGAAAGTTGTCTTCACATCCATATGTTCTATCTATAAATCATAAGCAGCTGCAAGAGATAATAGAAATCTAATGGATGTTAGCTTTGCAACAGGAGAGAAAATTTCACCATAATCAATTCCCTCCACTTGTGAGTACCCCTTCGCAACCAATCTAGCCTTGTACTTTTCAACACTGCCATCTGCACCAAATTTCGTCTTGAACAACCATTTGCAACCAACAAGTTTCCGTCCATCAGGCAAAGGCACCAAGTCCCATGTTTTGTTCTTTTCCAAAGAAGTCATCTCATCCTCCATGGCCTCCTTACAGGAACCTGCATCTTTCATGCCCATAGCCTCTTTCACAGTTCTAGGCTCATCAATGTTAGAAAGTAAAGCAAAAGCACAACTAGAATCAAGTAATGAATAACCAAACCTATCAGGTTGTTTTCTTGTTCGTGTAGACCTCCTCAATGGATAGGGTTGAGGTTCTACTTCTTCATCGCTTCCAGATCTGCTAGAGCTCTCCTCATTATCAGGCCTCACAGGGTCTGTCAGTTCAGTCTTCTCAGGGCTAGAAGGAAACTAAACTGCATTTTCTTTCTTTTCTAACTGTTCTGGTTGTAGAACAACGGAAGAAGGTGCTAGCTCTCTGAAGATAACACTTCTGCTATACAATACTTTCTCAGTCACAGGATCCCAAATCTTGTATCCTTTCACACCAACACCATACCCAATGAAAATATATTTAACAGCCTTGTTCTCCAACTTAGATTGTTCCTCCCTAGGCACATGTGCATATGCCTCACAACCAAAAACATGAAGATACCTTACTAAAGGCTTCTTACTAGACCACACCTCCATAGGTGTTTTACCAACAAGAGCTGATGTAGGAGATCTATTTACCAGATAGCAAGCAGTGGCAATAGCTTCAGCCCAAAACTTTTGTTCAAGGCTTGCTCCACTAAGCATACTCCTAGCCTTCTCCATCAATGTCTTGTTCATCCTCTCTGTAACTCCATTTTGCTGCGGGGTATATGGAGTTGTCTTATGCCTTTCAATCCCTTACTCTTTGCAGAACTTATCAAACGCTGTCGAACAAAACTCACCACCATTATTAGTTCTCAAACACTTAATCTTTTTACAAGTTTAATTTTCAACAAAGGCTTTAAACTCTTTAAACCGAGTAAAGACTTCAGTCTTGCTTCTGATAAAATAAACCCATGTCCTACTGTAATCATCTATGAAAGATACAAAATATACAAAATTTGAAATTGAAGAAACATTCACAGGACCAAACACATCAGAATGAATTAGATCCAATACACAAGAAGACTTGTGAAAACTAGAGTAAAATTGAACATGGTTTTGTTTTCCATAAATGCAATGTTCGCAAAATTCAAACTTGAGATTACAATCATTTAACCCCTCAATGAGGTTTTTATTTTTTAGGGTACGCAGACCCTTCTCACCAATGTGGCCATATCTCAAATGCCATAAAATAGTCTTTTCAGCAGGAAGCTTAGCTTCCAAAGCATGTGCACTACCATTAGAACCGATTACAACAGATTTCTTCACTGCATGTTTAGATGGTGGGGATGAAGTGACAGCAGCTCATTTCCTTGAGTTAGAAGAACTATTGCACTGTGAAGTGCATGCCTCTAGTTGAAATAGAGTACCCCTCTAAGTACCCTTCACAAGCACCATAGATCCTCTTGTCATCTTGCATCCATCCTTCGAAAAGACAACATGTACACCTGCATCATTCAACATACTTACAGAAAGCAGGTTTCGTACAAGGCCTGGAATGTGCATAACTCTAGTGACCCCCTTCAATCGTCCATCAGGGAATTGGATTGTGACTCTTCCATGACCAACAATCTTTAGATGAGAGTCATCTCCAAGGTACCCCCTTTCACCATAGAACTCTTCATACTTCGTGAACCAGTCTCGATGCGAGGTCATGTGGAATCATGCACCAGAATCAATCAACCACACATCATCAGATGCATGGGTGGCCAGGGCTGTGATGAAGGCATCACCATCATCTTATGAATTGTTAGAATCTGAATCAAGAGATTTCTTCTTCTTTTTCTTCTCTTCTTTGCATTCCTTTTGGAAATGCCCAATTTTACCACAATTCCAACAGAGAGCCTTGGACTTTCCAAGAGATTTGGATCTGCCCTTATCACTTTTCTTGTCCTTCTTCTACCCTTTCTCTTTGGGTCTTCCATGAACCGTAAGAGCCTCTTTGGCTTCCTCAGAAGACTTTCTCTACATATCTTCAAATAACAGCGAAAATACCACTTCTTCCATTGTGAATGTGGATGTGGTGCTTCCAATAGCCATCACAAGATGATTCCACAAATCCGGCAAAGAACAAAATAGGATCATACACCGATCCTCCTCCATCTTCACACCCACGGATGTCAACTGTGCAATGATCATGTTAAAAGCATTCATATGGTCCGCAACAAATCATTTCTCTTCCATCTTCAAAGCAAACAACTTCTTTTTCAGAAAGAGCTTGTTCACCAAGGACTTGGCCTGATAAACATCTCCCAACTTCTTCCAAAGAGTTTTCGCAGTCTTCTCCTCATGGATTTTCAGTAGAATAGAGTTAACTAAACAGAGTCTAATGAGACCCTTAGCCTTTTGATCTTTGAGGTCCCAATCAACTTGTGACATTACCGCAGGTTTAGTGCAGAAATTGCTTCCTACACTAATCTAATGAGGGGAGGAGAGTGCAAATTCAAATTTATCCTAACTATTACAACAACATTAAACCACTAATATGAGATATTGCAGCAAACACATAAACAAGAAGATAAGACAGAAGAAGAGAGACACAAGATATACGTGGGGAAAACCCTTACGGGTGAAAAAACCCACTCCAAAACACTGCTCAACTGTATTACATAAACAATGAAGGTTACAATACAAATCAGAGCCAATGCTCTTGCAGGAGTCTTTGATACTCATATCTAGAGATGATCTGGTAGCATAACAGTACCTGAAAACCTGTAATACATCTTCTCCTCCAAGCACCTGTTTATATAGCAAATACAAGGCAAAATTGCCTCTATCTTGGAATGGGTGTTCAACTTGGCCTCATGGCCCAAAACCCACACCTATGGACACTTGGTCAATATTGTAAGATGCTTCTGACACTTTCCACAGCCCCCATCCCAAAGAGGTCACCTATTTCCAAAATGGGCTATGACAGATGCTCTTACGACCGTCATAGAATCTGTCATAGTAGTTACAACTTGCAACTATAAGAGAATCTATCATACACAGGCTATAAATAGCATATTCTCTTACATGTCATAGTCCACTTTGGGGCACCCAAAGATGTCTTTTTCAAAGATTCTCTTTGACACATGTCTTCACCTATCATAGAATCTCCTATTTCTGACTCTTACATGTCATAACTTCGTCATAAGAATCTGTCATGACCGTTACGGTCAATATTCCCTTACACAACATCCAAGATGCTGACACATGGAAAAATATTCCTACCACAAAGTGGGACACCTATCTCCTCATGTGAGGACAAAATTACAAGTTGTCATCTTCCATGTAGGATGACACATCACCGTGCCACATCCCACAAGATGACAATATGGAATTTACAATTAATTTACATCATAGGCAATGAATAAATAAATACAATCAAAATAATGCAAGGAATTATCAAGGTTGAGACACCTTAATTCCCAACAATGATAGTTGTAAAGTATATCGGGGTGCATGGCCATAAGATCGACGATCCAAAAGGATAAAGAAGATCTCGCCAAGTGTCATAAGATGAAGGAAGGAAGTGGGCAGCTTGAAAGATTGAATAGTAGGGCAAGCACACAAGGGAATCTTGCTAGCGGAGAAGATTATGTGTTCGTCTACGAGATATGGGCAGGTGGCGCCTTCCGCCACATTCTCAAAGGAACACGCGGTATCTTTCCAGGTCGCAAATCAAAAAAGGAATCGAATACTCTATGGAAGCCCTCGAATACCACCGTTCCTCGCCACCTGGAAGGATTTTGCAAGCTCACAGACTGTTGAAGATGACATCATATTCCCACCACGTGGCTGCAAGATGAGGGCACGTGGCCTATTCCCAGCAAGAGTGAAAAGGTATATGAAAGGGGTGCCACATGGAAGGCTTAGTGTGCTTCCATGAGGCCCAAGTGAAGATGGCTCATTTTCTTCCACGCGGCTCTAGAATCATGACATGTAGAAAGGCTGTAGTGGGGGCCATTGACGATCAACGGCAGGGCAGTGTCACAAGTGAATCTTGCCTGTCGGGAAGGTACTTTGCGCGACCATGAGATTATGATGCATGGTGCCCATGTGGGGCCATTGGTATAAAGGGAAAGAAGGCTAATAATCTAATGGTGGCACAGTATTGCGATGGAATCTTGCCTGCCAGGTAGATTCTTTGTGCACCTGCAAGATCTTGCCACGTATCCTAGGGCGTTGGTACAAGTAAAAGGTAAAGTATATACTACAGAGCTCGTGGGGCTGTCGATCTTATAATTGTTTGCTCATCCAATGGATCTAATTTAAATTCAGATCTTTCAAACGTCCCGGTGGCACCAAAGGCATTCATTCGAGTTGGTCAGTTCTGCAGCTAAAATTCAAGAGGGATGGCTTGATTCTTCAATTCAAAGGGACTTCGGTGGCTCAGTGGTAGATCTTTCTGAGGTCGGTAACAACTTTTGGGCTCTCTCCTTTAATGCTCTGTCTTCTCTTGCATATGGGCAGCCATTCCTAGGGTGTAGATCTACCAAAAGCATGGCTTCTGTCCCCATCGCCAATTGTCCCTGGCTCTGCATTGATGACAGTATTGGTGATCTTAGATCCCGTGGACCTACTTTAGCATTCTCACCCAACAGGAAAATTCAGAGGCTGATTATTCAAAGGATTCAAAATTGATGAGACTCAGTATCAGAGGTTTCAAAGATTAAAGTGTTGTAAAATCTTTTCTCAAGGTTTTGTCTCATCTTCCATCAATAGGAGAAATATCTTCCAGTTGTTCGATGGATCCGGATATTTGTTGCAGTTATTTCTGGTAGGTGAACGTCTCTTCTAGCCGAGATATTTTCTAACAGGGCCCATGGGGCATTTACTGTAACCTAATTAGGTCATTTGGAATCATAGGCTATATATACATGAATGTAAGATGTAAAAGAGGAGTTACTAATTTTTAGGCTGTTATGCTACCAAATTTCTTGTGGTCAGACCTCTTAGTGTAGGACTATTGGAATGTGACTCACTGTGCCTGTAGCTTGGTTTCTGTTGTCTTCCGATTAATCCATCAATGATTGTAATTAACTATACTGTGTCTCTTTTCGCTACTAGTTATTTTACATTGTAATGGTTTCTAGCCTTCATTATCTATATATTCACAATATTTTGCCTCTTATGCTCTATTTTTTGTGTTTTACTTAAATCTATGATCTATTCTATGAGTAAAATGGCTCCTCTATAGATTAGGTTTTCATCTCGAAGCCTCAATTAGTCCCATAAGTCTATGTGAGACTTCCTTGTGATTGAGATCATTGTTGTGTCTTTTCCAAGCTTACTGTCACTCATAAAATCTGGTGCATCACATTTATTTCCATTCAACTTCCTTCTAACCCTTTTCCCCTACAATATTAGCACTAGGTTTAGTTAGTTTTCTCTAAGCATTATGCTTAGAATGAGGAACCAACCTTCTCTAGAGCTTCGATCTCAACTTGCAAGGTCTCACACCTTGAGATCATTCCCATTGTGTCATTAGGATGCTTGGACTCTCTCCAAGTTGGGTGCAATTCTATGTGATAACAGTAACTAAAGCAAAAGTCGAGTTTGGTTTAACAAGATTGCATGACATACAAAGTGACCATATCTACTTGCATATAACTCAATTTTTTTCATATTAATAACATTGCTTGCTAGATAACTCCACTATGAGTCATCAAGTCTTACTAATTTTATTCTCTTTTTAAAAAATTCTAATAATGTTTAAGGAATCCAACATCCATTATTAATAATTAACCATTGTAAAATAACATTTCTTTTTATAAGCCACTTTATAAAAGATTTAAAGAATATTTAAATTAATCCTTTTGATTACTTGCCAAATTTATAACCAATTCTGGGAGACCATGTTTTATCTAAAATGCGATTTACAAAGTTAGCAAACTATATTGAATTCAATGAATTAAAGTGTTTGGTTTTGGCATAAATGTCATATAGTGAACATATGAGTTTGATTTCTAATCTCATTGGTAGTGGCCTTTGGTCTTCCAATGGAGTGTAACTTGGTTTGTAAAGACATAATAGGCACGGTTCGGTGTTGTTGGGTTCGCTGACATAAATGTGCGATGTACAGCTTGCCCACTTATCAGAGTTGGCATCATATATTCCTATGACAAAACTAATTCCTTTCTAACAGCGTAATATTAGAGGCAAGCTATTTTATCAAGTGTATTAACTGGCTGGTTCTAATGTGCCATCACTTATCTATCTGGGGTTGAATCTTAAGAAATGTCAATCAGTATAATAAGAGGCCCGATTAGACATCTGGTCAAGGAGATTTTTATCCCCAGGTCGATGTCAAATAAGCCTGTTGCTATTACAGCAAGAGCTGAAATTTACCAAAATAACAATGAAATCATATCAAAATATGAAATATTGGTCATCATGTTGCAAGTGTTAAGGAAATAGTTCTAAGTTGAATATTAAATGGGAGGCACACTGTGGGGAGTTCCACGTCTCCTCTAAACGGCGGCTGTGGGGAGTTGTGGAATGACCCACGACCCCTAAAGGAGCCACCTAGCGACTTAATACTGTACTTTTACAGATCTAGAACCCATAGTTGAATGCATCAAGTGCAATGCTTATTCTAGGTAATTAAAATAGGCAGGTACTATCTAGTTTTTCACCCAGACATGATCAAAAGGTAGCTGATCAGAGATCAATTAAAGGATCTATACTAATCTGTAGCTAAGCTATAATCTGGCACAGGTCGAAGGTTGTTTTAAGTCTTTAATTCAGATTGGAGAAGAGTTATATTAACTCCATAAACGATTGGCTGAATAGAATAATCTTTATAATAGATGGAGAAAGACAAAATAAAATTTCCCTCCCGTTACATCGCATGCCACCCTAAGCCATATGCATTGCATAACAATTTTACCATAGTATCATGAGGAATAGAAGAAAATACATGACTAGTAAGATTTATAAGCATTTAACTTCACATATTTCATAAAATCATTCGTATACACATATGTATTACATTCAGAAGAAGACGAATGGCTTAGCATATACCATATTTGAATGCTCAAATCAGAAAAATGGTAAATTCACTTACTTCTTTGCACACTAACCTCCAATAGATCTACAGAAGAAAACCTAAAGATATTCTTCCTTCGCTCCTCTATTGTTTTTCTTTTTCCTTTACTTTCCTGTAACGTCAAAGGCATACCTCCCTCTTATTTTAAAAGATTCTCTCCTTTTCGTTTCTATCTTTTTCTCTCTTTGATTTTTACTTTCTTTTTCATTTTTCTTCTATTCTTAGTTTCCTTCTATCTTTTTCATTGATTTTTGTTTTTCTTCTATTTTTGATTTCTTTCTATTATTCGTGTTTTTATTCTATCTCTTAAATCTAGTCATTATTTAAAGAAATTTTTTTTTTTTTTTTAAGTAAGAAACTCCAAGTATTTAATATTTCTATATATGTGATAATGATAAAAGAAGATTTTATTAAATATATTTTTCAAGTAACACTAGATTATTTTATTTATGAAATAAAGAAAAATAAATTCTATGTTCCCATAGTAAATAAGTAAATAAATTTAAAAACAAACCATTGTCTAGATTAAATAAATGGAAAATATACACATTTCTAACTTATTCTACTTCAATTAAAAGACCCCTTTAAACCTAGTGAGAAACACAGTTACCATTCAACAGAGACTATTTCATGCAATGAGGAAAATGCAATGTAGTTATGAACTAAGTGCTTGTGTGTGTTACACCGAGGTTTTCTCCACCCCATCCCTGCTAGGTGGCTAGGTCACCTCTGCCTTAACCATACCCTTGCCTTCGACACCTACCTACATCCACTCGACTCAAGTTCCTGATTAATAGGTTAGTGAGATCAAAAATTCATAGCCAAAGCATTATACATTTTCATCATTTTCTAGTTGTATACTTGAAAAAGCAAAGGTAACATTCACTTTTATCCATAACAGTTATCCATTTATAACATAGTCAAAAATAAACATCTAATATTTCTAATTATAGCTAATGTTCAGAAAGTCTAGCATTTTGATATGTGACACTCAAGCACAAATACGAATAAGTTAGCTTCGATATAGCACATGGACCCTATCTTTGCCTTGGACAACCTCCAAGTCACTCTCTCTCATGGAAAAAGCCAGTCAAGCATGGGCAAAAGCCAGGGTGGTTATGTTCTCGTGGGAGTAGAACATTGCAAAGAGCAGCTGGCTGGTCCTCGAGCATGTTGTTGATTGCAATGTGTCGAGCCCTTTCTATGGTTGTTGTGGTTGAGATAATAATATGGCTAGAAGGGTCACTAGTTATCAATCTCCTATTTGGGTTCCTTAGGTTCCATAACCTAGATGGATGTCAGTTTTGATCATTGATGATCCTCAAGTGCATTTTAAACTATCCTCAATGTCCTGAATGCATTGTTGTATTTGATCTCTTTGTTGAATTACCCTAAGAGCATGTTCTTTCTCTTCAACTGTTTGTTGTGTTTGTTATGGCCTAGGATGTATTTCATCTATCTCCTTAAGGATGGCCCTAACCCACTCACCTCTGATTCTTGGGCACATTCGAGTGCTTTGATAAGAGAGAGAGTTGACTAGAGTTGACCTTGTGTTTGACTTGAGTTGACTTTGATGTAAATCAAAGCTTTATTTTTATGTTGAGTTTCAAAATGTTCTTCATGATGAACTCGAGGGTTTGACTATGTTTAAATGAATTTTACCCCATGATAGAATCAAGGGTTTGAGTTTTCTAAGTTTCTAATGTTTTTGTTATTTTATGTTTTTTGGTATGAATGCAAGATAGTATGGATGAAAAGAAATTTTTTTATTCTTAAATTCTTAGAAATTGAATAAAATGAACTAATTATCTACAAATTGAAATATGAATGTACTTTAATATGAAATTACCTAATGCAATTTAAACTATACTTTTGTGTTTTTCTGAAATTATTTTAGATATAAACTATGAAATTGAAAGTAATTGGAATGAAATTGATCTATGAATTGCAACAAACTAATTTAACAATGCTAATCTACTCAACTGTAAATGAATCCTATTAAGGAATTGTAATAACAAGATTACTTTTTCCAAGAGCAAATTTGTGATTTAGTTACTATGAAAGCATAAAGAACATGTATCACTTGGTACATGAGCCTAGCGTATCCTTAGAAAGCCTTTGTGTGGAAACCTTTCCTCTCCTTTGTAGTAGCAGGGTACTCCTCTTGGCGATAGGGATGGATGGGCAATTGACTGAAATTGGGAATTGGCTTTTGAAAGCTATGATTGAAATAAGCTTTTGCAAGCTATGAAGCACTTGGGCTTGGAAATTCATGAGTGTAACAATGCTAAATAAATAATTTGAAGAATTTGGCAATAATACTAAAAGCACAAGGCACCTACATCCTGCAAAGAGCATAAAAATGCTAATTGGAGAGAAAAAATAAAGCTAATGAATGGCTGCAATAATAATTTGGCTCCCTTATTGCTTGAGGGAGGGGGGATTTATAGTGTTGGAGAGCTCACAATGGGTGGGATTGATTGGTAAGTTAACTCAATTTGATTGAAGAGTTAACATGGTTGATTGAGTGGTGAACTTAATTGATTGATCAGTGAACATAATTGATTTCTTATCACTCATGAAGGAATGGGAGTTAGCATGAGAGGGAGGTGAGACAAGAATAGATCAATGGGAGATAATTATGGTTGATTGGAATAGAATAATGAGTTAAGAATAGGCTTGGCTCAATTGGGGTAAATTTTACATGTAAATTGGAATAAAAATAGAGCTATTTTGGCCCTGAACTGAAGAGGAAATCACATTTGAAAACACAACAAGGTCACCCATTTCACCAGTAGGGTCACCCATGAGTCGCCTAGGGGTGACCCTAGACTAAAGAGGGGCGACCCTAGAAAGATGAAGGCCTGGGAGTAGTTTGAAAGACTAAAAGTGACCCTAAAAGGGTGAAGAAGACAAATAGCCCCTGGAACTTGGGGAAAAAATGGATTAGAGGGGATCCCCCCTTTTGGAAATAGGGTCACCCATGGGGGGTCCAGAAATAAAAAGGAACGACCCAGGAAGGGGAAAAGATTGATGAAAATTAAAGTTTGGGAAAGGTACATATGAGGTCAATTGGAGGCCTTTACAGGATTGAAATGAGTGAAATGGCTCAAGGAAAGTTGAATTTCCTAGGTTACAAGACTAATGGGTCATGTCAATAGGGTTAGAAAGAAAAAACATGAAATGTCAACAAGGGAGAAGTGAAGGAAGAATAGGACCAAGAAGGGTTGCCCAGGGGGAAGGAAAAGAAAGAATGAATGAGATAAGCCCATCCATGTGTCACCAAGAAGAATACTTGTTGAGAGGTCATATTTACATGCTTACATGTACATGTTTAGGATTACATCTCATCATAGGATTACCATGTAGGCCCATGCGCTTTTTTAGTGCTTACATATTTGCCCCCTCGAAGATGGTAGTCTACATGAAAGGTAGCTACCGTTCCCAAACTAGGCCTTACCTATTTTCAATTTCTCACAAATGTACCTGTAATAATAGCTATTAGTTTGACATTTCAAAATGTTTAAAATAAGTACTAAAATTAAAGTGAGCGAACATATCATCAATTGTGTCGTAAGTGTACCTAAGTGGTTTCGCTTCGCCATGGGGACCTACAAGGATGAAATAATGCAACATGAGAGTGCAAGAGTGATACAAAAGATAGAAACTACTCTAAACAATGCATCAAATGAAACTACACTATGAGAAGAGAAGAGGAGAAATCTAAGAAAGAGAGGTCAAACGGTGACGAAACTACGCAAGTAAATAGTCGATGGAAAGATATTGATGAGAGGATTGTATAGATGGAAACCAACTGCTCATCTGCTAACTATAAAGTACAAAAAGCATGAAAAACTCCTCTCAAAACCCTAGTTTTTTCTTTGATGATTTCTCCCAAAAGAATCCATCTTTATCGATGTTTGTTGTCACAAAATGTTTGTTTTTATGTTTTAATGTGTATAGGCCTTTTTGTTTGTTGAATTTAGATGAAATTAGTGATTTTTAGAGTATTTTTGCCATGCTAGGGCATAGGGCAAGGTCACCCCTTTTACTAGAGCTATTCACTTAGGGGGATCTTGTTGTCATACAAGGTTGCTCAAGGGGATTGGACCTAGTAAACTGAGCAACCCAGTCAATTTAATTTCGACTATAGTCTTCTATTGGGTGATGTAATTGACACTCTATTTTTATCTATTTTTGACACTTTAACCTCGTCACTTCATTACAAATTTTTAGGGATATATGCTTTGTTTGTGAAATTTTTCATTTTTTAACTATTTTTTTAAGTTTTTCTGAGTTTAATGGGATCTGACACGTGGTTATTTTTGTGAAACAGGCTATGCATATTCGATGGAATGCAACTTTTGAGCAATCTTGGTTTTTTATTCTTATGAGGCTCTATCTTCAAAAGATCATGCTATCCTGAAGAGAGAAAAATTATATAGGGTATCCAAAGTTTTAGTGGTTCACCCTTCATCTCACATTTGTTGTGACATTCTAACCTATTAAAATTAATGTTGATGGAACTTCAAAAATAATCCTAGAAATGTTGGCATGTGAATTGTTTGTCATGACCAAAATGGCGGGGTGAATTTTTTGTTTGTCTGTAGTCTTGGTGTTGGTTATATTAATTTTGCTAAAGTTATGGCCATTTTCCACAATCTTTTAGAAGTTAAGCTAATGCGTTGTATTGATATTATTCTCGAATTTGACTCTAAAATCTTGGTTGAATCATTCTAAAATAAAGTCTTCCTCTCACTTCCAAAGTGGCAAGTGAATGAAAGTGAGAAAGCCGTCAATATCTTCATTCATGGTTTCAATACTATTAAGTGGAACCATATTAGAAGGGAAGAAAATTAGGTTGTTGATTTTTTGGCTAAATCAACTTCTAATTAGAATGACATCAAAGTTGGTACTAGAAAATACTAGGATTTCATTATCTAAGAATTGAGGAGGGAATTTAGTGATTTTGTGAATGCTAACTACAATGCCTCCCTAGATTCTAGATTCATTCTACTATGTTTCTTGCTTGTGTATAGGTTCTTCTAGTGTTCTTCCTATTTGTTATTTGTTCCCCTATTTATAACTTCATTATTACTATTTTTAAATGGCTTTCCTATTGATCCAGTCTTTTTTAAATAGTAGTTCTGATACTCAAAGCATGTACAATTGTAAAGGGAAAATTTTCTTATACCTTGTCTATGGGATTTGGAAGGTTCCTCCTATGGGGTTGATTGTCTATTTTAAATTCATCAAGATTTTCTTGATTCTCTAGAATTGGTATGCCATGAGTCTTTTTAAGACTTGTAGACCTACTTTGTAATCAATTGTTATTTTAATATATTTTTTTGTATTTATGTTAAAAACACAACAAATTGATCAACTTTAAAAGAGAAAAATATTATTTGGATAGAAATTAAGGTGAATTTTTATTACAATCTTGTCACTACTCTATTATTAGTACATGCCTTCCTTCCAAGTACTATTACAATGGGTTTTTTTATCTAGTGATTAATCAGAGTTCTACATATTTTAATGCCATCTTGGTTGTAGATGTGACATGTGAAATCATTTTGTGGTGGATCCTTTGCCTATTTAACAATGTTTCAAGGCTCTAGCTCTTATCTTGTTGGCCAGTTTGCAATGGAGATCCAGATCAATAGGTGGCTGTATTTCCCAGTGCAGAAATGGGAGCGGGCTTTCTTAGGCATAATAGATTCAGATGCACTGGCTTCCATATTCGCCATTGACAGTATGGAAGTCGAGGAAGCTATGAGGGAGATAATAGGAAGGGATGCTCATTCCCGTTCTCTTTACCCTTCTCAAATCCTTTCTGCCTTTGCTTCAAACGCAATGGATTTGCTTCAAGATGTGAATGTTGTTAGAGGACTTATCAAATATGCACACTCTTATCTATTTTCTGAAGATTCTTTGAATTTGGCTTTACAAAAATATGACTTGTTCAAGTCAGGTGCTGTAGTGGGAGGCTTATTCACAAGGTGCCAAATTTTGCACTCCCCGGCTTTTAATTATGTTTTCAATGCAGTTCGTTTTGGCATGTTCCATGATTGTGATGACACCCTGCATTTCTCTATCCATGCACATAGAGATGAATTAGGAGAAGCTTTGGCTAACCAAGTGGATGAGAAATTTCAAGCTCTTCTCTTCCTCTGCCAGTATCAGCCTCAAGTTCCTCCTCCTCCAGGGCCGCTAACTGATGAAGGTGAAGTAGAGAATAACTTTGTGCTCCAGGATTTGAATGCTACTATGGATACTTAAGTTCTTTGCTTATATTCTTTTTTGTAACAACTTAGTAGTATCTTTTTGTATTAGTTCACCATCTACTATAGAGTGATGCCTTTAGCATTTTGTTAGCTCTTCTCCTTTTCTTTTGTTGAGGATTGGCTCTTGGCCATTATCTTTTGTAAAGAGAACTTTTTGTTGATCTTCATGTTACAGGAGTTTTTCTTCTCGCATTTTGTATTTATGATACTTTTATATAATATAATATTATAGGTGCTTGGCACCTTTTGCCTAAAAAAACCAATAAAAATAGAGTATTATTTTTCATATTGAACAAATTTTAATTTTTCCTAAGTCTACATGAGAAAATTTTAACAAAAAATATTTAGAAAATCATTTATCTATGTTTTGATTGGCTCAAAATTTGAGCTCTTAAGGATGGATTTTGTGGAAATACTATTTTGAATAAAACAACACACTAAAATTGAAAGAAAAATCTTGTTGGGATTTTTTAGTGTTAAAAAATAATAATTTTTTTAAAAATCTATGCAAATATTATAACCAAAATTGTAATAATTATATTAATATAATACTCATATTAATGTGATTATTTAATTTTGATTCATTGTATACATATTATTTATAAATTAAATTATATTTTAAATATTAATGAAATAATATAATTAATTATATATTAATAATAGCATGTATATTAAATTAGTAGAATTATCATTGTAATGTATTAATATTTAATTTTGATTCATTGTATTAATTATAAAATTCTTATTTTAAATATCAATAGAATAATATAATTAACAATATATTAATAATAATAATTATATTAAATTATTGATTATACAAATAAATGGAATTATTATTATTTTTCATATTGAACAAATTTTAATTTTTAGAAGTTTAGATGAGAAAATTTTAACAAAAATTATTTGGAAAATCATTAATTTTTGTTGTGATTGGCTCAAAATTTGAGCTCTTAAAATCCAACAAAAAATACAGTCCAGAGGGAAGTATGGAATGGAATGAAGCAACCTGGTAATACTAACATATTAACTTATTAAATTAAATTGTGAGTGGCTAAATTGTTGCGGAGAATTTGGGTATTAAACAAATAATATATTTTTTTATCTTAAACAAATAATATTTTTCTTTTAAATCTATGCAAATATTATAACAAAAATTTTAATATTTATATTAATATAATATTCATATTAATATGATTATTTAGTTTTGGTTCATTGTATATATTATTTATAAATTTGATAGTTTAAATATTAATGAAATAATATAATTAATTATATATTAATAATATATATTATATTATATTATATCATTATAATGTATTTATATTTATGTCTCATGTTTTGAATCCCTTCCTAATACAACACATGTTATAATGAGGAAGGATACATTCTACAATGCATTGTCATTGCAATCAATCTTTTTAATATTTTGTATTCAACTAGTTAATTTAGCTAATTGGAATGCAATTTGTCAAACCTTTATGTAGTCAACTAGTTAAAATTACAGTGTCATTGCAATAATAGCAAGTAGTAAATGTTAGTGCTAAACTTTATTGTATATTACTTATTCTAAGTAATATAATCAGCACATGGTGTTAAGCCACCTTAGGTAGGTATGTGTCGACTTGGAGAGTTTGACAACTCTCCAATGACACATGTTGACACTTGTTCGACACTTGGTGAGTGGAGTGTTGAAGTCGACTCAACCTCCTCACTTCTCCTCACCTATATGTACTTGTTTTTTTTTTTTAAAGGTGGTGAGCACCAGATTGCATTAACAGAACTACGGTCGGGAAATGGACATCCGGCACCAAAACTCTCATAATTACAGAGAAAGAGACAGAAAGGAAAACCAAGAAAAGAACCCCCGGACAAAATACAACCAATAACCGAAACAACCACAGAGACCCCAGGACCTCAAGGAAACCAGGTCCACAGCAAAACACCCCAAAAAACAAGAGACAATAAAACCCCAAAGGAACCCCTAGAACAAGATAGACCTCACTGCCTACCCAGTACTCATATCCACTGGTCCAGCGCTCGACACTAAGGGCCTACCATATGTACTTGTTATTTTACATTGTTTATTCATTGCAATTTCTATTGTTTTCACTCCATTTTTTGTTACCAGCATTCGCTTAGATAATCATGGTTTTTAATATGGTATCAGAGCACACTAAGTTGGTGTGCTGGTTCGTCTTGGAGGTGTGCATCTCATCTGGAATGAGGGTTTGTGATTGCGTTTGTTCTGTGCTGAGTGAAGGGTTTGAATCCAGTCTGAAAAAGCGTCTTTGCTAATGTGACATAGTGCGAGGAAGGTCAAAAAGAAGACACGACCAAGCATGGGTGAAGGCGTTCAAAGCCTGACCTGGGCATTTTGGCAAGGATCACGGCCTAGGAGAAATCCCACAATCTCCTAGGCAACAACAAAGAGCTACGAAGAAAGGGGGATCAAATTCATCATCCTCCCTGTGACCCTTGTCTCAGTGCCCAAACCTGTCTCTGCACTCGCTAAAGCATGATTTGGAAAGCGAAAGGAAGATTCTGCCTACTTGATGGGCCGATTCACATCCTCTTGAGGTGGCATTTCACACTTTTTGTGCGGCTTGCAAAGTCGTCTTTGCCTTTCACCCCGTGCACAGGTTGTAGGGAGTGGATGTAAGACATAGGAAAGGCCCACAAATCTCATTCAACCCACGACCCTTCTCTAATATGGCAGGCAAAGTGAAACCGGAATCATTTTTTCCTGTGGTACACATAAGGGAAGGGTTTTCCTCTGTGGTTTTGTGTGAAGAAGCGGCGTAAAGGCCAAAAGAGGGCTTTTATATGTGGCTCGGGGAGTTTTCATGACAGAGGTGTGGTCATTGGTGGGTTGCAACCAAGCAAGAAAGACTGACCATTTACATAAAAGGCCCATGGCCTATAACTCTACTTAAATATCATCCACTTTAATGGTCCAACAGCCAATAGTAATTTTACATCTCATTCACAACAAAAAGTGGTCAATATTTGTCCTATTTTTATTGGCCAAAATTGACCTTTGACTCTTGAAGTGGATGATATTTAAGAACAGCGATGGCCTACTGAGGAGACCGACACCTCTCTTCCCATGGGATTTTGCTTCAGATCGACACTCTGCTTAGTTTTACGGTGCCATAGGAGGTGGGTAGTATCCAGAATGTGAAGGCTCATTGATTCTGCGATGATCATAGTGCCTCTTGTGTTCTTCATAACCCTGCAATCTTCCCTTTGATCTTTTGTTTTCTTTACCCTAATCTCTCAATTGCCCTAATTCGTGGGTTCAAATAATTTTGTTTTTCTTTCATTTTGCAAAGCATATAAGTTTATGTTTTTTGTAATTTTTCATATAGGGCAATTTTTTTAAATTGTCTAAAAGGAAAATTAAAGTAATATAAAATCCAAAATTAGGGGGTATTTTAAACTTTGGATAGGTTCTTTTGAACATTGTAAAGTGCATTTTTTGGTTCCAAATTTGGATAGTCCATGTATATGCACTAAATTATAAAGTGCCACAAAGTAAGAGGGGGTCAAATCTAGGGAGAGTGTCATAGAGTTTTCTCTTTTCATACTTCTAAGTCTGTAAAATACGTCTCATCTACATAGTTTTATAAGTGTGATTGATTGTCTCCAAAAACTTTTGTTCATATTGTGACCTTGAAAACACCCAATGGGAAGGTCAACGAACAAAGAAGTCATGAGCTAAAGACCTCATAAGTATAAGTCCAAGAGACTCTAATATTATAGAGGATTATGTCACCTAATTTAACTCAATGAGGTTGCAACTAAAAGAAGGTGGGATTGAGAAATAGGTGGATCAATTGATCCTTCAAACATTTTTTTTGAGAGCCTATGGTAAGTGATCCATAATCTTGCAACAGATTAACACCAGTTCACATCTCACATCGAAAGCTTATGGTAAATGAACCTGAATCTTGCATCGGATCACATCTCAAAATTCGTTAATGTTCCTGAATCCTCATGATACTAGCTTCTATGGAGTCATCAGTCACAGTTCAACATTGACATTGAGGTACACAAGTAACTTCTAGATTCATGCATATTTTCTCTCTTTTGGAGAGGAGTTTTATTTCTCACTGCGTTTTCTCCTTTTCTTTGTTTATGAGAGATTTTATTGTATATGGGTACCTCACCAAGCCTAATAGTCGGGACCCATTTCTTCTTGTACCCACCTAAGCTATGCTTAAGGGGGGTCTTAGTGCTGAACTTTATTGTATATTACGTATTCTAAGTAATATAATTAGCACATGGTGTTAAGTCACCTTAAGTAGGTATGTGTCGACTTGAAGAGTTTGACACAACTCTCCAATGACACATGTTGACACTCGTTCGACACTTGGTGAGTGGAGTGTTGAAGTCGACTCAACCTCCTCACTTCTCCTCACCTATATGTATTTGCTATTTTGCATTGTTTATTCATTGCAATTTCTAATGCTTTCACTCTGATTTGTAATCAGTATTCACTTAGATGATTGTGGTTTCTAATACTAAAATGCTATAATAAATTAAAAAAAGACTCGAATTAGCAGACTAAAGTTTGTGACATTCTCCAATGCAAACTCCATTGTAATCTATGCTAACTAAAAAACATTAAATAAAACTCAAATTCAACTAATCAATTCATTAAGAGAATCTACCAATAAATCAATTCCACATCAATATTAAACAAATATTTAGTGTAAGAAAAAATTTTCAACTACAAAACACATACTATTACTACAACACTACCATGTGGCACTTGTTTTTACAATGGATATGAATTAAATGCTTAAATATAGGCTATCAAGATTCTCAAAAGAAGGCGGATTTTCAGCCAGAGGAAAGATAAGGGAAGTTTCTATTATTTACACTATGAATATATCTAAATATATACCACTTTGTGACTGCCGGAAATCAGTGTCATTTGAAGAGAAGCGCTCATAACAATGGGTAGTAAGGTTGTTTGTGCCCTTCTGCTCTGTATCATTGCAGCAGCACTTTTGCCCATTCTAGCACAGACAGAAGATGAAATGATAAAGCAATATGTATTCATTTATGTTTGTTGGATTGCAATTCTTACTGGTATTTCTTTAGTTTAATAATTATTAGAACTACCACAACTTCTTCAACGCTGATATAAAATATCTTGAAATAGAACAATTAACAGGTGCAACATTGATCTTCGTCTGTGTTGCAAGCGCAATAAAAATGGTGCTTGTATAATGTTTTGTTGTTGTCCCTCGGTATGAAAAAGTCAATTCAAAGTAGTATTATGTTTCTTTTAATACTACAAATTTGAATATGTTAATTAAGTTGTATTTGGCAGCAAGATGACTCTATTTCAGAGGAACAAAATGTCATTGCAAATAATCCCAGCAAAAAAGACTTAAAGGCGGCCAATGTTGCAAGTATGGGTCTAACCGGTGTTGTCATTGATGTCAACATACTCCTGTTGCACTAATGATAAGGACTGGATGAGCTGTGAGTTGAGGATATTGAGAAAATTAGTCTCAATCAGGAACAGTGAAGAACAGTGATGACAATAAGGTAAAAGTCCAAGATAGGATGAAGATCAGAGGATGCAGATTAAAGGGTTTGTAGATATGTGTCTTAAGGTGGTCCAGTAGAGATTGCAGAGGTCCGCATGAAGATCTGAAGAAGGTGTGACGGTTCAAGTAAAACCAATTCCGACAGATGTTCAATGGTGACAGAGTAATACGGATAGGTCCGATGAGATCCGGAAATGAAAGATCCTACTCTGCGGATTTGAGGGAGTGCTAAGGAAGTCTCTGTGGAGTGTTATCTAGATTAGTTCATGGTTTGAAGGTCCGGAAGCATGTATTCTTCTGTGACAGTAATGACAGACTGTGTTCTTGAGGTTCCGAATGAAGAAGAGATGGTTTTCAATAAACAGATAAAGTGCAGATGTTCTTGGTGAGTCAGGATTTCTTGTAAAGATCTTTGGATCGTGTCCAGCCCGTATTAGTGATCCGCATTGGAGTTAGAGCCCGCAATTGAAGAATAACCTCCAGATGATGATGTTCTTCTTGAGACAGGCTGACCGGATGAGTTATCCATCTAGCGGACAATCTTATGAATGTTTGCCGACTTAGATGATCATTCCTAAGTCGATGCCTTGTATAAATAAGGGATTGCAAAGTCAGTTTGAAGTTGTCCTTGAGGTGATGAGTGTAGAGTAGCGAGGAGGAGAGCGAAAGGCAGAGCAGAAGTATTGGGCTTAAATGGAACTGATTCAAGCATGGTGAAGATGTTATTCTCTAGTTCATGTATGTGATATTTATTTCCTTGTAGGCAGTGTGTCTCTTGTAGGCAGTGAGCCTCTTGTAAGCAGTGTGCTCGGGCAGTGAGCCCTAATTGGCATGTGCCATTTTGTTCTTTCTATTCTTCTAACAGAGAATACAATCTTGGGTTAATCACCCCGTGGTTTTTTGTCTTAACCGGGTTTTCCACGTCAAAATCTTGGTGTCTTATGTGTTGATGTGTTTCTGCTCTTGATTTGAATGCAATATAATTCATGTTTAATATACTGCTAATCACTAAAAGGTTTTTAAGTATTTGAAGAGAGAAAGCTTTGTACAACTGATTCACCCCCCCTCTCAGTTGTATGCCGTAAGTCTAACAGCCAACGCACAGCCATAGAAGCATTTCGGCAATAAAACATGACAGCATCTAAAACCTATCTTACCTAATAATAAGATGAATAAAATTTTCGTCATTGTTGTTCTTTGTCTATACATGTAACAGACTGTCTATTATTATTAATGCTCAAGGGCAACTATGTTCATCGATAGAATTAATGGATTTTAAAAAATAAAATAATTATTTTTCTAAACTTTTTATAGTTGTAATGGAATAAATATACTATGTTAATTATGGCAAACAATAATAAATGACATTTAAATGAACCACATTTGAATAATTGGTTGGTACAAATACTTATAGTTTTTTTTTTATATATATTGAAACAAAGCAATAAAATTACAAAGAGTGGCATAGGGCTACAGGAAAGAATAGAGAAAATAGCAACCAGTATTGAACTAAAGATCAATACCTACAGACTTGAAGTCTAAGTTCTACTATATTCAAGGGCATGGGCATTTATAGTTATATTTATTAAGCATTGTATATTAATAGTTTGTTCATAAATTTAAAGTTATTTTGTGTAGTGATTCATATAAATATTTGTGTTTATAAATCATTCAATAGCATCTTTTAGTGTTATTACTATTTTTTAACAATTTTATAGATATAATAATTTAAGAAATTTAAGATGTTTCTAGAAAAGGAAGGTATTATAAGTTATCAATATTGTTTATTATGTCCATAAATACCCACCACTGATAAAAAACTTTTAACTTAAAAGAACAATCATACATGGTTTGCATTTAATAGTTTGTCCTCCTAAAGTACATCAATTTTTTTATGGGTGACCAAGGATCAAGAAACTAAAATGCTATAAATACAAGTTTATTTTTCATTCTAAGGATTGATCATTAAGCTAATTTTTTTACTCAAGTGCTTCATAGTTCTAAGTCTAGTCTATAAGGGGATGGAATGCATTTTCTAAATCCATAAGAAGGTTATGTAATAATCATTTACATATTAATGGTATGTCTTCATGGTAGTTTGTAATGATTCAAGGGGATGCTTGAACCTAGTTGTTTATCTTCTCTTGTCACATTTGGTAACTTAAATGAATATAACAAAGGTTTGATAAATATGACAACTTCTAATGTATTTTTGTGATGGTCTCTCCTTTGTTTCATGTGGTTTATTGTAGTTGTGAGATGGATTATTAAATATGTCCATTTGCATGTAATATTATCTTTCATTTGTATGCATATTCACATCTAGTTCTAGTTATGCTTTTCATATGTATCATCCTTTTCCTTCTAGTTTTTTACTCTATTTCCCATTAGAGTAGGCACCAATCTAATTGGTGAGAGATCAAACGTATTTCATTTTAAATCCTTTGTCCTCAGTAGATTAGGAGTATATTAGGGTTTACATGCTTTTTTGAGTCATTATTTCAAACTAGGGAACATCCTAAGCAACCTCAAATAGTTAAATTGTTAAGAGAATCATGTCATGCATACCTACACATTGCAATTGTGTATGAAATGTTAAGTAGATTCATTCATGGAGATATAATTTTATTGTCATCTATAGGTGCATATGCAAGGTTGTATTTTTAGATTAACTAGAGTTTTTTATGTGTAGTTGGTTAGTAAATGTGACCTAGTAACAATCTTTGGGGTCTAGTGTACATTAGATGCAACTACAATTTAATCATCTTTTTTACCTTCCATTGTAATCAAATCTTGTTTAGGATACCTAGACCTCTTTCTATTCTACTAGTGTTTCTAGAATTTTATCACAAGAGATTAGAAAAGTAAAATTATAAAGAAAGTAAATGAAAAATCAACATTTTTATGTGACATGTACTTTTTTATTTCTTAATATTTAAACACTATTTATTTGTTATAGTGATGATGAACCATAAAATACAATTGGAAAATGTTGATGAAACATTTTTGAAACAAAGATTGCAATCCTTACCTAAAACATTTTTAAGGCAATTTGTGGGAAGCTAATGATTTTGATACAATAAAATAAGTTTCATATCATTTGGTTTTCTATGTTGAAGGAACAAATAGAAATCATTATCTTGTGAGTACAAGCAATGTTGGTTGAGTGACTCAAAGCCTAAAGTGGAATTCGTTGAGTTTTAGTACAAGAGATTATTTGGTTTAATAAGAATCAAGTATGCAAATACCATTTATTCAAGATTACATTAATAATAGGGAACAAAAGAAAAGAAATTATATTTGTCCAAAGGAAAGTGATGAAAGATGCTCAATTTAAAATATGATAGACAAAACATAATAGAAAAAAATGCTTTAACCATATAGTGAAAAAAATTGAACTTTTGAATTATTCATATACACATTGAATATATGTTTCTATAATTTTAACTAACCAATATGTACATCATAGATACAATTTTTCAACACAATATCTTAGTAGTATTTGAATTGTATGGTGCCACACCATACTAAAAAACTTCATGGCTAAGACAAATTCACTACACTTGGAATAGGAACCTCCCATGTGAAACACAACAACAAGGTAAAATGAAAAACAATGCTATATGAAAGAAAGAAACCACCAATAGAAGTTATCCTTAGTTTAGGTTAGAAATAAATAGTTGAATTCAAGTAGAACCATATGAAAGAATGGACAGTTTTGAAAATTCAAGCACTAAACATGCTTGCCATTTTTTCTCTTAAAAGGTTAAGCTTTTACACTTGCCAAAAGCTTGCAAGAGGCTAGAGTTTAAAGGTAACAACTTCTTATGTAAGGGAACAAAGAAATAAATCCAATCTTGGCAATGCGCACATGGACCTGTTTGTCCTATTCGAAAGGCTATTTATCTAATGTCGTTATTAAGGCAGCAGTTTGCATATGCCCATTGCGATTAGATCCACAAATACAGATACTAGAATCACAACTATACAAAAGAAAATGTTCGTTAGAAGAAATATATTTGGATTGGTCGCCATTTTGTGCATATGCTCGAATCGTGGCATTCTGATTCCATAAGACCATATTTCTTTGAGGCATTCTATCAAATATTTCAGTGCGTTGTCTTTGCTTCCACATATTGCATACATGTCCAAAGTCTACGAAGGCTGTTAAAAATGCAAATTGCAAGTGATAAACCAATGGAGCTTGCATATTGAAGGGCCAAGTTAAAATTTTCAAAGATATGTTTGCGTCATATCCAAATTTAAACCATTAATACCCCAAACTACATCAATTCGATTCACATTAGCGAGACTGCAAAAAAGGAATGTTTAAGTTCTTTAAGCATTTTCTTTGAGAATACAACTAACAAACTCACTTATCCAGCACTTGTCCATCCAGGCTCTAGATACAATGGTTCACTAATATAGTTGGATCTTTTACTAGAGCCACTTGAGATAACATAACAGAGAGCATATATAACATTATATTTAGAAAACCATGACACTATCCTTTAAAGCAAATAATTTTCATTTTTCAAGTTATTAAAAATTAAAATTCAAACTTATTAGACTACACCTACCTGCATTAGTATTGTGTAGGTAGAAAATCTCCCAAATTTTAAAGGTCCTTTGAGCTAACTATTCCCTTGATGCTACCTCCAAAATTGTAATGTCACTAACATTTTGTTCCAATTGAGGTTTCAAATCCATAACCCAAATTTCTAGAAAGGATTAAGAATCTATGAACTTACAAAACCAAAGTCACATCTTCTAAATTGAAAGAACAAATCTATTTATTATGGAATTACCTAATAGAATTGTTTGTTGTTGTATGCACAAAAATCGCGTCAAGTCTACGTGGCAATTCTATGATGAGATCGCAGTCATAGTGTTAGGTCTCAAAAACGTAGGTTTCAAACCCTAAAAGGATGCCAAGCTCTCTTAACGCTTTTGGCTAACGAAACAAGGTTGATATGATTGAAACCCCCTTCTCTTTAGGCTCTACCAAACCTAGGCGGGTGTACCTTGATAGCTATTGCAGATTTATGTGACCTTAGTGATCTACTAATAGTGGCATATGGATGTAAAATAGATGTAAGGCTGCGAATTATTCCTACTACTAAAGTTGAGATTTTGAATACGTAATAAAGTTTTGTAAAATATTGTTTTATGGTGAATATGACCAGTGCCTAATTATGTTCGGTGAATGGGGTCAAGAATTGTATGATATGTGGATCTTCTTACTTGGTTGAACTCTAATTACTTGGCACTTGTGATTGTTTATACCTTATATAAATGTGCAAGAATGTTGGTTATGAGGCTCTTCTTACCGATCCCACTGATATCTTTCCAAGTTACTGTGATAGTCTAAAAGGACTTTAATTCAGGTGTGAAGGAAACCAACTAAGATGACTTACTTAAAGGGTTTTAACTCTGGGCAGAGACCAATAACATAAACCACTTAGAAGACCTTAAATCAACTTGTTACAGAACCCAATCAAGTATACCACACAGAGACAGCAAATGTGTTCTGACAAATTAAATTACTTCATTCAATTTGAAGAATAGGAAAAGACCAATCTGGAGACAACCAAATAACTTATAAGTATTAATATTGACAAAGTAATTGAACACCAAATATTTAAGCCACTGAAAAATGTTCTTCCCCACTAAATTGCTTCAAATAATTTTACAATACATATCAGAAGTCTTCTTTTTATTTGTTGAGGCAACTGCTCTATTTCCTAATTAACTACTACTACTAATTGCTTCTTTTGTTGCCGATGATCTCTGATAATGGTTTTTATCTCCCATTTATATTTTGTACTTTTAGGGTTATGACCCTTCATTCATTCCAGTGCAACTTTTGATTTAATTTTTGTTTTTCCACTTTACAATGTTTGATTTAATCTCTTTTTGACTTCATATCCCGTGAAAATAATTTTTTAAATAACTATTGTCATTCCCTTTTGTACACATTTCCACTCAATCTAGAAAATATATTCTTCGAATTAGAAATAATTAGTCGCCTGTGAGTTTCTTGGTGAAAATGCCTTCTGGCTATTTGTATGCTCTTTCAAGAAAATATTTTCTAGGTAAAATAATTACCTACTTAGTTAATTCCTTCAAAAATATTTTGCCTCCGTCATTCTCAATTAAAAATCTTTAGATTCATTATGTCCCTGGGTAAAATAATTACCCACCTTATAGCCCCTTTTGTGAAAATATTTTATATTCCGGTGAAAATATATTGTCATCTTCTTGTAAATATACTCATAGGAAATATGTTTATGCTGCATCTATTTCATTTTCACTTTATGGTTGTATTTCTTCAATCCATTGTTATATTTATTATTTTATTTTCACCGCTTCCTTTATGTAATGATCGGCATATCGGAGGGACTTAAAAACACTTACTCCAATCTCCCGATATAATCTAATATCCACTTGAATTTTGGTGGGGTATGAAATCATCATATTTTATGCAAATGAAATTTTATTCATTTTTGTTGTCTTCAGAGGATCGAAGGGACCTTCAACAAACTCTCTCCCACATTCTAAAGCCTTTCCAATATGTTGCAAACCAATAATTTTACCTTTTTTGGGACTTCGGAAGGACTCATATTTTAGTCTTGTCGATACTTGTATCTCTCCTTGATATGCCGAATATATTTCATATCTTCGGCAATGTAATTTGATTCTAGTTTCTGGCCCCACCCGTTGGTATATCGGAGAGACTCATTTTTAGTCATTCTGAATGCCCAATATTAGGGTTTCATATGCATTTTGCCCTAATTCCAGCCTTGTTCCAAAGCTTTGGTTTCAGCACGGGCATAAGGTTGCGAGATTTGACTTTACATCAAAGCTTCTGGATTTGTAGACATGGCTACGAGGGTACTTGTAGTTCAACAATGTTGGGCAAAAATGTCCTCTCCATTTTGTTTTAATGGATGCTTCAAACTTATTGGAAAGCTCCCGTTAGGGCACAGACCAGGAGGATGCTGGCAATAATGGTGTTCGTTAAAACATATTTCATTTGAGGCATTGTGCAGATGATAAGTTCAAGAGTATTATTGCTTTTCTCCTTACAAACCCGCACCAAATATCTTACCACACCATTAACATTGTGATTTAACTCCGTGGCAAGTGGTGCTGACATTTGAGGATTCATAAGCACCCCATATTGTTTACACAGCTCAAGTAGTTTTTTACAAAATGTTTGGACTGCCTCAGGGGGAACACCTTGGGCAAAGTTTACCAATGACCAATTTTGTGCCCTTCCATATCACCTTGCCTCTCATATTCCATGCACCATCCCTTGGATTTTCCTCTCAGCAATCATGCCTTTATCTCAGGATCCTCAACAACCTTGGTTGGTTGTAGTTCATGACTTCTCATGAAGAATAGGGTATGGTTGTAAGAGTTCATGGTTGACACATTCCACCAGAACTAGACGTGCACGCTTATCTTCCAAAGCCCTTGCAATAAAGGGCATAATAGGGAACTTTTGGTTTATTTCACTAAAAATATGCCTTGAAGATTTCATTTTCAAATGATAATTTTTATTGACAACCTTCTTATATAGAGTTGTTTCCTTTTCATCAAGCAGCTTCAGCTTGCCATCCCCTATGGTTGTGACAATATCAATGGCATAGACTTCATTTTCCTCAAACTCGATATCATCAACTTGAGTATCTAGATTGCTTACACCCAATATAACTTTGTTCCCATCAATAACAAATTGCTTCATCTGATGACTCAATATACCCTCAGCAATTTTACAATCATATGCAGTTGCAACTCTCTATATAGCTTTCGTGACATCTTTATTCTACTTTCCATGCCTGACAAGTCTCAAAGCAACATCAACTGTAGTTTTTGCAGTAGCAATAACATCTGTTGCCCTTCCATTAATAGGGCCTTCTTGGACCACATGTGTGTGTCCCACCACTGTAATAAAGCCATCAATATGGCAACCCATATCAATTTTGATGATATCATTTTCCTCCAATATGGTTTCATCCCCCACATTTAGAGAAAAATGGCATATAGTGCTTTTGACTGAGATACATGTAGGAAATGCTACACCTTTTTCTATCTTCTTTTTAGCATTTTTGTACATATTTCCTGTTAATTCTCTGATATACGAATCTCCTCTTTCACAAAGGTCAGCCACCTTTGCTTTTGGCTTGAATTCAGATGCAACTCTCTGCAATGCTTGGTTTGTGTTCCAAAAGCTTGGAAAATATAAGTCCCCTTAACTTCTTGGCGGAGTCCTCCCAAGATTACTCCTTTTCTTTATTTTCCTATCATCGATGGCTTTGTATTCTATGTTCTTTAGAGCAAGTTCCACACCATAGCCACCCAGATTCAATATATTCTTTGTTCCCTTTCTTGATGCATCAGCTAAGATCTGGTCGCGATTTAAGGAGCAACTCGATCCAAGAGCTCCATACAAGATTGCTATAGGACTTCCCTTGTTTGATTGTCAAACATACAAGTTGGTCGCTAAATTCATTGCATAACCTTTTCCAAGAGCCTCGCAAAATGGATTGCTCAAGTCTTTCTTGGAGGTACAAACGTTATGAAGCCAGGTTATGTGTTTAGGATTCACCCTCGGGATCACTTCAACCATGTTATATTAAGTATTCAAGTGTATAGGCTTATGCAAATCAATCTGAGCACTTCTAACATGTGGGGTATTGTTAAATCAATTGTTGATCTCTGCGTAAAACTGAATGAAGGAAAGTATGTTTTTGTCAAAGATCCTTCACAGGAAGTTATTCAAACTTCATCATCTTTATACTACAATGATCAGTGCTTCAAGTATCTTATAACTCCATAACTATGTCAAGCATGTCGGGTCTCATTGTGGACCTAGCTAAACAAAATTTCATTTTGAAACATGTTTTCTATCTTTAATTATCCTGGCATCGCATCAATATGCTTCTGAGATTAAAAAATGAACTGGGTAATCATCAAAATCCATTTTCAGGCATTTCGTATTGTGAGCAAAATAGGCCAAGTAGCCTACAGAATCGTCCTGGAAAACTAGTCAAACCATCTCCTGAAGCCATGAAAATTCATAGGCATGTAAACTTTAAAACCAAGAATTCAATGCAACAATCGATTTGGCAAGACCCATCCAGATGTACAAAATATTCAACGTCAAAGTAGCTCATTCAGCCTTTTTTGGAACTATAGCTGTCAAAAACTAGTTAGGGTTCACCAAGTCGCCATTTTAAAAAAATACTAAATCATCTCCTGAGAAGCTGCCACTTGGGGGATTAGTTCATTTAGGTCAAATGAGCATACGTGCAAAAGGGTTCTTCATCAATCCACTCATGTCATGAAATATTAAAGTCCAAAAGTTGACCTCTCTGCAACTTTTTGGAAATGCAGATGTAAAAATAGAACAAATCCAATTTGCTTTTGACCTTGAAAAAATATCAAATGAGATGCTGGGGTTTTGAAAACTAGCATGGAAGTAGATTATTATAAGGTAAATCAAGAACACCAATTGGTTCATTATGAACATCATCCAGCTGCTATATATTTGCCTTCAAAATTGACCTCCCAAACAGATTTCACAATGTGCAGACAGCAAACCTTACCAGAACCCTCAAGCTTGATGCTTGAAAAACTTGTCAAATCAGATCATAGGGAGCTGAAATTGGATATGCATACTCACGTATGGTAAATAAACATGTTTACAAAGTGGTTTGGCATGAAATTAAATAGGCTCCAAATTAAATAGGCAGTTTTTTCAAGTGCATTTCTGAGTGTGGTACTCAAATTTTTCATCATGGGAACCTAAAAATTTGCAAAAATTTGAAGGAAATTTTAGGTCCCAACACATAGCTCAGACCCTCGAAGGTGTGATTTTTCATCTTCACAATACTTTTATCCCTCAGTGACTTTGTTGTTTGTTTTGTCATCTTTTTCCCCTCTCGTCTTGTCTTTCATTCCAACTCTCTTGCCTTTTTCACTGTTTGGTTGACCCCCCTAATTTGACTATTTAGGGTCAGTCACCCCTAGTGATCCAGGATCTCCTGGGTGGCCATAGCTAGTAAAACAGACGACTCTCTCATTCATGCAAAAGTTCATCTTTTTGGCTTTATAACTTGATATTTAGCCCATTTTAACTCGCATTTTTTCGTGCCAACTCACCCCTTTGTTTTACTTGGACCATTTTAAACTTATGATTTGAGTTTATCTTTTTATCTTGATTGAATTATCTTTTATTTATCTCCTTGATTTCTCAATTATCTCTTCATCTATTCATGGATGTTTCCTTCTTTTTCTTCAATTAACTTGTTCTCTTGATCTTTTCTCTTCTCTTCCCTTCCCTCTCATTTTCACCTATAAATACAACCATTCTCTTCATTCTTTTTCATGCTCAAACCTTCAAGTTCTCTTCTCATCTCAAAGTCACATCACAAGCTTCTAGAAAGCTTCTGCATAGGCCTTGAGCCTTTTGCTTTCTTGCATTTAGTTTTAGTTATTCTTCAAGCTTCTTAGCTTCTTAGTTTTAGTTAGCCTTGAAGTTTTTGCTTACTTATTTTATCTTAGTTTTAGATGCTTGAATGCTTACATGCTCTCAATTACTCTTGAGTTCTTCGCATCTTCTTTGCACTTTCAAGCTTCTTGCAAGCTTCTACATAGGCTTCGATTTGTTTATTGTTTTAGGTTAGATAACCTCTAGCATAGATATCTCTAGAATCTTTAGTGTACCTAAACTTCTCATACAAGCCTCAATCATTTTCTTACTTTTTAACCTTACAAGCCCAAAGCTTTCTTCATCTTGATTTTCCCACAAGCCATAGAGCTTCTTAATATTTTGGTTTATTTGCACTTTTCTTCTTCTCTCTACAGAAGAGGATGTATAGATATTAGCTCGACCTCTAAGGATGATATATCAGGCATTGGCACGATTTGTATACATGTTCCTTTTCTTTGCATTTTAGAAGTAGATAGAGGATATATTTTTCATATAAGAAATTAGATAGTTTGCATTTAGAAGAAAACTGATTTCTAGATTACTTGTATTTCTACTTAGATTATTTTGCATTTAGAAAAGTGATTACAATTCATTAAAAAATCTTTAAAAAGAGAAAAGGAAAATTCATAGCATAAATTTAAAAGATTACTTTTTGCATTCATTAAAAGTAGATTTGCATTTAGAAAAGATTGATTCTTCCCTTTGCATTCATAGATTAATTGAAAAGTAGACTTGCACTGAAACTATTGCATTTAGAGTAGATTTACATTTCTTCCTCAGAAAGAAACTTGCATTAGAATAGGGAAAGATTGCATGTCATTTTAGATCTAAATTTGCTTTTCAATTATTGTGCTATTAAAAATCAAAAACACAAAAACATAGTAAAATTGCATTTAGGGAAAAGTCATATAGAGATTGCATACAAAAAAATTTCTTAGTAATTAGATTACATCAAAAATCAAAAAAGAATAAAAAATATTTGCATGCATGAATATAAGATTAAACTACATTTAAAAACTTCATAAAAATATGCATGACTTTCATCAGTAAACATTCAAGCCCACATTTCCATCAAGAGGCAAACAACTCAAATAATTTAAGTAGAAACAAAACATAGGCATTTAATCCTTCGTTCTCATCACAAGACATTGAAAACTATATCATATAAACACCAAACTTTTTAAATATTCATATTCTCTCCACCAAGAATTTGATATGCCCAAGTGTGAGGGAGAATTAGATAGAGGAAGAATTAGAGGAGATTAGAGAAAATCTTCCTGAAATACAAGTTTCTAAGAACATAGAAAATCCAGATCCTAAACAATCACTTGAAGAACAAATCCAAGAACAACAAAACATCCTTAGGCAAATCCATTTGAAAAAAAAGACATTTAGAAGAATACAAAAATCGTGAGTGTAGATTTCTCGAGGAAATCCTTGAACTGGAACAAAGAACACTTGAAGTTTTTTTACTCTACCCTACAAAGAAGCTTGATCATCTTAGAGAAAATTACACTCTTGGACACGTAATAATCACTACAACAACTATCTTACAAAGAGTCTAGCATCCACTAAACTAATATCAATAAGAAATATATGACAGAGACCACAGTGAGGGTGATGAGGACACCTCACTGATAGGTGTGGTCACTGTGACTGAGGTCCATGAAGTCCTGCTATCCCTGGATCAAGGCAACCCCTCAGTTCCATCCCCACCTCACTGGCTACTACCTCCAAAGTGGGAGTGACTAGAGGGTTCACCTCTACAAAGGTTCCTTGTCTCCCATGTATTTCTCCAGTGCTCGACTCATTTGCCTGGTGCTTGGGTACTATTCTGAAACATCACATATTTTGGTAAACCCAACATGAACAACAAAAGCTTTTTCTGAAGTTTTTTGCATCCTTGTCGCTCCCTCCTCTCTTTTCATTTCCACTTTTTCATCCACCCATCTCTTTCACTTCACCTCTCTTTCTCAATCTTTTGTATCCAGTCCATTTATTCTAAGGTGTTTTATACCACCCCCAAATATCACAAATCTGGATACACCTCAAGGGAACATCCCCTAAATGACTTGATTACTCCTTTTTTTGAAAGATATATGTACCTATTGATCCTTTGACACCTATCATGAATTGTTTCAATTACAAAGATTCAAACTACAAAGGTCATTTCCAAGAGATGTGAAGATCATTAACTTTCAACAACCCTACCTAGGACCAAGACACTTTCATACAACCAAACTATTTCAACCAAATTCAATTATTAATATTAGAAGTTCATCTAGATGATCATCCCATGCAAATATATAGGGAAATTATAATGTAGATTGATGATGAAGTCAATCATCTAGAAAAAACTTACAAGAAGCACATGAGGCACGAGAAGCTCTCCATGTGTCTTATCAAGCAGAAAGATCTACTACACGACAAGTGTCTACAAAAACATGAAATGAATAGACCTATTTGAAATAGAGTCCAAGATGAACTATTGCAAAGTAATGAGGGACAAAGAATAGAAAGTGCTACTCTCGTAGATATCATAGACACATTAGTCCAAAGAATTAGGGTGTTAGAAGCAGGAGTTGTTGAACCATCACAACCGGAAAGACCAAAAGTATGAAGAAACCTATTTATAGAACAAAGCCAGGGGCAAGTCAACTTCCCCCATACTTAAATTTTTATGCACGAAACATTGGAAATAAAACTTTAATGATACCTCAAAGTTAAAACAATCAATTAGGTGGGGCTATTACAATGCAAAACTATGAAATGCCACTAAACCCTCAATTAACCTATCAAAAAAATCAAACCTCTACTCCTACAGGGCTAATGTTTGTCAGAACAAACTCAGCTTTTCAAAACAAATTTATTAGGACATACCTTGAGTATCTAAAATAACCCCTAGATTATAACATTTCAAACGTCCTACTATCTCACCCTCTCCCAGACTTGCCTAAATTTAAAGGAGAAGGTGACCCGAACCCTCATATAAAGGCATATACAATAGTAATAAGAGAACTTCTCCCATGGGATAGATTCGTTGCAAGGACAATTCCTAAAATACTTGAAGGAATAGCCCTTGACTGGTACTATCATGTTCTAGAAGTGTCAATCCATTATTTTATACAGCTTATTGGGGATTTTTTTGTAGCTTTTGATGTGAACAAATTAGTTAAAACTAGGATTAGGAAGTTTCTAAACATGAAGCAAGAAAATAATAAGTTTGTAGCTCACTTCTTGACAATATGGAGACAAGTTCTCTATTCTTCAACAAGTGCATCAAATATGGATCACATGGAGTTTTGAGACCTCTTCTTACATGCCATTAATCAAGAAACTAGGGAAGAATTCCAAAAGAAACCCTACAAGTCATACGAAGAAGCCTTAGAAAGTTCCTTAAGAATAGATTAAGCTACCATAGATAGTGAGCGAAAATTAGAGAAAATGGAAAACTTGTAGTGCCAAGTGACAATAACCAACCCTCCATTAGGATTTTGAAAAAAAATAAAAACACTACAACTGATGGGGTGATAGATCAACCCCCCATAAGGAACAAGGTAAAAGATGATTGCAATGGAAGGGATTACTACCCACAAAATGTTGATGCTACAGAATACCCTTGGAACAACAACAGTTACCCCCAATGGAATATTCACCAATAGGGTAACAAAAATGAAAAGGTATGAACCTTATCATCAACCATACAACCTAAATAATTTCTATCAATTCCACAAGGTAAAAGGGCATAACACATAAACATGTAGGGAATACAATAGATTCATTTCAAGATTCCCTGAGGAACAACAATGCATGTTTACAAAAAAAAATTCAATCCCCAATAAGTAATATCAAAAAATGGAAGTAACCCAAAACAAACACCCATTGTCCCCAAAACACAAATATGAGGATTTTTCAAAACTCTTTTCCTCTACACCAAAATAATCAAACAAACACACAAGCAAATACAATGAACATAGAAGAACCTACTACAGTAGCTCAATGAGGCCACAAAGGAGAAACAAAGATGTTAGGGGTCATAGATCTTATCCATGATGAAGTTGAAATAGAGAACGGTGTGGCCTAAGAAACAAATTATTATGGAAGGGCCATGTCAACAGCGGATCCCACTCCACTGCCAGTTGGACCATATGATAAAATTTAGGATCTTAAAACAACTTACGCTAAGATTTCCTTTATAGATCTCCTAAGAAACTCACTCTCAAAGATCATAATGGATTGCAAAGATTCTCAAACATGAATTCAAGATAAAACCAACAAAGTTGATAAGAGGAAGCCCCCATGTTCCAGCACCTTGTGTTAGGGTTAGCCGGTAGAAGATATCAATTAAATGCAAATAAAGATTAAACAAAGGAATGAAAAATACACAGAAATAATAATGAGAGACAATTTTAACGTGGTTCACCCAAACTCGGGCTACATCCACCAACAGAGAGTCCAATATTATTATCCAGCAAATCAAACTGATTACAACCAGCAATCCCTGCAACTCAATATTGTTGCAAATGCTACAATACTATTGCAAATGCTACAATACAATATCAACAGAAACCCTAACTCTTAGTCATTTTTATCAAGACATATGTTAGTTACAAAAATTGGGTTTTTTATGTCGGCTAAATAGAAAAAATAACTCCCGATGCCTTTATAAAATAATAGGCAATTTTTGCTTCGGGGGCGCTGCCCCCAAACCCCCAGCTAGGGGCACTGCCTTCAGCAGCCCCCGCTAGGGGCATTGCCCCTAGACCCCCACCATGGGTTCCGCCCCTGGGCCCCCGCCGAGGGGATAAGCCACCCAGGCCCCGCAGGAGGGACTCTACCCCCCTGCACTCCCCCATTAAATAATTTGGGGGGAAACTGCGCCGATAAAAGTGGGGAAAATTTAACCTCCAAGTCTGATTAGGCTCCATATAACAACAATCTCCCACTTGAAGACTAGTCAGACTCCACACCATATCACCTTGCAAAAGATGTTTTGAGGAACCCAAAATATAGCTTGAAGAATGTTCTACTCGGGAGAAGAAAATTTTCCTAAATATCGAGGAAGAATAAACTATGGTATGGCTACAAGAAAAATTGAGTTCTTACAATCTAAAAGGTTCCCAGTAAACCTAAACTTAGAAAACAAAAGAGCATTCATGCTACAAGTAATTTCATACTAGTTGATTAAGGGAGTCCTCTTCAAGAGAAATTTTGATGGAATATTATTAAGGTGTGTGGATAAAGAAGAAAGTTATGCACGGATGAAATAATTCCACGAAGGAATCTCAAGAGGGAATCATTTATCCCACATGATAGCCATCAAGATAATGAGAGCCAGATATTATTGGCCGCAATTATTTGTAGATAAACACAAGTGGTCAAGAAATTGTCAAATTTTCCAATAGCATATAGGTAGAAAAAGGAAAGAACCCATGCCCCTCGAACTCATTATGACTAAGAAACCTTTTGCTCAATGGGGACTAGATTTCACAGGACGGAAATTTATATTAATAGCCACAAATTATTTCACCAAATGGTCAAAAGCTATCCCAGTAAAAGAGGCTACCAAGTTAATGGTCATCAATTCTATGGAGGACCTTATAACCAAGTTTGGTATTCTAGAGACTATTATTACAAATAATGTAAAGGCATTTACCGAAGTAGGTATGACTCAGCTATCCTTAAAATATGGAATATATCTGAAAGCATCATCAAATTACTATCCATAAGGGAATGGATTGGCTAAGTTAACTAACAAAAATCTACTAAGATATTAAAAGAATTCGTTTAAATCAGAAAAGGCAATGGCACTTGCACTTTAAAAGACACTTCAGGTAGATATAATAACACCTAATTAGGCCATTAGAACTTCTCCATATGCCCTCGTGTATGGGAGAGAAGCAAGAACACCTAGTGTGATTGAACTCGTAGTGTTTGAGATTGTGCAATAGATGGAAGTTGATGAAAATGGGCCCGTGACCAGTAGACTAGATGAAATAGTTTAATTGGAATAACATTGAAGAATTACATATGACCATTTGGGGAGATACCAGGAAAAGGTGAAAAGATGATTTGAAAATGGAGTAATAGTATAGAGTTTCAAGACAGGTGACCACATGTTGAAATGGGACAAAGACATGACAAAACTAGGATTCCATGGTAAATTTTATTCATCACGGAGTGGCCCCTATCTCATCACAGTGTGCAAGAAAGTAAATTTATTTTAGCTAGCAACAATGGATGGTACTATGGTGCTAATTCTAGTGAAGGCGGTCCATATCAGGCCAAGTATATGAAGTATTAGTGTTATTACATGTATATAATGTAATTTAAATAAAATATTTAGTTAAAAACAATGATAAGTTTTGTTATAATTAATTGAGGCGTAAAGAAAGAAAAGATTATGAAAGGATAAATGATCTTCATGATTCACCCAAATTATGAGTGATAAGACCTGCTACATAATGTGAACACCACGTGTAGAAGTGACTGTGTTGCATGGCAAGTTACCACCATCTAATCACACATGTAGGTCCTAATGGAGGTAGTTATTTATTGTAGAAATTTAATCCACAAAGCATGTCCTCAACTTCTACTAACAAGGCCAGACAACACAATCTTTGAAGATGCCATGATTAGAAAATTTTGTAGTTTCCCAATAAGAGTTCTTGTAAGAATATAGAAACCCACAAAATGTGCAACCAAATGCAATCATTAAATGGAAAGCATTTTCAAGTTAAGAATGGAAGACATACAAAAGGGACAGGAGAAATGAACCTCCATCTCTGATCCCAAGAAAATCACAAGAAGAAAGGGAAAAACCAAAGTACTAAGAGAAAACAAGCATGGTAGAATGTAGTTAAGGGCCCAAGGAGCATCAATAAAAATTATAAGGGGAGATGGCTTGATATAACCACCCTCAACCAGAGGAAGGTTAGACATTGAGGAGTTGAACCTACCATTTTTGTCATTTATGGTAATGCATCCTACTCACTCAGTAACAAAACCCTCTTCCCCTATTCTATTTTCACATACAATAAGTGATATGGTGTAGGATGATGTAAACTTTTTTTGTGACACTATCCTCTCTGGAGTTAACCTCAATCAATTGAAAGAAGTAGCATTCCACTAAAGAAAAAAAAAATTACTAATATGGGTATGCAAACCATAGGTAAATTTGTTGATAGAATTTGGACCTCCTCTCTCCCCAAACACCTAGTTCTCATTGCCCATCTCTATTATGAAATTGTTGTTGCATGTGCTAAGCAATATTAATCTTCATCTAGAACAATAAGAGGGGCGAGAATAATGATTTTTCCTATGTAATATTTGTAGAGAATATAAGAAAAATGCTATGGATTCCCCTAGAACCTTTAACGACTCTACAAATAGCCTAGCATGATACTAGGACAAATTTAGGGACCGTGCTACCTTTTTATTAAACCTAGACATTAATCCTCCTTGTAGGTGAATTGAACCCTCTCAAATGTAAACTAGAGAAGTTCAACAAAGAGGCTAACATGCATGTTTGTAGTATGGTGGCATTTTTTGTAGGGTGGGATAATGACTCAATAGTGGGACCTGAACACCTAGTAGTACTAGAAATGCTACATAGAATAGCAAAGGGATATTCCCTAAGCTTTGACTTTACCCAGTTTTTGAAGGAACAAATGCATTTGCAGATGTCAAATTGTTTTCCAATGAAAAGATCAGATATCCTTCTCTCCTGATGCACATGATTTTGCATCAATATTACCACATGTATCCATAGTTGAAACCTAAATTGTGTCACACAATGGAAGGATACAACCTAGTTATAGTGTGGATCCTATACCTTCCTAGGACCTCTTGCTATTATAAATTTATTAAATAGTTTATGTCGCCAACAATCACCTTGATTATAGGATAATCTCTCCTGAGGCTTCAATAGTCTCAAGGAATTTTTAGAATAATAGCACATCCATTAGACTATATGGCTTCTCAGGGACAATATACAAGCTCCCCAAATATGTCACAATCAGGGTATTTGCCCTTGAATATTTGAGACAATTGGATATAAGTGATATGGAATATAGAAATGGCAGAGTTAGGGAAGCCTATTATCCACTCCCTCATGCATGGGAATGTATAATTTTGAAGAAAAGAAAAGCTACAATAGTGCTTGATAAAAAATTAAAAGAATTGCAATTGGTTATTATAAAAGATCACTCAAGACTTTAACCCAGAGCATGCATATTTACAAGTTTTTTGCGAGAGATTAAAAATATGGACTACAAAAAAATAGTGCATGAACCTCATCCATGTTAGGAAAGGTGTCTCAACCTTGTAACTACAAAATGTTCGTATTCTTCCTAGTTTGGTCTTTTCTAATACCCTTTATCTTGAAGAATGGTTTAAAACTTTCAAAGTTTCCAAAAAGGGTTAAAATTGGCAAGGCTTACTATTTTTAGTAACTCTACATTTGAGCATGGATGGACCTAAAATTTTCCCAAAAGGTGTGGAACTGCCAAGTAAACATCCTGGGTGATTTTCGACTCAAGATCATGCCTAGATTGCAAGATATTAAAGTTCATGTTTTTGAAACTCCCAAAAAAGTATTAAACTCATATTTCAGGCACTTAGAGGTCCCTAAATGTCCCTAAAGTTATCTTAGCTAGAAAATTCAGTTATATCTTGATATATCTCTTCACTTGAATACACAAAACGCTAAATATTGCAAGCGTTTTCTGAACAAGGATCTAACAAAATACATATTACAATTCTTGCTTTCTCCTTTTTAACAAAAATGCAATCTCCCATAGGTGTAGAAATGAAGAGGTAACTCCATGCTCCAAGATATATAAACTTGTGGCTAATGGGATATGACTGCCTCCTTACCATACAGTTGTCTCAACCACTGAGCCCTAGCTTGGAGGATTGTCCAAGAACTCATATTTCATAATTACAACACCCAAACTCATAACACTGGTCAATTCATATGAACACACCAAAACACACAAGGGATGAAATTGAAACTTATGAACCCCACACACATGGTTCTCTTTGAGGGAGGGGGGAGAACTAACCGTGGGAGAGCATGAAAGTTATGGGTCTCAATACCCAATGTTCAAGCACAAAACAAAAACAATATTTCTTTTCAAAAGATCAATCACAATACTTCATTTCACTGTATCTCAATCAACCCAACACACCCAAGAACACTTATCCCTCCAATACCATCATGTTAACACATTCACAAATTTCTCAAAGATCACAAAATAGTGAGGGATTAACACAAAATTCAACATCTATTTATATCTTCTCAAGATTGATAATAAAACACTTCTCTTTAAATTTTGATAAAAAGAAGAGATAGAGGAAGGTTTCCCATATACAACCCTTCTATATTCTTCACATGTACCCTACCATGGTTTTTTCCTCTATCCTAGCTCAATCCCTATCACATGCTAAGCCCAACAACCCAAAGGGTTACATCCTAGCTTTAGAAATAACATAAAAGAAGCTTCTCTAAGCTTTCATACACATTTACACTTTTTTCCTTGATAAAAATTATACAACACCATTTTCATTCTAAAATTATCAAAAGACCAAAAACAGCTCTTGCATGAGCATAAGATCACAAATAATACATCTACAAACCTCATAAAATATAAATGGCAGAAAATATATTTGTTTTCATTTTGACAACATACAACGAATAAAAAGGTAATAAAAAGATCTCAAGCCTAGCTGTCAACTCCAAGCTTACTAAATGTGATGAAAAGCTCTCTTTTCCCTTTTCCAAGATCTCAATGCTCTCCAAAATTCTCAAAATAAATATTAAAAAATGAATTCATTAGCCCCTTCCCAAGCTAAGGAAAGAGGTATAAAAGATAGTGTTATGTCACTCCCCTTCATCTAATGGGATGAAGCCATATGGCAACCTCCAAAACCCATGCACCCACCTTTTAATAAATTCAATAAATGCACCATACCCATCTCATATGAACCAACATATGTTCACCTTCCCATGGTATGGAGGAGTGGAGTACACTCTCACCTCAACCCACTTGGAAGGTAAATGGGTTGACTTGAGTACTTCCATTCAAATCCACATGCTTTGTCAATTCCATGCTCTTCACAAGAGCTCTAATGATACTCATACCACTCTTAACACTCCATCAAGTCCCCAAAAGTACCCTACCCCAAGGTGTTATCTCTATGGTCTTAAAAACACAATAAAATAATAAAAATTCACTTTTACAAGTTTCTAAAAATTCCGAAAGTCCCAAATTCTAAATTTTCATTTTAGGATAAATTCAAAACATGAAAATTCATTCACCTTACAGTATAGATCAAAATGATAAAACAAATCAAAGGGGACATTACTTGGAAACACATGGCTAAACAAGAGGGGTCTTGGCCACATTTAACCAAGACTAATAGATGTCACTAGAAAAATACTCAAGTTTTTATTGCTCCATGATGTGGAGTGAGATGATGAGTGATCCCTAATAATCCTCTACTTCCCCCATTAGCCAACCTATAATTTCATGAACACTCAATTCACACATCAAATACCATAGTAACATGCTCAAATATCCACACTCAGACATGCATAGGTAAAATGCATAAACATTACATCTCAACTTAGCAACATGTGTGAAAATCTAGGAATGCCATCATTTAATACGTAGAAATTGGATGTGATCAAGAAAATTTAAATCAATTGTATAGTGGCTTCATACCATTCCAGACCTTTAACCAGATGCAAAGTGGCTTTCATATAATCCTAACTTTTAAATAATGATTACCATGAAACTTCAATTACTTTTGACGCTTTAGAGATGAATAGGTCAAACTCGACGTACATCAATTATTTGACGTACATTCACATACCTAACTAAAAACATGAAAACTAATTTATGATATGATTTTGAAAGCAAGAGTGTAAGATACATGGGATTTTTCGTTGATGCTAATATATATCGTTCAGAGTCCCGAATTTGTAGAAAGAACAATGAATTAAGCATTCCATGTCTCAAGTTCTTGTTTTGCTGTCTTATAAGAGAGTTTTGAGCTGACTCGATTGATTGCAATGATTCAATTTGATACCGGCCTATCTTGTATTGCTACAATAAATAGCACAGACGAGTAATGGATTGTAATTGCACAAAAATTATTCAATATTGTTCTCGATTAAATTTGTAAGGTGCTTTGTAGACTTGATATGCAATCTTCAGTGTTAATTTATCGCAAAAGCAAGGTGTGTCTATTACCCTCTGCCTTTGAACCTCACTTGAAAAGTCAAACACCCTTTATCATAGTTCATCAAATACCACTTTTGAGTTTGCCAATCTGGAGTTAATTTGCTACATATAAAAAGATTGAATCCATGGATTCTAATAAATTTATTCCACAGAAGCTGAACTAGATTTTGTACATTAGGATGTTCCAGTATTAAGGTTAAAACATATCTGTGAGTTTCCAACAACTAAAGCAGATTAAGATATCTAACATAATCTCCAGTGATCCAATATGTTATCATCGTGAGCTGAGATTCAGGACCATAGAAGTCTCTCAAAGCAAACTCTCAGTTAAAACTGACCACTTCAACCAGTGCATGGGTGACTGCATCTAAGAAATTTCCCATGAGTAGCGTCTCTTTCAAACTCCGTAATCAAGGCTTGTTGCTACCATGGCCATTTATAGATTGGGCCTAGCCTTGATCTAACATATAACATTTAGCTCATAGAGGTAATCTCCAAAAAAAATTACAAGATGTGCATTCGTTTATGATACTTTCATAAATGCTTGTTCAAACAATCACATAATTGAGTATGAATTGTTCTAATGTAAATTTAAATAGGCAGCAGAAAATCTTATGACGAGATCTCCAATTTTTGGTGTTGAGATTCCTTTCTAATTTCACCATGAAAATTCAAATTTCATGCTACCCCTCCCTTTTTTAGAGTGATTTTTGGATTCAATGTCCTTGTTAAGTGCATATCTATAATTATTATGAGGTGCTAGGAGAAACAGAAAACAAAATGTTACGACAGAGCTAAATACATGGCATTTCTTCATTGATAGTATTTCATGTCCAACCCCACTGTGACCTGAATGCATTTTTCAAATTTATTAAAAACTAATTGAAGGCATCGCAATGTAATGCTTAAAACAGTACTGAATACTTCAGAGGGCAAGCTTATCTGGATATGATTTGTATCTAGATATGTTAAAGCAACTTAACACATAATGAAATTATATCAGGGTAATTGTGTAGGGACTGCCTTGGCATATTTCACTCTTCAACCAAAATTGTAAAATAAGTAACAAGATCAATCAGAAAGCAGTTTCACAATTGTTTTCTATTTTATAATTACATCTTGGTACAAAATATGTCACCCCTAGAAGCTTCGTGGAGCATCAGATAGGATTCCAGACTCCTACTAAGAAACAAAACAAACTTACACAATCCTATGATCCTTGAAATAACATGATATCTTCAAGGTGTAAATAACAGATAATATAACATCAGTCTCATTTGGAGGCATAAAAGTGAGACTTAAACCCAAGGAATTAATTCCAGCTACTTCAACATCAAAAAGACAGTCATTCCTCAGAACCTGAGAAATGTGTAGCCAATCTGCAACCGTGAACCTGTAATGGGCGGCTGTTTTGACACACTTCTGATTCTTCTGAAAATATACCATATACTTCAAACCCATTGTGATAATTATATGAAAAGAACATCTTACAGAAAGAATCTCCTTTAGCAACAGACTTGTGACTGTCACTTAGCATTTGTCATGCTCACCATTACAGATTGGACCCAACTGTCACCCACCAAGACACCCTTCATTAAAATTTATAAAATTAACCAACAGTGTGACTAGGAGTTGACTGCAGATAAAAGGTACATCTATAGGGGACTGCGTCTTCTACATCCAATCTGCACACTAAATGTTACTCAAAAACTCAGCCTAGAATAAGCCTAGAATATGCACAAAACACCCTTACATTAATACACCAAAATAAACATTAGGGATCCTCATCTTGCTGCAATTGCCAGCAACCCCCATGGACTGCAAAAGTAGCTTATTTGGAATTATAGAACATGGATGCTCGAGCATCTCAACCATCCAAACCAAACACTAACTGTGTGTGTGTGTGTGTAGAGAGAGAGAGAAAGAGAGGTCAAAATATTCAAAATAAACTGACGGTAATTGATGTTGATAGAAAACCCCGACACATTTAATAGATTTCAAACATTTAAAGCATTAAGAGTGCGACAGCTTGAACGAACCAGCAAAGAGAATGGCAATACATTTTGCATACCCCAATAACTGCAACATAAAACAGTCATGGAATGTTATTAGCGAAACATGTGAGCTGTAACTTCTATAACCGAGCCGTTATTTCACTTGGCCATTTAATATTCTGAAGCACAGTTTCAAACCCAAAATAAAGAAGCATTCATTCTATCAATAACTACTCAAACAAGAACGAAAGAAACATAAATGAGTGACTCATGCAATGATCGAAATAAAGGTCATCTGTAGAGCACCCGTGAGGGGGAGAAACAATAAACGGACCAACTAAACATACAAACTCATGCGGATTGGTATAAGAGCAGTGTTGCACCTCATTTTGTACAGCCAAATCTGGCTGAAGTTTAGAAATAGGCTTTCTAAAGAATACATGCTCTTTACACAATCTGCCTTTCATTCTCACTGAGATGTACAAGAATACAGACAGACACCTTTAAGTTACAAAGAATCATCATGAGCCACTGTGGGGTTATAATCACTGCGCCAGTAGTTTGTATCATTGTACATAGGATTGCCATTTCCGTCACTCATTCTAGGATCAACTTCAGATTGTAGACGATTTGCTTCCGCTTTAATTGGCGCAGCCTCTCCCACAATACCTTCCTTTAGAGCATGTTCCATAGCCTTTTGAGTTCCCTCCATTTCTACACCAACAAACTCCACATTATCTTCAAACAATGATGTCATTTTACTCTTCAATCCATCAGCTTGTACCTCACCTTGTGGTCCTGAAACAGAACCCTCCACGATTATTTCTTTGCTAGATACTCCATCCATTTCCACACCAGTGTTTTGGTTAGCTCCAGCTGATTTTGCATCATCGCCTGTGTTTAATATATGTTCAATATCTGTGTCAAAAGGATTGCTTCCACTGAATGGATTTCTACCAGAAGTGCCTTCAAAATCTGCAGTCTCCCTCCATCCCACCCAATCAGGAGGCTTGACACCAAATATCTCTGCAGTTCGTTCTTCGCATTGAATAAAGGGCAAATTATCAGTTATGCCAACCTTCTCTAACCCTAGAGACAGATCATCAAGTAAATGTAAGGAATCCTTTCCCTTCATTTCTAAGTCTACACCATTCGGTGTTGTACCATTTCCAAAGTCTGCGACAAAATGAGTGGCAGATGCGTTTTGAGAAGTGTCAGTGTCGACCAAATCCTCATCTTCTCCTACCACAACCTCATCGTCACTGCTACTACTACCGCCACTATTAGCTGATGTCCCTGTGTTATTTACTTGGCTATCATCTACCCTTGGGGATGAGGAAACATGAGATGTTGCCACAGACTGTTCCGTAGGCCTATCATCTTGAAAAGCAAACCAATTCGCATTCGTAAACATCGCTTCTCTCAAACCCCCACTGCAGGCAAACCAAGAAGGATAAAACAAATTAACAGAGTGTGGATTCTAAAATTAGCTTAACACCATACTCAATTGGAATATCTCCAACACAATGGAGAAAACTATTACATTTGCAACATCCAAATATAAACAAATAAAATATAGCAAATTGGGAAAAAATAGCAATATCAGGCATAAGGCAACCCAAGCAGTAAAAACGCAAGTCAGTGCTGTAGCCAGTGCAGTTAAAATAGCTTTGAAATATTTGCAGTGCAACTACTAAATTCTTTCAATTTCTAGACATACGGCTACTAAAATACTCTCAAGTTTCTTCTCTGCTATTTCTAATTAACATGGATTATCAACAGATTTTATGCACTCTCAATTACCTGTCCTGTTCCTCTGCTATCCTGAGAGAGGAAACCACCATTTCAGCTGACTCGTCATCAAAAAATACATCCTGAAAATACAAGTGGCATAGAAGAATAATCACAAAAGATAAATTCCATTAGTCTCCACAACAGCAGGATAATTTGGTTTTAAAACTATGATTTCAGCCCAAACTACAAAAGTTGTTCCTTGCCACCATACTGACACCTTAGTACAGTTATTAAAACATGCTTTCATTAATCATGGCTCCATGAACTTTTCTATAGATAAAGATGAAAATAAAAGGGCCATAAGTCCCACTAATGCAAATTTAGCAGTTGAGTGAACGATACCTCATCATCCCTATCAATCACCCCATGGGCCTGCACAAATATAGGTGCCAAAAAAAGAGCATGAAATAGTGTTGACTGTTCAGATTTGACTACAGCATATTGAAACAAAAAATGAAGCAAGTTATATGACAAAAATACAGAGAATGCTTTGTAAGAGAGCAGCCTGAGATATCCTAGAACTATTACCTCTTCACCATCTTCATTGTCAAACATCCCATAACGGAATGCTTGACTTAAGTTACTGGCCATTGTTGACACATCATAATCTCTATCACGGAAGTCATCTTCATCACTGTCCATAGTCCTCTCATGCACTGTTGTTGGACGGCTGCAATTTGCAATAAAGCAATCAGATAAATAATGATTTTATATGGCATTCAGAGACAAAATTATTAGGCAGGAGAAAAGCAATCAATGGTTTAATTTGGTACTTTCAACAAAAAACATGAAAGACAGATACATCAATCATATTTATAAAATTAATTTACAGGTGCAGAAGTGCAACGCTTGGAATGGAACCAAGGAGAGAAGGGGTCAAACAGACATGGGAGGAAATCATTTGTTCAATACAATTTGGGATTTGGGACCTCCACCAATAACATGGTAGAAGCAAAGGGCATCTCTTAAGGCCTGGGTATATCAGTAGAAGCAAATAAAAAGAAATTGCAAATTAATGACATTTAGATTATCTGTAACAATGTATCTGCTAATCGCAGCTTTAGCCTCTTCATCCTTCAAAATATCCTCAAAGAAAGTAAAACTTGTCAAGTTTGGTTGAGTACCAAGATAGCAATAATGTTACAAGAAGCCTTATTTGTAAGGCAGAAAGTTTAGTGAAAGAAAGAAAGATTTAGGAAAACATAGGATTGGCGGCAGATTCATTCGCAAGATTGATTGCTAGAGTATGGTTGCCCAGGGTTGCTAATGACATTTTTAAATCCTCAAAGACATGAATACACTAAGCTGAAAGGAAACCATTGCCTGGAGCCTCCTCTCGTCCTTTACTCTTTCTAATTGGCAGGCAAAGCAAGAAAGGTTACTGGAGTATGTTGAGACCTTCTAGAAGAAAATATTGGCTCTAACTATTGAGAAAGAGAGCCAGAACTGGTTGTCAAATAACATTTGAAGATATCAGAACCACAAGAGAAGCTTAAGCAGTCAATCGAAAAGATGGCAAACATTACTTGCAAGAAGCATAATTCTGCTTAAAGGACAAAGAAAGAATAAAGGACAGAACCAATCAGTTAGAACATATGATTGATAGTGTTCAGGAACAGACCCATCTTTGAAGAGGAGGAAATCCTGAAAGCCGAGGATAACTAAATTGTGATGGAGAACAATTCTGACATAGAGAGTCCTGACAACCAGGACTTCAAAGATTATCGTGAATGAGAAATTAAGATTCCCATAAATATGTACATGAGACATGCATCCACGTAGACATGCTTTCCACCGTAGAGTACCATTGTGATTGCACCCAAAGCAGTATCTGTCTACACTCCCTAGATGTTGTCCTATCATTCTTTGGACAAAAGAAATGGAAATGTAAAACACTTCCTACTTGTATTATAGAGAAGATCTGTATGACCTCACTTCTCATGGTTGCAATTACAAACACTATAAAACCACCCAAGATTAATCTCAACAATAAGAAAATAGTCAAGCATACAATTAATAGACATTTGTTAATACTTGAAGAAACAAGGGGTTGAAAGTGGACAGATGCAGTTTGGAGTTCTGGTACCCCCCACCAGAAGGTAGTACTAAATTGAATTTTGATGGAGCTTCGAGGGGGACTCCAAGATCAGCAGGATTAGGTTTTTGCTTTAATAACTCACAGGGAGATAATGTTGCACGTTTGATCGTTAATTTGGGGAATCTGAAATATCAACGAGGCGGAATGGGAAGCTCTTCTTGCGGGATTAGGAGTGGGAAAGGATCAAAATTTAAAGAATATTTAGTGGAGGGGGACTCTTTGATTGTGATAAATGCATTGAACAAGGGCAAGAGTCTGAGCTGAAAGTCGAACAAATATGTAAAAAGAGGCTCATACCACAAAGCAAAACTTTGGCTCTGTCAAGTTTGAGCATTGCAAAACAAAATTAAACTTTGTTGCAGACTATTTGGCTAATGAAGGGATTGAACAACCACCACTAACAGCTATTTAAAGTCACAGTCTGAAATCTTGGCCAAACCTTTCTTCAAAATTATCTTTCAAACCCCCCTAGATATGTGGACATACAACTACAAGTATTAGGGGCATGTGTAGTTTGATCTGTAGAAGCTATAATGGTAAGCCAAAGCTTTGGAGAGATCAAAGATATACACTGCTAAAGGCACCTTAATGTGGTAGTGGATGGTCTAGCTAATGAAGGGGTGTCTCGGGCCCTAATTCCAACAATATATAACCACATGCCCGATGCTTGGAAAAACTTAGAAGAGTTTCAAATCTACAATCTACTTTGTATTTGTAATGACATACATTGGAATAGTGAAGGCTACTCTTTCATGTGATGATTAACATCATTTATTTGAAAGAGAATGGATGTCACGCATGCCAAGCCATTGGAACACAGGATGGCAGCTTACAGCTCATTTTGGGATTTGATTGGGCTTTGTACGGTGCATTAATGTCTGTGTGTGGCGCCAATGAAGATGTGCAATGTTTTAAAGGTTGGTAAGGGCAGTTTTTGAATGCATTGCAAAGGTGGTGGCTGCAGTATGCCAGTATAGTTAGCTTGCTCCCAGTCTTTATGCTGGTTTCTTGGGTGGGGATGGAGAGCCAGCCACTAGTGTATTAAGATGTAGTGCAATTATCTCAAGGAAGCATTTTGGTTTGCCGTTTACAATACATTTTTCCCTGTCACAACTCGGCATCTCAACTGTTTGTGAAACCTTTCCTGGGGGAACAAGTGTTGTTGGATGGCCACCGCTCAAGGATGGCAATTCACAGAGATTTTATCTCCAATCCAGCTCACTATCTTCCAAATGCAAAAGTGCACTTAGGGCTTATTCAAATGTTCCTACCTGACTAGTTCTCTGACTTGTCAGTGCAACATTTAATAATGGAGGTGAGGCAAGAGGTGCAAGCTATGGAATTCAGGATGTTGGCTTGGCATCTTCCCCTTTGCAGAGGTCCGATGCTGCCAATCTTATAGATGAATTGAGGTCTGAGATAAGGGTACTGTGTGCATATTGTGGAGATGTTGGTTGTGCGCTGTCTGGATTACATGTTCACCATTATCAAGGACATTTGAAATAGGCAGTGATTACACAATTCCTTTCTTCTGTGGATCATCTATTCATTGTTCTCGGCACTGATGGGAGATATGTTATGGAGTACACTTTCCTTCTCTTGCTGGTTATCTCAGAGAGGCGATTGGGGAATGTCAATATGCACTAGGTTGGAGAGGTGGTTGACACCAGATGTCTCTCCTGGCAAAAGGGAGAAATGGGGAGTGTTGTAGCAAGTTATGTTCAGGGACATTTCTTTGTTATGGTTTCTTTTGGTTGCTGTTTGCTTGTGTCGTTTTTGTGTATCAGCCGGCCTAGGTGGGATGTTTTGGGCTTCTGGTGTGTCATGGTAGCATTTTTTTGCTTCTGCAGGTTTGGTTTGTGGCCTGCTACTCTCAGGGCCACTTCTGCATTATGTAGCCTTGATGTATTACGATATGTTATGTAGTTAGCTCTATTTCATGGGCAGGGGCCCCTATAGAACCCCCACTATTATATCTAGAAAGAACTAACAGACATTCGACCCTTTTCAACACATGGAAATGCACCAAATGTAGATTAATTAACACTATAAATGTGTTCTGATTTCAAAGGTAAAGAAAGGCAAATAAAACCTACCCACAGGCCCATTGATAGACATTCTCCACTGCATTGCGGCTTGAGAGAACAGTTGTCTCCCAATCCATCCACTCCTGTTTTCCCTGATAAAAATGCAACAGAAGAAACATTTTGAGAGAAGCATCCCTGAGATGGTTTGTCATTATTTCAAAAAAAATCACAGCATAATATATGCTCTCAAGATATGCATAGATTTCAACTTGACACAATTCTAGGAGTGAATTATATTAAAAATTGACTGAAATAAAAATTGTAACATGAATACAGTATTGTCCAGGTACCATATAGAGTCGTGTTTCATGCAACACAGTCATTATAATGAAATGGTTGAATACCATTATTCTTAAAAACACCCATCACTATATATAATAAACATACATTTGGGAGACATTATCTTAAATGCACAAATTCCAACATTTGGGATATTGCTTTGTTGCCTACCTCTGAACTAACACGTGGTTTATCAAATATCTAGTTGATTACCAATATCTACTCATTAACTGGCAACAATATTTACAAAGACACTAATATTTGACATTGATAAGCAATGCTAGCCTTCTTTCTATTTATTTGAGATTGTTGTCTCCTGATGCCACAGTGTACAATTTGTTCCTCTTTATTTATTTCAATAACATGTTCTTCAAATTTCTGCAAAATATATATTTGTTCATTTTATCTGTCCTTTTAAGTTTTCTACATATACACACATATATAAATATTTAGAATCTACTCTATACCACACTAGGTTTGAGAAAAAAAAGTTGTTTCCATAACAACAGCTGTGTCTATGCTCACATACTGGTTACTGAAGTCATATCCAGCAGCTGGTCATGTGTCTCAAAATTTTCAAATTAAAATCCCAAGAATGAGCTTAAATACTTTGATGCTGAGCAACAATGAAAAGTGGTTTTTAACAGCAACAATGAACTGGCAGCAAATTGCAGGAGATTAAATTAATGGAAAAGCAGAAAGTTTTGGCATGTGCAGAGAGGAAGAAAATGTGTTCCATACAGGACCATTCAGCAGACATTCTGAAGCGGAGAAAACAATTGCAGAAAGGAGACTGGTTGCTACTGGTACAGCAGAGTGCATGAAAGATCCATAGAAAAAACCTGGCAATTATGGATGAAAAAGGGGGAACTCCGTTCAAAAGGAAATTGAGACCTCCCTTTCTAATGCCCTGCCAGATTTAGGATCCTCAAATAAAGACAAAAGCCCTCCTGATTTTCTGGCTAAAAACCCATGGCCAGTTTAGCACGGGCTCAGAAAACAATGCAGATTTTAATTTGGAGCATTTGAAAGACGGGCTTCTTGTAAACTTAGAAAGCAGCTCAATGTTGGATGCTCTAGATATTAAGGAGAGAAATCCTAGTCTTGGAGAACTGCACATCAATAGCCAAAGAGATTCCAGTAATATAGGTCCCACACAAACCCCAAGACAGCGTAACCGAAGCAATGTTTGATTGTAATTTCATATCAAAAGTCAATGGCGTGTGGCCTGTAATAAAGTATTTTGAAATGTTGGATGGGTAAGAATTGGGCTTGATGCCCCAAACCAGAAATTGGATTCCTAACCAAGGGTTTTTTCAGGTGATGTTTCAATCCACGGAACATAGAGACAATTTTTCAGAACAGTCCATGGTTTTTTGAAATTCGGATTTGTATATGTGGCCTTGATCATCTCTTTTCACCCAGAAGAAGAATTAATATATGATGTACCACTGTGGGTTTGTATATACAAACTACCTCCATAGAGGCAATTTTTTACAACAGTCCATGGTTCTTTAAAATTCGGATTTGCATATGCACCGTTGATCTTCTCTTTTCCACCTAGAAGAAGAATTGATATATGAAGTGTCGCTATGGTTTCACATATACAAACTACCTGAATAATTTTAGGATGAAAACATTCTAAAGCGAATTGCAGACAATGGGAGAATACATCACAGATTGGCAGACTTAACTAAGAACAATGAACTTTCCTCACATCCCATGATCTGCATCAAAATCAATTGAGCAAAGCCTCTGATATATGCAGTTGAAATTATATGCAGTTTACTGTTAAGATGTGACAAGGGCAGTAAAGTAGAGTACAAAGCCAGCATTTGTAATACTCCTAGAAGGCAATCTGAAAAGTTGCTAGGAAAAAAGAGCCACAAACCCTTTTCAAAACAGGGCAAGCAAGTTTGGAGCCCTAAAGAAGCCATGGAAAAGCAAAGGATTGCATTCATTTGAAGAAATAATGGAAAGTTCTTTGCAGAGAAAGGACTGAAAATCAGTCCAGAAAAGGATATACTCAACGAATTGCATAAAACAAATGCAAGAAGCATAGAAAAAATTAAATATTCTTGGAAGTGAGGTAAAAACCGAGATGGTGATTCCCTTGAAGAATTGAAGAACTGCTTTCAAAATCCAGACAGATGGGCACTCAGGAATGGTGATCTAGCTGAAATTCATAAGACAAACTCTAATTTGGGGTTGAGATACAGAAAGTAGTGAAGAAGCGTGCTCCTCCTGAGACCAGGGTTTGGAGCATTTTGGGCCAGTTGAGGTTTCTCCAAGATCAGATATTCCAAACAGTACTAAAAATGTCCCAATAGTAACAAGAAGAAAATCTCAGAGGAATTGCCCTTGAGATTGGATAGCAGAAGACAATTACAGCATTTATTGGTGGTAAGTGGAACAAACCCTCCACCAAGGGCCAACGAAAATTATAATTAGTGCTGAAAGGATGTTGTCATGATTAGCAAGAAGAGGATGCGAAATTTAGAATGAGGATCCAGATGCAGCTGTTTGGCATCATTTTTTATGAACCTTTCTCAGCATTTGGTGTTAAGATTCTTAGATTGCCAATAATTTGTGCTGGAGAAATGATTTGTGCCTGTAGCAGATAAAGACCATAGTGAAACAAATTCATATTGCCACCCTGGATTTGGCTTGATCTGCTCATGTTCTTTATTGCGTGATAATATGCTTTTCATTTTGGAGGTACCAACAAGTATAATGCTCTAGATTACCGGTTTTTCATAAACCCTTTTTACAGCCAGGTCTCTGGTCCCTAACCATAGGTATGTTTAGCATAAAAAAAACACGGGCTTAAATTTCTTAAGTATTTACAATAATGCAAGAATATTTACACAGCACAAATCTCAGGGTATAATACATAATGAAAAACATTCAAAAGGAATACCTGAAGGAAGGCCTGTAAAAAATGATTATTCGCTGCCAAATGACAAAGCTTGTTTGCAATTCGTGTCAAGTGGCCAATATAACCCGCCTTTGGAGGGACTCTTCCAGGAGCAGGTACAGTTGGCTAGAACAAATTGAAAATTGCAAAAAATGAAGGACAACAAATTAGCATCACTTAGAGCCAGTTTCTTGATGATATTGCAATTTATAAACTAAAAATACCATGCAAAATGACCATTAAATAAATATATTCCATTCAATTAAACACCCTCAATTTCAAATAAGAGAAATAAATATTGAAAGAAAAGGAAGAGAAAAAAAGCAATATTGTGATGATGATTTTGTATGCCCACATGTACACAGTTGTAATGATTATTGTAAAGCCTACATAACCAGTAATGATGGCATTATGATATTCGCCAGTGAGAACAGCAACTAAGGGGGGTTTGGTTCCAGGTTACCACCATAATATTTATTTCTTGTGATCGTGGTACCCTCTCATTTTTTCTGCAAGACAATTTACTTGATAACAATTGTGATGCATTAAGATACCTTGTTTTCATCACAAGAAACAATTGGATTTCCATCTGCAGCCAAAATTCTTCCAACTAAATTGCAATCTTGGAGGAGGTGCTCAATAAGTGTTGTATTGTCGCTTTCTAAACATGAAATTATGATACTCTCCACTTGATGGTGAAGTGCATTGTTAAATGTGTAACTGCACAAACCAATACAATACAAGTTAAAAGTATAGCTTTGATCACAAATGCCTAGGTGAAATTAATAAAATTAGTAAAAATCAAATAGAATGTGTGGGGATCACATACTCAAAAAATAGCTTTATAATTGTTTGAATAGCACCCAACCGTACTAATTCCCCTTGAGCTACTTCACTACCTGTCCTTAGTAGGACAGCAATGAACTCAACTATCTGAAAGCATTACAAATAATCAATAACAAAACTGACAATTGGTACTACTTCAGAGAATAGTTAGATAAACAGTTTCGCTCAAAAGCAGATAAAAGTCCTTCAAGTTCAGTAAACCCGTTCCATTCAGATTTGCTAAGACTCAATCAAATGATAAATCAATCTACCGCAACTTCCTAAAACATAACTTAAAAAAACCCAAAACAGAATATATAGAATATAGAAAATAGCCTGAACATCAACAGAAGATTTGGAAAGTACAAAATAATATTTTCAAAGTTACAACTAAAGCAAATATGTTGACAAAAAGTAAACCTTTAAACGATGTTTTCCCAAAGGAGGCCGGAGTTGGCCATATGTAGTTGGTAAAACAGTTTCACTGGAAGTTACATCCAAGAGCTTCAGCAAGTCACCTGCAACATTGAAAAATGGTTAATATAGATTTTTTGGAGTACAAGAAGCAAGTCATCATTTATCGTCTGCGAGGAAACACCTATATACATTCACGAATAAAGTGATTTGCATTTACAAATTGTTCCTAATCTCGAGAGTTCACTTTGCACATAATCTGCTTGAAGTACAAAATGTTTGCCATGTACATCATCAAGCTCGGGTTTTCAAGGAATCATTTACTAAGTAAAAATTTTAAGATTCACTTTAATCTAATTTTTGGGTTGGAAAGACTTGGGGGGTCACATATTGACCCATAATTGAAGATATGTATTTCAGTACCACTTACCAAGCCTCTGTAGCATGCCATCCACAGTCTCAGGATTTGCAGCCAATACCGAGTCTGTGATATGGTGTCCACGGCCAGCACCCCCTGCTGCCACTGTTGTTGATCGCTTTGGATCCAACACAGAAATACAAACAGACAAAGAATACACCAGAGAAGATTTTGACTGTGCATCTTCCAAAGCATGGTGAAAAAGCCTTCCCACAAAGCTGCACATAGAAATAAATATGTCAAGACAGTTCCAACAAACAAAAATGATAATTTAAATAATGGAAAAATCTATGCTGCAGTCCACACCTTGGGCTGGAAAGCTTTGATGCCAGAGCAGAAGGTGCTGAGCGAGTTATAGCACAGAGTGTCTCTGCAGCATTGGTGTGTACCTCAGGAGGACTCTGCTTGACAAAACAAAAACAATCTAAATTAACAAGCTTGCTCAGAATTCTGAAGACCCAGATACACTTTTTCTCCCTGGAGATAAAACATGAGAACTCTAGAACAACAAGAGATCGTCCAACATACTTACAGGTGAACTCAGTTTGTCTACAATCAAGTCAAGTAAGTCGGTATCAGCCAGCCATTGCATGGCATCAATGTAACTTGTAAACATATGATCATCTACTCCAACTAATCGAATTAAAACCTTCATTAAAAAATGCATAGTTAGAGAAATACTTTAAAAGTTCAAGAAAAAGATGATTCTTGACTAATTTACACTTCTGTGCACCCATACACATCCTCAAATGAAACTACTGCCAATAAATACCCAAAAATAACTTGAATTACATGTAAGCAAACCTTTATGTTCATCTTGAATTAAATAAGAAAAATGAGACTGTAACATGCTACAATATACAGAAAAAACATATCATACAAAAATAATTTGCAACAGACAAAAAATAATTATGGCCATTGTTAAAATACACTACAATGTGTACCATAAACTAATGTCCAAATATCACTCGCAGTGAGAAGGATACCTCCATGATCGACGTGATGCCAATTAAGTCCACTAATTTGCGAAATATACCTTGGTGTGCCTGAATATATGAGAAATAGATTGTTATATGAAAACGCAGTCTAAGATAAAGAGATTTGCAATGGAAAGAAATCAATTCAATGTGGATGCAAAAATACAGATATCAAAGAATGCAAGGAAATCAATGCACTGTGGAATTAAAATAATCTAAAAACTAAAGTCTGTAAATGCACGTAAACAAAAAGTGACACAAGAGAAACATATAAAATCAATTAATCATGAAACCATTAAACCACATATAGGTAAAAACTGGTAAAAGATCTGCCACTTTTTTCAAAGAGAATACCTACTAATTTCTTGTTGCAACGGTTCAAAATTAAGTTTATGATCTACTGCAACAGATCCACTGCTTAAAGGCCATGCAAAAGATAAACCTCATAGCAAGTACTCTGCCTCCATTTTTCCTTCACATCAAAGATGGATGTAACCATGGTTTATTTGGCCGTGTTTCATCTATTGATAATGCAAAGTTTCCACAGAAACTCCAATATATGTGTTGGCACCTCTTTTCTCACTTCCCGGAAATTGTATTCTTTACGTCCAAGACCCATTTAATTTCCGTCATGGCATTTCTTGAGTTTGTTCCCCTTGTGAAATTTTGTGTTCCCGGGAATTCTGTGCCATTTTTAAAATTCCAATGAATTCCAAAATTGATTAAGGTGTGAAAAAAGAATGAAAGGTCACAGGTTTTAAAACGGGTTTCAAGTGTTTTCTCTGGCCTGCGACTGCAAAATGCCTTCCTCCACCTCTAAATCGTGCCATCAATATATTGAAGCTGCAGATTTGAAATGTAAAACAATGAATGCGAGGTAGATGGATTTTGAACAATGTCTACATGTTGTTTGAGCACCAAAGGAAGTTGATGTGAATTAATGCACAGGTCGTGGTAGGTGTTTGGCGCCCAAAACACAGCAAGCAAGGAGAGTGCTGTAAAAACGTGAAGAAAAAATGCAAAACAGTTCATCTTGGAACCATCTGCAGGTCTGCAAGTGCCTCAAAGGAATCTAGGGTTTCAAATCACGCCTGTCAAAGCTGCAAACGTGGGAAATATTTTGATACAGTGTAGGAAAGTTATTGTAAAGAAAATATTCATTTGATAAGATGTCTCCATGGGAAAATGTAATGGTTCAAGGGAATGTCTGAACCCAGTTATTCATCCTCCCTTATCACATTTGCTGGCATGATTGTAACTGGATTTTGATGTTGTATGACAGCATTAAAATCAATACAAGCTTTGTATTGGGTCATTGTTGTGTTGCAAATGGATTATTGCATGTTTTCCTAGATCACTAAGTATGTTTATCATATGGGATTTAATCAATGAAGTGCATGTAAATGCAGTTTCAGTTTCTGTTGATGCTTGTTGAATTCATTTCCCTACTCTTTGTTGTTCTTGACTCTGTTGCCCATCGGAGTAGGCACCGATCTGATTTGGGGATGGATCAATCACTTCTTTTAAATCAAATCTCTGTCATGTTCGTTGTAGGAGTAGGTTTAGTTTAGGGTTTCACATGCTGTTCATGACTCAGTTTATAACCAGGGATGAATCTCAAGCAATCCAAAACTGTTTTAATCTTATGAGAGTTATGTTCATGCATGCCTGCACCTTGTAGCTTGTGTAAGTGAAGTTAAATGGATTCATCTTGTGGCATATTATGTTGCCATCTTCGGGTGCATGTGCAAGGTGCTGTCATCAGCTTTAAGAGGTTTTGTGCAGCCAATTGTCTTGGCCTAGTGACAGCTATGGGGGTTAAGCATACATTGGGTATGGCAGTAAGTGTTTATTTATGCTCTACTTAATGCCTCTAGGAATATCCCTCCTAAGTCTAGCTGAGCTCGAAGTGAAGAGAAGTTTACCCACTCCTATCAGTTGGCCAAAATCATCCTTAACTTGTTGATAAACCTCTTTCCAATCATCTTGATGGCACCCCTGGCCTAGATGATTGGATAATGTTTTTTGGTTTTGGATTGTAGTTATTTTGGGAACCAACAATATAGAAGTCTAGAATGTGCATTTATTACTTACCCACAAATATATGTTAAGACTTATCCAATAGGCCTTGTTTCTCACCCAAAGTTTTTATCGTTCTTTATCAAAATATGCAAAATGTCAAGGTAAATTGACCCAAATTTGTTCCAAACTTCTAGCACTGAAAAACTATATGATCAAATAGAATTTGATCCACAAGCATTTTGACCTAAGTCACAAGGTTCGAGTTTGTGTTTGTGTTCGTGTTCAGCAAATATAAAATTTGGATGAAGTTCGACAAGGGGAAAAAAATTTCGTCATTAAATTCGCCTATATAAATTGGATTTAAAAAACATAAAAAAACAAAAATATATTAAATTTATATTTTAACTTCAAAAAACAAAAGTAAAAAAAATACTAATTCTATTTAAAAATATAAAATAAAAATATGTTAAATTTATATTTTAACTTTAAACAATAAAATAAAAAAATTACTAAGTTTATTCTAAAACACATAAATATATATATATATATATATATATATATATATATATATATATATATATATATATAATTTGTAGCTTAAACTTTAAACAACATAATAAAGATATAATAAATATTAAATTTTATTTTAATAAAAACCTAAAAAACAAATTGCAACGTAAATATTAAGTTTAAAAAACAAAATTAAAAAATCTAAATTTTATTTAAAATTAATAAAAACAAATATATATTAAACTTTTATTTTAAACTTTAAAAAACAAAATAAAAATATAATAATAAATATTTAATTTTATTTTAAAAAAACCTAATCCAAGCTGTTGGTTTTCCAAGCCGTGCCCTCACAAGTCCTCGACTCCACAAGATTTTTGGCGTTGGAGTCTTCGACTCCTCCACAAGATTAACATTGTATCCGCCTATTAAATTTTCGCTAGCACCAGAAATCGGCCCATTTAAATAGAGATTTCTTATATCCTTCGAAGTTTTGCAGTCCTCGACTCCCACAAATCGTGGCTAAATTGGCAACTCTCAGGCGACGACGGGATTTAGGAAACACTCAGAAAGTGAGGGCTAAGCCACGAAAGGAAGTCGCACACTGTAAGTATGATTTTTTTGACGAATCTGAACGACTTTCATAGGCTGTTTAGAAATTCGTTGATTTTCGAACTTCAAGCTGAAAATTCGGCGAACCCTGTGACTTAGATTTTGACCATAAGCACATTAGGTGCCTTTCTGCACATTTTACCCAATATCACATGTTTATATCATATGCCATGTTTCTTATCAAATGGCAATATGAATCATATTTGTTTTGAACTTCTAGTATGCCACAATCAATTGGATAACTTCATATTTCTTTAGACTGTGGTGTAATTAGCAACTGCAACAAAATATAATTTTTGCCACTATGAGACCAACATTTTAAGAAGTGAGCAACAATTAGTTCATTTTAAGTATCAAAATTGGAAGCTAAACATTGGCCCATACAATCCATCAAATGCCAAATTCCTATAGGATAGGAATAATAATTAATTTAACTGCAAGAATAAATGCTTGCATTAAAAGAAATAATAATTAGTTAACTGCAAGAATAAAAGCTTGCATTAACCAAACTATCTTACAAATATTAGACAATAATGTCGATTACAAGTTCCTCTCTGCAATATCGACATAACAATTAGTTTAACTGCAAGAATAAATGCTTGCATAAACAAAAGTTTCTTACGAATATTGGGCAACAATGTCAATTTTAGTCTTTGCACTATCCACATGAAATCTTCTATGTTCTTTGATACTGATTACACCTCCTCCTGGTACATTTAAATTTGCAATAAGCATAGATAAGCATTCCCCCAACCATCCACGGCAGCAGTCAATTGTATATGGTGAGGCAAAAACCCAAATTTGCATATTTGGGGCAGTGCAAAATTTTAAAATTCTCATTTGTGTAAGCTAACATTAACAAAGCTTCTTCATACAAAAATACTCACAAGAAAACAAAAATTTTAAGTTTCTTAGAACTCGCGTTCACAAGAAATTATTAGAATAATCTTACAATTGATGTGCAACTAGAGATAGAAATTCCCACACTAATAACAAGAAATTCCCAAATTGAAATTGAGACTTAAATACAATTGCAATTTACAATAGTAACACAGTCTTTCAATGGGTTTTGAAAGAAGCCACCAAAGAGTCATAACCTTTGAATTTCTATCATCAAAATCTAATTTTATACTAATCAGTATGTCAGTCTATATTTAATGCTGTCATAGGGATATTTAAGCTTTAGTTTGGCCATAACTTTTGACATAGTGATAAATCAAAATTGACTGTTTTGGACCCATATATGGTCATTCTTACAAACTTCGCAATGAGCTTACCATTGGACCCGTTGAAGTCACTGAACTGAGCATGGAAAAATATTTAAGCATTAGTTTGGCCACATCTTTTCTATATTGATGAGTCAAAGAGTACTCTTAAAAGGTTTGATATGGACTTGACATTGTACCTTTAAGCTTTAATTTGGTCACAGCTTTTGACATACTGATGAGTCAAAAATAACTGTATTTGAAACTTTGACCTAAAAAATGGTTACTCTTAAAAAAAATTGCAATGGGCTTATCATTGTAGTTTGTACCCATTGAAGCTATTAAACTGACCATGGAAGCTACATATATGTATGTATGTATGTATGTATACATAATACATACACACACACACACACACACACACACACATATATATACTGAAAATGAAATATAACTAGAATCATAGATTATATGAATCCTCCTATTTTCCAATTTAAAATGGATTCAGCTACCATCAACTTAGCGTACAAGATCTGTGGTTAACACATAAAGAGACTGTGTTTCCTAGCAAAAGATGATAACACCAACAGGCCTTTGGCCTATTCCAAGTACCTGTTTTAGAACTAGTTGCAAAAAATTAAATACTTACTTGTACATATTCTATAAGAGGACCTGTCTTTCGCAGCATCAAGCATACTACAACCTAACAGAAAATAACCAACATACAATTATCAGCTGTGTGCAAACAAAATGCTACAGGCATTGATATGGCAATCTCATCAATAAAGAATTCAATTTAAAGATATAAACAAAAGTAAAATAGCCAAAAAGACTCCAATAGATGACTCAAAATATAAACCAACTCCAATATACTGACATAATTAAATGTGATTTTTTACAACTGTGGTATGAAAATGGTTCAATAGCATGAACATATCAGAAAGGATATAACCAAGATAAGATTAAACTAAAATGCATAAACAGTGATAAGAAAAACAACCTTGCTGAAATAGCCAGCTAATAATGCACTGTGAGCACGGTCAGGATCCAAAAAGGAAAAGAGCAGGTCCATCAACTATAGATATTAAAATCAAACATGTTAGTACACTATTACCATCATATTCTACTCTTTGCACAATTGTTAAAAAAATACAAAGCTAACAAACAAAAAAATATTAGTGCAGGAATAATAATACCAAATTTACATACAAAAACTTGTTCAGGAAGACAATTTATAGCCTGGTAATTTTTTTGTTAAATGGCATTGAATACAAACTAAAATAGAGCAGACACGACTTAACATGGACCTTATATGTGCTGAGAGGTTTCCAGAATCCAAAAGACTAGAAGTGTCAAACCCTATATTTTCATACTTGTGTTTCAGGGTTGACACCTCGAGTCTTTTAGATACCTCTCAGCACATTAGATCCATGTTAAATAATGAAATTACAATACAACGGTCCTTATACCAACTATGCCCAACAATGTGCATTGAATATTTTATATTCTAATGGACAGTCTCAACATTTAGAACTCCAAATCCTCTGTATGAAAATTGCAGCAGCAAATATTGCCCTTCAAGGCTTCAACCAAACATACTCTGAATTTTAAAACTTTATTTATCTAATTGTATCCGGTGCCATTTACATTTATTTGTTTATAAACTAACCCATGATCCAATTTTAAAAAATTAATAAAGTTGAGGCACTACCTTGATTAGTGGACATAGACAGTGTATGCAAAGTGTTCACGCATGTGATGGCCATGATGAACAGTAATGCCTCCTACTCTCACAAGCCATTTTCTCATGAGTAATAATGCTTCTATATTCTCTATGGTGTGGGCTTATAAATAAAACATATACTTGAATTGTACAAGGAATATATAGTAGAGGTCCATGAGGAGGTGGCTTCCTCAGGTGCCATATTTGTGGAAGGGAGCGAACAGCTATTGACTCCATTTTTTATTTAAGCTGTAGTCTACTCATAAATTGATAATTACCAAAGTTTCTTGTGCTTTTGTTTGTAGGGTGTTGTGTACCAAGAACAACTTATTATTGCACTTATGTTTTTACTTTTTAGCATGTAGTCCTATCCCTAAGCGTTAATACTTAATTACTATTCAAGTAATGTCTTGTCCATCTGGGGTATGTGAAGAGTTAGGGCACGAGTTAGATATGGATTAATTAGGGTTTTCTTTCCAATTGAGTATATAGTGAGGGGAAGCCCTAAAAGATGTATCTCTTATCTCTATTAAACATATTTGTGAATACAATACAAACTGCCTGCATTGTGTGAGTGATTTTGTGTTACACTCAAGTTTGCAAGTGCAGTCCAGCTCAGGCAAACAGGTGCTTCCCATCTTTGCATATTGTTTGTTTTCAATATATTTCTGAATTCCTTTTCTCCATGGTTTCTTTGGGAAAGCAGCATAGGGTAAGTCCTATAAACTGAATAATCCTATCCACAAGAATTACAAGACCAACTTTAAACCTACTTAACGTATTATTTACTGTCTAGCAAGGGCAGATTCTAGAATCAAGCAATAAGAAACAAATGTAGCAAAATCCTTCTCATAGTTGACATTACCTTAAACATGGCATCACCTTTTCTCCATGGTTTCTTTGGGAAAGCAGCATAGGGTAAGTCCTATAAAATGAATAATCCTATCCACAAGAATTACAAGACCAACTTTAAACCTACTTAATGTATTATTTACTGTCTAACAACAGCGGATTCTAGAATCAAGCAATAACAAGCAAATGTAGCAAAATCCTTCTCATAGCTGCCATTACCTTAAACATAGCATCAATATTTTTCCTAGTAAAAACTACCTACTAGAACCTTGCAGAAACAAAGTACGAGGAAAGAGATCAAATCTAGAAGTTTACATTAAGAATTTAAAATAACTTCAAGTTCCAATTGCAGAATATGAGCCTTTATATATCCTTCAAAGTTCAAATAGTATATGATATAATAATGAAAGATTCAAACTGAAGCACACCATCTTTCTCCTATTGTGTAGCAACAAGATTTTTAAAAAACATGTAACCACAAACACAGAGAAACCAACCTCCTCATCCTCTGCTAGTGTCTTCAGTATAACATCAATTTCACAACTAAATATTTCACAAGCGATAAATGGAAACCTGCAAATGAACAACAACAAATTTGTTTACATAAAGATAATATAAAGTAAAACCAGTATACCTTCTGTCAACTAAACAAAGTGCACTCACTCTACTTCATGTCAAGAGAAAAGTACAAAACAATACAGGATAAACTACTTACTTGAATGTTCGTCTACTATCTGCTTCTTCTGGTGGCTCTTCTACAACATAGCGCAGCATTTGTTGCACCTGCTCTCTGCCTCGAAGACTGCAAAAATGTCACAAGTGAGATGATGCAATACACCTTATCTCAAGATTAGAAAAACTCGTTATCATACACTAATTTTTAAAGAAAAATAATCAGAACAAACAATTGCTCTGTAAACATGAAGATTGCTCCTTCTAAGGCACTGCTATTGAACATGGAATTGTAAAATGATCTGATTAAATTTCTTGACAAGAACTCCATGACATCATTTTTTGTAAGGATAGAGAAATAGGACCAATACCACGATACTTCTTGCAAACCTTTTCCATTTTAACAATTATGACTAAAATGCAACTGCCAGCCATGACTACAACTTCATGGAATCATTCTCAATTGTGGATTGGAGTTGGCATGTTTACATCACTCACCAGGTATTTAAGTTGCTTCGATAAACTTATGAGCTTCATCAAATTTAACTACGCATCCCAGTACATGATGTAAATACTATGAGATAATTGTTTGTTCTCTTAAGTGATACAAAACTACCAACATATGAACTAAATTCCAAAAAGCGTACTGGTAAAACAACACAATATGCTCCCCATGAGGAAACCTAAGACTCCACCATTTAGAATATCTGATCTGAAGTTCATCTAAAACTCTTAAGACAAATAGTACAAGTGCAACATAACTTAAGCTGCATTTTTTAATATATGCATGTTATGTTGCATTTTGCAACAGAACATTTTAATCTATTAAATGTACTCAGTGCTTATAAACTCAGTACTCGGAACTTGGAATTCCTTAAAAAAGAGTGCATAGTTCATTACAAAGTCAAATATTTAGCTAGTTCAGTCGAATTTTAAACACTTATATTAACTAAAAAATAATTTGGCTTCCCAGGCCAGATTTAAAGTGCCAAAATCTCTGGAAGTTGGAGACTGTACTCTGAATGTCCCATATGGAGACTGCATGTGTGGCCATTGCAGAAAATTATATACAGTTTTCATGTTAATTTCTTAGTTATTTCTCATAAATCTAGCCTAACAACTAACCCAACCTGCTAACATTGAACACGTTACTAGCACAACAAAATGACAAAAATTGTAAGCCCCTGCATCGAATTAAAATCCCAGCCTTTCTGATTGACTGCATCGTGGTGTTCACAGCATCCTGATCACCTAGTAGCATTTTTCTGATAACTTTCGTTGTACGTTTCTTTTCCACTAAGCATTCTGAACGAATGCAGTGGTAGCTGTGTTTCATCTTAAGATTGTGGTTAGCTTTTGTTCCAATAATGCAACTACTTAAAATAGAATACTTCATTACATATTGTTTTCCAAATTGGTGAGCAATAACTGCAGAGTGTAACGTGCAATTCTACATGTTTTTACCTCAGATATGAAATTTGTGAACTCATTGTAAAGATGCACAACAACACCAATGCCGCCTCCTAGAGTAAGTACAGCTGTGGATTATAAGGATGTAGCCCTACACTGTATGATAAACTGTGGCATTTCCCAGAATAAGAGAGTGGTGTCATCTGTAACTATGACAGACTGCCTTACCAAATATTGTTGTTGTTTGACAAGATTCATAAAATGGTACTTCTTAAGTTCAGTTCTTCATACTTCTGTTTGATATTACATGACATTCTCTGTTGTTTTGTTCTTTACCGTTTTGGTTATCTTTTTCCTTGGTGCTTTAAGTTTCTAGTCAAGTTCATTATTTGCAATCATTTGAAATATTCGTACTTTTAGAAACAAAGTTCAAAAGGCAAGTCATTTACTAGAGTTTTCCCAAATGGGAGCAAATGATTGAGTGGGTGGCTTTGGTGCATAGTACATGCGACAAAGCTGTTATGGGATAAGGACAACAAAGTTGATGGCTCACAATATATGCTATGGAGGAGGAAACAGCAGGGGATCAAAATGGGAGAAGGGAGAAGCATGGGATAAAGAAAAAAGACAGGCAGATAGATGGGTGAGCATAACATGGATATGGAAGACACACAAGAACAATAAAAGACTAATGGAAGATGCAAAAAAACAGGTGCACAAAATATGTTTGATGGAAGCAATTATCAAAAGGATGACATAGGATATTTAGTAGCAGTTGTGATGGGAAGAGAAGATGAGAATGCTAAGCAATAGCTTCTACTGGTGAAAAGAGCCCTAATTGTGATGACTCAAAACTACAAGAAGCCTACTCCATCACCATTTCTTATGTTGCTCCAGGCCTGACATTGCAGCGCTTTCTCAAAAGAAAAGATCACTCTCTTTATTCATTAAATAAAATACTTATGGCCTAATCAAGTCATTTCTTCACTTCAATGGATTATTATTTGGGTGCCACTTCAATTCCTGTTACACCTCAAACTTGCGTAGTTCTTTTGCATATGCTTTCTGATATCCTTCCAGCCATTCTCGGTTTCTGCAGACAGCATGTCATGTTCAACAGTCATACCCAAATTAAAAGTCAATTGATCATCAGATTCATTATTACAATTTATAAAGTCTGAGGAGCCCTTTTCCCATAATACACGCATCATATCCTTTCTTCCCACAATAGAAGCACATGTCTTTCCACATTTTCTAAGGCTTTTTTGTTTAAATTACTCATGAAAGTACAATTGTCAATGGGTGTTTCTTGTGGTTGAATGCATGTATTTTTATCTTTTTCAGATGAAGGTGATTGCTACCCCCCACCATATAAACCCCGATTACATCCCCACTATTACAATCAACCTTTCAGATAAATTACAAACTTTCATTGCCAAATCCTGTGCTTGATGGTTGGCCAAACTGCTGCAATTATCTCTATCGATATCTTAATGTGGTTGATGTGCTCTACAACAATCCCCCTCTTCAACCATCCTTCTCTGAGAAAATTTTCATGTAAAAGCATCTTGTAGTGGTTCTCGGGCTTCATGAATACTAACCAAACAATCACACACTTTCTCAAATGTTTACACACTACTTACATTACACTATTAAGTAAGCAAATGATTTACCATCTTTGGCCTCCTTTTTTGCTAATTAAATTACCCTTTGCAGGGGAACTTACTTCTTTTATCTACTTTATATTAAGGAATCTTTCTCTCGCAAGATGCTTATCCTAATTTTCAATAGGTGAGATCTCACTACACCAAACTACTTACTACATGGTAATAAGCATACATTCCTTCAGATTCCTTCAAATGCCACCTTCACTGCTCTTAATTTCCCTTATTTACCCAATTTTAGAAACAGTTTGACTCTTATCTCCACTAATCCAGTACCATGTTAGAGGAAAGGAAAGAACGCACAACTTGAAATATATATTCAAGAGGTTAGTAAGACTGTAAGAGCAAGTATAAGAGAATGCCCAAAAAAACCATCTACTATATGTATTTAATTGCCTTTGTTTGCCACTAAGTTACAGTCACTCAATTGCCATTTTATAGGTCAAAGCCTTTCCACACACAAACGGCATCTTATGGAGTCCCTGTCTACTAGCATATTTGAGCAAATATCTTTCAGTGATCCAAGGACGAGAAATGTGTAAAATCAAATAATCAAGTAACTTGTTAGTAACACATTAAGTAGTGTAATAATTACAAGGCAAGGTGACGCACTTACCATACAAGCACTTTTAATCATTTGTTAGTTGAGGGGGGGTGGGAGTGGGAGTGTGGGGGAAATGGATGCAATCCACCGCTTTGGGCTTTTCACCCTCTAGCCTCTTTCCCCATTGCTAAATCTAATATAGCTTTCCTTACCTAATACCCATTAAAGGCTTCACTTAATTAATATATCTATCCTTATGCGGAAAACTAGCCTTAGGAGGCAAACTCAATTGCCACGATATCTCCATTAAGTTGCAAATTGCAATCATCACCAATTATAGTATGGCAATTTCACCTCTATAGACTGCAACTATTTACTCTACTTAGTACACCCGTGCATTAATAATATCACTACACATTTCATGGAACTCAATCGATTTTGTGGAGTCACTTTAGAAAATCAAAAACTAGTAATATTCTAATCCGCATGAAGGGTGAAGAGCATAGGCAAGATAAATTCCTTCTAAAATGTATACAAAAGCAGCAGTATTACCCCTATAACAAAGCAAAAATTTGAGAGCAAAACCAACATATGAAAGCCAAAAAGCATTTCATAGAAATGACATATGAAAACAAATGCATGATTGATGATATAAATTAAAGTCTAAGAAGCCGAATTGGCCTGCCTGGACGCCGATTCTGGGTACGAATCGTCCCGAAATCGGATTCAAGTCCGATTCGCCCGTGGGTACTCACAGGGTTCGGATTTTCGCACTCAAAAACAATTCCAATTATGCGCTTTCGTACCCGGGTGATTCTGCAGATGACATGGAGATTCCAAATTGATTCCAGAGTTATTTTGACTTTTTTTGACCTTCAGAAAGACCCTAAAACAATTTTTTTTTACTTTTTAAGGGATTTTAACTTCATATCAGCCAACGCCAAGACTATTTCCACCGACGCCAAATCCCTTATTTCATCTAAGAGGAGCAACTGTTAATACAGCCAACACCAACACGTGATCAGAACTGATATTTCCACCATTAGGAAGATATTCGAGCTTCCAAGTAAGGTAATACGATCCACTGTTTATAGTTTTTTGTTTAAGTTTCAATTTCATTCATTGTAATAAGTTTTTACTATGGTTTGTTTTATTGTTTATTATTAAATAAAATTCAATGGTGTGAAAACATGGAAATCCAAAATATTATTAGTGTATATTAATAATTATTCTATTAATTGGAATATTCATTATTTAAATATATATGCTTAAAAAAATTAGTTTATTAAAATGGTATTTTACTATTTAATGATATTCACTATCTAAATAGTGAATATTAGGTTATTAAAATGATATTCACTATTAAATGATATATGCTTCAAAAAATTATGGAATATCCAATATTGTTAAAAAATAAATTTAATATAGTATTAGTTTTATTAGAATAGTAAATTAAAATATTCTATTTTAATACTTTTTTAATGGACATACCCAAAACGTATCCAAAACCCTCCCAAAAATATTGCCGTATCGGCGTACCGTATTCACGTACCCGTACCCGTGCACGATTCCGATTCGGTAACTTAGATTAAAAGTTAAAACATGGTAAGCCCACAGAAGGATATCTAACAGTACAAGGAATGTAACTTTTAACAATAAGTAGTTAATAAAATTATTAACCCATTGAGGAAAAACTAAGGCATTATTAATGTCTATCATGCAGATGAAAGCAACAATTGAGAACAGCTTCGAAGAAAATTACAAATTGATAAGACGACTGTTGACAGATTTGCATTCTTGAATAATTTCCTCCTCATCAAAAAGCTCCTCAAGTGTGAAATGCTCTCTCTCCAACAGTGACTCCACCTGTAGCAGCATATAATACTAACATTAGCACAAAGCACTCTCATGCACAGTTCAAAAGAAATAAATAATAATTGATTGCATCAAGTACAGCATTCCTAAGAACTAGCAATATAACAGAAATGTGATAAAAATAGGCAAGAACAAATGATCGAATGAGCAGAAACCATTAAAAACAAGTTTTAACATCATAGTTTGCTGAGTCACTATATAAATTTTAATAAATTAATACATGCGTCTATGTTCCACAGTATTCCTGGGACGGAGATGACAGGAAATATGGGAACATGTTTCCAGGATGGCGGGGGACAGGAGGCCTTTTTTGAGGATGGCAAGGGACGGCAATTATAAAAATAGGGAAATTTTTAACAATATACTAAGTTTAAATTATTCATATTATAAGGCATTCATCATATTCATTATAGAACCAAATTACATAACATTAGAGTCGAATTGAGAATTCATATAAGTCAACACACAAATTAACAATATTTCCTTGTTTTCATTGCCAATGTGCATATATAGTACAACAAAATGGCCAAAGGATACAACTATAAAATGAGCACAGAGATATTTTTAGGTGGGGTAGTGCATGCAGCTGAAAGGGTGCTTGGCTGCATTTTGCATATAGTTGAGCACAAAGTACACTAAGTCTAGTAAAGTTGATTAACATATTATAATTAGGTATGCCATCATATAGAAAAGATTTTAACGAGGATTACAACAATGAACAATGAAGGGTAACTTTTTATGCAGGTTAACTAATTCCCTGTTAGGAAAGCATTAAGCTAGATCAAACTGTGTCAATCTATTGCTATCTATCTCTGTTACTTGCATGCATACCTGAGTGATCATTGATGTTCTATTCTATTATATTCTGCTCTTATATTGATGTAATTTGCTTTCCTAACTAAGTAATAAAGAGACCATATGTACGTTTACAATGAAGCTAATGCATTGGAATGCAGACATACAAGTTCTCAGATATATCAAATGTATCTCAACTTTGAGATCCTATTTAAGAAGAAAAATGACTTTAAAGTTTAGTGGCTAGACAAACATGGATTAGGCAGGTTCACACAATGACATGATATCTACTTCAGTATATGCTTTCAGGCTACAATCTACAGTGATTTCTTGGATCTACAAAGGTATTATGATCTGCTAATGCAAAATACAAAGATGGCATGGATGGCACAACACGAAACAGTTTACATTCGAAGAATATTAGAAGAAAAAAATTTCAGACAATCTGTACCAACACCATTGAAATGTGACAGTCAAAACACTGTCAAACAGACAAAGAATCCAATCTGCACTTAGTTTGTGCAATTGTAACACATATTCAGAACAAAGAGGTTGAGTTATTGTCTAGATTTTTTTGGTGGTTTAAAAATCTACAGGCCATGCAGGGACAGTTGGCCATCCCTGGGACAGTCGAGGAACTTCAGGGCCGTCCCGGCCATCCCAGCCATCCTCCTGGGTTTTTCTGAAATGTTTCTGGTCCGCCCAGGGGATCGGGGATAGCCCCAGGGACATTTTGAGGCATGCCCCCATCCCCAAAACATGATCATTGATGGGAATGGGGATGCCCAGAAAAGACCTGAGGACACATCTCTGTGTACACTGATAATTATATATGGCAAGGTTGAGAGTTGAATCCAAAAACACCAATTCACAATCTGCACTAAAAGAATGAACTGCGAGTACACATGTTGCCATTATCACAATGTGTGCAAAGTTGCACTGTCATTATAAATTTATAACAAGGAAAATCAGCCACACGAACATTTGTGCCTTGCAAATATACTTCAACAAGAATAACACAAGTAGCAGCATATTAAATATAAACTGAAACAATGAACATTTGTATTGCAAATTGCAATTTCTGCAATTGAACAGGAGATTACAGGGTAATATAATTTCACCACAGACATTATATGCATTGTCACATTCTAACAGTACAGAATTTATACTTTCACAATCATTATGTCTGGGTTTTGAAATTTTTGCCAGCACCTCGGACTACACTCATGACACACATGAAGAGTAAGATATCAAATACGTGAGAATTCGGAATGTATGCATGCTACCCTGTGGAGGTAATCCCACACTAACATGGAATAAAATCATAGTACTTCAACTGAACACGTTAATCAAACAACAAAAAGAAAAACATATTTTATTACATATGCAAACAAAATTGTCCTTGTAGTAACTGAGAGTAAATTTGATTTCTACAAAGACCCTAAATCAAAACCACTGTAATTGAATTCTCTCTCGCCTAATCATTTTTTCCTCATCTCCTTTTATAAAGTAGAGAACAACTCAAAGTGAGTACAACGGAGTTTTAGAAAGAAAGGGCATCTTGTGAAAAAATTGCAAAATAAAATTTAAAACAGGCCCAATAAAAAGACCAAAAAGGAAAAAAACATTCTTGAGCTATACAGATCTTGAGATGTTTGCAAGACCTTTAGTACAAGAAATATGCAATGTCACTTTTTAAGAATTTACAAAACTTAAATTATGCAAAAAATACTGTTGCAAGGCCAATGCCCACATTCCAGGTGGTAAGTAGCGTTGTGTGCAGAAATATGGTAAGCAAGTTTCCCTGTTAAACCACCAAGTGCATAGTTTGCATTCCATGACATAACTCATATTTCATGACAAAACAAAAACCAATCTATGGTCAGCATTTCTAATGTTTGAACCGCGTTCCATTGGCAAAAATTTGTATTCTCTATTTGAAATAAAATCACCAATACCGAAAGGAATCACATAGATTGGTGAGGACAAATGCAATTTCCTCCAGACCAATAAGCTGGACAGTTGGGTACTAACATAAAATTATAAGAAAATGAACTTGAATTCTTCAATATGAAATCTATGTAGTGGAGGACGATTGATGTTCTTGCTTAAAACATGCAATAGCCAACAATCATTTAGGGAGAGGGGCAACACTGTTTTGAGCACCCTGACACATTTACTTGGGGATTATTGTAGACAATAGTTGGAGTGGAAAGAATATAAAGAATTGCATCAAAGCACCTCCATTTGTTTTCCAGAACAAACAAGAGCAACATATTTTAGCTGTGTATAACTAAATTCCAAATCAACTAGATACAAAACAGCATAGACCATTGTCACTGCTTGGGTTGAAATTGAAAAAGATAACATAAGAAAAACTCCTCTAGAAGATTTTTTTAAGGTAAACTTGAGAAGAACTAAATGGCTACCTGAAAATCACAGTGGAAGGCAATAGGCAAAGCAGAAACAATATGAAGGCTGGTTTCAACATACTTACATAAATTTTCCAAATAAATAAGACAAACAAATCTTATATGTTTGTGACTAAAATCCTGGCCAGTTAAATACAGAAAAGCATACGCCATTGCCATGACATAAAAATGTAACCAAACCTCCATTATCACCTGCCATGTTAACACATTCTCTGACCTGCCAGATAAGGATAATTCTAAAAAAGGTGAAATGTATATGCACATGCACATCTGTGAAATGTATGACTATTTTGTATATCCGTGTACAAGCACTCCACAGGAATCAAGATAGGGGCAAGCACGTGACATGAGATTGAGAAAGTACAGCTGCTCCAGTCATGTATTCAAGAAATAAATTGCTACTAATAGAACAGTTCTAGTGAGGTCCAGCTTTGCTAAGCGTATGCAACAATAATATTTAACCTTATTTGCAATCAAATTAAGAATTACCCCATGAAATTCAAAATCAGAGCAAACAGACAACAAGCCAGTGAGAAGACATGGCTACACTGTAAAGTGTGATGACAGGCGTGTATTGGGGCATAGACTGCTTCTAACAGAATAAATAAGAGTTCTAAAAGACATCCGAATTTATTGTGTTTATAGAACCTTAATAAGTTAACAGCTATGCCTAAATTGCTTTTAGCAATATAAATAACAGTTCTAAAATAGGACCCCATTAATGAGGTTACAGGGCCTATGGTAGATCAGACTCAGGTTAAACAGTCTTCTCCTCCAGAAGGTTTCCTTAAGTTAAATTTTAATGGGGCGGCATCTGGTAATCTAGGTGAGGCTGATGCTGCGGTCAGTGCTGATTCATGACTCTTTAGGCTGCTTTAACAAGGGGGATTTTTGTACCTCAAGGTTAAGACGAATAATGAGGCAGAGTGGGAGGCAGTTATTCACAGACTCCTGTTGGCTTCATCTTTGAACTGTCAAAAAGCTCTAGGTAGAAGGGCACTCTTTGGCGGTTATTAAAGGCCTTTCAAAAGACTATTTACTGAATTGGTGGCTCCACAGTATGCTGGATAAGGCTAAGCCTTTATGTTCCAATTTTTCTGACATAAGCCTTCTTCACTGTCTCTGAGGTGGTGCAGCAAATGTTTTGGCAAATCAGGGTATTGACCAGAAGCCTTTTTTAGCTGCTAACAACCACCATAAGATTTTTTACCTTGCACTTGGATTTGGCACCTTACATTAAATTCTCTGCAAGGTGATGATAGTATGGTTTGGTTGTTAATTCCGTTAGTTCTCTCTGTATCACTTACTGTACATGTTTCCCTTCTGCTCGTGTGGTGTTTATTTTTTAGTAATATATCAGCTAGTGTTCAGTTGCATTCTCATGTTTCTTGGTTTTGTGGGTGGCTTTTGGTGACATTCATTGGCTTTTTCTGAGGGAGTGTGGTGGTTGTTTCTTTGTGCTGTCTGCGAACAAGTATTCATATGGCAAAGTTGAAAGAACCATGTCATGGGTAGGTTTCACGATCCCTACCATCGAGGGAAGGTGTCTGATCACCAGCTGTACAAAATCTTTCACTGCACTAATGACATTTCCCTGAATTTAGTCAAAAGCATTCTTGGACCAGAGAGTGTGGAAGATAGCCTTTTGCTTTTCACAAGAATCCATTCTGGAGGATTTTTAGGGGAAAGGGGAACTGGCAATTCTGTCGGCCAAGGTGCATAAGTGGGAATAGGATATGGAGGACTCGGAAGGTTCTGTAGAGCATAAAGTCATGCTGGTCTCCGGTGGAGACACGAGAGTGGTTTCCAAAAGCAACTCTTCTCATGTCAGTTCAATATAAGATTAAGGTTCTGCAGTCTTTCTGTCTAGACCTGAAAAAGGTGGAAAAGCATTTTCTAGTGGCTCGTAATAGGGTGTGCTGGAGGTTAACAGTGTCTTTACTCTGCCTTCCTTGGACAGGCTTCATCTGGTTTGGGCCCAGCAGAGGAAAGAAGTCATTCACGATGTTCAGTTTTCACCTTTGGCAAATTGTGGTGATAGCACTTTGGTTAATACTAAATCAGTAGTGGTCGGTGCTGGTGGTGAATCGGATGGTGGTGATGGCATGGTTGCTAGTTCAGCTTCAGGTGGTGCAGGTGATGCCAGTTTGGGTGTTGGTGGTTGCACAGTGACACTTGGATGGTAATGCTGGCAGCTGGGTGTCTTCTCTGTTGGAACTTTGACTCTGTTTTAGGGTTCTTAGTTTTTATGTAGCCCTGCATGGGCATTTCCCCTGTTTTTTCTTTGGCTGTTCAGTATGTATGTCTTATATTTTAATGCATTTTGAGCGGGGGGTCCTATAGAACCCCCTTGAATTATATCAACAACTAAAAAAACAGTTATAAAATAGCTCTTATTTTCTGGGTGAGGGACCCTACATAACCCTCATTAATTATTAAAAACTATAGATCTAAAAAGGGTCCAGGTTCATCATGTGCATACAACAGTAACATCTAGTCCTAAATTTGTTTTACTTTTCAACATTGTAAATAACAGTTCTAAGAGAGGTCCAGGTTTACTTTGTGCATTCAGCAGTAATATTTACTGCCTGAATTGCTTATAACAGTGAGAATAAAATTTCTTTTTAAGAGATTTTGTCGAGTGTATGAATATTGAAACAAAGCCATAATTTAGAAATACAGGATCCAAAAAGAATCAGGAAAACAACACTACAGTAAGAAGGCACATCTACACACTGTCACGTGAGACTGCAGTTATATGTTGGGACTTCAATTGCTTTTATGCTATAAGACTGTGTAACAAGGTTCATGCTCATGTTCGTTTGGCAAAGAAAAAATTTGGAACAAATTCATCAAGTAATAAAATTAGGGGAAAAAATCGTGATTAAATTCAAATAATATAAATCTACAGTTTTTATATTTATTTAAATCTATTATATTAAATTTAACATATTAAAATTTAATTAAATTTAAATTTATTAAAGTTCAGTAAATTTTAAAATATCAAAATTTAAATTAATTTTAAAACTAAAAACTAACCTAAATATATTACATAATAATATATAAAAAATAGTTAATTAAATAATAAACATTACTAAGCATTTCTTTGTTAACCTGACCTACAACACTTTATTAATAAATGTTAACCTAAAATTAATAATAGACAACAGGCACAAAAAAGACAGCTTTGAATTTCCAGTTAAAATCAACTTGCAGTATTTAAATTGAGACAAGCAAACAACACTATAGTAACAAGACATATTTTGCATGCAACTCCAGTCGTATAGTAAGAACCTAAACTAATTCTAACAGAATAGATGTTTCTGCATGTTGGGGGTTGATTGACAAAATAGGAGGTCATGATTACTGCACATAAAGAAGAATGATATTTAAGCCCCATCTTGTTTTCCAAAACCTACCGGATTCAAAACCAGAGCAAGCTACAAGACAGTTACACAGCTATCCACTTTTGTCAGTGACTTTGTAATTTTTTGGGGCTTAGAAAGCTTGCAAAGTGTAAATAACAGTTATAAGTGAGAACAAGGTTTTTTACTTTGCGGATGCAGAAGTAATATGCATGCCCTACTTCCCCCAACTTCCTGTCACATGTGAATCCCCTTGTGTATTTGACTCTAAATTGCTTATAACACTGGAAATTGTCTTGCCAAGTTTGCTTTAAGCCCTACTTTATATTTCCAAGTAAAATTACTCGACAGGATCCAGGATTGGGCCAAGCAGATGAGACCAAATTGAGAATGCACAGCCACCTACAGTTGTCTGCAACAGTCATGTCATGAATTAAGCCTTAGAATGGTCCTGGCGGTGTGATTTCTTTCCTGCAACTGTACTTTAACTCTACAATATTCAAACTCACAACCATAGTCTATCAAATTGGAACACGAAATACAAATTTACTCTGTGGCATCCAACTTCCCTCACATATTAGACATTAAATTGCTTCTCTAATAACTCTTTCAGCTCCATTTTGCATTTCCAAGTAAATCAATCCACAAAACTTAAAACCAGAACAAGTAGATGATGGGACACAACGTGCAGCTTCTGTCATGTATTTGTCCATATTTTGCAGCTAATGACGAAAATTAGCTCTGGGACTAATTTTTAACCTCACTGCTTTCAGGTCCACAACCTTCACCTCTCAATTTCCATATAAAATATGTATTTCCTCAGGTTCCTCAACAAACCTACCTCAGCAACCAAACAAAGAAACAAAGGCAATGATATGACCAGAACAGCTACTGACTGTCATGCAGCAGTGCAGTCATTTATTGAGCTTAAAACGCTTCCAACAGTGTAATTATTTTTCTACAACTAAATTTAACTATGCATCGTTTTAAGCTGCGACCCAGGATTCCCAGTTTCAACACAAAAGTAGGAATTCCTCAAATTCCACACATCGACAATCGAACACAAAGAAGCCAAGAAATAAAAATAAAAGCAGGAAGACAACGGCTAGTGACTGTAGTACGCCACTGCCCTCATTTCTTGTGCCCTAAACCATCATTAACATGATAAAAATAAATCTACACCTAAATTTAAGTCCACAGAAACTAAATTTAAGTCTACGGAAACTAAATCCAAGACACAAGTTTCTCAATTTCCGCACAAAAAATGAAATGCCTCGTTTACCGCACAAAATACACATTCGCTAAATTTCGAACAAAATACACTCACTCGCGATCGAACAAAGAGAGACAGAAAACAAAACACAAGGACCAGAGCGGCCTACATACCGGAGATGTGGTGGAGAGTCCAGCCATGCGCCAAAACATCTTTGCGAAGCGCAGAAACAGGCCTACCGCAGAAATCCGTGGCTAAAAACCTCGCAACAACCGGTATTCCCACACTCTTTTCACGATCTACTGATCCAAACGTAGAACAATCCCAGATTAGCTCATTAAACCACTGTCCGAGTCGGAGGTCTAGTGTTCGAACCCTAGCAGACCTATCTAAGTTCTAATCTCCTACGCCTAAATTTCTGTCCACAGAATAGTCACCGTGAGCTCGTGAAAATGCGGGAGGTGAGCAGATTACGATTGGGAAGCTCCGAGAATTCGAATCCGTGACACTGATCAAGCAAACCCTGGCGCCGTTGGTTGCAGATGAAAAAGAAAATTAATTATCAGAACGTAAAAGAAAGAACCCTCCTCGATGTAGAGGAAAAAATAATATAAAATGGAAACAAGAGAAGAGAAGGGCGATAAGCAAAATAGGGGAAATGAAAATGTGACAAATTTTTTTAAATTAAAAAATAATAATAAAACTGAATAAACTGAGGGGAAAGCTGAGAAGATAAAGTTGGTAAAAAAATGAATAACGCTTGGTTATATTTTGCTAGGTAAGTTTGGTGTCGATAATTGGGGTGATTTATTGGGAGTAAATTTTTGGATATTCTCTATAGTGGACTACTAGTGATTCATTCCACGTGTCTTGTTTTTAATGAAGGGACGTTGGGTTTGTTGGGGGTGTAAGCTTTCTAAAGGAAAAAGGAAGGGTTGTGATAAATGGGTGGATGGATTGGTTGGTTTTTTAAGATTTTTAAGGTATGTTGAATTTGGGGTTTCAAATGATTGAAATGTACATGTATGTGCAATGGAGAAATAACATTTATGTTTAATGGATTTTTTTTTAATAATAAATTATAAAGTGTGATTTGAAATTTTGATGAAAAAATTTAATATATAATTTTTTGGGAAGCTTTTACAATTAGATAATATAATTATATAGAAGAAAAGTGTATATATTTGTACTCTCTTTTGTTTTATGTTACTTTGAGTCTATGTTATTGATGCATGTTTTTTGTTTATAATTTGATTATTTTGGTGCACTTATTGACTCGAATCTCAATCTAACATTTTGTTATGGCACATCTCCTTGTTCAGTTTTTGCCTAGCATAGTTTCAATTAGCTTACTCATCTTTGACTAGATTGGATTTGTGATCTTATTCTCTAGACAGGATTACACATGTTATCCTTTCCCTTAAACTGGATTGTGGGTGCAATTGCGTCTCCTTCTTTCAAAATTCAAATCCTTGCATTTTAAGGCTAATAATCTCAAGATTTGATTGTTACTAATTAGCTTTAGCACCAAAATTTTGAATTATGCATCTAAAGTTACCAATGATCCTATCCCTTAAACTAGATCATCGGTGCAATCACGTCTCCATATTTCCAAACATTTGCAATCTATAGCCATGACAAACTTATTCACACCACACTCCAAGAGATAAAAGGAATAATCATATTTCTGACAAAAGCAATTATTAGTAACGACGAGGAATATCAGACCATTCCACCACAAGAAAAAAGGTATTTGGAAATTAATAGAATGGATGGATAAGGTGGAAATCCCACCTCAAAAGTTTTATACATACATGGGAAATTAATAGAATGGATGGATAAGGTGGAAATCCCATCTCAAAAATTTTATACATACATGTGTGTGTGCGTGATTAGTCAAAGTTCGCATTGTGTCGATTTCAAGGTACACAACTCTAATCCAACTTATTTATACTTTAACACATATATGATTTCTTACTCAATTACCTTAGTTCAGTTAGTTAATCATACCCAACTTTATATATATATATATATGCTTGAATTGAAATTAATTTACATACCCTTAGATATTTTGCAGAGGTTGTTTATTTCCTATACAATAGTGTTCTATTTTTAAATATGGTGCGTGTGTGTGTAAAATATTTGTGTGTATATAATATATGTATGTATGTACATACATTTTTTATAGGCAAGTTGTTGTCGTGGGAGTAGGTCCCTTATATTAAAAATTTCAAAACGTCCCTCAAAAAGGGTATACATGAGTTTGAGACAATGCTAGGAAGATTGAAGAAACATCAATCCTTGCTCCAGTTCCTCTAGCCTTTCCTATTGGTGCACCGAAAGTAGATTCAAATGCTCTATAAAAAAACTTTTGAAAGGCCTCAAAATTGTGTAGCAGAACACACTTTGTGAATAGGTCCAGGCACTCTCGAAGGGTTGCATTAGTCTTCAATTCTGCATGATCAAAGATGTCATCATAGGCTTGAGGTGTATTTTTCCTATCATAATTTGCAATAGTCACTTGGGACTTTTTCACCTGGACCTCCTGCAGAAAGTAACTTGTGGCAACCTTAAGAATCAGTTTCCTACCCAATAGATCCACATATGTTGTGAGAAAGTCATCAACAAGCACATGATCATGGATATGTTCACATGCAAGCCTTCGCACTCCAATGACTTCCATAACCGCCTCCTCTATCCCCAAATTCTAAATGAAAAAGATGTGATTGAGCTATGTAGAAACCTCCTATTTGCATTTACATATGATCCCTTGATAATTACCCTATCTACAATCTTGAGCAGGAACCTCCCATTTTATCCTTAAATAAGATGTCCCTAGTCGAATGGGAAACTGATGGTGAATCACAAACTATGTACAAGATATCTTCGCCATAGACCTAGGGATATCCCAACCCTCCAATTACGTCGTCATCAACACCCTGAGTCATTTCAAAGTCCACAATCTATCTCATTTTGGCCCAATTGTCAAGTTGATTTGATACAATCAACTCCACTACTTGCTCACAACCATAATTTGCCAGCAGATTTGTCGCTATGATAGACTCCAAAATATATGTCGTATTGAGAAATCCTCGAATTGGTTCAGAAGTGAGCCTATCGCATCAAGCTTTTTGTGTAATTTCTAGTTCATCACCCTCTGTGATTGTACAACATTAATGCATAACATGGATTCCTGTAGCTCTCTTCTTTTGGCAGCATTGTAAGAGACTGAAAAGTTGGCCAGAATTCTAACATGTTTCATCCCTTTAAAATACCATCATCCCATGCTGAGAACTCCTTAGGTTTTGAAGACATGATCTGTGTATTAAGAAATTCACATATACCCACCTTAATTATGTTAATGATCTCTTCCATATAAAGAGATTTATCATTAAAAATTTGTTAATTTCTCTCTTTCCATGAGTGTCATATTACCATTGATAGGCTCACCACCCATATCCCTCCCCACGTTGAGTTCCTATGTAAGTGCAGCCAACTACAGAAGAGATTTGATATATCACTTTGCAATGGCCCATACCAACCAATCTTTTCTAACCATATCTAGCACTTGTATGCAAATAGGCAATTAAGAAGAAGGTGATATGTGGTTTCTTCTCTTGCCAAGCAAAGAGGACACCAAGAAGAACCTAAGATCCCAATGGACACAAGATGTTCCCCAATCAAAATACACTTATGAAGGGTGGTCTAAGAAAACACACCAGCTTTGGAAAGAACCTTATTTCCCCATCATAGGTCACTAGGCCATAACATGTCAAATTCTAATTTCTCCTGCATCAAAAAATTCAATTTTACTAAGTACCAACCAAAATTAGTCCCCATCCAAATGATTTTATCCTCCCCATGCCATAGGGAGATTGGCCTTCCATTAATGCTCTCAGAGAGTTTTTCTTTAGTGATCTATGGTATGGGGGGCCCATTGAAATCCCTCTAATTCCATTTGACATCACTACCCTTGAGAACAACATAGTCTGCCACCTTGTCACCCCAAATATCCTCCATGACTTCCCAACAACCATACAGTTATGGAATGGAGTCTAGAGGAATGTCTCCATTCCACGAGTCCGACTAGAATCAAGCAGTTTTCCCTTTAAAAATATTCCATGACAAGTGGTTATTAATGAGTGACTGGAAGGATATCATAAATTACCAAATTTGTGAGCCACCCACAGGGTATGCAATGGTGAGGACACAACATGGATCCACACTGTCTAGGTATTTTTTCTATAGTATTTGACACCAAAGAGCTGAGGGGTTCTCATACATTCACCAAACCAATTTGGCCCCCATTACTTGGTTATGTTCCATTATACATCCTACACCAACATCCCCTTTGTCTTGCCTTTCCTCGCCACATCCCAACTAACCAATGGTATTCTCTTCTCATCATTGGAGCCCTCCCACGGGAACTTTTTCATCAATCCATTTAAAACTTGTGTTTCCTACATTGTGAGTTGAATGCATGACATTAGATTTATGGGAATCGCAGAGAGGATGACCTCTATCATTATTATTCTCCCAACCAAAGAGATCCATCTCCCCTTCCATGCATTTTTCTTTACCCTGCAATCCCCTACTATGTCACTCCATAAAGCAAAGCGTGTCGTTCCCTTGAAGAGTGGGACCCCCAAATACTTGTTGGGAATTGTCTCAATCTTAAAGCCTAGGAAGTCAATTATTCTCCATTAGACCTACTGTCGAACATGAAAGAAAAATATACTTGATTCGTCATAATTGATTATCTAACCGGAGGAGAAATACGATGCCAAAGTCCTTTTTATCATGGTTTCTACCTCCATTCTTGCTTCTCCATACAAAATAGTGTCACTAGCAAATTGTTGATGTGTGACTAGATTGAGACCTCTTGCTGCATGAACACCACACCATTCACAAAACCCCACCTTATTTATGATTGCCCTTCCCAAGGCTTTCACCTCAAAATTAAGAGGAATTGTGACATAGGATCACCTTGTAAAAAACCATGCAATGAACCATTCACCAATGTCAAGTATCTCATCATAGAGATACAACCAAAGACCCACTCCAACCAATCCTAACTGAAGCCAATTTTTTTGAGAGTATGCAACAAAATAGCCAGCTAAATTAATCATAGTCCTTGTTAATTTCAAGTTTAATAACCATACTTTCTTGCATTGATGTGGTTATGGAGTGGATGGCTTCATGAGCAATAACAATCTCATTTGTGATAGACCTTCCCAGAGTGAAGCCACTCTGTTTCAAAGATATGATGCTCGAGAGCTCAATACTTTTGGATGCTTTGCCATCACTTTCCAAATGATTTTGTAGATTGTATTGCATAAAGACATGGGGTGAAAATATGTGAAATAGGTGCAATATGGTTTCTCTGGGATGCGAGTAAGGTTGGTGTTGTTAATATCTATTAGAATTTTCCTATCTCTCCAAGAGTCCTGAACAACTACCCAGGCATCTCGCCCCACAATATCCCAATGTTGTTGATAAAAGCATGCAAGGAAAATGTTTGGCCTTGGGGCCTTGTTGGGGTGCAATTGAAACAATGTGCACTTCACCTCCTCCTCTAAAACAGGTGCCATGAGCATCGTATTGTCCTCCGTTGATACCAGAGTAGGTATATTTCAAAGAAGAGGACTCATATCCTACACATCTGACACCCCATTTGCCGCTAATAATTTTTTTAAAATGAGGCTGCCACCATCTGAATATCCTCTATTTTTGATAAGGTGGAGCCATCCTCGACCGTAATTGATGCAATGTATTTACATACATATATGTATATATAAACATGTATACATGAATATATAAACATATATGCATGTATAATATATAAACCTATAATTTTTGTGTGTATACACATACATATTCTTCTAAATTGTGGTTGGAACTAAAGGATAATCTTGCATATTAGTTGGTAAAACACAAGATTGCAGTGTTACACTAGTGAAAAATAGGGTGACTCCAAGTAGACATGACAAAGATTGTGTCCTTCTATCCATAATTGGAATAGGTTACAATGAACAAGGTTATGATGTAGGTTCTTGTGATTAGATAGGGGAATATGTGTCCATCTAATTTTCCAAGAAACTCTAAAGTGACTATCTTATGCTTCTAATAATTTATACCTGCTTTACAACGTGTAAAGAATAGGTATCTATACATGAATATACAATGGCAATGATGACATGTGTCAAACCCATATGGGGCCAATTACTAGACTTGTATGGAACCAATTCCTATGGTGCAAGGTTTGCTAGTTGTCATGCACATATGAAAGGATGACATGCAGATGATGTCACTTCATGTGCCACATGCATATGGTCCAATGCAAAGTCACAAAGGCAAAGCACATGCTCAACATGTGCAATAGTGTACAATGCAAATAAGTATAAAGCATGTGCAAAGCATGGTGCTTGAGGAGGCATTGCCGAAGCTACTAAAGCTTGCTAGAGAACTCCTAAGATGGCAATGTTTTGAGATTGCACAACGTAGCTATGAGGGGTGTGTAGTTGAGTTGCACAAAATTAGAAGATGTGCATGTACACACAAGACATCCTTGCATCATACAAGCATGCAAGGGAATGGCACATGAGATGCAATGCAGTGTCGTATTGAGTCAATGCATAAGACTACACTTGGATCATTTGCCCTTTCTTGAAAATCAATGGTCCCCATTCCATTTTATTGATCTAGGGAAACTATGCTCAAATCATTTACCCTTTCTTGAAGAGTAGTAGTCTATATTACATGTGAAAGTGGACCAAGAAACTCTACTAAGGGATGTAGAGAATCCCTATACTCTAGTGTTGAAAAGGAGTGTATGGGTACCCTTGCCACCTTTTTGAGGGATGCAAGAACTCCCTATATGCACAAGTAGGCTAAGGTGCCTGTTTTAGGTGTAACTAATGGTAAACAACAAAGCACAACTAATGGTGCATGGCAAGGTGTGATATATTAATATTGAATCGATTTCCTATAATTGTGGATGCTTGCAGATGCTAAGGGATGTAGATCCATGTACTGTAATGTTGAAAGGAGAGAGTGTGGATGGACCCATGTTGCCTTGTAGAGGAATGTGTGGACACTTTTTGTGCATAAAAGCAAATTGTGGAAACATGTGTTGAGAACACTACATATCTAAAAAATGTTTACTAGTGTTGTGGTGGCACAAGTTATGAAGTGTGATTTATAGATTTCTGTAGATGTTGACTTCGGGGTGAACTAATCTAAGTAATGTTGACAGATGTTGTCTAGCACGGGGCAATCTTGGTATTGCCTACCAATAGCTTAGCCATACCAAAGTGAAATTGAGAAATCTTGTGGGCCCTAGAGCTATGAGAAGAACCACAAAGCTTCTAATGTGAATGTAACCTGCTACTGCACAAAGCCAAAGAGACGATGAAGCTCTATCTTGATGTTACGAGATGTATGGATGTGTTGGGATCCAACTACTAACATAAGATAATGTGCATTGATAGGCACATAACAAAGAGGAAGTGACTTTCCTCCATCTAGCTAGGTCAAACCACTCGTAGTGTTGCTTTAGGGTGTGTGTGGTCTCCTACACGTGACTGTACTCTTTAGCTATGTGATTTCTACACTGACAGTGCTTGGAAAAAGTTGAATTATGATCATGTCAAGTTCATCTTCATGGTTGTAAAAGGTAATCTAAATGATGTTCTAGTAAAGGATGAGATGCATGCCTTATCTAGTCCATTGTGGTCACACAAAGTGCGGTTGTAAAGTTTGCATTTCCCTTTCAGGGGGTAGTTATGCAAATTGTCATCATGCATTATGTATTTGTACAACGAAGTGTTCTTGTTCATGATGGCATGTATGTCATGGTTGGCATAGTTGTGATGTGAAACATAGCTAAGGAGTCTATGCACTTGCTTGAGGTTCATACTAATTGTAGTGCTGCCACGAGTTATGAATTTGTGAATACGCAGTGCACTGATTAAGTGTGCGCAAAGTCAACCAAAAAAGGACTACTTATGATACACAAGTGGAGACACCTAAACTATTGGATGTATGGCGCAATATAAATGCTTCGTTGATGTTGGATTGTGGCAAGAAGATTATAAGACCTCTATATGTACAACCACATGTTGCATGATCTCATCTGTGTCTAGAGGGAATCGATGATCACTTGGCCATACTTTTCCAAGCATTGACCTCATATCCCATTTACTCAAGTAATTTCAAACCAAAACCCTTAGTGCGCTTCTCAAAATTGCCAAACATTTAGTGAGAGGAATCAGACTATAGGGAATTACAGAAACTTACCAAAGTATCATCTATCATTAGTTATGCATCATAGGTTGCAAATGTTGTTTACACATTAATGATTATTAGAGTGATCATGGTAAATCATAGGCACTTGAGCTTGGAGTTGTGCAATTTTTGCTTCCTTCGAAGAGAGAGTATGTTCTAACTTCTACATGACATAGTTATTTTTACTCTCAATGAAAGTGAAGCCTTTGAGGATAAGATCAATGAGCTAAAGAGTGTGCACCATATGATCTATGATCCACTCCAAGACAAAGCTAAAGCTTGCCTCCCTTAACTTGAGAGCTTCTTATAGCTATCAATTATTTTGTCAAAGGTGATGGATCTCCTTACACAGGCAATTATTTTCATCTAGAGAGGATGACGAGAAATCTTTACCCGAGAGACTATTTGGTTCTATAATTTCTTTCTTCATGACTAGCATAAATAAAATGAAGGCACTAAAATACTGAACTCTGACCTGGTGAGGGATGAGTGAAAGGCAATGTAGGAGCAAACTTGACTCTAATACCAATATTTTATTTGTGGCTGGAACTAGGTGATAGCCCTGCACATTAGTTGGCAAAACACGAGTGCAGGGTTAGAAAATAGGGTAACTCCAAGTAGCACACACAAAGTACAAAATCATCACAAAGACATGACAAAGATGTGATAAAGATTATGTTCTATTCATAATTGGAATATGTAATAAAGAATGATAGAGAATAAGGTTGTGAATGCACGTTCCTATGATTAGATAGGGGAATATGCTTCCATCTAATTTACCAAGAAACATTGGAGGGACTATCCTATGCTTTTGACAACTTATTCCTACTTTATAATGTGTACAATACACGTATTTATATATGGATATACAATAGGAATGATGTCATACATCAAACCCATGGTGCCAACTGTCAAACTTGTATGGGGGCAATTCACGTGGTGTAGGGCCTACCATGAATTGTGTACATATAGAAGCAGAATATGTGGATGATATCATTCTACGTGTCACATGTGTATGGTCTAATACAAAGTTGCAAAGGTAGATCATGTGCTCAACATGTGCAATAGTGTACAATGCAAAGAAGAATAAAGAATGATGCTTAAGGAGATGCAAGTGAAGCCACTAAGGCTTGCACACAAAGAACTCTTGAAATAGCACATGGCTATGAAGTATGCATGACTATGCGATTATGCGACACAACTATGAGGTGCACACAACTAAGTTGTGTAGTTGTACAGTTGTGAAGAACTGCTAGATGCGCATCTATATGTGAGACATCTTGGCATTATGTGAGTGCATGAGAGAATGACACATGAGATGCAATGCAATGTCATATTGAGTTGATGCACAAGATTGTCCTATATATATATAGTTTTTAACTGAACGGATTATTGTGGGACCACTGTGAGCAGAGAAGAGTATATTCAGGAGAGAAGGTTATAGGTACACTCTTTTTTGTTCTTTAGTATGTAATTTATGGTGTTTGGTAATCTATGTCTTCTTATGAACTCATTTGTTGTATATTCTAATTTTTGTACGAGAGAGTTGGGTTTTATACGTTTTTGGGATGAAGGTGCTATTTTTAAAAAAACTATATTATGAAGAGATGGTGGATGAGTCTAAGTTTTCAATTAATTTTATTATGTTTGTTATTATTATATTTATATATTTTAGCTTTTCATGCTTGTAGAGGATGTGCTCGATGTCATTATACACATGGCTTTATTTAAGGCTTTAATAATAAATTGTAATCCATTTATTATAGGGCTAACCATATATATCCATTATTATTTTTTGGTAATTCAAGTGAGGGGTAAGGGCCCTCTCTCTTTGTATTTATAATCTCAAAGATATTACAAAAGAAGTCCAACCATGACAGACAATAGACTAATGCATCACATGTTTCATATATCATATGACACCCCCAAATGGTAGTATACCAACCCAAGCATCACATGTTTATGTTGTCTTGAATTGACAATATGCCAACCCAAGTTATCTACCATACTACATACAAAATGGTTGTAGTGACTAACTAGAGACAACCAAAAATATCAATGGATAAACAACTAGTTTCTAGAAAGCAAAAAATGTTTGGAAAAGACAAACTTAAATCCAATTATACCCAATGACCAAAATGAGCCCCATTACCAAATTTTGAGATGACACTAATACCATGGGCTATCCTCAATCAATGTTGATGAAAGAAGAGTTGTAGGTCTAATTCTCTTGCTTGACTAGCCTTGCTCTACAATGTAGAAACTTGATAGCCTTTGTTGCCTTCGTGACATTGACCCTTTCCTGACGAGTGGAGCACTTGACTTGTTCACCAAGAGCCAACACATTCATTAAAGGTTTGCATGAGCCCCATTACTTTTGAGGAAATCCTAGATATTAATCACTTCCTTCACCAATTCCATGAATCTAGCCTCAATTTCTCTCATGGTATCCATCAAAGCCAATCCTTAGAATTCAAGGCCTATAAAAGGGAGAGAGTCCATTCTGACTGGGTTCACTTTGTCTACCACCTCTTCCATATCATGTCAGAGCTTCTCCCAAATGTAATAACATTCAAATGCATTTGTTAGGTCTTTATCATTAGTGATAATGGAGATATTCAAGACAAACATTGAAGAAAAATTGTATCGATTCGGTGACAAGTAGCCCCTTCAATGAAATCTTTCCCCAAAACCTCGTGAATTGCCTCCATCATATCGCCTCTCTGAAAGAAGAATACCTTGTGTAGATTAGTTTCCTTTATTTCCCCCATGAAATCCATTTGCCTTAGCTCCCCACCAAACTAAACATACAATTTCATTGTCTCTATTGCAGTTGCACCTCCAAACTACTAGATGATCAAGATAATTACTTTGAGTGGATGGGTTGCTGACCTATATGATTATCTCTCTATTTCTATCAAGACTTCCAAGTGTGTAGTGAGTCCTTCACATTGATTGAGAAGTGTTCAAAGGGGAGATTGCATTAAGTGCAATAATGAATCTATAGCCAAAATTAATTATTTCTCCTATTCCAAATCTCACTAAGGTGAGACTAGCTTCTAATGTCAAAACTAATTATTAAATCAACATTTTTTTTGGTGCCTTGGTTGGACAAGAAGTCTACCACCATGTTGCCTTCCCTATACCAATGGGAAATTGTAATGAAGATAATGTGTCCAAAATGTCTCATGCCTCTTTCAATGTTTTGTTTATTTTTTAGTTGGAAGAATGTTTTTTTTTTGGGTGCAAAGAATAGCTACCATCGAGTCTTCTTCAATCCAAATTTTACTTATCTTACAAGCTTTAACTAATGAAAGTCCTTAAACGAGAGCTTCGGCCTCTGCTTCGTTATCAATGCTTAGCTACAACTTTTTGGAGGTAACTTTTACCGAGTTGCCCTAAGACTCTCTAATAACACAACCCACCCTAGATAGCCCATGATTGCCTCTTTAGGAACCATCAAAGTTTAGTTTGAGTTCTCTCCTAGAGGTGGAGTCATTTTGATCTTAGCTCTATTGATTAGAGGGTGATTTAACCTTGGAATCCCATGAATAAGAGGTAGGTGAAGCTTATTCCATACCCTCGACATTTTACCATCCCAAGATGTGAACATGCTCTTCCTTTGTGCTTTGGAGGTAGCACAATTCATTACCACATTAGAAATAGTCGCTTCTAGTTTGGAGAGAAAGGTGTTCAAGTATGTATCTTGGAAAATTCTTTGATTCCTCTCTTTCCAAATGTGTCAAGTTACAAGGGATGGAGTATCCAAGCTATAGAAGATAATTTTAGGTTTAGGGAGGGGCCACTCTTTGAAAAGTTGTGGGATGAATTCCACGTGGGAAGGATTTTGCCTCAGTTTATCACATAACAGTGTCCAACATCTAGCAACAAAAAGACACTTGAGGAAGACATGCTCATTAGTTTCCTCTGCCCATTTGCAAAGGACACACTTGAGTGGGCCTTAAAATATGAACTTGGTCAGTCTTTCTCTAATAAGAATCTTCTTCTTAATAGTTGCCCATGTAAAGGTTCTTGCCTTTAGCAAACAATCTCCATGTCAACACTTAATGGTAGGCCAATCTTGATCCTTTGGAGGGGCCATAAGAGAGGCATATCCTAATTTCACCGAGTAATTTCCACTCTTTGAACATGTCCAAAATAACTCATCTTCCATCTCATTGATTTTGATCTTGCGAGTTTCCAAGAGTGTAGTAAGGGTCTCGATTTGATCAGGAGGGGCTTTGATTACTGATAGGTCTTATATATAGTACTTTTACCTATGTTTTTCCTATGATTTGTTGATTTTAATTACAAATTTGTTATTGAAATCATAATTTTGAATGCCTGAATTGAAGTAGATGTACCCATTCAATAGTGACTTGAAAACTATGTACTTGGGCTTTTTATTATACATGCAAACTAGAGAATGACATGATTACTTTTACCTCTATTTATCCTATGGTTTATTGATTTTAATTACGAATTTGTTATTGAAATCATAAAAATTATAATTTTGAATCTTTGCTCCAAGTCCATTCAATTAAAAACAGAAGTAGATAAATTTGTACCCATTCAATAGTGACTTGAAAACTATGTACTTGGGCTTTTTTATTATACATGCAAACCAAAGAATGACATGATTCTCATGTAATATTAATTAGTATTTGTATAATAATTCATATTCTAGAGAACATTGTAACAAGATTTCCACTCTTACAATTTAATATTCATTGTAAGAATGGCTAGCACACTCAGAAGAGCCGACATTCTATGTGTCTATTTTTTCCTTCTAAACTCTAACGAATTGATAAATTCAAATCTTGCCAAACAAATTTCCCATATCCACTCACAATTCAAAATTTGGAAAAAAAAAAGAGGAAAAAAAAAAAAAATCATCTATCATTTAGTTCTACTCTACATAACAAAACCAATATATTAAAAACATTCAAACACATTCAAATCTTTGACAAATAGCCAGACATTAAATATAAATACAACCACTCTAATGGTTGAAGAGTTGCACTAGTAATCCACTCTTTTATAACTAATCCATTGGTTATATGAAGCTTTCTTATCATTATATCTCGTGTGCTTGTTAATTCTAATGAATTTACTCTTGATCTCTAATTTTAGCTCATCTTTTATTCAATATAAAAAACAATGATGAGCCAACCTCAAACACCTAACTTGTTTTGACTAGTTGCTATATAGTTGTCTTTGCCAGGGCTTTCCATATATCACTTAAAAAATCTGTGCCCACGTTATCCCTACAATGACGTGTATTTTTGACTAATGCAATATGTGCGGCTTTCATTGACAGGGTAGACACGTGTACAATTAATTAAAGAAGTAGACAAGCAAAGATTTTTCATATATTATACCAAGTGGCCAAGTAAGATATAACAGTAATGTGTTGAATGAAGGTTTGTTGCCACGTGTTTTATGAAACCTAAGATGGATGCAGCATGTGAAAGAGAATAAACATTTAAGTCATAATTATTATAATAATATATTTTGAATTTGTCCACGTGACACCTTTCTAATTTATGGAAGTCAAAAATTCCTTAATGGAAATATAAAAAGCCGAATATGTACCTAATGTATTCAAAGGTTATTAGTTAAATTTATTTATTTGGTTAGTTTATTGTTTATTCTACGTATTAATTAAGAGTGTTTGTTAAGCGAATCTTTACTAGTAAATACAAACCTTACAAGTTCCTTTCTACATGTTAAAGATCATTTTTGTATATTAGGGTTAGTTAAAATTATATATGTAATTCAGGTTTGTGATATTTTATTTTCATATAGTTTAATTATTTTAGTTAATTTATTTTAGATTAAGTTTTAGAAATTAGGGAGTATTCTTTTGTTAGTATTTACTATTTTTAACTTAAAGGTATGTATTTAATTATTATTTTTGATTGAATAATGAAGGTTTTATTGGGGTTCTTACCAAAGAAAATAATTTATTATAAAAGTTACAAAATAAACATATAGCTCAGATTTAACTAGGCTAAATCCTTAGATGCCCAAAGGCATACAGTGTAAAGCCCAAAAAGACATTACAAAAACTGGATCTCTAGATTGAGGCAAAATCCAAAAAAAAAACCCACAAAAATGTTACAACACAAAAGTTTGATGAAAATGAGGCCAAGTTAGCACCCTAAACCCCCACCACATCGACATTTCTAACATTCTTAACTCCACAATGTGTTGAAACCCTTGTGCTAACAATCCATCATCTGATGTCTATGATACTCTTTCCTTCCTCCTTGTGCATTAGACCATTTGTGTCTAATCGGTGTTTATGAATATACACGTGTATGCATTTTATTAGTGTCTGAATTCCTAATTGTATGTATTTTATGTGTGTTGTGATTCTCAATTATTATAGTGATTGGTGTATGGTTGCATTGTGTATGGGTTAGTGTTGGGTCATACCCACCTTACTTTACGTGCATGTTGTATGACTACCTAGGTAATTGCCTCCTAGTATGGAGAGTGGGCCTTAGGGTCCCACATGGTTAGGTGTTGTTGATCACTATTGGGGCCAATTAAATCCTTCGAGGTGCTTGGAGAGTGCACATGGTTCTCTGAATACTTATGTTGTTGCAAAACTTCCTTGTTGCATTATTGTAAGATATATAATAAATGACATCGATATCCTTGTAATTCAATTTAGATATATGTCATAGACTATTTGTGAGTTGGGTTGTATACCATCCATATTGGGACGTGAACCCTATATTGTAATTGTATATTAAATGACTTTGGAGTCAAATTTGTATTGTGATTTGAAATGGAATATCACGATATGCTAAGTCTTGAATTCAAGATGTGGAGGATCAAATCAATGACATTGTGTTGTGCATTCGACCTATGAATTAGAGGTTTAGAGTACTCTTATATGCTTTTATCGCATTTGAGTTATGATTCTAAAGTTTATGAATGGTAATACATTTTTTGGTTAAAAATGATTTTTTTGATTTCAAATTCATGAATGTTAAATATGGATGACTAGACCATAGGCATGCTAGAAATTATTGTTTCAACCCATTTTTATATAATACTTGAATTAAGGTAAATATGCCCTTTTTGTGTTAGATTACTTAAGGCTTGTTTAGGCCTAGCCCTTCACTTGTTTTTGGTCTTGTGACCTTACTCCTTGTCTAGTGAGGTTGTAGCTTAGTTTTGAGGCTTAATTATGTTAGTAGGCTTGTAGAGGATCCCTTGGCTAACCTTGGTGTCAATTTTGGAGGCTCTGAGAACATTATTGGTCTCTAGAGGTTTAGTCAACTATCCATAATTTCTTGTCTAACACAAGGGCAATTCTCTTCGCAACATAGGTGATCCTACGATAGCATGGGAAATTCCCAAATAGCCTAGGTAATTTACAATGGCAACAAAGGTGATTTGGACCCAAGAGGGGCAATTTGCATTGGTATAGGGGTGATGAACTTGGATAATGAGCACTTCTCAAACTTTTTTGGAATAAGTTTCAAAGTTGCTCCCTAATGTCTACCTTATCCACTTATCATCTTAGTTTGGGGATGTTTGAGGTTTCTTGTAATTTATTCATCCTTTTGTGTTGAAGGTGTGCCTTTATGTAAAAATGACTAGTCGATTGTTTGACTAGGTAAAGTTTTGGATCTCCCTATTGTCCTACCTTGTGAGTGGGTAACCCTTATGTTTGGATGTCATTTACACTATGTTGTGGATGTTTGGTTTGTCTTGATTGGGTTGAGAGATGAGATGATATTTCACTCTCATTCTTATCCTTCAATTCATGAGAGAACATGATCATTATCCAATGTCTATTCATTGTCACTAGAGACAACTCTATCTTCCTGTGTGGTTGTCACAATGAAGTTGTCACACAATAAGGTTAAGAATCCTAAATGTGTCATCATGCTTTGTGTATTAACATCGTGCACTTTGAGTGTTGTTGCATTATATTGTGGCATCTCTAGTGCATAGGTGTGCATTATGGCACATTGGTGTCCCATTTGTATAAAAAAAATTGTTCATCCATTCTTTGAATGCTAATGTCTTAGGTGAAAACTCGGGGCATTACAGACACTTTGTTTCATAGTTAGTGGATTGTACTTTACCTTTCACTAAACTACTGAAAAAAAGATAATGATTTTCAATGGAATGCATATTGTCAAAAACCTTTGATGATATGAAACAATATTTAATGCACCAATTCATATGCCTCTTAATCATAACAAAACTTTCTTTCTATATATATCTATTATTGAGTCTACTATTTGCAAGTTACTGCATAAAATGATGACACTAGTAAGGAACGTGCTATCTATTATATCAGTCACACTTTATAGGATTATGAGTTATGATATACTCTTGTGGAAAATTTATTCTTGGCTATGGTTTTTTCTTTATAAAAGTTGTGGCACTATATGTTAAAGACTAAGACATGTGTGACAATAAAGGAAGATCTTTTGAAGTATATGCTTTCTAAAGAAAATATTGTAGATCATGTGAAATAGTGGTTATGTTACTCATAGAATTTGATCGCAATTTTATTTCTTAGAAGTCTAATAAGGGACAAGTAATTGTCAATCAATTAGCAACGACAATATGTCCTACTCGTGTACCTATAGATACGTATTTTCTTGATAAACATATTCTGCATATTAATTCTTCATCCCCTTGGACCATATTTTTTGATGGTTCTAGATGTATGACTAGTTTAGGGGTGGGTGTGATATTGATACCACCCTCGTGTGATTTGATTCCTTTATCTTTTTTGTTAGATTTTCCATGTAACAATAATATAGTTGAGTATGACACGTTGATTACGATCTTACATGCAAATATTTCTTTGAAAGTTAAATTTCTTAATATACATGGTGGTTCACAAATATACACTTACCTGTGATTATAAGACTAAGGATGCTATACTTACACTATTATGAGTTGGCTTTACAATTGTTGAATTCTTTTGTCTCGTTTACTATTAATGTCATTCCTTGTAAGGATAATAAACATGCATATGGTATGGCCAACCTACTTCAATTACGAGTACAAATGATTATAGTAGTCACTTTACATTTCTTATTCATGGATTATGACAATCAACTATACAAGCAACTTTTTTATTTGTTTGTGCTACATTAATTGGTGAGGAGTGGTTTCATGATATTTATACTTACTTGATTTGGGGGCATTTCCCCCTTAAATTAAGTACTTATATTTGCATCTATAAGTTAGTTGCTAAATATTTGATTATTGGAGGAGTACTATATTAGCATGTTTACAATGGTTTATCGCTTAGGCACTTTAATGATCATGAAAAATCTATTTTTCTTTAGGAATCCCATGAGGGCATATGTGGAGGTCATGTTAGTGCTAAGTTATTGGTTCAAGAAATTTTACACATGGGTTATTACTAGAGTAAAATGGAGAAAGATTCATGCCATTTTGTTCAAAAGTGTCCAACATGCCAAATACACAATAGTTTTAAACATGCACCATCTCATGAGCTTAATTCATTCACATCTCCCTAGCCATTCGCTACATGGGGTCAAACTTGGTGGGGAAGATTGCCCTAAATTCTTTAGATGGACACATGTTTATTATCACTGCTACAGATTATTTCACTAATTGAGTCAAGGCCATCCCCCTTAACTCTACTACATCATCCAATATTTGTGCTCTCATCATGGACAATCTTATTTCTAGATTTGGTTTGCCATATACTATCACTATAGATAATTATACATCTTTTAAGAACAAAGAATTTAAAATTTTTGTAGATGTTTTTAGATCACATCATTTATCTTCTCCATACCACCCATAGGGCGATGGTCAAGAAGAGGCTACTAATAAGACTATTGAGCCTATTTTAAGGAAGACAAATTATAAGCATGTTACTAATTGGCATACATGACTTCTCCATGCATTATAGGATTATCATACTAGTATTCACACTTCCACTAGGTACATGCCTTATTCATTGATTTAAGGTATTGAGGCCATTATACCTCAAGCTAGAGATTTCCTCTTCGCATGTTTATCTTTGTGGAATTGTTGATAATAGTACATGGGGAATAAAGATTATAGGAGCTTGGAACACTTAATAAGAAGAGTCAATGCATTGGATAATCGTTGTGCATATTAGCAGAAATTAAAGAGAATTTATAATAAGGGCATTATTTAGAGAGATTTTCAACTTAGTGACTTGGTTTTTCAGGGTATTTCTAGGAACCCAAATGCTAAAGAAGAATTGCAAGGTAAATTTCATCATAATTGGTTGGGATTTTTCATTATTACTTCTTAATTTGGAATAGGTGCATTTGGTTTATCTACCATGGATTAGAAACCAACGAGAGATACAATTTATGTTTGCATTTGTGCCACTATTATTATTGATTGTTTTTAGTCTAGATGGTTTTAGTTAATTGGCTTCAGTTGTTGCTTTAGAGGCTTTATTAATTATAGTTTTAGTGGAACTTGATTTCTACATGTTATGTTGGTTTAATCTTGTAGGGATAGTTGTAGTGTGTTTCTAAAATCCTTAGCTAATTATCCTATTACTTATTTCAAATTTTCACCTATATTGCCATATTTATCACCCTATGTGACCTTATCTCTTGCATAACTCACGTGTCTTTGCACTCACATAGATTATCGGATATGTTTATTTATTATTATTTATATGTTGGTATTGATATTGTTTGCATCTTACATGACATTGTTTTTGTGCTTATATGATTTATCTTTATAATTTATAGCTCATGTTGTCTCACCTTTGGGGGCATCTCATGACCCTTTATTCTATGAGCTTACATGCTTATCTCCTACTTATCATTGATATACCTTATTTGATTATCACATGATGTTATCATTAACATTTGTTACATGCTTGTTGTTCTTTACATGATGTTATCCTTTTCTCTTACCACTAATTCCTTGCATCCTTTGATTTAATTTGAGCCCAAGAAGACAATAAGAGGATAATTCACAATATATCTCGATGATGCAGATCACTTAAATAGTGATATGAATTATATAATGTGTAATGGAATTTGTCAAACACTATGCGAAAACCATAACACGTTTAGATATAAAGATTTGCCAAGATTGCTACTTCATTAGGGATAAATACAATGATTATTCATAAAGAAAAGATCAAGAATGAAAGTTCTCATGATTAGGAAGAAGGTGAAGCATCCCTTTTGATTTGTCTAGATTGTATGAAGCAAAACATCATATGATAAAGCATGTTGATGCAAGATAACCAAACTATTAGGCTAGAGTGCTGGACTTGTTGGATTGAAGTGTGGAACTACCAAGTCATGTGAGTTGGAGGCTCTACACTAATGGATCTCTATTGTACAATGTGTATAATGCTAATATTTATAATTGAGGTCAATTGCTATTAGCCAGGTTTGTGTGGATAGGATGTTGCCAAGTATCAAACTCATATAGTGTGGAAATCATGTGTCATGTGACATCACCATGTTTTTTATGCATATGCTGCCACATCTCAAACTTGTATGGAGCCAATTCTTGTGGCATAGGGCTAGTCAGGTGTCATGCACAAATCAAAGCAAACATGTAGACGACATTGTTCCATGTGACACATGTATGGTCCAATGCAAAGTGCAATAGTGGATCACTTGCATAACATGTGTTGATTGTGCACAATTTGAAGGTGCATGTGCTAGTAGTGCATGATTTAGAGTTGTATAGAATATGTGAAGAATTATTCTTTAAGATACTTTGAGGAAGCTATGGAGGTTTGAACTCAAACATCTCTTAAGTGCTATATGTAGAACTTAGGAGGTTGGTGCTTGCACACTAGGTGTGAAACAATATTGTTGGATCTACATTTACATGCAAGGTAACTGTACACTAAGATAACATGCACATGATTACGTAAGAGTTGTAGAAAGAGTATCGTTATTTTAATGGTCTAATTTGTAAGGTTGTGCTCTGATCATCTGCCCATTGCATACATGTGTACACTAAAGAAGCTTGTAGAAAGTTCACGATGACTTAAATTAGTGTGTAGTTATGCTTAGATTATTCATCCTTTATTGAGGAGTAATGGCCCCTATTTTGCTTTGATGTACTAGAGGCGACAACATATAAACAAGACAAGGCTAACTATGTAGATACTATTCAATGGTGTAGTTAACCTAGGATGCATAATGATGTGCAACTTATGATACGCATATTTATTGATGAGCTAGATGTAGATGTGATGCATCAGAGGTCACATATTTGCTTTAATAACCATGGAAGAAATAAGATAAAATATCTCTATTTGCAGTGGATCTTTGAAGTTCCCAGATGCATTGATTTTATTGCTACTGAATTAATTCTCCTCTTGGGGATGCTTGTAGACGTTGAGCGAAGTTGGTCCCTATACTCTAATGCTAAAAGGAGTAGGTGTAGATGAACTCACACTACCATGACGAGGAATGTACAAACACTTACTATATGCAATATTAGATTGCATAAAGATACACATATCAATAACATAACAAATTTAGAGAATGTTTACCAATGCTGAGGTGACATAATTCTAAAGCGTGACTTTTAGAATTATGCAGTGCTAACTTTAGGGGCAATTTGGTTGAATTAGTAGTGATGTATGTTAGTGCATGGCATGGCACAAGTCTAGTGGTGAGTATCAATGGCTTATCCAGTGAAGTTGAGAAACTTAATTTGCTTATAGTCCTAAGGAGATCTATATGTAATACCAAAATTTGCATACCCTACAACTTCTTTATTACACTTGTGTGTCCATTTTAGCCCCTAGCCTATGTGCGTGTGTCTAGTATTACTTTAACCCATTTTTCCTGGCCTATGTCACCCATAGCCATCCATATCCCCTTTCCTATGTTGATTACATGGCCTTGCTTAGAGTTCCTATGTGTTCCCTTTCATTTAATTTGTATCTTTGTCCCATGTCCTAATCCCACATTTAATTTCCCTTTGATTTTCCCCCCTTCTCGCCTTGTCAAGCCATTAAATGTTATGCCTAGCCCAACCCTATGTGTAAACCATACCCTTTTCCATCTTAAATCCAACCTTAAAGAACACAAAATTAATGAGAACACCCACCACTAGACGACCCTCTTCAAGCTTAATATCCCCTACGAAATAAAGTTGAAATTTTATTTGCGGACAATACCCATAGTTTGGCACTTAATAGGGTGACCTTGAATTTTCACCCTCCCACCACAATTATTGGATGCAATATAATTAATTTCCAGGACCTACTAAGTTCCCATCTGCTAGTAATCATTTATTTTTAGGGTTTCAAGCTTGAACATTTGCAGGTTTTCTCATTCAAACCCTAAATTTTCTGAGTCATGGGATCTTGCATTGTTTTGTCTATTCTGATGTTGGCTTTCTGTGGTGGGTTCCTGGTTATTAAGTCTCATCCTCATGCTTTAGTGTTCGAAGGTTGACCAACCCCCACACAATGTTTCACTACTTTTTCCTGTCGTACTTGAGAAAAATGTTGATTTTTGTATATGCAAAGGTGAATTGTATGTTGGCGGGCTTGTGAAATCTCAGTCGGCCTCCATAAAATGATAAGAAATTGAGTTATATGCATTTTAGATGCATATCGGGTCGCATATACAAAGGGGGAATCTCTCGCAGATTCCTGGGAATATTCTGCAGTTGTATGCAAAGTTTAAATGCATATAGGGATGCATGTACATTGGGGGAATTTGTTGAAGATTCCTAGAATATGCCGTCGTTGTATATCGGGTTTGCTTGTATGTGTTTTGTCCAAATATACAACGGCTACATGCGTTAGAAAGATACAATGGAAATGTACAAGGGCGGGATATGCATTGCAGGCATATTCCAGTAAAGATTCGTTGTTTGTATGCAAGTGTTCTTGTATGTTCGGCAATATACAAGCAGCGAGAGAAACATTTGGTGGGCCTGCGGATATACAAAGTGAATTGTATATTGCATATGCATTGGAGGAAATATGCAAATGGACAGGTATGAGATGGACGCAACCAATAAATTAACTGTATATGTGAAGTATTTTGAAGTCCGTTGTTGTATATTTGGGATTGTACATTCCAAATATACAATCGAACATGCATTCCAAAGATACAAAGCTGAACCCGAGGTTGATTTCAATTTGCCTCATGAAAAATTTAGGATCCGCCTTGTTTAGGGATCCATTATATGCATATGAAGGGGCCGATATACAAAGGGGTGGGGCCTGCGGATATACAATGAAAAGTGCAAGGGTTCAAATACATGGGCCGGATTTCAAAGTTGTTTTGATATGCTTCATAAAGGTTTGGAGTCCATGGATTGCATGTATATTGGGTTTGTATATGCAACATACAACCTGATATACAAAACAAAGATATACAGCCTGGACGCGAAGGGGGAATCAAATACAGTGAATAAGTATTTGAGGTCCGGCTTGTATATCAGACGATTGTATATCCTTTCGCATATACAAAGGTGAAAGAGGCAAAATAGGAAAAGGTAAAGTCAACAATAAGAACATAGAGTGCCTACGTGGCACATAATCATTGGCTCTCGACTTTTTTGCGGTGTTTGGCACCGATGATCTCAGCAATGGAATCAAAATCAACGGCTAGGTTTTGAAGTTGCGGAGTTGGTCTTCCTTGCTTCTTCAGGCTTGTTATGAGCAGGGAAACTTTGGGTGTGTTCACTGCTGCATCCCGCGGGTTGGTGAGCCATTATTGGCTACTTGTAGAGGCACGATAGATTGAGTGACGGGCCAACTACCAATTTTATGAGGAATGTCCCCAAACAGCGGCACAGGGCTCGAGTCCAATTCCTCCCCGTCATTCCTTTTGCCTGCTACATTAATGTTTTGAGTGCCATTTTGTGGTGCACAGTATCTTGTAGATTTTTTTAATTTTTGCCTTGTAATTAATGCTGAGTACACTCTCTTGTTGTATAAGCAGATTGTGTCACTCATTTGTGGTTGTTGAAAACTAGAAAAATTTTGGTGCAGTAACGCAATACAACTTCATTGTGGCCCTGTTCTGGATGTCTTGTGAGTTTATGAATCTCATGTTGTATTTTTCTACGTAAATCTACTGATATCATGCTGATTTAAATGAGTAATGCTATATTACATGTGTTCTGTTATCTGTCTCCAAATTGAGTGTGTTTTTCTTATGAATTTGAGCATCTAAGGGGTGTTTATGATTCTAGAATATAGGTTTGCTGTGTTGAATGCTTGATTTCTTACTTCTGCTCAAGGCGTAGATTAAATGTTTTAGATCAAGAAGAAGACATTGCACTAGGGATATCAATAAGTAAAGATAATAAGATACTCTGTTTTGGGAAGTGTTTGTAAGGCAGATACTAAAAATCCCCTTGATATCTAGTCTTCAGTATATGTTCATGCTGGCCATTCACATGTGTATGTCTATTGACTCCGAGCCTTAGAAAGGCACCGATCTAGTCTTGTATTGAGGTTACACCCAAAATCCTAGTTTTGCATCCAAATACCAAAAATCAAATTAAAACTTCAAATACAAACCTTTAGGACATTAGAAGTAGTTTTAGGACCCAAAATCCTCTGTCTACAACTGAATATAGGCCCAAAGCTAGCCCCTTTGCACTTATCTCACAATGTTGGTCTGCATAAGAGAGGATTTATCTGCTTTGTGTCAACATCCCCCAGTCCACAAGCATATCTTATGGATGTTGAATAGGGAATACCCCTCTTGGTTCTGTAGAGCCTAAAGAAGAAGAGGAGATATTTATAGAGTCTATCTCCTGTATTGTTGGCCCCTGGCCCGAGAATCTTGTTGATCAATGATGGCTACCTTGTAGGGATAACTGGGAACAAGCATCCTGTTTGGGAAAAACACCAACTGATTTGGTGACTCTGCTGGGGAAGTGAAGTGAAAGTATTATCTTTTCATCCCTAGTGAATTTGTGCCCATCCGAGTCGGCAACAGATTTGGCGACTCTGCTGGGGACTTTTGTGAAAGAACCCTAATTTTAAAAGAAAACAATTCCTAGTTATAGGTGGCGACTCCGAACCAATCTCCCAACCGGTAAAGTAAAATTTTGTATGCAAGGGAGAAGATCCCTGCGTAATCCTCTGTTTGAAGAATTGCCCAGAAAAATGATGTACAAGAGAAAAGGGACTGCTCAAGCCAATCAAGAGGGTTCTCCCAGGAATAATGATAATATTCAAGACAATCCAGGATCCTTAGAACGAATAATACCTTATTTCTTAATCACTGAGGCTGAAATCCAGAGCGTATATGAAAGACAGCAAGGTGGTGGATCGAGAATGAGGTCAGAGGTGTTTCAAGAATGCCCTTTTGTAGATTCCCCTAATAGATTTGAAGAAGTTGAATCCCTAAGGGATGATAATGATGATCAACATATAATGAGACCATCCTCTTCTATGCCTAGAGAGGAGGAATTAGCTGAAGAAATCAAAAGCTTAAGAGCAGAATTAAAATATCTGTAGGCAATGAAAATTAGAGATGACATGAGACAGAAAGTGCAAGCTCTAAGAGTTGCTCATAATGATTCAATTCCTATCCTTGAAAATATAAATATACAAAGAAATCAACAAAGAATTGAATCTCATCATCAGCATAATGATCAAAATCAGAATGCAAATAATGTTAGAATACCATTAAACAATGTAAGAAATCAGAACACAAATAGAAATGCCGATGTTAATCAGTTTGGTAGACAGCCGATGCAGCTTGATAGATTCAAACAAATGGTTTTTTATGGCATTCCTGATTACCCAAATCCTATTGACAAACATGTGAGGCCGCAATTGCCAAAGTTTTCAAGAAACAATACTGTGTCAGGAGAAGACCACTTAAAAGCTTTTCAGAATATCATGGACAACTTTGAGGTTGAGCATAAGGATGTTTTTATGAAATTATTTATGCAATCCCTAGTTCATGAGGTAACAGAATGGTACAAGGGTCTGCCTGACAGGAGTATTTCATCATGGGATGAATTCAGGAGGATATTCAAGGAACAATATGGTGACAAAACTGATCCAAGTTTCTTTATTAATGAATTCACTGGAATCACCAAAGGATCAAATGAACAGGTTGCTGATTTCAATGCAAGATTCATTAAAGTGTTGAACAAACTACCACATCACCTGAGGCCTAATGAACCTATGTGTATAGTGTTGTACATAAATGATTTTGATGCTAAAACAGCTTATGGATTAAGAGATAAGGGACCTCACAGCCTCAAGGATGCTTTCAAAATTGCAACAAATATTGAAAATAATAGAAAAGCGTCTAGTAAGACAAACATAAGAGATGATGTAAAAATTTTGCAAAATCCAAATACTAAATCTCAAAGCGTTCAAGGCAGTGCATCTACTTTTGAGGATAAATTAGGTAAATTGACAACTATTGTCAAGGACTTGAGCTATATAATGGCTAAAAATGACAAAGGGGTAGGTCCTGACAGGCAAGTTTACCAAAGGCAAGAAAGAAGACCGTCATTACATGATATGCCATATAATACCAATTGGCATAATGGTAAACCCATTCTTCCAAATAGTAACACAAATTCAAGGACTACAAATGTTAAGGAGACACCTGATCCTTTGAGGAAAGTTGTTAATAGTGTTAATGACACCCCATGGTGCATAATATGTCAGATGCCTCACTCACAGTCACAATGTATGATTGCTCAGTCTCTTTATAATAATGCTGTTGCCTGTGATGAATGCAATGAGCCGCATTGCATGGAGGATGATAATGTCAACATGCTATCTACAAACTGGGAATATCCTTTTCATGATACTAATGCAAGCATAAATAATGAGGTTCAGGTCTGCCAGCAGTTTCCCTGTGATGAAGATGAAGATAATTATGCTTATGCTCAAGGCTCACACAATTTTTTGAATAATTTGAGGAGACCATTTGATGAAGAGATTAGAACCTTCACAGCTACAGCAGTTGCTCAAGTCAAAAGCAATTACAATCTCAGGGGTAAAGCTCAGGTAAGTAACTCGCACCAACCAGAGAATACTTTTGTGAACCAACCTGTGCACAGTCTTAAAGGGACTGAAACACAAAAGAAGCAATGGAGCAATAATAAGCAAAATTTCGAGCAAAAAATGAGTCATGATTCTCAAGAACTAGAAAATAGAATTCCCTAGGTTGAGGATCAAAACAAGAATTTTCAGATCAAAGATGACAGTAAGGGAGCCACAAAAATTAAAGCTGGATCATATCAAAATAAAAGTAAGATTGTAGACCATGCTACAACTGTCATACAAAACTATGTTCCTTTTAACATAGCTCAAGTTTTATCCCAAGTAAAGGTCTCTGTTCCATTGATGGAGCTGATGAAAGTTGAAGAGTTCAGAAATAAGGCAGTGTCGTTGATTTCTGGAGTGCCTTATCAAGCCAAGTTGACTGATGAAACTCAGGGTAAGAAACAATCCCTATGCATTGATGAGGATGAGACTCCTGAAGTATATTTGGGGGTAACCATGACAAAATGCCCATCACAGGTTGAACCATTTTATGTCTCCCTTGTTATCAATGGAAAAGTATTAAGAATTGTATGCTTGACTAAGGGGCATCAACAAATATCATGCCTCTAGCTATTATGCAGCAAGCAGGGTTAAAGATAGACAAGGCATGTGGGAAATGCTATGCCATGCATGCTAGGGAAGTACCTGTCATTGGAATCATGAAAGATGTACATTTTAGACTGGCAGCATATCCTAAAAAAACCTATAAAATGAATATAACAGTTGTTGATGTCAAACCACAGTATGGCATGTTGTTGTCAAGAAGGTGGGCAACATTGATTGGTGGGAGTATGCAATTGGACTTGTCATATGCTATGATCTCGATGAATGGCAAGGATGTCAAGCTAATTAGGGAAGAAAGGTCATTAGACACGGTTGAGGATCAAGAGTCATAGGAGCATATATGCTTTGTGGACACTGATTGTGATAATTTCAGAGTTGTCTCAGATGACCAAGAGGGTAAAGAGGGAGACATGTGCATTCAGGAGTCTAACCAACAGGGTCTCTGGACCATGTATTTTGATGGAGCTTGTTCGAAGGAAGGCTCTGGTGCTGGAATTGTATTTCTGTCTCCAGCTGGTAAGCTTCTAAATTTCCCTTTCTTGCTGAAGTTTTCTTGTACAAATAATACTGCAGAGTATGAAGCTTTGTTGTTAGGATTGAATGTTGCTTTAAAGCATGGGATCAAGATGCTCAAAGTATTTGGGGATTCAGAGTTAATTATTTCCCAAGTCAGAGATAAGTATGCTTAAAAAATTAAGAGGTTAAAACAGTATAAGCATGCTGTTTGGGATACAATTGAATTGTTTGATGCTTTTTCAATAAGCTGGATAGACAGATCGAAAAATGTCAGGGCAGATTTTTTAGCTAATGTAGCCATAAGACCAGATGATATAACTTTGTCAGATGTTACAAATGTTGAGGTCAAACTCAGGCCTGTAGTGCTAGATAATGTATGTAGCTGGCAAGTATTTGATGATGATAAGGATTTGATGAGATTTCTATATTGTATTGATGAATATGAGAACCAGGAAGTGGATTTTCAGAACTTTGTAGAGGTTGTGGATGGAAAAGAAACTCTCTTAGGGAAGGAGGTAATTCAACTCAAGACAAATAAAATCCCTAGAGGGCTGGTTGCGTTAGAGAAAGCATTTGACAATAGGGACCAATTTGTTACAAAGGCATCTCCAACAAACAAGAATGATTTAGAGAAGATAAACTTGGGGACCTCTCAGGCACCCAAGAAGGTATACATTGGCAAACAACTCAGGCCACATATCAGGACTATGCTGATTGCACTATTGAAAAAATATAAGCATGTCTTTGCCTAGTCGTATGAGGACCTGAAGGCTTATAGAGAAGATTTATTTCAGCACGAGATCCCTTTAAATCCTGGAGCTAAACGTTTAGACAAAAACAGAGACCTATCAACCCAACCTTAGCTCCAAAAATGCAGGAAGAGCTTATGAAGCTTAGGGAGGCTGGAATAATTATGCCCATCAGGCACTCAACTTGGGTATCTAACCTTGTCCCAGTTAGAAAAAAGAATGGTGACATAAGGCTCTGTGTTGACTTTAGAAATCTGAATGTATCTTCTTTGAAGGATAATTATCCTTTGCCTAACATGGAAGCCATGTTGCAGAAGGTAACTGGCTGTGAACTTTTATCCATGATGGATAGATTTTCAGGGTACAATCAAGTGAAAGTAAAAGAATCAGAATAGTTCAAGACTGCTTTCACCACTCCATGGGGGACCTATGTATATGTGAGAATGCCATTTGGACTAACAAATACAGGTGCTACATTTCAGAGGGCTATGGATGTTGCTTTTGCAGGATTGATTGACTCAATCCTAGCTTTATACCAAGATGACTTGATTGCCTATTTAAGAAAAGAGGAGCAACATTGCATACACTTAGAGAAGATTTTTATTAGAGCATTGAAATATGGCATCTCAACCCAAAGAAGTGTGCCTTTGGGGTAGTGGAAGGAAAATTACCTGGACACATTGTTTCCAAGGATGGAGTCAAGATTGATCTTGAAAGGGTGGCTGCAATTGACAAAATTCAGATCCCTAAAACAATGAAAGGTATTCAGTCCTTCTTTGGACAAATTAATTTTGTTAGAAGATTTGTGCCTAACTTTGCAGAGACCACCAAAGATATCTCTAAAATGTTGAAGGAAGGTGCAACTGTCAAATGGAAGGAGGAAGTGACTAAATCATTTTAGAATATAAAAGAGGCTATAAAGATGGCTCCTGTGTTAAAATCTCCTGATTTTTCTAAGCCATTTCAGTTATTCTCATTTGCTTCTTTCCATACTATTGCTACATGTTTATTGCAGAAAAATACAGAAGGTTTTGAACAACCTATAACTTTCTTTAGCAAGTCATTGCAGGCCGCTGAATTAAAGTATGACATCATGGAGAAACAGGCATATGCACTGGTTAGAGAAGTCAAAAGTTTCAGGCCATATTTGGTGGGCTCCCATATAATTACATATGTGCCTCATACAGTAGTCAAGGATATCTTTACTCAGCAAGAGATGACTGGAAGAAGATGCAGATGGATAAACAAACTACAAGAGTTCAACATCGAAATACAAATCACAAAATTGGTAAGAGGACAAGGTTTGGCAAAACTGATGACATAGTCAAATCTAGAGGCATGCCAAGTGAATGTAGTGCATAATGAAATTGTAAATATGTCAGAATCTGAATGGTATAAGGACATAGTACATTATTTGCAGAATCTGAATTGTCCTTCTCATCTCAGTGATGATCAGAAGAGGACCTTGAAGCTACATGCTATTAAATACATCATTGTTCAAGGAGCGTTGTATTGGAAAAATTCTGATGGCGTATTACTCAGGTGTGTAGATGAAAATCAGGCCAACGATATTCTAAGTGAGATGCACAATGGAGTGTGTGGCAGACATTATGCTGCCCATACAACGGCCCACAAAATTCTTAGAGCTGGCTACTGGTGGCCAACTCTCTTCTCAGATGCACAAAGAATGGTAAGAAAATGTGATCCTTGCCAAAGGTTCCCAGGAAAGCTAAAATATGAAGGTGCATTGCCCCTTAGGACTATAATTGTAGAAGCTCCATTTCAGCAATGGGGAATTGATTTTATAGGGGAAATCTCAGAAAAATCAAGTGGAGGACATAGTTGGATTTTGGTGGCTACTGACTACTTCACTAAATGGATTGAAGCCATTCCAACTAAAAAGGCTACAAACAAAGTGGTGATGGATTTTATTCTAGAAAATATTATTATCAGATTTGGAGTACTAGCCAAATTGGTCACAGACAATGCTATGTGCTTCAGGTCTGGCAAATTTATTGATTTTTGCAACAACTATGGAATTGATTTGTCTCATACATCACCATACCATCCACAGGGGAATGGTCAAGCAGAGTCACGCAACAAAAGTCTCATGAAAATCATCAAAAGGTTGATAGATAAAAACAAGAGGACTTGGGATTCCAAGCTGAAATTGGCATTATGGGCTGACAGGGTGACAGTGAAAAGAGCAGTTGGAAGGTCACCTTTTGAATTAGTATACGGTGCAGCAGCTAAGTTGCCTGTGAACAATCTCTTGCTAGTGTACAAATTCATACAAGAAAACGATGAAAAAGTTGAGGACCCAATGACCGAAAGAATAAATCAGCTGGTTGCATTAGATGAAATCAGAAGAGATGCACACAAAATAAACATCAATAAACAACAAAAAGTGAAATATTTGTTTGATAGAAGGACTACAGAGAGAAGGTTTTAGATAGGTGACTTGGTCCTTATGTGGAATGCAAGGAGCCAAGATAAGGATAAGCATAGTAAATTTGAGCCCCTGTGGATTGGCCCATATCAAATTGGCAATATCTAGGAAAATGATTCTTATTTTTCCCAGACCCTCAATGGTGAATTGGTGGAATTGCCTGTGCACGGTAAATTCCTTAAAATCTTTTTTTCTCATAAATGATTACCTTATGTGCACACTGTAAACTAGGTGTAAATGTTTTGTACATGCCTTGTGTGATCGGTCATGTTTTGGGTTTTGCGTTTTGTCTGGTCTGCCCTAGAGTAGTCTGGTCCTCGCTGCAGTCTTCCCCCTGCACGTCCCCAATTAGAGCCTGTGTTGGTAATCATTTATGTTTAGGGTTTCAAGCTTGAACATTTGCAGGTTTTCTCATTCAAACCCTAAATTTTCTGAGTCATGGGATCTTGCATTGTTTTGTCTATTCTGATGTTGGCTTTCTGTGGTGGGTTCCTTGTTATTAAGTCTCATCCTCATGCTTTAGTGTTCGAAGGTTGACCAACCCCCACGTAATGTTTCACTACTTTTTCCTATCGTACTTGAGAAAAATGTTGATTTCTGTATATGCAAAGGTGAATTGTATGTTGGTGGGCTTGTGAAATCTCAGTCGGCCTCCAGAAAATGATAAGAAATTGAGTTATCTGCATTTTAGATGCATATCAGGTTGCATATGCAAAGGGGGAATCTCTCACAAATTCCCAGGAATATTTTGCAGTTGTATGCAATGTTTAAATGCATATCGGGACGCATGTACATTGGGGGAATTTGTTGAAGATTCCTGGAATATGCCGCCGTTGTATATCGGGTTTGCTTGTATGTGTTTTGTCCAAATATACAACGACTACATGCATTAGAAAGATACAATGGAAATGTACAAGGGCGGGATATGCATTGCAGGCATATTGCAAGTGGTCTTGTATGTTTGGCAATATACAAGCAGCGGGAGAAACATTTGGTGGGCCCGCGGATATACAAAGTGAATTGTATATTGCATATGCATCGGAGGAAATATGCAAATGGACAGGTACGAGATGGATGCAACCAATAAATTAACTGTATATGTGAAGTATTTTGAAGTCCGCTGTTGTATATTTGGGATTGTACATTCCAAATATACAATTGAACATGCATTCCAAAGATATAAAGCTGAACCCAAGGTTGATTTCAATTTGCCTCATGAAAATTTTGGGATCCGCCTTGTTTAGGGATCCATTATATGCATATGAAGGGGCTGATATACAAAGGGGTGGGGCCCGCAGATATACAATGAAAAGTGCAAGGGTTCAAATACATGGGCCGGATTTCAAAGTTGTTCTGATATGCTTCATAAAGGTTTGGAGTCCATGGATTGCATGTATATTGGGTTTGTATATGCAACATACAACTTGATATACAAAACAAAGATATATAGCCTGGACATGAAGGGGGAATCAAATACAGTGAATAAGTATTTGAGGTCCGGCTTGTATATCAGATGATTGTATATGCTTTCGCATAAACAAAGGCGAAAGAGGCAAAATAGGAAAAGGAAATGTCAGCGATAAGAACATGGAGTGCCTACATGGCACGTAATCATTGGCTCTTGGCTTTTTTACGATTTTTGGCGCCGATGATCTCAGCGATGGAATCAAAATCAACGGCCAGGTTTTGAAGTTGCAGAGTTGGTCTTCCTTGCTTCTTTAGGCTTGTTTTGAGCAGAGAAACTTTGGGTGTGTTCACTGCTGCATCTCGCGGGTTGGTGAGCCATTATTGGTTACTTGCAGAGGTGCGATGGATTGAGTGACGGGCCAACTACCAGTTTTATGGGGAATGTCCCCAAATGGCGGCATGGGGCTCTAGTCTAATTCCTCCCCGCCATTCCTTCTGCCTGCTGCATTAATGTTTTGAGCGCCATTTTGTGGTGCATGGTATCTTGCAGATTTTTTTTATTTTTGCCTTGTAATTAATGCTGAGTACACTCTCTTGCTGTATAAGCAGATTGTGTCACTCATTTGTGGTTGTTGAAAACTGGAAAAAATTTGGTGCAGTAACACAATACAACTTCATTGGTGGCCCTGTTTTGGATGTCTTGTGAGTTTATGAATCTCATATTGTATTTTTTCGCGTAAATCTACTGATATCATGTTGATTTAAATGAGTAATGCTATATTGCATGTGTTTTGTTATCTGTCTCCAAATTGAGTGTGTTTTTCTTATGAATCTAAGCATCTAAGGGGTGTTTATGATTCTAGAATATAGGTTTGCCGTGTTGAATGCTTGATTTCTTACTTCTGCTCAAGGAGTAGATTAAACGTTTTAGATCAAGTGTTGAGAAGAAGACATTGCAATAGGGATATCAGTAAGTAGAGATAACAGGATACTCTATTTTGGGAAGTGTTTGTAAGGCAGATACTAAAAATCCCCTTGATATCTAGTCTTTGGTATATGTTCATGCTGGCCATTCACATGTGTATGTCTATTGACTCCGAGCCTCGGAAAGGCACCGATCCAGTCCTATATTGAGGTTACACCCAAAATCCTAGGTTTGCATCCAAATACCAAAAATCAAATTAAAACTTCAAATACAAACCTTTAGGACATTAGAAGTAGTTCTAGGACCCAAAATCCTCTGTCTACAACTGAATATAGGCCCAAAGCTAGCCCCTTTGCACTTATCTCACAATTTTGGTCTGCATAAGAGAGGATTTATCTGCTTTGTGTCAACATCCCCCAGTCCATAAGCATATCTTATGGATGTTGAATAGGGAATACCCCCCTTGGTTCTGTAGAGCCTAAAGAAGAAGAGATATTTATAGAGTTTATCTCCTATACTGTTGGCCCCTGGCCCGGGAATCCTATTGATCAATGATGGCTACCTTGTAGGGATAACTGGGAACAAGCATCCTGTCTGGGAAAAACACCAACACCATCTTTGAAACTTAAAGCAGGATCTTTAAAACATACCACCTTTGCCTCGTTTTTACATAGAAAAAGAGAGATTTTGAGTTGTTCGCATGATTTTAGCTATTTCTGCTTGTGGACAACACCTCGACACTACTTAAAAAATTCTAGAAGTGAGCTATTTCCATCCCCAAAGTCTCAAACATGCTTTATTTTCCCACTAGACAATGTTGCAACTAAATCTTTGAGACTAGGTGGTTGATTTCCAAGGATTTCAACAGGGTGAACAACTTCCAATTATATTTTTTATTTAAAATTAAATTATTTATCTAATATTTCTATAGGGTTCTCTTCATATCTCTCCCCTACACCCTTCAAATCCATCAACATCCATTTTCATCGCCCTTTTGATCCATCTCCCCATCTCCCCATTTCCATTGCTCAAACATTTGCCTTGGTGTTTTGCCATTTCCACTTAGTTTTTCCCAAATCCACCATCAACCTGCTTTGTGTTTTATATTTGTAGACCTTGACAACATCATCTTTCATTGTCCTTAATCTATCATAGAGACATTTTAGCATTTTAGTGTGTTTCCCATCAACCCATTGTGAATGTAAGCCCTTTTGTGACACCTTTTGAAGTTGCAAGCCATTACCATCTCAAAACCCTTGTTAGAGTGCTTCAAACTTGAGTTTTCTCATTCATATATCAGTCATCTTTAACAAACTAAAACCCTTTAATAAGAGTGAACAAACACATTGTTTCTAAAATCGTTATCTCACCCCATCAGTTTTGTTGACTTTCCATGTGTCCTTTACCATCATCATACATGTTTTAGTGCTTATGCTTTAATTTAGAATAATCTCTTTGCATAGATCAGATTTATGACCTATTATTTATTAGTATTTTAATGTGGATTCATGCTTAAAATCCCACAAAAGGATTGGCTGAGGCAGACTCCCTCTTAACCTTTTTTTTGTATGGTTCCCATTCAAGAAAATGTGCTTGCAAGTCACTTTTAGAAGATTTTGTAGAGTTTTAGAAAAAGTGTAGTATCAAAGTACCCCTCAAATTTGTTGATCAAACCCTCATAGAAGTTGTAGAGCTTTGTATAACATAGATAAGGCTACCCTATATAGTCAAGGCCATCTAATTGGATATCAGGAGTAGTTAAGGTCGTCCTATTAGATGTTAGGAGCAACCAAAGCCAACCTATAGGATGTTAGTTGTTGCTTTCAAGCCTTAGTTTGAATAATTTTCACTCCATCTTGCTACTAGATATTTATATTAGGCCCAGGAACCCATCCATGCTTAGAAATCAAGAATTTATTAGGTGAAACCTCTCCAGTTTGCTCAATTTATCTCAATTTTGTTAATGAATCAATATCACGGCTAAGTTTTCATATTATTTTCATGTCTCCTTTGTAGATTAGGACTTGAAATATTTTGGGATGCTTCCTCATGGTGTTATCATTGATTCTATCAATTTTAGACCATTACCATTCCATTTATTAGGTGAAACATTTCTATTTGTTCAACTTGGATGCACTTTGTTATTCATGTTTACCGAGACATCTTAAGTTTTACTATCGATTACATGCCTTTTGTTGGTCACTAATAGGTGAGCACTTTTGAGAAGCTAAGACACTCTGTCAAGTTTAATTCTATACTTTCTCTCTAGTCAAGGCTACCCACTAGACAATGCAGTCATGATGGCTATTAGGATTGGTTAATGCTATAAAGTAGGTTGTTTTGCATATGACAACCTTGTCCTTTAAGTTCAGTCAATTCTAAAATTTGAAATTTCACAGGCAACCCCATGACCTAATTTTGAGCATTTTCCATTAGGATCACTTCTTTTCATAGGTGTATCTAAACCCATTTATTCTATTTTTCATTTCTAATGCTTACTCAAATTCACTGCTAGTTGATTTTCAAGTCCTACATATTCCTAGTTTACATAGTTTGTCTAATTTTCAATTCAATTGACAATCTTAGCTCACGTGGTTGTAAATTATAGTTAGGATAGTTAGATATAGCCTTAGGTAATTTTAATTTGCATACACAACCAGAATTTATAAAGAACCTAACCACTTCACAAAAAGGTTCCTCTGTTAGGTTCTTTCACAGTGAATCTTTTGATGTCAACACAAACATGCCCTATTATGGGTGCTGGGCCATAGAGGGGAGCATTGTTCACTCCAATGCAAGAGGATGTATGAATATATGTGTATCTAGTGCATTACTAACATAGGAGGATATGCACCTATAGGTCTGCAATAGAGAAGAAGTGATCTATCTCCACCTAGATGAGTCAATCCACCTATAGTGTTACTTCAATGTGTGTGCAATCACTTGTAAGAGTCAACAAGTGGATTGTGAATGGATCTCCCCCCACGAAGACTACATGGATTTAGAATCCAACACTTTCAAGCTATATATCACCTACGTAGGTAGTGGTAACATGTAAATGAGGTGTATGTTGTAGGCCTTTGTCAAGGAGGCCTTTAACTTGTTGCACATTTGAATAGTCAGATGTTCTTGCACATGATGACATGTACACCTAGATTGATGTCATTGTGGTGCAAGAGGTGACAAAGAAGTTTGACCAATTATGTGATATTTTCTTTGTGTAGAGCATTATCAAGAGGCGTGAACTTATTGATGCACATGCCATTGTTGAAGTGCATGCAAGATCATCATTGATCTCAAGATAATAGTTACACAACTATAGTAACTCGAGTATAACACATGATGCTGAAGCTTCATCGAAGCTAGACTATGGTGAGAAGGGGATGAATCCTCCCACTTTGCATGGTCACTAATTTTTTCATGCCAATATTGCACAAAATCATCCATAGATGGAGCCGGGTGATACACCTGTTGATTTTGGTGTTGGAGATACTAAATCTTTATGACAAAATTTGTTCATAATGGGAGATGTTGGAAGAGAGTCTTCCATATCAAAGAATTGTGTCATCTTTCTCACTTCGCCCATGGTTAGAACAATGTAGAGAAGCTTGCTTTTGGGACCAATTCCATATCAGTGTAGTATAATTTCAAGCTTTTATACAAATGATTTGATTTGAGTCCAAGAAGATAATTAGAGGATGATTCACATCATATCTAAATGATGTAAATCACTTAAATAGTGCTATGAATTATAGAATGTGTAATGAAACTTGTTAGACAAGATGCAGAAAACCATAACACATTTAGACAAAAAGATTTATCAGAATTGCTACATCTATTCATATACGAGAATAGGAATAAATACAATATTGAATTCATATAGAAAAGGATAAGAACTGCCAAGTCATATGCACTAAGGGCTTTGCTTTGATGACTCTTTGCTGTAACGTATTTATAGTGCTAGTATTTATAGTTGAGGATAATTACTATTGGCTAAGTCTATGCTAAGAGGATGTTGCAAAGTGTTAAACTAGTATGGTGTGGAAAATATGTGATGTGAGACACCACCATGTGTTTGATGCATATGGTGCTAGATGTCAAACTTGTCTGGAGCTAATTATTGTGGCATAAGGCTTGACAAGTGTCATGTGTGTATGGAAGCATAACATGTGGATGTTGTCATTCCATGTGTTGTACACATATGGTCCAATGTAAAGTTGCAAGGTAGATCATGTACATGGCATGTGTTGATAGTGCATAATGCAAAGATATATGTGTTGGTAGTGTATAGTGTAGAGGTGCACGTGCTGGGAGCACACAATGTGAAGCATAATACTTTTAAGACGCTTTGAGGAAGCTATGGAGGCTTGCACCCAAAGATCTCTTGAGTGCTAGATGTAAGAGTTAGAAGGTTGATGCTTGCATGTTGGGTGTGAAGCAATACTACTGGATTTAAATCTATGCACAGGGCAATTGTGCACTAAGCTAGATAGCACATGGCTATGCAAGAGCTAGAGATAGAGTAATGTTTCTTAATGATTTGATGCATAAGGCTATGCTCAAATCATCCTTTACATGAAACCAATTGGAGGGGGCATATATTATCATTAACATTCCTTCATCATTATGATTTTTAGTGATACACTTATGACATTTATGGTCATTTTTTGGTACCGAATAGAGCCTCATAATCATTTCTAGATAAATTGTCTCACTATTTCCACATAGTCAGAGTCCTTATCACTTTTTTGCATAGTCATAACCTTTTTTTGCATATTTGAAGTCCTTTAGTACATTTTTCTCCATAATCAAAATCTTTTTCCACTTGGTCAAAGATCTTTCACATTTCTGCTCAATTAGAGCCTTACTACTTTCTACATAGTTGAAATCTACTTCCCTACTCCCTTTACTTTTTTTTTTGTAGACAGTTTTAGCAATTGTGATTATGCTTGTTTTTAAATGGTTGATAGATGCTACTCATTCAAACTTTTTTTTTGTGTTTGAAGGTTCTTGATATGGAGAATTGATGTCAAGGGGAGTACATGTGATCAACATCCTTTATAAGTGTCTAGAATATTTAATTTCCATGTTGACTTCTTGATTTACTTTGACATATACCCTCACAGTAGTTCACATACAAATCAAAGTGGTGGCAAAATGTGATGGTGAAAATCACACACATGAGATTCTCCCTTATGTCTTGGGCCATGACAATTGAGTTATTCTTAATGCACTAACTAGTGTGCAAATTGGCATATTTTTGCATGGAAATTGGCAAAGAACTTTATCCTCAACTGTTCCCATCATTACTCATCCCTAGGATCCAGATTTGACTCTACATCTAGATGTTTGCCACCTTGGTTCAAATTTGTAGGTATATAATTTACCTAGGTTATTTCTACACATGTGGATCTAAATCCCAAACTTTTAAATTCAAATTTAAATTGGGCCCATGTTCCCTTCCCTCACTAGTTTTTATGAGCTGACTAAAGCACAAATTATTTCAAATTGCATGATAGGGTGGTATATTTAAGGACTAATTCTAATTCATTGAATCATCTAAGATCTAAGATCTATTGAGCATATCTAGAAATCAAAATGCAATAAGTCAAAAATAACTACATCAACATTGCATCAACAACCTAGGAGCATATTGCATGACTACCTACCATCTTCCATCTTTGTTCATTACCATTAAATCAATCATCTTTAGGGCTTGACCAAAGGAGAAGAAATCCTTGTCTAGCAAGTTCCCAAATGGTGTCCCTTAACACCATTTCCCATACACATGTACATTAAACCATGGCGAGTCATTCCCAATTAGTAGATTTTTAACAATTCATTCCACGAGAAAAGTTTAAATTTGTGCACTAGATTCACTTTTTTAAGTGCAATCTTGAACTTGATAATCAACAAAAACTTCATTATTTAGAGGTTGTCATTTAACATGTCTATTTTTTTTTGGTGTAATGACAAATCAATTTGTGACATTTATAACAATCTTTTATTTATCAAATTGAAAACTAAATACTTTTTAATTATTTTATTTCATGCCATCACTAATTACAATATTTATTACATCATGGACAATATTTATTACATTATCTATTATTTTTAATCCCATTACGCCGAGAGGCACCACTCATTTTCCTAAATATATAGCAAAAAAACAAAAAACAAAAGGAAAAAATAAAAAAAAAAAAACCACAAAAGAAATTAGAAACTATTGGAAGGAAAAAATACCAAAACTATGAAACCACAAAAAAAAATTTGGAAAAATTAAAAAACAAAAAACAAAAAAAAGGGAAATTAAAAAAAAAAATATAAATATAGTTAAGAATTTATTTTCATTACAATAAACTTTCAAATGAATTGTTTTTTCTTTAACGTAAGTTGCTTCACAACGTAGGCCCTCCACCCCATAAAACAAAACAAATTGTGTAGCCGTCCTATTGAAAGCTCTAATTAGGCTTAAATCTGTATAAAATCATCTCAAACTTAAGGAGCCTAAAGGAAAACATCCGAAAACAATAACAAAGAAACAACCCGAATCATCTCAAATCTGCAATGCAGGCCTTTTCTTCCTTTTCTCTTGGCCTAAATATTCCCAAATATGATACACCAGGTCTTCATTCAAAACCCTTGCCAAGCAAATTGCCATGGCATCAATCGGCTGCAGAAAGTAAGTAATATACTTTTTTTCCTATATTTTTCTTGCAGCTCTCCTCCTTGTACAGTTCAATAGCTTTTTATAAATTGGCATCTGTATTTTTTCAATCTCGTTATTTAAACATTTTATCTGTGCTGTAAATGGAGCTCCCTGAATAACCCGTATCATTTTATCTACGTTTCTTGCTGAGGGTTCATCACCAATGGTCAGTTGCTGTAACATTATTAGAATTATTTACTACAATCCACCTAGAGAAGCAATTTCTTGGGATTTATTTTTTGCATTGTATATTAGATCTGATTGTAAGACATGGACCAGCTAGGACTTATAATCTAGCACCTTCTATCAACACTGCTAGGAACTCTAGCACTGAGTCACCAGCTCTTCACAGGCTCTCCTAAGTGTGAATTGAACCTCCAACATCAAGGGGAGATAAGAAGGGCTTGGTCTTTAAAATTAGAAACAGGAGCATCATCCAATGGTTCAATTGCAAAGTGGTGAATTGGCCAGCTACATGGTTAGATTGTGAGGTCTAGAATCACGGTTACTGTTCTAGTCATCCCTGGTTTCTTGTCAGTTTATTCTTGTACTTGCACTTTGATGCTTATCAATTAAAAGTTTAACCTTCATTATAACGTTAGAAACAAAGTTGTATGTAGAGCCAGGGTCTAGCAGTAAGCTGGAGAGCTTAAGGCCACAGTGACTTAGGTCGAAATTATGGCGGGCATGGTCTCCAATAGTAACTTGGAGTGCATACAACCATAATGATCCAGGTTCAAACCTTGGTAGGCATGCTCATCATAACTATGGGATTTTACTTGGAATTTTTGTTATATGTGTATGCCCGGGTGGAATTAGGTACCCTCTTCAGTCTTCTAAGAATCTATCTAGGAAATAGGAACACCTGTTTTGATAGAACCCTAGCTCGGCTGTTAGCTTTTATTTTAGCTGACTTGTTTCTAGCATTATAATTTATTCGTTATGGTTTAACTCCTCTCCAGTGTTCAAAGAATCCATCTATGAAGTAGAAGCATCTGTTTTGATTGGAGACCAAATCCAGCCGTTAGCTAGTATTCTATCTGTCGAGTCTGTAAGACTATTCATTACGGGTTACCCTTCTTCAGTGTTGAAACACAAGCATTTGTAATTTTGTATTGCTAGGAGCCCAAGTTTGCGGCTAGCTTGTATTCTAACTGACTTCTTTGAAGGATTATTCATTATGGGTTTTTTCTTCCTAAAATAATGTTTCTTGGAAGCATTATAGCTTAGTGTATGTTTTCAGGAGTGGGTGTTTGTATTTCAGTTTTCCCAATGTTTCAAGCTATCCTTGAGTGCTTGAGGGCTCTGCTTGGTGCTCTATCTTGCCTCTTGTAGCTTTAAATTGCATTGCTACAGAAGTCTATTGGAATCTTGACAAGTCACAGGACCATCTTGGTTCTGTCGTGACTCATAAAGCTTGACAGCAGAAGGGGACTGATAGGAAATAGAAGGCCTTATTTAATTTTATAACACATTGTTGAAAACATTTCTGGAAATGATTTTTGCAATAATATTCAGAGGACGTGTGTTTTTGCCATTCCATTTTCTGGTTTTTGTCTGAAAGTTGTCTCGTGTTTCTTATTTAGGATAGATTTGGATAACTGCCATCCTTATCTTGGTTACTGTTGATTAATGATGTACTCACACACTTGTTATTTATCATCAAAGGAAAACCTTCAAAAACAAAGTTAGAAACTAGGTTGAATGGGTTGCTTATCCTCCTTTTCAGTCCATGAAATAGAATCAACCATTTTGACAGGAGCCTAGTTTTGTATCATAACCAGCTCGTTAGTAGGATTATTCATTATAGGCCGTTTCTTCTTAGAATTCATTTCCTTGGAAGTTCCCTATCCTGGGATAAGCAATTTTTATTATTGCATTGCTACATAATAGGTTATCTGATGAGACTGTGTTGCCCAAAAGTATTAGCAGTAGCCTAGTAGGAAAGGGAGTGTACAGGATGGACGTCAACGTTGAAAGCATCACAAAAGCCTGAGTAGAGAGAGTGACCTTCTTGGGGGATTGATGAATAGTCTGCACATGGGCGATGTGCAAACCATTTGGGAGGATGGCCATCTTAAGAATGAAGAGGATCAACCCCAGCCAAGCATGTAAAAACCAATCTTGACCATTGATTCAAGAACAAATCATGACCAAGTAAATCAGAGGCAAGAAGGCTATATAAAGATAGAGAACATGTATGTTAACCATTTTCACTCTGTGTTTAAGACCATGGCTAACACTTCATTGTAGACTCCTACGCATGCTGGCATATGAATACTTTTCTCACCTGAAGCATGCTTGGGGCTCAACACCTAAGTTACCGATTCTGGTACTGGTTCGGGTTCGGGTTCGCGGGTTTGATCATAACTTTTTTTGGGTGTGGGTTTGTCCATACAAAAACATATAAAATTCAGAAATATATTCATATTTGCAGCAGTAATTAAGTTCAGAATACCATAGCATCATGAATATGATCATATAATAAACAAAACCACACTAGTATTAGAATTTAAAAACACTACAATGTCAATTAGTCAAACATGAACGTCGAATGTCATGATATATATAGTTGTTACAATTCGAAAATCAAAATTATAATGCCAAATGTCAAACTCAACAATCAACGATCACTGTCATATGGGTCTTCAAAAATAGCATCACCACAATCCATATTAGATGATGTAGGTATTGGTATATTAGTAGGACCACAAAAAGTGGCACTAGCACTTGCAGTAGCAGCGGCACTGGCACTGGCACTGGCAGTAGCACTCTCATACCCACTACCAAGCTCAACATCGGCATCAACTTCAAGTGTAGCAAGGTGGGAAATGGTAGCATCTAGGTCAGTATGCACTGGCTCGATATCCCACTCCCTTGAGTCCCCTTCCTTGTAGTCCTTGTCTTTGTGTGTAAGGAGGCACAAGTTGAAATGCACATACACTAAGTCCTCTGCCTTTTTTGAGTGCAGCCTGTTATGCTTTACTGAGTGGATGAAGGAGTACGTGCTCCAATTCCTCTTAGATGCTGATAAACTAGCAACCTATTAAGACAAGACAACATTAGAGAGTTAGAGTTATAAATTAGAATTTAGAAATGAAACTTAAAAATCTAAAAGATAATAGAACTTACTTGCGCTAAAATTTTTATTGCAAGAGGTTGTAGGTGTGTGAATGATTGGCCATGGAAGTACCACCACCTATGAGCATCAACCTTATATTTGTCACGAAGAGCATCAACACTCATGTCATTGGAGCTCACAAAATCCATGAACTCGACTCTAACTGCATCTCGTGTGTCAGGATCAACAAAGAGTCTCCAAAATGCTGCCTTGTACCCCCGGCTGACTTCAACATCTCTATATGGGGCAACCCTTGTCACCACAAAAAGGAGCTCAGTACTATAATACTTGGGACTCAGTGCAAAGGCAAGAAGATGCAATGGGGTGGTCATTTTGTCCCATCTCTCTTAAATAATTTGGTGTATTTGATTGAAGAAAGTTTCTCTAGGATCTTGCTCATGTTCATTTATGATGGCTTTCATCTTCTCAATCATTGAGTCGATGCCATCATATACCTCTCCCAAACAAGGCCTATCCATGTCGGTATAACGGATCATACTCAATATGGGCTCGGTAAAAACTGAGGAGATACTCAACACGATTCCACCAATGGTCATCTAGGATCAATTGCTTAATTTTTGTTGCCCATTCAGTGCTAGATTGCCTCCATATGGACCAATTTTGGCTTGTGACCATGCTAGAGAGTGCCTCTTTAACCTTCACAAGCCGTCTTAAGACAATTATGTTGGAGGCAAAATGGGTCTCAGCAACCTATAAAAATCAAAATAAAAAAAATAAAAAATAAGGCTTCTTGAATCTTAAAAGATAAATTTACAAAACTCAAAGCATAAACATAAGAAAAAATAAAAATTGCTTCACTTACCTTTAGCAGCTCCAATCTTGAGAATGATCTGAAAATGCCTTGTGACATACGGTGGTTGGTGACGAACATTTGGATGTCTTTTGCCGCACTATACACCTGTTTGATCCAATTAATTTTTTTGCCAATTTTTTGTAGCATAAGGTTGAGGGAGTAGACCGCACAAGGTGTCCAAAAGATGTGTGAGTAACACTCCTCAACAAATAAACCAGTTGCTCTACAATTTTTTGCATTGTCTGTTACCACTTGAACAACATTTCAAGGCCCCACTTCCTCAATGGCTTGACAAAGAATATTAGCAATAAATGGACCATCCTTCACCTCCCCTTCACAATCGACTGCCTTAAAAAACATAGCCCCTTTAGGGCACATTGCAATAATAACATTGATCAATGGCCGATTTTTTGAATCTTTCCATCCGTCAGAAACAATGGATAAACCTATCTCAACCCAAGAATCCCTTATGGGCTTCAATGAATCTTCTACAAACTTCACTTCCTTTTCCAATAAGGTGGTACGCACCTTCTCAAAACCTGGGCCCTTTTACCCTCTTGGAGCATCATTAATTGCTTTCACCGTTTGTTTCCAATACGGTGAGCGAACAACATTAAAAGCTAAGCCATTCGCATAGAGACATCTTGCAATATGTTGATCAGCAAGCTCACGAGACTCATTGTGAAATGTCGTTTCCAATGGTCCCTTTGATCTCTTACGTGCTACAGGTTCTTCAATTGTGGGAAAAAATGGGTGGCTCTCTACAGGTTCAAGAATAGATGGTGATGCTGATTGAGGGGGCTTCATTCCTCGAGATCCTTTCTTTAGCAAAGGGTGATTTAATTTAGGACCTGATGCTTCCTTTGCTTTTTCTTGCTCTTGAATATATGCAAGGACTTGAGCTTGTGGGATGGGTGCACCATTTTTCCCAGTGCAAGCTTTGATGCCCAACCTAGGAATGTTACACAAATGGGCTTTCACCCAACTGTAAGAGCTTCTATACTGAACCCTGCACCCATTGCACATCCATATATAACCTCCACCGCTTGGAAGTGGTTCTAACATTTTAACATATTTCCACAGAGGTGAATTTGGATCTATTTTGAACTTTGATTTCTCCGACGAGGTTGAACCGCTTGCCATTGTAATCCCTATGCCAAAAAAATCATTAAACAACACATTCCAAGAATCCAAAATTCCAAACAGATGAAAACCAAAAAAAAAATTATAGAACCTAGTTGAGTTTAAAAGCTTTACACATGTGCCATTGATTCATGGTAGATAGAAGAATTTAGAAAAAGACCACAAAAAATTCAAAACAAAACAAAAATGTAGAAAAAAAAAAAACCCAAAAAACCAACCTCTTTTGCAAAAATCTGCCTCTACAATCTCCTTTGCAGCAAACTAGCTATTGCACACCCATAGGAATAGCAAAACAATCACTTTGGATCATTCACCAATCAATCTTCAACTCTATTTCTTTGATGGCAAGAAAAAATGTGAGTTCAGCTCAAAATGGAAGAGTTTTCTATTTTGCATTTGGAATGAGGTAAATAGAATGTTTTTTGTCTTTAAAATGACTCCAAATGATGCTTTTAGGGTTGGAGGGAGAGTCAAATCACAAAAAATAATAAAAAATGTCAAATTTTATTAAAAAAAAGTCATAAAAATCACTTAAACCACCATCCTGCAGTGGGTTCTGCTCCGGTTCTGTCCGGGTTCGTCCGGCTTCAGCCCAAACGGACCCATAGTGGAAAACGCGAACCCTGCCCGTATCCCCGGTCGGACCGGACCAGGATCTGGACCTGGGCCGGACCGAACCAGGACCCGGGACCCGGGGGAAATCTCTGTAGAACCGGTAACATAGCTCAACACCCTCGCTAAGAACCATGCCTTACTAGTACATAACAAAGATGCTTAAACATATGTAAACATGTACAAAGACAAATAGGAAGAACTTAAAGATTCTATTCATTCAATTATTGAGCCTCTCATTACATTCTATGATCATTTTCTTGTCCTTTTGATCATTACACCTGTGGGGTTTTATAGGTGCTTTACCCCAGTGCCTAAGACTCCAACTGGCCTGTGCATGCAGCGCAAATCATGTGGCTGCATGTGCTGGTTGCAACAGAATTGGATGTATATGTGAGAATCGTTAACTATCTGATAGCTACTACATAACTGCTCGCTAGTTGCTAATGACGGTTACGTAACTGCACGGTAGCGCTAGTTAACTAGGTGTACAAAGCAACATGAGAAGGAGGCATCTTTGGTGCCAACATCCTCTTGGTGCAAAACTGTGTTTGTTTCTCCAAACACATACACTTACAAAAATGATGCATACAACAGACCCACAGAAAGAGAAATGTACAAAAAGTTCCCAAAAAGCATCAATTATCTAGAATATCTTATGGGGTGACAAGAAGGCAACTTTTGGCTATATGGTAAGGATCTTTTCGTTTGACATACGTTGCCAATTGATGCGTGCAATGCAAGGGTGATCTGCAAAGGAATTGGCATTGGCAGTTATTTGCTTGATAGTCATTGCATCATCATCAACAACCGTACAATGCCAATCCATTGAAGTTTGAAATTGTTGTAGTGTTGGCAAGTGCTCCATTTTTTGTTGCAACTCTTTGCGCATTGTTTGTACCAACCGAGTGAAAGGAGCTTTGTACTTTGATATCTTTTTCTTAATAACCCCTTGTAGATCATTGATCTTATTAATGGTGGTGACAATATCAAATGCAGTCAGATTTGCTCGTTGAAAGTCTTATTCCATTTGAAATAACTTACATTGGTACTGGGCTGGTTTCCCTGGTCGCAATGTGGGATAGATGATCTGGGTCAACATGATGTTTACCTAGGTACACGACAATTGTAAAGTTGAGCACTTGAAAAGGAATCAACCATCAACATACTCTGTCATGAAGCATGCGCTTGTTGATCATGTATTTTAGCACTTGGTGATCCGTAAAGAATACAAATGGGGTGGCAAGGAGGCATTGCTTGAACTTTTGTAATGGATAAACCATAGTGAGAGCTTAACATTTTGTTGTGTAATTGCACTCAGTGACAACTAGCTTTCTACTTGCAAAGTATATATGGTTATCTAGATTCGCCATGCCATGTTGCACAAGAACAACTCCAATTGTAGTGGTTGATGCATCAACATGAATGTGAAACAACATACTCCAATCCCAAAATTGTAATATTGGCGCAATAGCCAACTTCTCTTTAGTGTTTCAAATGGCTGTTGATGTTGCTTATCCATTTAAAGGGCTTTTTTCTTAGCAAATCCTCTAGGGGCGCAGAAATGCATGCATAGTTCTTGATGACATTTGATAGTACCTTGTATGACCTAGGGAAGTGCACGCAATGCATGAAGAATCTAGCATAGAAGTTGAACAACTATTGTCATCTTTGTTGGGTCTGCCAACATACCTTCCTGACAAATTATGTGGCCTTGTGGATTGCCAAACAATGCCATAAAAGTGCACTACTTGAGATTTAGTGCGATGCTCAATTGATGACATTGGTCAAACATCAAGTGTAACACATTTAGGTGGTTGGTCACCATACCATACGTTGAATCGTCTAGATATACGTACAAAAATTCATGGATAAAGTCTTTGAAAGCGCTTACCACAATGTGTGAGAAGACAATATATATGTTTTTGAGACCAAACAACATAACATTGTAGGCAAAGCTCCCCCAGTTTGTCGTGAAAATTATCTTCCCTTTTTCTTCTTCCTCAATTTGGACTTGATGGTATCTTGAAAACCTATTAGTGAAGGTGTATGCTTCTCTACCCGCCACTCCTAGTATCTCCTTAGTAAAAGGTGTCAAGAATGGATTGGTGATGTAACCCTTGTTCAGAGCGTGATAATCAACACAGATGTGGATGCACCCAACTTTCTTCATAGAAATCACCATTGGACTCATCCACTCTAACTCATTGATAGCAAAGATTACATCGGATTTGAGCATCTTATCAATCTCTTCCTTAACCTTGGTGCACAAATGTGGATTGAGACAATATGATCACTTCTTTATTGATTTTGCGCCAGGCTTGAGTCGAATATGCATCTTTTCTAGGGATGGATATAGGCCCTTCATCTCATGGTAACCATGAGGAAAGAGATTTGCATATTCACACAAGAGACATATTACCTATGCAAGAGCATCTTCTCCCCAATAATCGCCAATTCTATCGCTTTGTTTGCAATGTTTGCAAGTTGTCTTTGCTTTATCTTCTTCCCCAATCTGGACTTGATGGTATCTTGAAAACCCATTAGTGAAGGTGTATGCTTCTCTACCAGTCACTGCTTCTAATATCTCCTTAGTGAAAGGTGTCAAGAATGGATTGGTGATGCAAGCCTTGTTCAGAGCGTGATAATAAAAAATGTGGATGTACCCATCTTTCTTCATAGAAATCACCATTGGACTCACCCACTCTAACTCATCGATAGCAAAGATTATGCTGAATTTGAGCATCTTATCAATCTCGTTAACCTTAGTGTGTAGATGGGGATTGAGACAATATGGTCACATCTTTATTGGTTTCATGCTAGGCTTGAGTCAAATATGCATTTTTCCTAGGGATGGATGTAGGCCCTTCATCTCATGGTATTTGCGAGGAAAGAGATTTGCATGTTCACGCAAGAGACATATTACCTATGTCAGACCGTCTTCTCCCCAATAATTGCCAATTGTATCAATTTTTGGTCCTTCATCTGTACCATTATTTAGTTCAACCGCCTTGAGGGGCCTATTATAGTAAGCATTTTTCTCAGCTTTTGCATCTTTGACAACACACCCCCCTTCATTGGTAGGAATTTGAAAGCTACACAACACATCATTCTTTGGTACTTCATCCTTTTGCATCGTTGAAGAAGATGTTGAGGTGCCATTGGCAGTCTGCCTAGAAGAGAGTGAGGACTTGGCCCCAAATTCTTGCCATTGACTAAAGTGTGAAGTGCATTGACAAATTTGGGTTGGTTACTATATAGTGTCTCTTTGATGTTGTCAAGTGCCCAATCAAGTCTAGGAGTGGGATTTGTGAAGCTAAAAGTGTGCACAAAGTCTTTCTTTAGTTGACCGCAAGAAGTGATCTCTCAACGCATTTCCTTCTGCTCATACCAAAGGAGCACAAGGCCACCCAAGGTATTTCGAATCTATGCATCCATGTAACTTAAGGGTAGTTTGACACAATTGGGCCCCAATTGCACTCACACATTGCAACATGCAACCTAAGGGAGGTCTCACTAGTGTAGCAGAGAGGGCATTATGCTTTGGGTGGAAGAAACTGAGAGAGAAACAATTGATGAAATCTTAACCAGTTGGTGATTAAAGATCGGTGTGCTGCCCACCACCAAGTGGAAATGTGTCGAAGAGTACGAAATTGTAGTGAAGCTAGCAAGCTTTTGAAGGAAGACTTGCTCCATTGAGTCACAATACTCGACAGCTAGTCCCATCAAAGTATGACATGGTTGTGATGCATTGGAGTCAGTGAACACACTTGAAGCTCTTATTGGTATCAATTGTGGCATATTGCTTTTTTGGTATCCAAACAACTTCCGTGGGGTGGGCATGAGCCTTAGAAGTCAACACAAAAATGGCAAGTGTGGGTCGCACAGAACGATGAATTGGTGCACATGTTTTCCCTATAAGCTGATAGTCACCAACCAACCATTGCTCGAATTGCGTATTGGAGTCCGCTTTAGATGCACTATCCCATTGGAGAGCATCTTCAAAATTTGGGTGGATGTTATCAATTGTGCCTGTTATCATCCAATATATATCTTCAATATCTTTCTCATCTATATGCATTGTCTCAACATATGGTGCTCCATGAGCACAATCTAGAGGGATGATCATGCTCTTCTCATTATTTTTAAAACTGATGGTGGATTGTTGAAAGTGCATATTAGCTTTAGCTTGGAAACATAATGGCATGCCCAAAAGCATAGGGTTTTGGTTTGCGTTTTCCATCTCAATCACTTCAAAGTATACTTGGAACCTCACACCCTTGATGTTGATCTCAACATCTTTTAGCAATTTGAGTGGTCATTCCCAAGTGCCATTGGCTATGTATAGGATATGGGGCTCTAACATAGGCCGATCCATTGCTTCCCATGCCACCTTTGGTTAGGATGTTCTTTTTTGCTCTTGTATCTATTAACAAATCTTGCAGTAAAAATCCATGTATTTATAAAGGCAATAGAAGTTATGTATTGTTCCTAGGTTCTAGTGTGCACATCACTTTGTGCACTTTGCTTTGTTTACATGTATTGGTGTGGAGCATATCATGATCCTCCTGAGTAGCTAGCTTCTCGAGTAGATTCTTAAATTTCAACAGAGCTCCTCCATTACGAAGATTCAAGAATAGCACAACTCACCTCCCGCTCCTTGCACTCTTTTAGCTTTTGTTCAGTGACATTATGTTGGGCTACACAGAGCATCTGTACAATTTCATGGAAGAGCCGATGGTGTTCATTTGGCCTTAGCGGACTCTAATCATCCTTCATCCAGGTTACCTTTTCTTTTTGTCCCACTTATTGCAATGGTTCGATTGAGGTGTATGTTTCCTCTCGGGGTGTTTTCTTTTTGGCTTGCTCTCCTATGCCACTTCGGATTAAGACTTGGATAGGTTTCTTTGGGGGAGGCATGACATGACCCTTTTGAATCATCTATGCCATCATTTTACTTGACTCATCTTGCTAGAGAAGCATGGTGCACTCCTTAGTTTTGTGATCATTGTCATAGTAGCCATAGAATGGGAATTTGGCACATTTGCAAGAGGTGTGACCCTGCTCATTGCAATTGTAGCACTTTATGGTGTGTTGTCAGCTGCTATTTTGACATCCACTACCACCACTGCGTCCTCGGTGCCTATAATGTCTAGGACCTAGACCTTGGTAGCCTTGTTCATTCGTTGTGCGGATTGGGGTTGTGCAACAATATTCATCACCGCCTTTTCGCATTGTTCTCTCATTGCTTGGACAGCTCTGCATGAGTTGGTATCGTGAGTGGCACTTTGACAAACCTCACACCAAAAATTTATAGTGACACCTTGCAACTTTTGAAAAAGTGCAAAGGATGAGATCTCATGCCCCTCATGGCATATCTTGCACTTAGGGATGGGAAACGACACAATGCCCATCATCCAAGCTCTCACTGTTGGATAGTCGGTTGTATTGTGACCCTTTTTCTTACTCTGGTACACCACAGGGCACGCTTTATTTCGGATTGGCTTCCGAGTTGCTCTATCCAAGTGGCCATTTGTCCCATCTACTAAAGTTGTGTGGTCAAGCCATATGATGACTCCTAATTGCAAGGCGGATTCTTGGGCTTCTTTGTGGGTGGATAGTGAGTGGTACACCAACTCCCTTTGAATATGCATGGCAAGGCTGTTGATGAAGCACTTCTTGATGACATCATCAATGGTTTGCGAAATTTTGGAATAGAGTTCCTTGAAGTGTCGATCATATCTGTGCATAGCTTCGTTTGCTTGTTGCATAATCTCCTTCAGTGCAACAATATGTTGATGGGTTATTCTAGATAGTCAAACTTTGCAAGGAAGTCTTTCTTGAGTTGGGCCACATTATCCTTGGTGTTGTTTGCATCATATCATGAATACCAATCCGCATGTCCATTCAAGTGGCTGCAAACAACCTTATCTTTTGTACATCATCATCAATGCCTTTTTCTCTCCATGCTATCTTACATGCTTTCCAATGTTTGTGTTAGGATTAGGTGTGCCATTCACCTTGCAAACCCTGTCTTGTAAATTGTATTTAATTATGTAGATGATAAATAATGTATGATCTCCAAACATCATGGAGTGGACAAAATGGGACACTCATGTGAGAGTGGGGACATTATTTATTCTTCGGAATACTTGAAATATTGTCTAAGAAGGAATTGAATAGGGAGGTTACATTGAAAATGTCAAAGTTGGGAGTTAATGAGAATCTTCCCGATTTGGATGTTATGACACAACATTAATTACCCTTGAAGCGCCTAAACTTGAGATATTGGTGAATTTGATTGTTATGATAGAACCTATGACGTCTAAGAGAGGTGCAAGTTGTGCAAGAGGTGTTAGAGGAGTTACTTGCTTTTCTAGGTTGCTTGACCATGACTATGGGGGTTTTAATTTTTGCTATCACTCATGGTTTTGAGATATCACTTGGTGGTTTCTTGTTTTTGACTTTTCTATGTTTTGCATGCATGGGATAGAGGTTTGTAAAGTTTTGTTGCAGGTACTCTTATGTTGTTGGATTATGGTCAGTAAGAGGGTTAAGTGGATTGTATTGGTATACTCTATTATTAGAGATTAATACAAATTTGGGTCTATTTGGTGGTGGAGTTTTTTCACGCAAGGGTTTCTCCATGTATATCTAGTGTTCGTATGGTTTGTGTATTTTATGTTTGCTTCTCCATTATTTCATTAATCTTTATGGTTTAATCACATGTTTAATTGGATTGAAACACTTTATTGTTAATATTTTTATTGTGCTGTTCACCCTATATTCCACATCTGGTATTAGAGTTATGGCTTGCTTTTAGAGAGGGACGTCTTCCTTGCAATGTTGTGGTTTTTTTGTGGTTGCAATGGGGAGTATTTGGTTTAGTGTTTTCATAGATCTGAGTGTGGTTAGAGAATCATGGCAAGCACATCTTGTTCAAAGATTGACAAGTTCAATGGCTTCGAGTATGAGTTGTGGAAACTAAAAATGGATAATCTTTTGGAGGAAACAGATCAATGAAGAGTTATGATAGACAAAGATAAGTTTGTTGGGTTATTGGATGAAGATTGGAAGAAGCTCGACAAGATGGCTTGAGGAACAAGATGGCTGTGTCTCTCTGATTTTGTCTTTTTGAATGTTTCTGGGGATACTACTGCATACGAGTTGTGGAGAAGGATAGATGAAATCTATCAAATGAAGAGCCTAGTAAACAAAATTTGTTTGAAAAGAAAATTGTATTCCTTGAAAATGAAGGAAGGAGACTTGATAGCTTAATGCTTTTAATTTAATTTTGAGTTAGCTAGAAAGTCTAGATGTTAAGCTTGATGAAGAGGATAAATGTATTTTGTTGCTTTGCTCTTTACTTGAATCTTGGGAGAATTTAATAGTTGCAATCAATGGTGGTACTGTAGAGCCCAAGGTGGATGCCTTTGTTGCTACTTTGCTTAGCGAAGAAATGATGGGGAAATTTGTGGACAAGGGTTCTAAGGATGCACTATATGTTCGAGGTAGACCCAAGAAAAAGGTAGTAAGAAAAAGAGGGATAAGGAGAGATTCAAGTCAAAAGAATGGTCTAAAATCCCTAGTAAGAGTAGAGTGAAATGTTGGAACTGCAGGAAGTGGGGCCATGTGCAGAAGAAACGTCGAAATAGAAAAAAAGAATTGATGATTCTTTTGTAGAAAAATCCTCAGATTGATGAAAATGATGCTTTGTTTATTTCTTCTTTCATTGCTAGTGATGACATATGGGCCATGGCTTATTGATTTAGGTGCCTTATATCACACGACTCCTCATAGGTAGTGGTTCTCTTCTTTTAGAGCATATGATAGTGGTGAGGTGTTCTTTGGCAACAATAGTTCATTTCAAATGTTGGAACTATTGTCGGAAAAAGGAAGATAAAACTTATGTTTAATGATGGGAGAGTAAAATCCCTCGTAGATGTGTTGCACATTCTAGGATTAGCACGAATTTTACTTTCGATTTCTAAGATGAATGATGTTGGAGTGCATGTCACATTTGATAAGAATGGTTGTAGGTTGGCTAAAGGGAATTTGGTGCTGGCTAAGGGATCCTGGTGTGGTACTCAACATCTACATATTGTAACTCTACCTATGTAACTAACAATTTTGATTCATATATGTTGTGTCAACACATTGGTGGAAAAGGGCTTAAGACTCTAGTTAATAAAAAATTGATGAATGGTTTATTTGATATTTTGCAGATTTTGATTTTTGTGAGCACTGTGTGTTTGGAAAATAGAGTAAAGTTTAATTCTGGTAACACTAGAACAAAGAGATTATTGGAGGCTATTCATAGTGATGTTTTTGGTTCTGTGGTTGTTGCTTCAATTGATAAATCTCATTATTATGTTTTCTTTAACAATGACTATTCATGTTTGTTTTATATGGAAATGGGGATTGATGATGTGATGGGGTTTTGTTTGTTTTAGTTTGAATCCTCCTTTTCACAAAACATTCCAAGGGCTTTTCAATTGAGTGCTTCTCCTATCAAGAGGAGAGCCAACTATCAGATTTGAGTTGCCACTTGGTTTTCTGCACACAAGATTGCTAACTAATGATTTTATGCATTCTTAAAACCCTAATTTAAGCAAAACAATAATCAAATCTGCGAATTACGACAAATGCGACAGAAAATGTACAAAGGGCAGAGAACCTTAACTCACTGTTTTTCGTAGTCCAGAAAACGGAAATGTCAGGGACAATGGTGATGGCGCCCTAGTCCAAGAGGCAGATCTTTCTGTGGATTCTCGAACTCCTTTCGGCATTGATCTCTGCTGTATCTCCCGTTTTTCATGATCCGACAGTGGAGGACAAGGTTGATGGCTTCCTAGTCCACTGAGGAAGATTCTTTCGGATGTCGAAAGCTCTGGAAACCCTAATACTCACTGTCCAGCCTGTTTCTGAGTCTTCGGATGCGGAGGACAAGGTTGATGGCACCCTAGTCCCGAAATTCCACACAGTGTCCGCTTCTTTTTAGATCCCAAATCTTCAATGTCTGCCTTTCTTCTCTACAACTCCACTTTCTCTAGATCCGATACCTGTAACCTGCAATCACAAGGAGTGTGGGAGGGGGTTGTGGTGTTTAGAGGCTTGCCTCAGTCAAGCCCCGGAGAGACATTCAAGTCTTTCGAACACCGTTGTTAGAGAGAGTGCGTGTCCTTGTGGGACAGAGGCAAAATTCAAATGATAATGATTGAAAACACAATAAATGTCACCTTAACGATGAAGCTCTCATGGAAGGAAGAAACTCTTTAATGCCATGAGGAGAAGATGTAATCCAACTTGCAAAAACAAACACAATGACAATGCTATGCTCTGCAACACAATGATAATCACAAGTATGCCAATAGCTTTGAAACATAAACATCCCCTAGTTTGCAAATGATAACCTAAACATGCTTATATATGCAACCACTAAGATTTCCGCCAAGAATTTCGTATTTGAAACTTATGATGTCGGCTTGGAGACCAAATAACGGTCACAAACCCAACATTTAAATTTAGGGCAGACCCAAAATAGGGCTGAACTAGGGCGCTAGCGCCCTTGTCCACCTCCTTGTCTTTGTTCCGGAATCATTGAATTAGCACCCCCTAGGTCCCATTTGTCACAAGACCCAAGGGTTTTCTTATCGAGAGTCTGATTTAACATGCAAAATGCTCTAAATGCAAATTTAAAGACCTGGGAGCGAAACCTTTAGGAAAAAGCCCCCAAGGGTGCATTTTTCCGACATAACATTTAGCCCCCACTTTAATGTATGTATTAAACACAAGGCCAATACATGCATTAAAGTAAGGTCGACAAACACAACAAACACGCCAAGCACGAAGAAGACACACTAAACACATTGAAGACAATGACAGGCACGCAAAACATGGAGAAGACAGTTACAGTCACGCAAAACACGGAGAATACAACATTGAAAACACGTAGAGCATAGGGAATACAATGAATGCAGTGATTATTTTCTTTTTGATTTTTCCATATGAAATGCATAATGCAAGTATAAGGAAAGTAAACAAACAAATCCCAAAAAGTGTAGAGGAGCTGTTCACCGCCGGTCTTGCACTTTTTGAGAACAGACACGCCAAACAAAATCCCAAAGTGTAGAGTTGTTCACCACGGGTCTTGCACCTTGAGAACAAACACACCAAACAAATCCCAAAGTGTAGAGGAGCTCATTGCCACCGGTCTTGCACTTTGTGAACAAGCATGCCACACACACACACACTGAAGACACGACAGACAAGCGATGGAGTGTTCCTATTGCTAGGTTCATCACCATCTCAGGCACATTACATGCATGTTACACCCTCTCCAATTTAAGAAAAAATAGTAATTTGTCTAATAACATAATTTCAGCAGAAAGATTAACTAACCAATAAGAAATAAATTTGAATGCAATAAAGTTCTGAATCACAACTTACTTTTCAGCTGAAATGAACTTTCCAACAGAATATTTGTAACTAAATAATTTAACTTTCTTTAATGAAAATTCAAATATTTAAGAAAGAAAAGAGATTAAGAAAAGTACAACTTGAGTAGCTTCTTGCTGATTTGTTGGCAAATCCTCTTCTGGATTGTTTTTGGGAAAAAAAGATATCAACAAGGGTTTTATCCACCCAACCAAGACCAATTGGTCTCCTGTGCTTCTTCATCTGAAGAAACCCGACCCTTCACGAGGGTAATAACAGGAATCCATTAACATCAATGTGCCTCTGAGCTTGGTGTCAAGACCTATACCTCATGATCGATCTTTCTCTATAGGTACCTCCTAACTGGAAAGATCATTCTGACTAGTGGTATATCTGGTATTTGATCGCCGACCGATGCCTATCAACATCGTAACCTTGGCCAAGGATTTTCTAGTATATTTATATATATACATATATTTGACACTACTATGTCGTTAGCCTTCATCCTTGCTCAACATTATTGTTAACTTAATACTTTCTTCTTTTCTTTTGGAATGCAGGTTTACACATAGCATCATATATATCTTACTTGCCAACTTTTGTTCATATAAAAGAGACAAAACAACAACACATAGATAGGAGTCTGCCCTCAGGAATACAACGGATTCTTATTTTCAGGATATAATGATACTCAGGCTGGTAGTAACAAGGAAATTCTTTAAACATATATATATATATATATATATATATATATATGCGTATATATATATGTCTTTGATTGCATACCATACAAGGATCATATAATAAAAGTGTCTCGATGGAAGTATACTCAGAAACAGAACTAAAGAAGACACAAATGCTGGTCTCAATTAATTGAATTCGAAAGTTCAGAAGTCCTTTCATCCAATAGATAATACCATTACTAAGATGAATGAGCTCTTATCGAACTGCTCTAAAGATTTAAGAACTTGCCTGATAATATTTTATAAGCTGAAATGGCTGATTGCGGCTGATATATTTAGTGATGTTGGTAACACGGACTGCTAGATGAAAGCACGACTCAATGAGTCTTTATAGAGAAAAACGCTGACAGTATACTTGAAGAAAAATAATGGTGCCTTCCCAAGAATTACAACTCGAACCCTTTCTTTCAGAATGAAAAATAAGAATGTTTCATAGCATGCGAATGTTTCTTCTACTCTCCTATATGAAGGAAAAAACATGCACGCCAAGAAGGAATAATCGATCAAAATAGGACCGCTCCACGTAGTGGAAAGAAAGAGGAGTTACAAAACAAGATTCAACTCATACACATCAAGCGCTCCAAAGGTAAGACAAGTAATAATGTTTAAAACAAAAGAGATAAATCTTTTTCTTTATTTTAATATATCTATATATATAAATATATACTCATATGCCTTGGCCAAGGCTACGATAACTTTAGGTTTTTGGCTAAATTATTGTTAATTGATTCTGGTTATTATCCTCTCCTTGTTGATATCCCTTTTTCTTAGTCACCTGTTTTGTCCTGCAACCACTTAGACAATTAGGAAAGTTAAATCATTTCCATGGTATAAATAATAATCAACATCTTTTCCATCAATCCATTTCATATAATAAAATATTTGCAATTAAAGAATAAATCATCGTATACACTTTCAACGAACATTTTCACATTCATATGAAAAATGAATGTTCTCAACTAACAACATAATTAATATTTAATTGTTTAAACAAAAAGGGATGTAACAATGCACACACAGATGATTGGGCTTCGCCATAACAACCGCCAAAAACACGTTTAAGGGTTGGGTTAGTCACACAACCGCTCCCCGCCTCACGATGAGGACTTTTGAAAATGACAGGATAATGCAATCTCTCTGAGAAATACACCATCCCCGCCTCGCGATGAGGACTTAAGATAAAAGGATATGCTCGATATCCCGCATCCGCAGAGGGCTTAAATGATTGATTTGATTGATTTTTAGATTGTTCAAACACGCTTTACTATGATCTAAAGCAGACAACTTACCTTATATATGCCCCCACCTTAAAGTGGTTGATATCACGTACTGATATCAAGCACGTTAAGGTAGGAAGAAAACACACAAGGGAACACGATCTCTCGCAAAGCTCGTGCCCCCCAGAGTTGACATGTACTTTACAATCGCCGAGTGTTCCCACAAACACATCCCTGCAAGAAAGGTGTTAGTGTCCAAATAATCATGATGAACAACAATGCATATGATCAACTACATGAAAGAGCCAAGCAAGGCGATATTCATGATAAACACAGTGCACAGAGGAGCAGTATTGTTAAAGTGTTGTTAGCAAGATAAGATAACATCGACATCAACATCAAGATAGAGAAATCACGGAGTGATTCCACTAGCCAAGCGTCGGATAATTTGTTACAACCCCGTCGTCATATAGCAACTAAATCCATTTTTTTATTGCTCTCGAAAGGGACACTAGGTCCGCATCAGTATAAATGTTTTTCGTCATCCGCCCGCTAGATGGAAACACTAGAGGAAGGTAAGCAATAAATCAGAGAGGAGAACAAGTGACTTAGGGACAGTCACGTAGGAGGGTGCCCCTAATTCACCAACCGCAACTCTATGTCCCTAAGACACAACACACAACAATGAAATCAGAGGAGAGGCAATATAGAAGAATGATGATACAAATAGAAGGTCACAATAGAGGCGGTCTCCTAGTATCCTTGACCTTACAAGAGAATCAAGGGTCATCCTAGGAGGCCTAACAACACATAACATATCACGGGGGAAGCACACCATGAAGATATAAAGGGTTAGAGATACTTATTTGTAGAGAGGTTCATGCTAGAAGTCATCATCGAGGAGGTCATCATCCTCCCAATCTCGAATGCTAGATGAAAGCGGTGTGTAAGGTACCAAAGCCCAACTGTTGTTCTTGTTTTCAATGTGTTGATCTTTAAGCGCTTCTTGATTCTCAATGTTAGGTTGGATGTTCTCTTGTTCATTTGCAATCCGTTGGGCATAAGCTTGTCTTTTCCTCCTCCTTGCTTTTGCTAGTCTATTGCATCTTGCCTTGTTGCTTATTTCACCATTGTTGTGTTTTTCCATAGTTTGCACGGTAGAGGAAGCACCATGTTCAAATCTCATTGGTCTTGGTGGAATATTTTGTTGTTGATGAAAGCCTCCCGATCCATTTAAGGATAACGGGGGAGGGACCTTAGCATAGATGCCATCTCTCCATGGACGAGGTGGGTCATGGGACCCTTATCCACATTTCTCTTGTCAAAAATTTCATCAAAGCCATAATAATCTTGTTTTATGCTTGCTTCTTGTTCTTCTCTTATTGGATGCAAAGGAGACCTGGCCACTCGAGCTAGTTGTTTTGCTTTGTATTTTCTGTATTCTATGAAAGTTCTATCTCTTCATGGCTTAGGATCTATCTTAGGTTGCGGCCAAAAGTAATCAAGAATAAAGATCTTGTCCTTAGCCGGAGGTTGATACTCATTACGACGGATAGTACGGATCTCTCCACGCAAAGGAAATTTTATATATTTGTGAATAGTCGAAAGAACAACATTCATAGCTTTAAGCCAAGGATGTCCAAGTTTTACACGGATGAGGTTGGATAAGGGGATTATGTCAAATGATTGATCCACAACTTTATCATAGATCGAGAGCATGAGTTATCTTGCCAATCGGTTTCATGAAAGCTCCATTATGTGTTTTAATTCTCAAATCCGATGGTTCATAAGATTCTTGTGCCATTTCATGTTTAAGGAGGAAATCTTCCGTGACCACATTTGTCATGCAGTGAGGATCTATGAGAGTTCCATGCACGGGTTGTTCCATTATCTTTACTGTTATATAAAGAGGCCCTTCGATATGTACCATTTCTTTGTCATGAGGTGTCAATGTTATTTCAAGCTCAGGGGCTCTTCTTTTAAAATGAGGCCTAGGAACAAACCTAGCATTATTATTATGTTGAAAAGCCATTTGTAAGTTTGCAAAGGAGTGTCAAATCAGATTTTCAAGATCTTCCAAAACTTATGCGAAGACAAATGCAAAAGTGTAGTCAAATATGCTTGATTTTTTCAACTTTTCTCAATGCAAACAAGTGAAAGAAGAGGTGTTGTAAAGATTTTCAAGAGGGACAGCAAATGATATGTGTAAAAACAGTTTACTAATGCAAGAATACCTTTCATAACACGCTTTTGAAGCAACTCTAGAAAGTCGATAAGCCAAAATCTAGTGAAAATAGGCCAAAATATGCAATTTTTCACCAAATCTTTATGCAAAAGAGGAGGGCAGCGGGTGTTGTAAGGAAAATGATGATGGACAGCAACTTATAAGAGTACTAACAACCACCTAATGCCAAAAAATCCATTACAACACGCCTATAGTGCCTCTCTAGACCAAACCCTAGTGCAAAGATAGAAAAAATATGCCTATTTTTCCAATGTTTCAATGCAAGAGCCCAAAGAAAGGGTGTTGTAAGGAAATTGAGAAGGGACAGCAGATAATAATGCTAATAACAGCCAATTAGTGCAATAAAATTCCTTACAACACGTTTGGAGTGCAAATCTAACAAAAGACGATAGACTCAAATCTAGTGAAAAATGCAAGTTTTCAAACCCTAGGCATGAAATTTCACAAGGAGGCCACTATGATGCAACACTACAATTATAGATCAGACCTAATGAGTGTTTTGATAAGGTAGTAAAATCTGAGACAAGATATTGACTACAACCCTAGTTTATGCAAAACTAAGTTTTCATGAAAAATGCAAAATTTCAAGCAAATTCTAACAAATCAAGTATGCAAATGCAATGCAATGCAAATGAATTGTAAATAATGAATTTTTGTATTTTGGATCAGATCTAATGCAAATAACAGAAATTAATTTAAATTAGATGTCAATTCAGTCAAATTTTACAAAAAATGCAAGTCGAATATGCCAATTTTTGCAAATTTTCCAATTTTTTTGTAATTTTTCAAATGCAATATTGAAAATAATGAATTGAATGATAATGAATTTCAGATCTGATGCAAAAATCAGAGAATTAATTAAATAGAATTGAATGAATGCAAACTATGTCAAAAATTAAATCCTAGAATGCAATTTTTTTCAAATTTTCCAAATATGTCAATTTTTTTGTAAATTTTCGAATGCAATAAAATGAATGAATGCAAATCTATCAAACAACACTCAACAAGGTGCCAAAAAGTTCAAAACATGGGTTCACCAAAATGTTTTATATGGAAATGGGGATTGATGATGTGATGGGGTTTTGTTTGTTTTAGTTTGAATCCTCCTTTCTACAAAACATTCCAAGGGCTTTTCAACCGAGTGCTTCTCCTATCAAGAGGAGAGTCAACTATCAGATTTGAGTTGCCATTTGGTTTTCTGCTGGGAAATTTAGATGTGATCACACAAGATTGCTAACTAATGATTTTATGCTCTTAAAACCCTAATTTAAGCAAAACAGTAATCAAATTTGCGAATTACGACAAATGCAACATGAAATGGACAAAGGGCAGAGAACCTTAACTCACTGTTTTTCGCAATTCGGAAAACCGAAATGTCGGGGACAATGGTGATGGCGCCCTAATCCAAGAGGTAGATCTTTCTGTGGATTCCCGAACTCCTTTCGGCATTGATCTCTGCTGTATCTCTCATTTTTTGTGATCCGACAGTGGAGGACAAGGTTGATGGCGCCCTAGTCCATTGAGGAAGATTCTTCCGAATGTCGGAAGCTCTGCAAACCCTAATACTCACTGTCCAGCCTGTTTCTGAGTCTTTGGATGTGGAGGACAAGGTTGATGGCGCCCTAGTCCCGAAATTCCGCATAGTGTCTGCTTCTGTTTAGATCCCGAATCTTTAATGTCTGCCTTTCTTCTCTACAACTCCACGTTCTCCAGATCCAATACCCGTAACCTGCAATCACAAGGAGTGTGGGAGGGGGTTGTGGTGTTTAGAGGCTTGCCTCAGTCAAGCCCCGGAGAGACATTCAAGTCTTCCGAACACCGTTGTCAAAGAGAGTGGGTGTCCTTGTGGGACAAAAGCGAAATCCAAATGATAATGATTGAAAACACAATAAATGTCACCTGGATGATGAAGCTCTCATGGAAGGAAGAAGCTCTTCAATGCCATGAGGAGAAGATGTAATCCAACCTGCAAAAACAAACACAATGACAATGCTATGCTTTGCAACACAATGATAATCACACGTATGCCAATAGCTTTGAAACATAAACATCCTTTAGTTTGCAAATGATAACCTAAACATGCTTATATATGCAACCACTAAGATTCCCGCCAAGAATTTTGTATTTGAAACTTATGATGTCGGCCTGGAGACCAAATAACAATCACAAACCTCACATTTAAATTTAGGGCAGACCCAAAATAGGGCTGGAGTCGGGCGCTAGCGCCCTTGTCCACCTCCTTGTCTTTGTTCTGGAACCATTGAATTAGCACCCCCTAGGTCCCATTTATCACAAGATCTAAGAGTTTTCTCATTGGGACCCTGATTTAACATGTAAAATGCTCTAAATGCAATTCTAAAGAGCTGGGAGCTAAACCTTTAGAAAAAAGCCCCCAAGGGTGCAGTTTTCCGACATAACAATGTTATACTTGGATTTATTTTCTGAGGTATAAGCTTGAAGTTTTTACCAAGTTTAAAGATTTCAAAGTCCATGTCGAAAATTAGATGGATAAAAATAATATATTAAGGTTAGATAATGGAGGAGAATATTATTCTAGAGAATTTGATGATTTTTGTAGACATGCAGGTATTGTGAGATAGAAAACAACTCTGTATATGCCATAGCAAAATGCCATCATAGAGAGGATGAATACATTAATGGATAGAGCCAAAAGTATGTTGAGTAGTGCTCAGTTGGATCAATGTTTTTGGGCCGAGGTTGTAAATATTGCTTGTTATTTGATTAATAGATCTTTGTGTTATTCTTTGGTTGTCAAACACCATATGAAGTGTGGATAGTTAAGAAAACCTTTGTTTGGCATAAGAGTTTTTAGTTGTGAAACTTATGTTCATGTGCCTAAAGAAAAATGGATTAAGTTGGATTTCAAGGCTAACAAATATATTTTTGTTGGTTATGGCGATAATGTTAAGGGTTACAAGTTTTGAAATGCTTTAACTTTGAATATGGTATATTCTAGAGATGTGATTTTCAGGGAATTTAGAGTTAAGTCTTATTAGGTACAACCAAAAGAAAAAGAAAAGAAGACAGTGCATTTTGGAACCAAAATTGAGAAGTAGAAAGATGCACAGGTGGAAAAACAATAGGTTGGATAGGAGGATGTAGAGAAGAAGGTTTAGAAGAAGAATAGTAGGAGCCTCTTAATACACCCTTGAGAAGGTTTACAAGGCAATGGAAACTTGTTGATAGGTATAGCCCACTAGATTCCTATTGTGTATTTGCTTTATCTTGTATTGATGAAGAACCTAGATCTATAAAGGAAACTCTTTGTTCAAACGGGCATGAGTCTTGGATGGGCCATGCAGGAGGAGATGATAGCCTTGGATAGATGTGAGACGTGGGATCTAGTTGAACTACTTGAATGAAGAAAGCCCATTGGTTGCAAATGGGTGTTCAAAAGAAATTTGGAATAGATGGAGAGTTGGAAAGTTACAAGGCAAGCTTGGTGGAAAAAGGTTACTCCTAGGTTGAGGGGGTTGATTTTAGTGTATTTTTTTTCTTGTTGCAAAATTAACTTTTATTAGATTCTTACTTTCTGTTGCTGCTACTTATGATTTAAAATTAGAGCAAATGGATGTTAAAATTGTTTTTTTTGTATGGGGATCTTGAGGAAGAAATTTAGATGAAATAACTTGACGGTTTTGTGCTAAAAGGAAAGGAAAACACGGTTTGCAAGTTAAAATGGTCTTTGTATGGTCTGAAACAATCACTTGGGATGTGGTATCAAAAGTTTAATGTTTTTGCATTGCAACATGGATTTGTTAGGAGTGATTGTGATCATTGTGTTTATTTCAAATTCATGGATGATCAATTACTATTCATTGTCTTGTATGTTGATGACATGTTCATTAGAAACAATAAGGGTATGATTAAAGAATTCAAAACTCAGTTTTCTAGTGCCTTTGACATGAAGGATTTGGGGGTTGCAAAATACATATTGAGTATGGAGATCGATAGGAATTGGGTTGGTAGAAAGCTTTGGCTTAGTTAGAGTAAGATGTTTAGACTATTTTGTAGTGGTTTGCTATGTAGAACTGTAAGCAATGAGTATTCCTTTACCTGTTGGTACTAAATTATCTTTGGATCAATGTCTAAGTTAAATGATGATTTGGAGGATATGTATAATGTTCCTTGTGCTAGTGCTGCAGGTAGCCTAATACATGCTATGGTCTACACAAAACCATACATTGCCCAAGCAGTGGGAGTTCTTAGCAAGTTTATGTCTAACCTTGGTAGAGAGCATTGGAATTATGTGAAAAGGGTTTCCAAATAATTGTGAGGGACTTTTGATTATTGTATTTGCTAGCATGGGACTAATTTTGTGGGCAAGTTGCCTGATATATAGGGCTTTGTTGATTTAGAGTAGGTTGGTGATTGGGACAATAGAAGGTCCATGAATGGTTATATGTTCACGCAATTTGGAGTAGTTGTTAGTTGGATGAATAAGAGACAATGCATAGTTTTGTTGACTGGAATATAGAAACAGAGACTGCGACACATGCTTGTAAGTTGTAAGGAGGTAGTGTGGTTATAGAGATTGTGTTTAGGTATCAGCTTTGAGTGCACACAGGTTAGGATTGGATGTGATAGTCAATTTGGTGAAGAACCCAATGTACCATGCCCATACAAAGCATATTGATGTTGAATATCACTTTGTGAGATGGTTGAGGGTGGCAAAGTCATCATATGGAAGGTTGACACTTTGGTTAACATCACAGATTCCCTTGCTAAGCTAGTGAGCACAAATAACTTAGGTTGGTGCATACAGGTCCTGGACCTTTCTTCTTCTAGCACTTGATTCATTCTTTAGTTTCCTATTATGTCTTTGTAATATAAATGTCAAGTGGGAGAATGTTAGGGTGTGTCTTTCACCTTGCAAAAGCCTAAGTCTTATAAATTGTATTTAATTATGTAGATGATAAATAACATATGATCTCCAAATATCACAAAGTGGGCAAAATGGGAGGCCCATGTGAGGCTAGGGCCAGTCTTTATTTATTATTTACTCTCCGAAATACTTGGGATATTGTATAAGAAGGCATTGAATAAGGAGGTTACATAGAAAAGGTCAAGATTTGGAGTTATAGAGCATCTTTCCAATTTGGATGTTATGACAACTTTGATCACCCTTGTAGAGTGCTTAGATTTGGGAAATTGGTTAATTTGACCGTTAGGAATCTATGATACATAAGAGGTGTAAAATGTTTAAGAGGTGTAAGAGGAGTTGCTATTTTGGGTCGCTTGACCATGACTATGGGGGCCTTGGATTTTTGCTGTGGCTCATGGTTTTGATTCAGTTTTGAGATACCATTTGGTGGTTTCTTGTTTTTGACTTTTCTATATATTGGAGGCATGGGATAGAGATTTGTAAGGTTATGTTGCAGGTACTCTTATGATGCTGGATTATAGTCAGTTAGAGGGATAAGTGGACTGTATTGGTGTACTCTATGTTTAGAGATTAATACAAGCTTGGGTCTTGTTGGTGGTGGAGTTTTTTTTGCAAGTGTTTCTCCACCTATATCTAGTATTAAAATGGTTTCCTTCTCCATTGTTTCATTAATCTTTATGGTTTAATCACATGTTTAATCAGACTGAAATGCTTTATTGCTAATATTCTCATTGTGCCGTTCACCCTATATTTAACAGTTTGGAAGCATTCTCTTTTCTCATATAGGGATTTACAGTGGTGAGCGTAAACTCATATATGATTGTTGGATTCTGCATTGTATTATGTTGTGTGGTTCTAGATGCTTGCACAATTAACCGGTCTATGTGCAAACTAGTTGATCTAGAATAATCTTTAAAACTAGAAACAACTTTATCAAGAATGCTATCACTAGGAGTTATAGAAACCTCTTCTACTCCAATACCTCTTTGGGTCTGTTGCTGAAGCATTCGTGCTGCAAAGTGTTGCAACTCCTCACTATCACTTAGCAGATTTCTTCCTTTGAATTCATGTAGGATGGTGGCCTCCGGCTACAACTTGGTTCGTCACCATTATAACGCATGTATTTGACCTTAGAAACAGTAATTTCAGGTTCATAGATAGGGGTTCCTGTTGATGATTGTTTTTAGACAGGTCAACAATAGAGTAAAACACTAGAGCATTCCACTCCCTCTTGAATAAAGCCTCTCGAATGCTAAACAAAGTGATCAATCGAGACAACTCCAAGGTTCCTTATTTATGATTCAGGATGGGTTAACTTAGTGATTACATGTGATTTTGCTGATAATCACAAAGAGACTTACATTAGACGACTTCTATTTCATTCAGCTTGTTCCTCCTTTCAGTGTGGGTAAAGTATGTACAAGGTTTCAATAATGAAGAAAAGTAAAAAGGTAAGGGTTTAGGAAAGTTAATCTAAGGTCAATGAAGCAATGATGATTGTACGAGTAGACAAACTTCTGATAAACCTAACTCCACTTCGCCAAAGATGCCTACAACTACATGAAGTTGGTGCAATCTCCTAAGGTTACGCGAATGGTTTTCAAATCATGAAGGCTCATATAAGCACCCATCGGATGGCGCAACTCAAACAAACATCCACAATCAAACTTAAGCAAATTATAAGGCTCAGACTAGCTTTACACAACACTTCACCAGCGATGAATGTTAAAAGCATGAGCTAGGAGTTGATCAAATATTCAACACAAACATACATTACATCAAAGAGCTTTTAATCTACTTTTAATTTAGTTGAAACATCTCTTCATTCAATTCAAGATACAAGAAACTATGTTACTCCACAAGATAACACTTAACACCAAATGAATTCCAATGTCTTTGCATTAATCTTGAGAAATATGTACAACAACTTCAAGTCCTCTCAGAGAATTTCGAGAGTCTCTCCTATTCTACTTCTACTTGCCTACAATCTAGTCTCTAATAATTACAAATGAGGCAACAAGGCCTTTATATAGAGTCCAGAATACAATGAATGGCTAGGATCAATTCATGTAGCCAAGGGCTTAGATCATGCCACCTTAGTAGGTAGTTACAACTTGCTATTTTTAGTACATATGAGAGGCAATGAAGGCACGTTTTCCAAGAAGATAAAGATAAGATGAAATCATTTAAAGCATCTTCTACATATGCATCCCTTTGGCTTCTTTTATTAAATAATACATTGAATGTAGTCATATGATGTGGCTGATTGTGATTGGATGATGATATGTACTCGCCACGTAGATGCCATCTTAGCAAACTTGGGGATTCCAACAATTAATTCAATATACTCTGTGGGCATATTCCCAAATTGTATCATCAATGTGATATCTTCGATGTGATAGCTTTTGATGATGAACACTTGAGATGTATCTTGCTGATCTGCCTTGTTGATCTTCTTGCAAACTGGATATATATGATACATGTTGCTTCATTTGACTAACTCTGTGATGTTTCTTCTTCTTGTAGGTAGGTTGATGTTGATCTTCTTGGATGAGACTTCCTGGAGAGTAGATGAGGATAATGATGCTTCATTCATGAAGCGGAGTAGGAGATTTCTCTTGGACTTGAAGGTTAGGAAGGAACTTGAAGTTGAATGGATGAATGTCTTGAACATGATGCAACTGATGAAGTATACTTGAACTTGATGTGATCTAACATGATGTCATTGATGAATGTTGAACTTGATATGACCTTTTAGAATGGTGTTTCCTCTGCAACTTGAAGATGATTCAGGTGCTTGTCCTTCAGATGACTCCTTGGCTTTATTAACACTCCTCTCAATAATGCAACTTGATGATGATGCAACTTGGTGATCTTGAAGTGATCTCCAAGGGTGGCTAGCATGATGTTTCTTCTTGCAATGACAATTTCTTGACTTCACTCCTTGAATGAAGGTGACTCTAGGCTTCTTGCTTGAAGGTGACTCCTTGAACAACTCCTTAGCTTCATTGATGTTCCTACCAGACAAGAGAAACAATATATCAATCACTTCATAACACAAAGAAGTAACTTTAAACATATGAATAACCTTATTTCAATCTAGGCACCTATATAATGTTATGGAGGTGCAAAGTGCACCTAGCATGTATATCTTCATAATTGTCACTTTAAAGGATTTCAAACAATTGTGATAGCTTAAAATGATTTCTCCTCTCAGGGCGCTCACTTCTGGACATGGATTTGAATGGTTTTCCTTAAGGCGCCAATTGAGTTGGTATGAAGATGAAAGGGCACCTTGTCAATTTGGGTTCTATTTGCTACTTTCAAGGCTTTGAATGATTAAACATGTTCTAAAGTGATCCTTTCTCTCTAGGAACTCACTCAGAGATGTAGATTTGTGATGTTTTCTCTAGGGCGCCAATTGAGATCTACAGAGAGGGAAAGTGTGCCTATGCCAATTTAAGCTTTATACTTTGTCATTTTTCATGTTTTAAACAGTTGTGAATGTCTTAGAGGACTTCCCTCAGCCTAGGCGCCCACTCAAAGATGTCTTGGGATGCAATTTCAATCTAGGCGCTCATGGAGGTATAGAGTGACAAGCCAAGGCGCCTAGCATACTTGGCCTATTTCCTTGGATTTTTGATGACTTTAACACTTAAATGATATCCAATCTCATGTCCTCAAGCTCTCTTTTCACAAGGCGCCTATTTATGATGCTCTAACTGTGAAATAGTGCCTAGTTTCCTTGATGAGAGTTTGGGTGCAAAATGGCGCCTAAGGTCAATTTGGCTTAAGTTTTGATACTCCAATGAGTTCTAGCAAGGGGAGAGGTCTTTAAAATGTTATATTCATCAAGGAGTCTACCCAAAGATGTTTTAAGTAAATTCTTCCTAGGCGCCAATATGAGGGGGTATGAACTAGGAAATGCGCCTATGATACTTCATGCTTGTTGCTTGGTATTTTAGATGATTTCAACTCATGTAGGGACCTTCTCATTAATGCGCCTACTCTTAAACTTCTCAACACCTCATTTTCAACCTTTATGTCTCCTAGGCACTATATTGGTTTAAACAAATGCAAAAAGGCACCTAACTCTTTCTTGGCAAATTTTAGTCATTTAAAGGCTTCTTAGAGGAATTCTTACTCTAGAGTGATATCACATTTCATAATTTAAAGTCCTCCTTTGCAAGGTGCTTATCCATGATTGTAAGAAGGGGTAAGTGCGCCTAGACTCATTTAATGTCATTTGCAACTTCAAACATCTACTTTCCACTTCTAGAGGGCTCCTCTCACTAGGCACAATTTGATGATGGTTGGAATGTAAAATGGCGCCCTAGTTGAAATAGGAGTTTACTTCAATTCTCATGCATCCAGAGTATTTGCAAGCATGCTTACCTCTAGGCGCCAAAATGAGGTTATTTGGACAAGCAAGGCGCCTAAACTCCTTTGAGGTCTTGGACTTGTATCTTATAACTTCAAGCACCTTCACTAAGCCAAGTTTAATGACTTCTAACACTCTATATTCCTAGGCGCCAAGATGGAATCTCTAGTGATTGAAATGCGCCTAGACTCCTCAAGAAGCTCAAGATAACTCTTTCAACTTATCATACTCTTAGGAGCTCTTATAAGGTGAAATAAATTGGAATGGGCGCCTATCTTCTAGGATGACTCTAGGATGACTTCTAGGATGACTTCTCCCAAGGCACAATTTTGCATAGTTTGGAACATTTCTTTCATGCTAAGGCGCCAAAAGAAGGCTCAAGAGATGGAAAATGCACCCTAGCTTTATTGAGTGAATTTTGTACTTTAGGCAATTGCAAGGTGCCTCAGAGGGTTCAATTCTTCAAGGCGCCACTTCCTTTCTAAAACATCTATCATCCTTTCTCAAGGCGCAATATCATGTCTTAACAAATAGTAAAATGCGCCTAAACTCATTGAGGTACTTTCTTGCAAGATTTTCTAAGTTAGAACTCTTGTTGAGGACAAAATGTTAATCTCTGTCAAGGCGCCACTATTTGAAGCTTGTTCTCCTCTAGGCGCATAATTGGGTCTCAATCTTAGGCGCAAAAATGATGTTTGCAGAGGTGAGAAAACGCGCCCAACTTCCTGAAGTAAATTCGCGCCTAGAAGTGGAAGTCTCAGAGCGTAAGGTATATTGAAAAATTGAATTTCTTATACTTTAAATATTTTTCAATATACCTTTTAGGATGTTTGGATAGGTCTCAGATCCACCGGATTTAACATATAGATTATAGAATTTGGAGGATCCACCAGATTTCAGACTTAGCCAATTTTTCAGTGTTTTAGGATTTCAAGCTACCAGACTTAGTCATTTTTAGGATCTCAAACATACATCAAGGATTTCATACTCTTTCTTCCTAAGGCGCAACTTGGAGTTAGTTTAAACATCTCTTCATGCTAAGGCACCAAAATGAGATAGTCTAATGCATGAAGGGCGCCTAGACTTGAATTTGCTCATTGTTGACATCTTTAAGGCTCTTCAACACTTGATTATACCCCTGTGAGACCGCCTCATCCTTAGGCGCTATCTATCATTGATTTAAACTTCATCCCACATCAAGGAGCCCAAAAATGGTGGATACACATGCAGAATGCGCCTAGAAGACTAGAGCGAATTTGCGCCTAACTTAAGTTGTCTTATTTTTGTCAAATTTTCAATGCCTAAAGTCTTTGGCAACTTTTTCAATCAAGGCGCCTTGATCTTCTCTTCTCCTTGCTCAAGGCGCAATTTTGAGTTTGTTTGAATGATGAAAGGCGCCCTTTGCTCTAGGTGGAATTTTGAGGTTGTGCAAGTTGGAGAAATGCGCCTATGATCTTAGAGCAAATTCACGCCCAAAACTAAAAGTCCCCAGGGTCAGGTATATTGAATTCCTTATACTTTAAATATTTTTCAATATACCTTTCAAGATGTTTGAGATAGGTCTTAGATCCACCAGATTTAACATGTAGATTCTAGATTTTTGAGGATCCACCAGATTTCAGACTTAGCCAATTTTCAGGATTTTTAGGATCAGGATACCAGACTTACTCATCTTTAGGATTTCAAACATCAGGATCAGGTCATCAGGGGACTATAGGACTCAAACACCACTGACTTCATCATGCAATAAACTAAAGACATCATCAAAACTTCATGCAAAGCATCAGAGCTCAAAAAAAAGGGGGGTCCCCATTTGCAATGGGGCGATGTGTGATTTGGTCACAACAGTTCCATTTTGCAATTGCTGATCTTTACTTGGGTTCAACCCATCCATTTTCAAATGATACATCCGTGTGACTTCTAACATCAACTCTTTCGTTTTTGTGTTATCTCTATGCACAGTGTATCTTTCTGGGCCTCTCTGCCTACAATTCGGCTAGTGCAGCTTCTCGTTGTCTTGCGTATCTCTCTTGGCATTGGCTGCCGCTATTGCTGTTGGTCTACATGCTATCATGTGTGCTTGTTCACGAACCAGCTGTGCCTTTGCCCACACGCACTTTGGCATGGTAAGGGATTACTCCATTTGAAGAGTTTCTATGCACTTCTTTACCAGCAACATTTTCACCCATAGAGAAATATATTTAAGCAATTTATGATGGATAGGCATTAGAAACTTACTCCATGCTTCTTCCACAAACATATAGGTCACCACAACGAACTGGAGGATGTACAAGTCAATTGTGCCCTTAACAAACACATTGACTGTGTGAGTCCACACCAGGTCCGCACGCTTCAACTGGCAGATCAATTCAAGAGTCTAAGAAACTTGTCGCCGGTACTCGCTCTAGCCGTGTAGACAGCCAATCAAAGATATGCTTAGGTAACTTGAACTAGAACTCCTCATGTACATTGTTGAAGAGTTCTTTTTCATGCCATTGCTTGATCTTGGCCTTGACAGGAATCTCCACTTTGATGAAACCCTTGATCTTGTGTGTAAACTATTTACGAATCTCTTCACGTATCAACTACCAAGGCATGTATTTGTAGCAGCACATTGGTTCATGGAGGGTCTCGACAATAGAACCAAAATGTTAACCATTTTCACTTTACGTGCAAGACCATGGCTAACACTTCATTGTAGTCTTCTATGTATGTTGGCATATGAGTACTGTTCTCACTCACAACACGCTTAGGTTTCGATACTCTCACTAGAACTATGCACTGTTAGTACGTAGCAGAGATGCTTAAACAAATGCAAACATGCACAAAGACAAATAGGAATAACTTCAAGATTCTATTCATTCAAATCTCTGAGTCTCTCATTACATTCTCTGATCATTTTCTTCATTCTTGCCCTTTTGATCACTACATTTTTTGGGTTTTCTGGGCCCTTTACACTAGTGCCAAGATTCTAGTTGGCTTGCGCATGCAACACAAATCACGTGGCTGCATGTGCCGATTACAATAGAACTGGACATATATGCAAGAATTGCAATGACACTTGTGTGTGTGCTAGTTAAGTGCTTGATAACTACTACATAACTGATTGCTAATTGTTGATGACTGTTATGTAATTGCTTGGTAGCGCTGGTTAGCTAAATGTCCAATGTAGCATGGGAAGGAGGCATCTTTGGTGCCAACAATGTAGGAGAAACGCAAGTAGAGAGAGAAAACAAGAGATACAAAGAAGATATAGAGATACTTAGCTATAGAGGATATAGAGAGTATGATAGAATATAATTATTTAAGTATACTCGTGTATCTTGCACAGAACTTTGTAATGAACCCAACATGTATAAGTGTGCAAATGATGAATATAATGAAGCCATTATTCTGATTTAATATGTTTGTAATGGAATGTTTACTCGATTCTGAGCTATGTCTTGCACAGAACTTTGTAATGAACCCAACATGTATAAGTGTGCAAATGATGAATATAATGAAGCCATTATTCTGATTTAATATGTTTGTAATGGAATGTTTACTCGATTCTGAGCTATCTTTGATGCTTCAACAATTGTCATTAAATTCCTAAGGAAAGAATTTGTAGCTTATATATGGAAATGACTAAATATGCTCAGCTTGCACACTCAACCATGCTAGTAACTAATCTTCCACACAACACCTTTCTACCTTTGTGTCTTTGAGTAAACAATCTAATTGGGATCCTAGGGAGTTGCTGCATCTTAAGTGAGCTCTTGAATCCTTCTAGGGCTTGAGTGATAGGCTGATGCAGTGTCTCCCTCCTATTGTGTGGTCATTGGTTTGTGTAAGACGAAGGGCATGATTGCATGTGTGCCTGTATTGAGAACAACCCAACATTTTGGTTCCATTGCTTAGGAGTGGTTCATGGGGTTCAAGTAAGCGAAATACTGGTTGGATACAGACCAATGCCTCAACAAGCATTAGTTGCACACGCCTATATCAATGATCTCAAAAGGCTGGTGGAACTCCAAGGCCAAGGAACATTTGGTTTAGAATGCCTTGAGATGTTCCACCTTGCTTGCTAGCAGCAAGAAGGCATTGATGAGTCTTGAATCACTACAGGATAACTTTTGAGGATAATTCAATATTGGACTCAAAGTAGTCAAACATGTGGAGGTTGGAGTGTTGCACATATGGGACCATGGGGAAACCATAGAGAAGAAGAGGTTTCCCATACATGTAAAGGGGAGAAGTGATGTTGGAGAGCACATATAGGGATCCCAAGGGATTGGGACCTCCATGGAAAGCAACTTGTGGCCTAACTCGATATCTGATGAAGTGCCGACTTGTTTGTGAATAGACAAGATATTTAGTCTGGGGGGATGTTTCCGGAAAATGTTGGTGGTAGGAAAGGGAGTGTGTGGGGTTGACATCAACATTGAAAGCGTCACAAAAGCCCAAGGAGTGAAACCTCCTTGGGGGATTGATGAACAGCCCACACATGGGCTACGTGGCAGACCATGTGGCAGGACAATCGTTTGAAGAACTAGGAGGATCAATCCCATCTATGCACGTAAGAACCAGTTTTGACCATTGATTCAAGAACAAATCCTGATCAAGTAAATCAGAGGCAAGAAGTCTATATAAAGACATAGAACATGCAAAAGGAGAAGATTGAGTAGAGAGAAGGAAAACAAAATATATAAAGATATACAGAGAGTTAGCTATAGAGGAGATGTAGAGATTCGAGGGTATGATAGAATATAAAGAATTGAATTAGCTAAGTATACTCCTACGCAGAACTTTGTAATGAACCCATGATGTGTAAAGTGTGCAAATGATAAATATAATGAAGCCATTATTCTGAGTTAATACTTTTGTAATGGAGTGTTTACTCGATTTGAGTTATCTTTTATGCTTTAATTGTTATGAAATTCCTAAGGAAAGTATGCTCAGCTTGCGCTCTTGACCACACTAGCAACTAACCCTTTGTGCAACACCTTTCTACCTTCGCATCTTTGAGTAAACAATCTAACTGAGATTCTGGGGACCTGCTGTTCATGGAGTGAGCTCTTGGGTCCTTCCTAGGTATAGGAGCAAAAATCATTCTCAGCAACAAATCGACAAACCAAAAGACAAAGATTTTCTCAAAAAATTGGGATTTAATTGGGGAAAAATTGGGTTAAGGTTAGTTTAAAACAATTGGATTAGGGTTAGGGAAAAATCAGAAAATAACAGCCACAGAAATTAAAAAAAACCAGAAACCCTAATTTTTTGACCAAAATATTGTGGAAAATTGCCAGAAATTCCAATTTTCCCGATTTAATTGTAATTCTTGTGGTCAAAACTGTTGACCACGCTTTAATGGAAAAGTTAAAACCCACGATTTTCTGCTGCACAAACTCATTTTTGGGGTTGATTTCCAAGTTCTCGCAAAAAATTGTGATTTTTTCTCACTTTTTGCTACCATGCTTCCAGGGCCTGTGTGATAAGCAGGTGTGGCATCTCCCTCAAGTTGGGTGGCCATCGGTTTGTGCAGGACTAGGGGAATCGCCACACATGCACCTGCGTCGAGAACACCCCAACAGACTGTTGTTTCTGTCCTAAATTTCACAGAAGAAGAGGGCTGATAGAAAATAGAAGTCCCCATTTGATGGTATAAGGTGTTTCTCACTGTAAATAGATTTTTTAAATGTGTTTTCTTATAATGGTCAGAGATTTTGTTTTCATTAGATTTTATTTTCTGTTGCAGTCCAAAACTTGGATTGTGTTGCTTGCTTTGGATGGATTTGGAGAAGACAATCTATTAATTTTCTAACATGTATGAGCAATATTGAAACTTACTGTTGTAGAAGTATTTTTTAAACCAATAGTGTGAAATAAATATCTACATGAGCACAATTTGTCTCTTTATTCTGCCATCTTAATAATCCATATGGGTTTTGTTAGTACCCCTATGTTACGAATAATCCATTTGCTTGCCACTAGCTTTTCTATGTAAATGATACTTTTGGTTCTGTTAACCATGTTAGACGTAGGTGTACTTTCTGTTTGGGCTGACCTAAGTTTGTTATCTTTGTTCACTGATCAATCAACTGCCCTATTGTCACCAAATAATCCAAGTGCATCATTATAATTCTGTTTCTAAATATTCCATTTTTGTAAGTACTCATTTAATCCGTTTAAGTCCGTAACGTTCTCATGTTATGCAGGAAGAAGAAAAAACAGCCTTGGGGCAGTTCAATATCTTCCTGCAATTTGCCCAGATATTCTTGTTCGTGAAGCAAGACCTGAAGATTATTGGGAAGTGGCAGAAACCCATTGCAGTTCCTTCTTTCCTGACCGTGGCTTTCCTATGGATCTGGTTCTAAGAGCAGATAGATTAGTAGCCATGTTTGCTGGGTTCTCTATACCTCCAGGGTGCAGAAAACAATGTCTGGTTGCTATTGATGAGAGATTGACAGTTGAAAATACTTTTCTCGAGTCTGAGAGACATGAAAATGTAGAGGTTGAATCCAGGCTTCATCTGAATGGTGGAAGGATTTCTGGAATCTTGACAATAGATACAGTAGCTGAGTTTTTACCAAGAAGGGGCCATCTTGGGCTTAGGAGGTGAGCTACCAAGCGAAAAGGATGTTTTCTATCATGAAAATAATTGGGGATATTATTATGAAAATCATAGGGCGAAAATGGCCCAGAAATAGAATAGAAGAAATCATAGGTAAAATGGCTAGTGCATAGTTCAATACTAGAAATAGTCAAATAATCTGTTGCTGATTAATCCACTAAATGATAACAGAGAGGTAGTTGTTTGAATTTGAAAAGCATTTGCAAAAAATGGTGGCCAATTAGTTTTTATTATTAAATGACACTGGGGACAATTAGTATCGTGGTAGTTGATCAACCAATGCAGGAGTCATCTGAAATGACATAGCTAATGCAGTATTCATTATGATGGGCTTACCCCACAATTCTGTTCAAAAAAATTCTACCTAACAATGTTGGCATTTTTTTCCTCCCGTTCTTTCAGTTGGATCTGTATTGCGTTTGTTGCTCACTTATGTAATAATGATACATTTGCACGAATTTTTTATTCTACACAAGACCTTCAATTAGATTCATCTGTTATCTATATTTGCCTTTTAACCTTCAGTAGGCGTCTCAGTACTATCTAGCAGATCACATTTTGAGGATTCTATGAACTCCTGCAACAAACTCCCAAGTTGTTATTTAACTTTATTATTTATATCTGAATTACACTGTAATCAGCTTCCTTTGTAGGCATGTTTTTGCCTAGTTGACCAGTGGCTTCTTCACCATCAGGCTTCTTTTTAGATGTTCTTTTTTCCTCTAAGATGTTTGATTCTATATCATGATATTCCAAGATTTTAAGAATCCAGTGCTTTCAGTTTTATAAAAACCTTTACCATTCAGTTTTATAAAAACCTTTACCATTCAGTTGGCACATGGACAGCATATTATTTTTTCTCTGTTTTAATAAGCATCTGTACTCATAATCACCCTAAACTAGGATATAATGAAGCCTGTTTTCGTCTTAAGGAGATAACCAAAGTGGTTGCCATACACTTAAGTTGTTATGGTTTGTACTATATTTCTTTTCCAAAACTTTCCCACCCAAAATTTGCTTCTAAAAATATCCTTTGAAAACCCTTTTAGCACCATGTATATGCAGAAATTGGATTCTAAAATCACATATAACTCTAGCACATATCAATTTGGGGTAAAATGTAATAAGTTTTTATACCTCGAGTTGCACTAGTGTTTTTGGGTATCTTCTCAAATAATTCCCATATATTGAGGTTGTTCTGTCTCTCTTCTTGCGTGGAGGTAATCTTTTGCAGCTGTTTTGGCATTGACTCATGTATTACTGAACTATGTTTTTGCTTACATTAAATTCTGCTAAATGTAATTTCTAATAGATATGAGATCAAGTCAAACCCCTTTATGTTTTCAGCTATGATTGGGATTAGAAAGAAGTCTTGCATGGTTGATTTTCTTCTGCAGAACAGGTATTGCTTATATATCAAATGTAGCAGTTCGTCAAAAAAGGCGGCGAAGAGGAATTGCACGGAGATTGGTCATAGAAGCAGAAGCTCTGGCACAAAGTTGGGGTTGTCGCTCCATGGCCTTGCATTGTGATGTGAATAATCCCGCAGCTTTGGCGCTATACCAAAGACAGGGCTTCAGATGCATTAAGGTTCCTACAGGGGCCAAATGGCCTCAGCCAAAGGCAGTACCGGGTTCTACATACCAGTTCATGATGAAACTCCTTTCAACTCATCATTGTCGACTTTAACTTTGCTGAGTACCAGCTAACCTACGCTCTCTAAAACACTTTTTCCAGTTTGATATCTCCACCTCTGTTGCTGCTGTGATTTATATACACAACAGGATTATGTATAAATTGTACATAAAATATGAAAGGAGTTGCATCTGAGGCATGAAGATTGACAGTTGTGCTATTTCTTTCCTACTTTCACATTTATTTGTATTTAAATTGATTTGCGGCAAGGGATGTAACTTGTCCCCATGTATTTTTCAAAATACATTACAGGCAATGATGAAGAATGATAAAACGCTCCGAGGATCATGCACTATGTAAAATGTAAAGATCTGCATTCAATTAATTCTATTTTATCATCCAGCATACATTACGATGTCTGAGAAATAAATAAAAAGAGCAAGATGGATCCATGGAGGTTGTTTAGTCAGCACCAAGGCTGACTGTGGGCTTAACAGAAGTACAAAAATTTCAAGACTCCATCTGTATGTTAGATATCTATCACTTTGTCTTTCTTTAAGTGGCAAATTGGTTAGGTCTTATAGTCTGACCAATTAACGGATCTGTGAAGAGTGGTAGAATCTTCTATGGCTTTCTTCAGTTGGGAGATCGGGTGTTGTACCTTTTAGTTGAAGGTTCAGCATCATCATATCATTTCATTGAACAACTTAAGCGCATGAGTTCTATGTACAATAAAATGTTCAATGCAAATGAACTGACCTGATATTTTAATCTCTTCTCCACTGGCCTTAATATCACATTCATTTTATGATGTTACTTTGCTCAATGCTGTCACAGTAAGTGTGAATGCAGCGATCTGTTTTAAGCCAACAATGGAAAAGAAAAAGAATGACAATCTCTCTATATGAAGTTTATAGAATGGATCAATTTTGGCTTGTGTGATAGCTCCTAATGACATTGTTTGGCAAAAAAATTAAAATTTGACTATTTAAGTTGACATAAAATTAATTTATTACAAAAATCTTGCAAATGAATTTCTGGGAAAACAGGTGTTAAGCCTAAAGACACTGTTTTGTATCATAAGATACAAGTCATTGTCATGGTGTAATCACTGTTTTTTAGTTTAAAGCTCAATAGAATGACCATCTGTTTCTTTTTCATATCTTCAACATATTTTTGTAGCAGGGTGATAAACATCTGAATCGGAAGAGAGAAGCTAGAAGCCTCTCTCAAGGAGTTGTGACCAAGCAAATGCAAAGAAGGGGCCCTGGTCCGATTGGAATTTTGCCTACTCTTTCCATCAAGTGAATCGAATATATTTCAGTTCCTCCCACATGTAAACAGATTCCCGGTTTGCCCCAATATACAAGCAAAAGGGCTCTGGAAAACAGTTGAACTGCCCAACAACTGTATCATGATAAGATTAGTACAACTTTATTGGTATCTATTAGAAATTGGAAAATTTCTTAATCATGCCTACGATTTCTATTTTAATATTTATGTATTTCTTACTTTGGCAGATCATGCATACATTTCCTTGGTGAATCACTTAGGGAGGCTAACATTTCTTATAGAATTCCAAGTCCACTCTTGTATGGTAGTGAATATTGTTCATTTCTTGGAGATTGTTATTTCACTTTGTTGATCCCTTTGCCTAGTTGGTTATCTGTAATGTCCCTTACCCAACTTGCCCTATAATTCACTTGTGAATTAGGTTTAGGGTTTCTTCTCTTTTAATGGTGTAATCTTGGGTTGAATAGATCACATGTTCTTTTGAATTAGTACTTACAACATCATGTATATTCAAGTCTATATTGCTACATGTTAGTTTTAATATCTAGTATTCATTAGTCTAACATAAACACACTTGCATTTTGAAACACATAGGTAAAAGAAAACATTCATCATGCCAGGGGAGGGGAAGACATGAGTCCTTAGTAGCCTAAAGGCCCACCACAGTTCTATTGCCCAATCCCTTGACTCGGGCCTATGGGGGCTGGTCCTTTTGCCCAATCCCTCGTCCCGGGCCTATTGGGGCATGTTCCAATGTGGGACCCCTATTCCTCCATGGTCCAAACCCTTGACTTAGGCCTACGGGGGCATAATGCCCAAACCCTTGTCTCGGCCCTATGGGGACGGAACCTTAGATGGGGTTTATAGGTAATCTACTAAGGTTTATGCATTCTCCCTTCCTGGTTAAGTCACAAACACAATACATGCAATTTCCACACACATTTCCAAAACATACAATTTGCCTTTATTATTATGAATGGTGTTATACAGTAATATATGATACAACATGAGATATATTTGTAATGTCCTTTATTGTCTGTTGTGACTCTTCTTGTGTTGGCCTCATGCCTATTCTTTAATATTTATATATTATAGTATTTGTTATAATATTAATAATATCCCTATATATATATATATATATATATATATATATATATATTATTATTATTATAGTGTTATCATGAATATAATTTTTAATAATGTTTAATTGTGTCGATCTCTATCGGAACAACAATCTTTTATCTACTATATATATATACTTGAATCATTCCTCCCATTTGTTGTTGATGCACATATCTCTATATATTAATTTATGATATCTTTCCTATTTATGACTCAGAAATATATATATAATGCAGAAATATATATATAATGCAGATCTAAACATATGTATTTAAAGGATACTCTTTTTATATTTTCTTCCAATAATATTTTCCTTCTATCTCACAACCTTTATTTATTTCCCTTTCAAAAGATATGTTAAAAGATATTTATTTATATTATATCATTATAATAAATGATAAATTATTTATATTATATCATTTATATCATAATAAATGATATATGATTTATATTATATTATTTATATTTATATTACAATATAAGATAATAACAATAATATTTGTATTTATATTATTAGATATATTTATAATATATTATTTGTATTTATATTATATCATTATAATAAATGATATATGCTTTATATTATATTATTTATATGTGTTATTTATAAATATAATAATAATATATCTTGTTAATTGTTTTAAATAAATATTATTTAAATATATTAAATAAATTCCCTTTATAATATTATTCATATCTTTAATTTGAATGAATACTACATAATGGATTCAATTATAAATTACTAATATAAGAACATGACATTATCAATATGATGCTCGCTCAATTACAAACTATTTATCTACACATAACTTAACTCTAGTATGTTTTTGTTAACACCCTTTACTCCCTATCCGTCCCTCTCTATTAGAGGCCATGAAAACGGCGGTATGTTCTGTATTGTAACGAGTTGTTTGTGTGATGCTAGATTTATTGGGGTCACTAGTGACTCGAACCTGTGGCCCACAATATCTAGGTCACTAGTGCCAACCACTGAACCACAGCCCTGAGGCAAAACGCTAATATGGTGGATTGCACATTGTCATAGACTCACATGCGATTAATTCCACAAATAGTCAATATGCAATATCTCAAGCAATAAATTTTTGTTAAAAATCTGTTATAGTTCACGTTTTGAGTACTTTTTGACAGGTAAGATCATTCTGAGGTAGCATAAAAACAATGTCAATGTTTCTCACTAAGCAAAGTGACATTCAAAGTGTTATAATTGTCAATAACATAAATTTACAGGCATTTTTCCAGTCTTCATTGGAGACTGCATTTGACAAAGCTTCTTTCTATCGAACAGATTTATGCCAAACAAAAGTTAAGAACAATATCTGAAACGATAATGTTTTTGTTAAAAATCTGTTCTAGTTCATGTTTGGAGTACTTTTTGTTAGGTAAGGTCAATCAGAGGTAGCATAAAAACATTTTCAATGTTTCTCACTAAACAAAGTGACATATTCGAAGTGGTATAATAGAATTTTTTTCAGTATTTGACAAAGCTTTTTTCTATCAATATGTGTAGTTGGTATCTTTTTACCAATAATTGTTTATCTTAGCTTTGACATAATATTTTATTTTTATATAATGAATATTTTAATATGATTTAGTTGCAAATCTTACACAACTCATATTGTAGTCATCTTCCATAAGAGCTAGGGCCGAGCACATGTAAAACTATAGTTCTAGAAGAAATTAGCACATCTTTCTATAACAATTTTCCCAATTACTTGCTAACAATGGTGCTACTTATTGATATGATGGATCTGCATTTAATAAATGATTTTCCAAGGGCATTAGGTCACGCAAATAAATGCCTTTATTTAGTTACATAAACTAGGTTTTTAACAAAAATACTGTTTGTTCGGGCATGAAAAATTAAAAGTAGCCCATCAGAAAATGATTCACTTTCATAATTTATATTGATCTTTTTCTGCTGTCGCCTAAGACTTGGATTCACAGCTTGATTATCCCCTTCCATCTGGTTAAAAGTCAAGCAAACTAAAGCTAAAAGATAACAAGGAGGAATTGAGTATTGCAAGCCAATTATCTCAACATTGTCAAAAGATCAGGAATGATATCAATATTTGGATGCTTAGCAGAGGTGCTGCACAATGATCTCTATAAGATGAGAATGTGGAAGGGCACGAAATATGTTGCTACCACGCAAACAATTTTTCTTTAAACATAGTGTTGTAAGTGCATGGTACTCTTGGTATTATTTTTGGTATTTGGAGCTCGTGGACGGTTTTTATGAGATGGATTATCATATGAAAGGGCTATCTCGTGCACTTCAGTATTGCACTTAAATTCAGTTTTTGATTTATAGATGGAGAAGTTATAGAAGTATAAGGGTCTTTTTTGCCCATCCATACAAAAATCTAATGATCCCTTAAGCCACTATATGCCTAATATCAAATATAATATCGCCCTGGAGTATATGATCTAGGTTCTTGAGAATATTAAAAAAATGCGTGAAATAAAAACCTTAATATCTAGAAGTTCCTAGATATTGTAGACTTCCCTTGAAAACTCATGTCAATACTAGCCAACATCATTAAATTTCCAATAGCCATCTACATACCCTAAAAGTCCAATGCATATAAAAGAGCAAAATGGGTATGACTTTGCAAGAAATCTTCAAAATTTTAACGAGCATTAGAGAAACAACATATTCTATCTTGCATATCTAGAGGGATCTTGAAATACTTCTCGTTCAAACTTACCATATACAAATTAGTTGTGCCAATAACAAAGCAATGGAAGTTGATCATCTAAAGAAGGGTCTCAAAACATTGGACCAATCTCAAGACATATAAATGTTAAGGAATAGAGCATATTATTTGCCATCATATAATTGTTAAGGAATAGAGCATATTATTTGCCATTATTTCTATTTCTTCTTTTGTGAAATTTTGAAAAAATTATGATAAATGACTATCAAGTAGTTGTTCGAACCTTGATTAAATCTATATAAAATAATAATAGAACTACATTTCTAAGTGATACAAATGAACACATAAAATTTATTGTAGTTGGGGTTAAATTTATATTGCCAAATATGGGTTTATAAAGCCATTTCTTTTCAACCACTCGACTAACTATTAAATACCCACCAATAACTAAAAATTGCCCAAACCACAAACTATTAAACTAACAAAACATTAATGCATAACCACAAACTAACACTTTGGATCAATAAACCTAACAAACCCCCTTGATCCAAAAGGGAAAAACTAAGATGATCTAGAAGATCTATTAATTTGATTCATCTTGTCACTCTATAAACTCGGTCTCCTATCTCCTATGTAAGAACCACCCTTGGTTACTACTATTTTTTTCCTCATTACACATCAAGTACTAACTTAAAATCAACCGAGCATCTTTTATCTAATTTAGAAGTGCCAACTTCAAAGACTTACCAATCATAGTCATGGCAACAACTCTATGCCACAACTCATATACTTGTATTAGAGTATGGTAAGTTCCCAATGTTAGGGTCATCCCTAGATCTAGACCTAAACCTCGAGGGCTCATTCATAATGACCTTGCATACATATCCCTTCCTGGGAATTAGAGGCTGCATAGTTCATACATCCTCTCCTTTGATATGACATCTCTGATCTCATTTTTAGATCATAGCCTTTAAGTGGATCTTATGATTTCAATTTAGTTTATACACAATTGTGTGATAGCAAATACAATCCTGTCAAATGTTGGTTCAATGCCAACATCAATATACAAACACACACAAATCCACATAGTGACTAGCTCATACAAACACCACTTGTTCACACATAGTGATTGGCTCAAACATACATCACATGTACACAATGTGACAAACTCACATGCATCACACATACATAATGTGATTAGCTCATGGGTACAACACATATACATAAGGAGAATAACTCATGCATGTATCACATATACATAATGTGACTAGCTCATGCATACCACATATACATAGGTGAATAACTGATGCATGCATTACATACACGCAGAGTGACTAGCATCATGCATATAACACATATACATAGTGTGAATAACTCATGCATGCATCACATACACATAAAGTGACTAGCTTAGGCATACAACACATATACACAATGTGATTAGTTCACACATACATCACATATACACTATGTGGCTGGCTCATACACTCATCATAGATCTACACATAGTGACCAACTAACAAAAAGGAATGGTTGCAACCTTACTGCAAGTATCTTTCTCTTTACCTGGTTCACTAACCCATGAGCCCTCAAATATATCCTAGCTAGAAAAAGGAATGTTGGCGCATTTCATGCTACACTGTGGGTCCCATCCTTTTTATTGGTTCATAGCCAACTGTGATGATAAATAAACATCCCATACTACTTGCAGTCATCATTGGCAAGGGCTCAAGTGTAACAACACACACCACCTAAATTCCTTGATACAGATGCACACAATGATTGACACACATACATATTGACCAACCGACAATAGGAAGTGGATGCAACCTATTGCATGTATCTTTCCATTACTTGGTTCACTAACACTTACCATTTTAGTACATTCTAGCCAGAAAGAGGAATGTCGGTGCATCTCATGCTACACCATGGGTCCTATTCTTTTTCTCATTTCACTGTCAACTACAATGACAAACAAGCATTCCATACTACTTGCGGTCATCACTATTTAAGGTGTAAGTGTAATAACATACATCTCATAAGGCCATTAATAAGATTTCCACAACTTGTTGAACCTTTCAAGTTGATGGATCCTTACATTTATCACCTCCATGCCACTAGTGAAAGTCAATCCAACTTGGTATGGGGTAGCTCCTAGTAGCTACACTTACATGGTACTAGTGAAATTTGGCTAAGCCCTATCATACCGTTGGATAGCTCCTTCCATCCATCACCTCCGTGCTATTGACGACAACTGACTAAACCCTAAGATATGACAGATAGCACCTAACATCTGTTATCTACACGGTACTGGTGATAACCAACTAAATTGCTCCTATATTATAACATGGATAGCTCTTAGCATCCGTCACCTCCATGTTACTTGTGACAACTAACTAATCCTAAGATACAATGGATATCACCTAACAATCATTACCTGCATGATACTGGTGATAGCTGACTATTTGCATCTATATCAGACTCAATTTTGAATTGTGGAGTCATCTTATAGCCAAGTACACATAATTAAGATATCATAAGGGTTCACAAATATTGGCCAAGTTGACTTGGATACATGTCACGTAAAGTAATCCATAAACTTATACACATGGTCTTATAAGTCATGGGGTCTAAATTATAGGTTAACACACAAGTAACACATTGAACCCACATGAGTTGGCCTCTATCCAAACACATATACATAAACCAATATAAACTCATAAAGTAATCTTGAAGGCCATTCAATACATTCAAATTATTTCTTGGAAACACCATATTATTAGATAATAATTTAAACTCACAGTAGTAATATTAGACAATATTCTACTTCTGAGTACATAAGATTTTGCTTATTGCCAATCATATAGCTTAGCATACAATTATCCATCCGACAAATATAAAGGTAAATCACCTTACCATATTTGTTAATACTTACTATTAGTGGCGCACATTTGGTTAAGGCATTCATAAAAAATTCCATCCTAACTCAACACAAATCTGGGCACATATTTAGAATGGGTAGATCATCCATAAAAATTTAGAGTGGTTCACACCTTCATATCATAATGGCTTAAGTCAACATCATCATTAAATGTAAAGTTAGGAAGATAGATAACTCATTTATAACCATCTCATAACCAAGTTTATTAGGCCCTTAATACTTGAAAGAATAGACCTCTGTAGGGTTTTGAGGATAACTTATACCTTCATATACTTATTAGTGAGCTTTGACACAATGCCATAGTGTTCAACACCTAGAACTCTAATAATCATAGTTAGACAAGTCCAGAGGCACTCTTATACATTCACATTAGAGATAGACCATGATGATAATGAATCTAAAATTCCATCTAAGATTGGAGTAGATTGTGGAAGCCAAACTCCACAAACCTTAGAGAAGGTAAGCTCGATGATAAAAGAATTCCTTTTATTGGATTAGTCCTAAATAGTGAGGACATATTAAGTGTAAGGTGAGTTCATAGCCATTTGATGCACATTTCAGTCTCAAGCTGAAACATACTGAAGAGGGAAGGTTGATCAAGTTTAGGAACACCCTATACCTTGGATAAAATTCCCTAAACCCTTCCCCTATGGACTTGGGTCTAGGGGCATCCTCCACCCAAAGATTTCCTATATACCTGCTTCCAAATGGGATTGAAGCCCCATTTAGTTCTCCTCTCTTAATCTCTCAAGGGTTATATACATAGTTTCCTGCCCTTAGGGTTTCATAACCACTCAAGTAACTTCCTCATGGAAAAGAAAATAGAAGGAATACCATAGAAAAGATTAAAACCAAATAGTGTAACAAACCGCCATTTACCAATGCCCATCCTAAAACAAGGCCATAGCTCATAGAGTTTCATTGATTACTATTGCATAACCTAACAAGGTTCCTATTAATGATTCCCATCAATTGGTAACACTTAATAGTAGACAAGGGAACCCAACTAAGATCCCAATAAAGTAATTCCTGCACTAAAGATCTTCCACCTAAGGACACCAAGATCTCAAGTTTAGACCTCTCCTCCAATATTATTGTAACTCAACATAAACATGCTCGAACCCTTATACGTTCATCCCCTTAACATAGAGGCAAGGTTGATTACCTACCAACCTATAATTCTCTTTGTTTGCACACTCATATTGCGACCAATATCATATAATCCTTAATACTTACAAAGTTGAAGTATTCACAAGTTCAAGTATTTGCACCAAGCTATTGGGATAATTGACTTAAATTAGTTCTTTACAAACCCTTTTAGATTTCCCACAATGTACAAAATGCTACCTTTACAATATCAACATATAAGATAATTATCTATCACCCCATGCTAACACTAATAGGATATAGGGTTGATTATGTATATACTTTTAACCCAACCAAACCTAGTTCCTAATTATATCCAGGTTATCAAACAAAGGTCAAGTTCAATTGTCACCCAATTCCATTCTAACACTTACTAATATTTGCCAGAATCAAATCTATACATAGAAATATGTATAACATCTTAATCAACATAAAATAAGTCCAATCATATCTAAACACACGATATTACCATACATTTATCTTCACAATACACTAATTATGCAATCCTTGATATGGTTCCACAATGAGGTCCTACTATAGTATGATTCAATGATATCAATATTATAATCCTATTATGCTACAATGTTGTTCTTAATTAGAATCACAACATGCCTCTACCAAGTCACATAAAAACTATAGAAAACTTTAAAAGACTTACAACAATAATTTAAAAACTTGCTCTAAGCATGGTCAATACCCGAGTTGCACTCTAGACGGTTGGCAACACTATATCCATTGGACCAACATATGAAGATATACACCTAATAATAATATTCTTAATCTTTCAATTTCATTTACCTTATGGTGCAACCCCATATTCTTATAATAGTCTTATTCATTGACTAGATAATATTCACACTTGCCACTTAAATTAAATATGATCTTAATGGTAAGTGATAAGATATTAGGAGATTCTATACAATATGATTACAACTATTTTATCTCTTATCTCAATCTCAACAACGCCATCAAATTAAATGACAAATTGCCTTCTAATTAGTACACAATCATACAACAATCCATTACAACTATAGTACCCTTTCATTAGTTCACATGATATTTCCAATATTAGGGTTCTTATATTTAAGAGGTCAATAGACATTATGTAGTTAGATAAAGCCTTTACCCCAAATCATAAGTTGAATACAAAAATTATCAACTTCCAACATTAAAATGTGTTCAATATAGTGTGGTTCTAATGCCACTAAATGAAGTCATCATCATCATATAAAATTGTACAAAAGTAATCAATATAAATCATAGTTCATATTGTCAAACCTAATCCTAAAGAATTAACAATCTTTCATTACCATCTTTCTGTACTTTTCCCATTACATTATTCAGTTATCTCAAAGCTAGTATCAAGAATATGGAGAAGTATAATCAATACACAGTGCCCAACTCTCAATGTTTTAGGTAATCAACTTTAATAAGCCTCCAACAATAAAATAATGTTTATGATCTCTGTAATTTCTCATGGGTAACAACCTTAAGTGGTTTAGTATAAGATAACAATCCAAAAGGGTAATGAATCGTGATGCATATCACAACGTAGCCATATTGTATCCTTTTGCATGATCACTATGCTTGTAAAAGAGAATGGTAAAAATACCAAGGATAACTAAAGTGAGAAATGCAAGAGTTTTCATGAGGACTGTAGACTGAAAAAAGATCCCTACCCCAAAACACTTGACATCATACCTGGCTTGAGAATCTTGGTAGAATCACTTGAAGTACTTGGATTCTAGTTGATTTTTTAGTCAAAGGGGCATTGCTTGGAAAGAAAAAGATATGCCTATGAGAACCCATAAGACACTTCCTTCACCATAGAAGTTGCATATCCTAAATCAACCAAAGGTTGATTTTGAAAGGGACAAATATTGTTGTAGGGTCATAACTTTCTTCCCATTATTTTCTTTCCTTTTCACTGCAAGCAAACTTTCATCTTTTATCATTAATAATATTCACTCCAGCGAGACTCAAACCCATGACCCGTGCGTCACCAACACTAGTCCAACTTTGAGATGTCCATTGATTCAAACACATGGTTTGCTTGGGCCCAACGAATTCCACAATCATCTTACACTCAATGAATGAGGAAAATTATGGCAAAAATTAAGACTAGAATACTAAGGGCAATCACAACTCTTTGTTAGTGTGAACATGGTATATTTCCTAACTAGTTCATTTATAGTTAGTTCTCTACTTAGGTCCTTTTTCACACTAGGTTAAGTTTACTTAGGGACTTTTTACACATTATCCCACATTGCTTGTGTTTTTAGTCTCTTGGGTGATATATTGTATATATACTCACCTATAGTTCCTTTAGTTCCTTTGTAACACATATTGTGAATTGCTTTGCATTTTCTATTGAATAAAATACAATTTATTATTTCAATTCTAGATTTCTATTCTTTCTTTCCTTCAGTCATTTAATTCTGGGTGGCTTTACAACCAAATCTTACACGGTATCAGAGCTAGTTGTGAGTTGCGAGTTAGCAACGTTTAGGAAATCTAGGAGTGTAGAGCTATTTTTTCTTGAAGCATTGAGTATGCTCTTCTCTTGTATCCTTGGATGATCTAGAGAATAAAAAAGGCGTGCGTAAAATAAATTTTAGTTTCTGGGGGGCTTCTTCTATCTAAGATTACCAATTGTAGGTACATTGGAGCTTCTTGGAGACATTCTGAGTTCACTATCAAGTTTAGAGAAGTCGAGAAAGTTAGATCAACCTTTTATTTCATCCCATTTGGACATAGAAGGCCAAATCTACAAGGGTTTGAAGCATAATTTTTTCTATGAAGATCGAAGGTGTTGCTCAAAATTGGGGCACTTTGAGGCAAAACATACCCTTCCATTATTTCTAGAAGGCTTAAAAATCCCCATTTTCATATAAAGCTTGTCCAATTTGGACAACTTTGCCCCGAACATGTAAATTATTTTTGTAGCCAAGCCATACAGTTCGTTGTACTGCATGGATTTCAATTTTTTTTAAAATATATTTTTTGCATGTAGCATTTCACTCACTAAAGTGACAGCACCACCACTAGCAATGACACATGCATTAGTGGCTATTTCCGCTTGTGCAACCCCGACAACACCTCCACCACTATCTTTGGCAGTTAGATCTAGTTAAGCCATTGGACACGCTCCCACCACCACCTCATAGGGAATATTCTTGAGAATATTACATTTTAATCAAGCTAATTTGTAAAAACCAGTTTCCCATGCATCAATCGATTGTTTACAAATAAATTTGAGTAGTTTTTGACATTCGAAGGCAGTTTTGCAGATTCCAAAGGTGGTTTTGGAATCTCTAGTGGAATCCAGAATATTCTGGTGATTGTTCATTTTTTGGATAATGATGTGAGTAGATCCTTGCAATGTTTTTCCCCCATCTCTAGTGGCATTTTGAAATTTGTAGTTTAACTTTAGAAGGCCATAACTTGAGCATCCGACCTCCATTTTTTGAGTTTTGTTTTGATTTGGGCTAATTTTTTACTCTCTATTATTGGATTGCTTATGTTTCTTGTTAGGATGACTTGACCCTTTCTATCCCTTTGGTTGACTAGCTAACAAAGCTTGAGATTGAGATGGCTTTAAGAGACCCATGGAGAGTAACTCTCCCTATTCATACATCAACATTTCAGAAAAATACTCAAAATAAGGCATTGTATATGCAAATCCCATAGTTAACCCGTGAGTATGAAAGCTAAAAATAAAAGCTCCATATTCAGGACTTAGTTTATTTAGTGTATTGTAGACCAACTGAATGTCCTTTTTATCAATATCACAATTTTTGAGTTGTGCTTTGAGTTCATTAACTTTAGTAATGTAGTCTTGGATGTTGTCAAAGCTTTTAGGATCGAGACTCATCTGATGCAGGGGCATTGGGAGCTCCATATCAAGAATGGTTGTTATGTCTTGGTTTTAGGTTGATAGGGTGTTTTGGAGTCTAATAAGGTCATTTATGACCATGTGGGATCATGTTGATCCATTTTCGGTGTGTTAATAGGGTCTTTGGTTAAAAAGTGTAAAAGTTGGCAAAGTGTCAAAAATCAAGAAACAGTTACAAGCAAATCAACAAACCGTTACTAATCAGTTGTGACTGGTTGTAAGTGTATAAGGACACCCTCCAGACTTGAGTTCAAGGGGGAGAGATGAAATTTGGGAATTTGATGAATGAAAACCTTAGTTTTGTGTGCATTTTCTGAGTCCTACATTATTTTTAGGCTGAAGTTGTGCATTGTACAGCCTGGTATGGCATCATATCAAGGTATATAATAGATGGATGGAAAGATATTTGTTTCTAGTTTATAATTGCTTTTGTTTCATTAAATTTAATTGAGTTTTGTGTGGGATATGGCCATTTTGGTGAAGGCTGCCCTGTTCTAACAATGTTTTCCAGAATTTGCAGTCTGAAAATGTACTAGTACGACCATGTACAATACAATATTAGGATGAAACCAATTGGAATGGATGAATATATGTTTTTATCTTTCAATTATTCCTTTGGATAATTTTTATGGAGTTTTGAATAAGTTATGACCATTTTTGTGAGGACAGGTCGAACCCTAACTAGGGTTCCCAGTTATGTAACAGTCCAGTTTTGACCTATTCCGTACAAAGTAACCCTAGCCCATTTTGACATATGTTGAGTTAAGGCCAAAAGGGTATTCAAAACAAGTTTCATATTTCCATTTGCAGGTCTTTAGGAAAATTTATGACCAAAAAGGTCTGAATTGCTGCACTTGAAGGGCTACCAGAGCTAAGGACAATTTTTAAGGAAGGGGTTAAAGGTTGCAGGTTAGAGATTTCTTGTGGGTGACTAAAGATTGCTTTAATCCATTGTTTAATACCTCTGCATCATTGGGTTGTGTGTGTGATGTCTTAACCCCAAGGGGGACAGTTTTGTACGTTGTCAAATGTGGTCAAGTGTGGAATGTTACAATCAAACTATGTTGTATACTTGCAAGTTATACAAGGTTTTGTCTTTGTATTCATAGGCCTTATGAAATGTTGGAAAATTTGTTCAGTTGTCATATGTCATTGTTGTCCAAGAAGGTGCTATGGGCCTAGGGGTAGTGACTAGCAAAGAATAAGGTCTAGAGCTATCCTGTCAATGTTTTGAAGAATCAGTCATTGAATTTGTTTTGTTTTCCTTCCTCTGCATCATCATCCAATCTGCATTGATTTGATAGCCTCTGACTTCTTCAGGTTTACCATACAACATTTTTTAATTTTTCCCAAGCTTCATCATGTTTAGTACATGAATCAATATGAAATACTAGATCAAGGGAAACAAAACTATGAATACATCTAAGTGCTTTGGTGTTTTCAAGCATCCAAGCAAACTTCTCCTTATCATTTGTTAGTTTTGGAACCTTGCTTTCAACATAGGGAGTAAACCCCTATTGTATTTGGGCATTCCATGCATTTTGTTTCCATGTTTCATAGTTATATGGATCTAACAAATGAAACATAGGATTACCCATGTGTGTGGGAAAAGAAAAGCACAAGTTGGAACTCAAAACAAAAGGAGATGCACAATCATAAAACATAACAAGACACCCCCAAAATTCACTCAATCAAAGAACTCCCAAGAAAATATGATATGACACTTTATAGTTAGTGCAATTAGCATTGCCACTAGCAAGAAACGTAAGGTGGACTTGACTTTATGCCTTACAAATCCTTAGAAATGGCTATATGATGAAAGTACAATTTTGGAACAAAACCAAGTGAAACAAACAACACCATTGTGAAGTACATAAAAATCATGCACTTTCAAAAAAAATGCACTAGAAAAGGTGCTTGTATGATCCAAAATGAAGCTCTTTAAGTTTCCAAAATAAGAACTACGAGTGTCACTTGAGAGAATCTGCAAATTCTAGAAAATACATACATCAAAATAAAAAATTACTTGCACTAGCACATAGAGGGCAAAAAAATAGCCCAAATAAAATAAAAAAAGCTCAAAAAATGGAGGTTGGATGTTCAAGTTATGACCTTTTGAAGTTAAACTGTAAATTTCAAAATGCTAATGGAAAATAGGGCAAACAATTGCAAGGAACTGTTGATGTCGCATTGATGCCATTAGTTGAAAAATGAATAGTTGCTGGAATATTCCAAATTCCATTAGAGATTCCAAAACTGCCTTCAAAATCTGCAAAACCACGTTCGAATGTTGAAAACCACTAAAATTTGTTTGTAAACTACTGATCTTGGTGTGTGAAAAACTGCTTAACATGAACTAACTAATTTAAAATAGAATATTCTCAAGAATATTCCCTATGATGTGGTGGTGGGTGTGGGCTTGATGGCTTTGTCAAGTTTGATGCCGAAGGTAGAGGCAGAGGTGATGCCTCAACTACGCATGTGGTAGTGGTCAACTAGGCCACTTGCTAGTAGTGTGGCGATGGTTACTAGTGTAGGTGCCATTGCTAGTGGTAGCATTGCCACTATAGTGAGCATACTCTTGTATGTAAAAAATATATATTTTTTAATTTTTTTGAAGTTTGTGTAGTACGATCGACTATAATGTTTTTGCCTCCAGACATAGTTGTTCAAGTTGGATAAGAAATAAATGAAAAAGGGGATTTTTGGGCCTTTTAGACACAATGGTAGGGTCAATTTAGCCTCAAAATGCCCTAATTTTGAGCAACATGTTGGATCTTCTGTGAGGACCGCCCTTTTTACTTCTGTTCTTATGACTATTTACATTACTGTTATTGATACTTTTTATATTTGTGGGATAGCAATTCCCGGATTTGTCAAAACTATTAAACTTTATTATGATTTCGGAAAAACTAATTGGGTGATGTTTGGATAAGTTTACATTTCAGAAAAGTTAATTAGGTGATGATGGAAAATTGTAATATGATTTCATTTATGTTAATTAGAACTATGTCATGATAATGCATGGTTTTAAGTTGCTTCGGCTATGATGATTATATGTGGACACTGATCTTGTAATTTAGTGTGCAGGATTTACTAATCGAACCACAGATTTCGGAGATCATTCCACACCTTGTTATTGTTATTCCCTGTTAAGCCGATCTAGTTCCATGAGGAACCAAGATCTTTCTGTGTTTGATGTGATGTTGTAATGTGGTCTTTCGTATGGTCGAGAGGGTTTGGTTACCCTCTTGTAACAATATTTTATGATTTGTGTTGTAAAAAGTTTGAATTTGAATTTCTTTATTTTATTTAAATCTTTGAGGCCTTTTCATGTGCTTTACCTTGACCATGGGTGTCCTGAATGGGTTAAAGTTGACCTTGGGTTATACCCCATGGGTCCAGGGGCCCATTTGGCATGGGTAACCCTTGAGTAACCTTCATCTAGTCATCTTAACTTCCCCCTGAAGTTAAGTGGCGAAAATTGGAGGTATGGAGGGGACATGATGGGTTGTACCAACACCCAACCCATCCCTCTTCAATCCCCAAGGTAAGAGATGACTACAAACCCATCCATTATTGAAGGATTGACTTGAAGTCACCTTCTCCATTAGTGAGATTCCCCCATGTGTTGTGGGGCCATCCATGTGAAGGAGGGAAGAAGAGGCATGGGTCACCTGTCTTTTCCTCCTTTAACTCCTTTTATTTCTCCCATGCGTAAGAGAAATGACATGAGGAGAGGGATAAGGAGTACTCTAGGGATGGGTGAGTGACATAAGCCACCAGGACAGAATAGTGGTTTTGGGGGAGGGTGAGGAGGTGACAAGTGTCACCTCCCCATTCCTCTAAACTGATAAGCATTTTGGGTTATTTGTTTCCAATTTTGGGATGAGAGGGAGTTAGTTGAATTTTGGGAGAAGTTTTATTATTATTGCCAAAAAATAGGAAAGTTAGCTTGGAGGAGAGGAAAAGAGAGAGGAGTTGGTGGCTAAGGTTGGAAGAGAACTCAGTGGAGCTCTGCAACAGTTTCATTCCAGGAGGGCTTGTAAGGTTGGTTTGATTTTTACCTTTCTTTCGTATATCTGAATATGTATGTAAAGTGTGTGAAAGATGCTTATTTGTTTGTGTTTTAGAGTTGTTTTCTGTGGGGGTTTGTTGTCGGGTTGTTTGACAGAGCTTCTCCCACTTGGGAGAAATGCTCATCAAGTTTGGGGTAGGGGAGGAGAGATCCTCATCGGGTGCATACCTGTTTCCTTCTTTTGGGATGTTGAAAGCCTTGAGGGCATGTATCTGTGACTGTATCTTTGACTTGAGAGTCAAATACAGATTTCTTAAAAAAATTTTGTGATCAAACTTGGTTTGAGGCCAAGAGAAATTGTGTTGGTTAAAATATCTGTAAGGGTGACACTCTGGAGTCGAGTGTGTCCACTCTCCTGCCCCTTATGAAACTCACTGTAGTTGAGTTTCCGTGTTGTGTAATTTACCCACGGGTGTTTGTGTGCTTTGGGTTTGTTGTTGTTCCCTATTGTGAAGTGGAGTGCTTGAGTTACCCAGGTGTGAGTATGGTCTCCCTAGCTCGGGGGTGACCCTCTTGCGGGTCTACGGAAGGGAGGAGAGGTAGATGAGTGGTGTTTTCTTCTTTGTTTGTCTTTGATACGCAGGTTTCCTCTTGGAGTTTATGGTTGGATTTGGAGAAGTTATATTTATGAAGAAACAGTTTATTCTTCTTTGTCATGAGAATTAGTTCATGATCTTTTGTAAAGAGTGTAAAAGAGAGCACCTCTCTTGATATTGTTGTAATTTATTGTCGCCCTGGGAGTGAAGGAAATAACCTCCCTGATCTTGTATTGGGTGTGACTGTTACTTAGTTATTACATAACTTCTTTTGTATTTTGGTTGGGAGAAGGAAATCCTTATCTTTCATCTTGTTAAGGGTAGTGAAAGAGTTAATCTTCCTGTATTGTGTATGATGTACTTATTTACCTTGAATTTCATATGGAAAGTTTGAAGTTAAATAGAAAGTCTTACTGTATTAAATGTGTTATTGAAAGGAAGAGATCATTACTTATTTGCAATCAAATTTGAGCTTGTTTATGTAATTATAAGAATAGATTTGCTTAACTAGTTGAAAGGTTAGTTTTATAGTTCATTGTTATAATGGAAAAGACAGTTTTAAATGATTAAGTTTCTTCTTCATAAATAATGGTTTCAGTTATTTTGTAAAGTTTAGAGGAAATCTATTATGCATTTACTTCTGTTTGTCCAAGAGTTGAAATGGACATTTATTAATTACAGAATTAGATTAAGTTAAAGCCACCTCTTATTTCATTGGTTTAGCGGTTAAATTTTTAAAATAAAAAGATTATGATGGAAGAAATTGTAATTATGAAATATTGTAATTTTAAGAATTTTGCATCTACTTGGTAAAATTATTCATTCATTTTATCTTTATTGAGAAAGTTTTGTTCTCTGTTAAAATATATATATATATATATATATATATATATATATATATATATATATATATATATATATATATATATATATATATACATTCTTTATTAAAGTTCTTAATTGTTCATTTTAAAAGAACTTGAGAAACTGAATAAATTGCTGTATTTGTGAAATTTGAAGTATATATATATATATATACATACATACATATATATATTTGAGTTGTTATATATTTAATCATTTTTTTGGTTTAAAACGAAATTTGAGACACTAGAAATATTATTGAGTGATATCATGCAAATGTTTTATATATATATATAATGATCACTGGAAATTATATTAAAATGACAGATTATAAAATGAAATAAAATTTAATCGCTGTGTATTTCGCTGTGCACTACACAACATACAATTAAAAGGAATGTGTAGTGGTGGTGGGACGGGTTTAACCTCCCACCACCCCCGTCGGTACTCTTTGGGTGTGGGGAGGGGCGGAGCCCCCACCCACACCCCACGTAGTGGGATGTGGGTGGGGGCTCCGCCCCTCCCCACACCCCCTATATGCGTTCACAGCCCGCGGTGGAGACCGCGGACTCCTCTTTAAACCCTCCACCGTGAGCGGCCGCCGAACCCTGTTTCCCACCTCCGCCAGCGTTCCACCTCCCGCCACTCGCCATGGCGGTACCCCTCCTCTGCGCGGACTGCCCACAACAAAGCCTCCACCCCACGAACAGCATCCTTCCACCATTTTTGCCCTCTCCACCGCCACGACCATCCACTTCTGCGACCCCTGCCATGGCCGCGCCGTCGCCATCTCCATCCTTCTGCCCTACACATAAGGAAATAAAAAAAAAAGGGGGGTTATGGTTTGCTTTATGGAAAATGAATTAACCAAATGAAATAAGAAATATTTTCATGGGTTGGCTATTATGTTATAAAGAGGAGAGCCACTTTTATGCAATAACAATTGAAGATAATTGCTTATATATATATATTTTATTATATAAAAAGAATAGACGAATAATGATTGTAATATTAACAATAGTATAATAGATAAATAAATTATTAAGATAATCTAATAATTGCAATAATAGTATTAGTACTCATTAATAGTAATAATAACAACAGTAATTATAACGATAAGAGAAATATAAGTGTATATATGTTTATATATATATATATAATCTTATATATATATATATATGTATGTATCGATACATACATATACTATTTAATTGATAAGTTTATCGGAGAGGCCATTCGTTTTCTCTTTACAATAATAAGAGAAAATAAAATTATAATTTAACGAGAGCATAAGGGAATATACTGTATTACTCCGGGAAGAGTTTCTCGGAAGTTTCCATGATCAACGTGATTCAATAACCGGGAAAATAAAGAGGAAAATTACACATCACCTTGCTTAAAAGATCACTGGAAATAAACTTAAGAAGCCATCACAGACATTCCATGTGAGGCCATTTTAATCTCAACTGTAGTAAACGTCCAGATAAGTAAACCTGTAAGAGAGTAAGAAGAAGAAAAACTAACATTGGAAAACACAGAGGAGAAAATGCGCGACATTTCCCACATGGGATAAGAGAACTAAGTTGATGGACCCTTCCGTTAATTTTGCTTAGGAACAAGTTTAATTAATACAAACGAAGAGGAGAAACCTAGATCGGAGAAGACTAGGAGACCGAGTCCAGCGAAGTAGTAAACCAGCCTATGTGACCTGGACCATCCAGAAGTTAGGATTAATGTCAATAATAGATACAGTGATAACCCTGATTGATGTGAAATATGAAGAAAGGTCCGGATAAACATAAAGAAAGCATAGAAACCAAAAGAGAGAGAGACCGAAATATAAACAAACTAAATTATCAGAGAAATAGTTAAGGTGAGCGCGATAAAAATACAATCAAAATTAAGACCCAGAGAAAAGGGAAGAGAGAGCAAATGAACCGCCTTGTTAAGAATGCTAAGTCGAAGGAGGAGTATATTTCAGGAAGCAAGAGAGGAGACAGACAACCGTGCCTTGCTGAAAAATGACTCAATAGGGAGATCACGAGTCGGTTTAGTCAGAACAAGGCATCGTGGGAAGTTGTTAATCTATCAGTGAACCACGTGCGTAATATAGGGTTGAGTAATTCCCACTTACGCCGTAAGGCGTTATGCTGCCAGAATCTGCCGAGACTTAGATTTAGGAACCTTGATATTAAAAACCTTGTAGTGAAGTTAACGGCGTCGTAGAGACCCCCTTGTTGGTCTGGTCGCGTCCGGTTGCACGCAATTGTACTTGTACCCCGCTGACAACTGTAGTTTTTTCGCCTTGAGCGAACACCACCGAGCATGCTTACGCATGCGAGGGGGTTTTTAGGGAAGCATGAGAAATTTTTTTGATATTTCGTGTCATAACCACATGACAAATGTGGCTATGACACGTGTGATGTGTGTTGTGACCACATGGAAAATGTGGGCATGACATCTTCATAGAAGAAACTCCTGCTTCAAACCCTTAAAGATCTGGCCTCTAGTGCCTAATTGGGACAAAATAAAAGGTTGATATGACTTTCTCGACTACTTTAAACTTGATGGTGAGCTCAGAATGTCTAGGAAGCTCCAATGTACCTACAATTGGCAAGCTTAGAAAAAAAGTCCCCTTAGAAACTAAAATTTCTTTCACATCTTTCTAATTCTTTAGATTATTTGAGGATGCAAGAGAAGAGAATACTCAATGTTTCAGGAAATAAACAACTCTACACTCCTAGATTTCATAAAAATGCTAACCCACAACTCACAACCAGCTCTGATATCATGTAAGTTTTGGATGTGAAGCCACCTAGAATATAAATGATTGAAGAAAAGCAAGAACATAAATCTAGAATTGGAAGAATAAATTGTGTTCTATTCAATAAGAAATGCAAAGGAATTAAGAATATGTGATTACAAAGGAACTATAGGTGAGTATTTATAATATTTCACCTAGGAGACTAAAAACACAAGCTATGTAGAATAATTTGTAAAAATTTCTGAAGTAAACTTAACCTAGTGTGAAGAGGACCTAAGTGGAGAACTAGCTAGAAAATGAACTAGTTAAGAAATATACCCCGTTCACGTTAACACCCCCTTAAGTGCAAATTAATGGGAAAAGAAAAGATGGGTCTCAAATATATGGCCTAATGAGGTACTCATGTACAAAGATCCCCTTAAAATAAAAAAGAGAGAAAATATGGTGGTAAAAAACTCTCCCCATGAGAGGATGAAGCAAGAAGGGCTAAGGGACCCCACGATGAAATGTCCCGCATCCCAAAAGAGACTGAAGATGGATGTACTTTCTCTTAGTGAAGCATTTGGTGAAGATATCTGTAACTTGCTTTGCTATAGAACAATAGTGCAAATCAATGACCTGCTCTTGTATCAGCTACCAAAAAAACTGAATGTGGATCTCATGTGTTTGGTCCATTGATGATGGACTATATTCTTCAAGATCTGGATGACACTCTATTTTTCATAGTATATGATTGATGGCTTCTGTAAAGTCATGCCAAGCTCAGTGAGGATATTCTGAAGCCAAATAGCCTCAGTGGACACATTAATAACTCCTTGATATTTAGCCTAAGTTGATGAAAGAGCAATGGCATGCTACTTCTTGTTCTACCAAAAAATGGGACTAGAACCAAGGTGAAAATTATCGTCAGATGGGGATTTGTGATCACAGGACCACTAGCCCAATCAATCTATGTATCTAATCATATCTAGACTTGTGCTTTCTTCAAAGTGAATCCCATATATGTGAGTGCCTTGAATGTAGTGTAGAATGCATTTGGGATCCTTCCAATGAAGCTCATATGGCTCCATCATGAAGCATGAAACTGTTATGTCAGAAAAATGCACCCTTGGGGACTTTTTCCTATTAAGGTTTAGCTCCCAGGTCTTTAGATTACATTTAGAGCATCTTGCATGATAATTCAGACTTTCGATGAGAAAACCCTTGGGTCTTGTGATAAATAGGACCTAGGGGGTACTAATTTGATGATCCCGGAACAAAGACAGGGGGTGGACTTAGGCACTAGTGCCCTAGTCCAGCCCCCTTTTGGGTCTACCCTAAATTCAAATGTCTGTTTTGTGACCGTTACTTGGTTTCCAGGCCGACATCATAAGTTTCAATTACAAAATTCTTGGTGGGAATCTTAGTAGTTACATATATAAGCATGTGTAGGTTATCATTTAGAAACTAGATGGACATTATGATTGATGAGCTTATGTTAAAGTGATCAAGGTATTCATTGTGTTATATAGCAGAGCATTGTTATTGTGTTTGTGTTCGCAAGTTAGATTACATCTCCTCCTCATGGCATTGAAAAGTATCTTCCTTCTGTGAGAGCTTCATCATAAAGACTTGAATGTCTCTCCGGGGCTTGACTGAGGCAAGCCTCTAAAAACCACAAACCCCTCCCACACTCCTTGTGATTGCAGGTTACAGGTATTGGATCTGGAGAAATTGGAGTTGTAGGGAGCGGGAGGACACCGCGGAGATTTTAGACCTCGAAGGAGGAGCCTGCCTAGACTAGGGTGCCATCAACATTGTCCTCTGCATTCAAAGGTACAAAAATAGATTGGAGAGTGATAATTAAGGTTTTCAAAGCTTCTGACATCTGGTAGAAGATACCTCAGTGGACTAGGGTGCCATCAACATTGTCCTCCACATATGAGTTTCCAGAAACTAAAGATACATCAGAAATTAGTGTTGGAAGGAGATCGAGATTCCATAGAAAAATAGTACCTTGGACTAGGGTGCCATCACCATTGTCCTTGACATTTCCATTCTCCGGACTATGAAAAATAGTGAGTTAAGGTTCTCTACCCTTTGCCTAATTCTAGTAGCATTTGTCACAATTCACATATTTACTTACTATTTTGCTTAAATTAGGGTTTCAAGAGCACAAAAGCATTAATTAGCAACATTGTGTGATAACCTCTAAATTTCCTAGCAAAAAACCAAGTGGCAACCCAATCTGATAGATGACTCTCCTCTCGATAGGAGAAGCACTCGGTTGAAAAGCCCTTGGAATGTTTGTAGTGAAAGGAGGATTCTACATGAACCCTTGAAATTGGAAAACCCTCTTTTTACTACTAAACAATTTGGTGAATTTGACGTAACATTTATTTCCTGGGGCTTTAGATTGCATTTAGAGCATCTTGCATGATAATTCATACTCCCGATGAGAAAACCCTTGGGTCTTGTGACAAATAGGACCTAGGGAGTGCTAATTTGATGATTCCAGAACAAAGACAGGGGGTGGACTTAGGCGCTAGCACCCTAGTCCAGCCCTATTTTGGGTTTGCCCTAAATTCAAATGTAGGGCTTGTGACCGTTACTTGGTTTCCAGGTCAACATCATAAGTTTCAAGTACGAAATTCTTGGCGGTAATCGTAGTAGTTGCATATATAAGCATGCGTAGTTTATCATTTAGAAACTAGAGATGGCAATTTTGATTCTTGAGCTTATGTGAAAGTGATACTTGTGATTATCATTGTGTTGCAGAGCATAACATTGTTTTTGTGTTTGTTTTTGTATGTTGGATTACATCTTCTCCTCATGGCATTGAAGAGCATCTTCCTTCCATGAGAGCTTCATCATCAAGGTGACATCTATTGTGTTTTATCATCATTATCATTTGGATTTTTGCCTCTATCCCACAAGGATACACACTCTCTCTCTGACAATGGTGTTCATAAGACTTGAATGTCTCTCTGGGGCTTGATTGAGGCAAGCCTCTAAACACCACAACCTCCTCCCACACTCCTTGTGATTACAGGTTATAGGTTGCAAAAGTGGAAGAAGTGGAGTTGCAGAGATTAGGAGGACACTGCAGAGATTCTAGATCCTGAAGGAGGAGCCTACCTGGACTAGGGCGCCATCAACCTTGTACTCCGCATCCGAAGCTATAGAAACAAACTGGACAGTGATAATGAGGGTTTGCAGAGCTTCTGATATCTGGCAGAAGACACCTCAGTGGACTAGGGCGCCATCAACATTGTCCTCCATATCTCAGTTGCCATAAACTAAATATATAATAGAGATCAGTTTCAGAAGGAGATCGGGAATCCACAGAAAAACCTATATCTTGGACTAGGGCGCCATCACCATTGTCCTCGACATTTCTATTTTCTAGACTCTGGAAAATAATGAGTTAAGGTTCTCTACCCTTTGTCTAATTCTAATAGCACTTGTCGTAATTTGTAGATTTAATCATTGTTTTGCTCAAATTAGGGTTTCAAGAGCATAAAACCATTAATTAGCAACAATGTGTGATAACTTCTGAATTTCCTAGCAGAAAACCAAGTGGCAACCCAATATGATAGATGACTCTCCTCTCGATAGGAGAAGCACTCGGATGAAAATCCCTTGGAATGTTTTGTTGAAAGGAGGATTCAAACTAAAACAAACACATCCAAACCCCTTCTTTTCTTATTAAACATTTTGGTGAACATGACGTGATCTTAAAATGTTTTGTGGAAAGGAGGATTCAAACTAAAACAACCACATCCATCACCCCTTCTTTTCATACTAAAAATTTTTGTGAACCCGTGTTTTTGAACTTTTTGGCACCTTGCTAAGTGTTGTTTGATATATTTGTATTCATTCATTCTATTGCATTTGAAAAATTACAAAAAAAATGAAAAAAATAGAAAATTTGCATATTAGACTTACATTTTTTTTAAAATTTGAATTCATTGGAATTTAATTTAAATTAATTTCTATTATTTGCATTAGATCTGATACAAAATATAGAAATTCATCATTTACAATTCATTTGCATTGCATTTGCATGCTTGATTTGTTAGAAATCGCTTGAAATTTTACATTTTTCATGAAAACCTAGTTTTGCATAGGGTTGTAATCAAAATATTGTTTCAGAATTTACTACCTTGTTAAAAAAATCATTAGGTTTGATTTCTAATTTTAGTTTTACATCATAGTGTCCTCCTTGTGAAATTTCATGTTTAGGGTTTGAAAACTTGCATTTTTTCACTAGATTTGGCCTTATCGTCTTGTTAGATTTGCACTCCAAGTGTGTTGTAAGGAATTTCATTGCACTAATTAGATGTTATTTGAATTATTATCTACTGCACCTTCTCATTTTCCTTACAACACCCTTTCTTTTGGGCTTTTGCATTGAAATTTTGGGAAATTTTGCATATTTTTGATATCTTTGCACTAGGGTTTGATCTAGAGTGGCACTATAGGTGTGTTGTAACAGATTTTTTGTCATAAGGTGAATGTTATTAATGTTATAAGTTTCTTTCTATCATCATTTTCCTTACAACACCAATTGCCCTACTCTTTTGCATTGAGATTTGGTGAAAAATTGCATATTTTGGCCTATTTTCACTAGGTTTTGGCTTATCGACTTTCTAGAGTTACTTCAAAAGCGTGTTGTGAAAGGTGTTGTTGAATTAGTGGTCTATTTTTAGGCATATAATTTTCTTCCCCTTTTGAAAATCTTTACAACACCTCTTCTTTCATTTGTTTGCATTGAGAAAAGTTGAAAAATCAAGCATTTTAGAGCAATACGACATGGCTTTTACATTTGCCTTTGGCATAAGTTTTGGAAGATATTGAAAATCTGATTTGAAACTCCTCTGCAAAAGTAGAAATGGCCTCTCAATATAATAATAATGCTAGGGTCGTTCCTAGGCCTCATTTAAAAAGAAGAGCCCCTGAGCTTGAAATAACATTCACACCTCATGACAAAGAAATTGTAAATACTGAAGGGCCTCTTTATATCACGGTAATGATAATGGAACAACCTATGCATGGAACACTCATAGATCCTAATTGCATGACAAATGTGGTCATGGAAGATTTCCTCCTTAAACATGAAACGGTACAAGAATCTTATGAATCGTCAAATGAGAATTAAAACACATAATGAAGCTTTAATGAAACTGATTGGCAAGATAACTCTAATGGTCTCGGTCTATGATAAAGTTGTGGATCAATCATTTTATATAATCCCTTTATCCGACCTCTTCCCTGTAAAACTTGGACATCAATGACTTAAAGCTATGAATGTTGTTCCTTCTACTATCAATAAATGTATTAAATTTCCTTTGCGTGGAGAGATCTGTACTATCTGTCGTAATGATTACCAACCTCCAGCTAAGGACAAGAAATTCATTCTTGATTACTTTTAGCCACAACCTGAGATAGATCCTGAGCCATGAAGAGATAGAACTTTCATAGAATATAGAAAATACAAAGCAAAACAACTGGCTCGAGTGGCCAGGTCTCCTTTGCAACCAATAAGAGAGGAACAAGAAACAAGCATTAAACAAGATTATTATGGATTTGATGAAATTTTTGACATGACAAATGTGGATCAGGAAATGTCTCATAACCCACCTCATCCATAGAGAGATGGCATTTATGCTGAGGTCCCTCCCCCATCATCCTTACATGGATCAGAGGCTTTCGTCGACAACAAAATATTCCACCAAGACCAATGAGATTTGAACATGGTGCTTCCTCCTCTATTGTACAAACTATGGAAAAACATGATGAAATAAGCAATAAGACAAGAAGAAATAGACTAGCAAAAGAACAGAGGAGGAAAAGACAAGCTAATGCCCAATGGATTGCAAATGACCAAGAGAACATTCAACCTAACATTGAAACAAATCAAGAAGAGCTTAAAGATGAACCAATTGAAAACAAGAACAACAGTTGGGCTTTGGTACTTTACACACCACTTTCATCTAGCATTTGGGATTGGGAGGATGATGACCTCCTTGATGATGACTTCTAGCATGAACCTCTCTACAGGTAAGTATCTCTAACCCTTCACCTCCGTGTTGTGCTTCCCCCGTAATATGTTATGTGTTGTTAGGCCTCCTAGGATGACCCTTGATTCTCTTGTAAGGTCAAGGATACTAGGAGACCACCTCTATTGTGACCTTCTATTTGTATCATAATTCTTCTATATTGCCTCTCCTCTGATTTCATTATTGTGTGTTGTGTCTTACGGACATAGCGTTGCGGTTGGTGACTTGGAAGCGTCCTCCTATGTGACTGTCCCTAAGGCACTTATTCTCCTCTCTGATTTATTGTTTACCTTCCTCTAGTGTTTCCATCTAGCAGGCGGATGACGAAAAACAAATTATACTGATATAGACCTAGTGTCCCTTTCGTGAGTAATAAAAAAATGGACCTAGTCCATGCATGACGACGGGGTTGTTACATATTATCTGACGCTTGGCTAGTGGAATCACTCCGTGATTTCTCTATCTTGATGTTGATGTCAATGTTATCTAATCTTGCTAACAACACTTTAATAATACTGCTACTTTGTGCACTTTGTTTATCATGGATATCGCCTTGCTTGGCTCTGTCATGTAGTTGATCATATGCATTGTTGTTTATCATGGTTATATGGACACTAACATTTTTTTTGCAGGGATGTGTTTGTGGGAACATTCGGCAATCGTAAAGTACATGTCACCTCTGCGGGGCATGGGCCTTGGTAGAGCTTGTGTTCCCTTGTGTATTTTCTTCCTACCTTAATGTGCTTGATATCGGTATGCAATATCAACAACCTTAAGGTGGGGGCATATATAAGGTTAGCTATCTGCTTTAGATGATAGTAAAGCATGTTTGAACAATCTAAAAATCAATTGCAATCATTTAAGCCCTCTGTGGAGGTGGGATATCAAGCATATCCTTTTATCTTAAGCCCTCATCGCGAGGCAGGGATGATGTAATTCTCAGAGAGATTTCATTATCCTGTCATTTTAAAAAGTCCTCATCGCGAGGCGGGGAGCGGTTTTGTGACTAACTCAACCCTTAAGCATGTTTTTGGTGGTTGTTGTGGCGAAGTGTAATCTTCGGTGTGTGCCTGCAATGTGCCTGAGATGGTGATGAACCTAGCAATAGTTTCATTCCATTGCTTGTCTGTCGTGTTTTCTTCGTGTCTTCTATGTGTGTGTGTATGGCATGCTTGTTCTCAAAGTGCAAGACCGGTGGCCATGAGCTCCTCTACACTTTGGGATTTGTTTGGCGTGTTTGTTCTCAAGGTGCAAGACCGGTGGTGAACAACTCCTCTACAACTTGGGATTTTGTTTTGCGTGTATGTTCTCAAAAAGTGCAAGACCAATGGTGAACAACTCCTCTACACTTTTTGGGATTTGTTTGTTTACTTTCCTTATACTTGCATCTTGCATTTCATATGGGAAAATCAAAAAGAAAATAATCATTGCATTCATTGTATTCTCTGTGCTCTGCGTGTCTTCAATGATGTGTTCTCCATGTTTTGCGTGCCTATTATTGTCTTCAATGTGTTTGGTGTGTCTTCTCTGTGCTTGGCGTGTTTGCTATGTTTGTTGACCTCACTTTAATCCATTTATTGGCCTTGTGTTTAATACATACATTAAAGTGGGGGCTAAATGTTATGTCAGAAAGATGCACCCTTGGGGGCTTTTTCCTATTAAGGTTTAGCTCTCGGGTCATTAGATTGCATTTAGAGCATCTTGCATGATAACTCAGACTCCCGATGAGAAAACCCTTGGGTCTTGTGACAAATAGGACCGCGGGGGTGCTAATTTGATGATCCTAGAATAAAGATAGGGGATGGACTTGGGAGCTAGCGCCCTAGTCCAGCCCTATTTTGGGTTTGCCCTAATTCAAATGTCAGGTTTGTGACCGTTACTTGGTTTCCAGGCTGACATCATAAGTTTCAATTACAAAATTCTTGGCAGGAATCTTAGTAGTTGTATATATAAGCATGTGTAGGTTATCATTTAGAAACTAGATGGACATTGTGATTCATGAGCTTATATTAAAGTGATGAAGGCATTCATTGTGTTATAGAGCAGGACATAGTTATTGTGTTTGTGTTCGTAGGTTAGATTACATCTTCTACTCATGGAATTGAATAGAATCTTCCTTGCATTAGAGATTCATCATCAAGACTCGAATGTCTCTCCAAGGCTTGATAGAGGCAAGCCTCCAAACACCACAACCCCCTCCCACCCTCCTTGTGATTGTAGGTTACATGTATTGGATCTAGAGAAAGTTGAGTTGCAGGGAGTAGGAGGACACTATGGAGATTTAGATCTCAAAGGAGGAGCCTTCCTGGCCTAGGACGCCATCGACATTATCCTCAGCATCCGAAGCTATAAAAATAAACTAGATAGTGATAATCAAGGTTTGCAAAGCTTCCGACATCCGACAGAAGATCCCTCAGTGGACTAGGGCACTATCAACATTGTCCTCTGCATTTGAGTTGTCAGAAACTGAAGATACATCATAAATTAGTGTCGGAAGGAGATCAAGATTCCATAGAAAAAGTAGTACCTTGGACTAGGGCACAATCACCATTGTCCCTGACAATTTCATTCTCTGAACTATAAAAAATAGTGAGTTAAGGTTCTCTTCCCTTTGCCTAATTCCAGTAGCATTTGTTGTAATTCATAGATTTACTTCTTGTTTTTCTTAAATTAGGGTTTCAAGAGCATAAAAGCATTAATTAGCAACACTGTGTAATAACTTCAGAATTTCCCAGTAAAAAACCAAGTGGCAACCTAATCTGATAGATGAATCTCCTCTCGATAGGAGAAGCACTCAGTTGAAAAGCCCTTGGAATGTTTGTAGTGAAAGGAGGATTCTACATAAACCCTTAAAATTAGAAAACCCTCTTTTTACTACTAAATAGAAACTATGCCAACTGCAAATGAAATGTCTAGGTGAGTATAACTCAAGTTGATGAGGCTTCCAACGAGTTGATGGTTTAAAGTGTCATCAACAAGTGGAGTGGAACACTTTTTCTCAAGTTTGACTCTAGACATAAAGGGATTCGATGCAGGCTTACAATCAGCCATGCAAAAATAAGCTAGAAGATCAAGAGCATACTTGGGCTATGCAAGAGACATGCAAAAAGAGGTTTGAGTGATCTTGATCTTGAGAAAGTAGTGCAAGAGACCCAAGTTAGTCATGGAAAATTTGTCGGACAAAGATATATTAACACTCATAATGATGGATGAGATGCTCCCAGCTATGACAATCAAATCATCAACATAGAGAACCAAGACGAGAAAAGCATCCTCTTGTCTCAAGATGTAGAAATTTAGATCTAAGTGGCATATGGAAAACCCAACTCAAAGAAGAAAGGAGTCCATCTTGGCATACCAAGCTCATGGGGCATGCTTGAGTCCATAGGGAGACTTCCTCAATCAACAAATCGGTGAAGAGTCATGAATGAATCATTGTGGTAGTTCCATGTAAATATCCTCTTGTAGACCCCTATGAAGAAATGTACTCTTCACATCTATCTGATGTATAGGTCAACCATGAGCTACAACAATAGCAAGAATCAAGTGATGGATTTCATTTTGGTGACAGGAGCAAAGGTCTCAGTGTAGTCAACACCAGGGACTTGTGAGAAACCTTTATCCCAAGCCATGCTTTGTACTTGTCAAATAATCCATTTGTTGCAAACATGGTTCGATAGATCCACTTACATTGACCCAATTTTCTTCCCTTAGGAAGTGGAACAAGATCCCATGTGTTGCACTAAATCAAAGATCTATACTCTTCCTCCATTACTATATCCCACTCAGCAACACCTGATGCTTCATGAAGGAATATGGGTCCCATTCCATCTTTGTCTTCTTCATTTACTTTCAATCAATTCAAAAAAGCCCTCTATTTATAACATCCTCAATCTCCTCGCATGATCTGCATTGGCCTCAAGATGGAATAAATCCTAGAACCACATGAAATGTGTCACCGACTATGAATAACAAACTTATAAATTAAAAGGATCAAATGATGGAGAATCTCCACATGGTACACCACATACCTTCATAATGATTATTACACATTTCTCAAATATTCACCTTTGGCACAAACCAAAAAAAACCTTCCTCAAATAGAAACAGTTCCAACTGAACACACTATCAACGTGCAGATGCTTCACGAATCAAATTACCAACCTCTATTTATCTAATCAACTTCAAATTTTAATAAAAGATAAATAAACCACAAACAAAAATACTACCACAATTGTAAAAGTTAATTCCTCAACGCAATGAAATTCACTAAATTATTCTACCATAGACTATTAAACACCAAATAGACACACATACACTATCAAATTAGACCATAAATTTCACTTCCTTGGATATGATACCACATTTTTAGTATGCCAAGGGATATAATTGCATTAGAATCCTAGGGTAAATAAAAAAATGAGTACCTCATTTTCTAGGGAAGTCTGTTGTTCCTGTGTAGAGATTCCAGTCTGTTGCTTCTTCAACTCACTCTTTCCACTTCCTCAGGGATGCCTTATGCAATCCACCCTGAGTACTACTTTCTCCCAAGTTATTTGTTACTCGATTCCACCAATCATCCTCCACACTATCTTTGTTTGGCTTGTATTTAGTCACAACCCACTTTCCCTTTTCAACAACCAGTCCCTCACATTTGTCAGTCTCTTTCTTGGATATCAAATACCCTTCTGTTATGCCTTCCTCTATTGCATGTTCCTCAATATCTAGCTCATCATCCTCTTGTTTATCTTTCTTATCCTTTAGATAATATCCTTTTTGTGATCCTCATTCTCACAACTTCTCTATGCTACTTCTTTTTCATTTGTGGTGCTACCACTCATTATAGCAATAACACACACCTTTAGAATCAACACATATCATCTCTCCCCAATGCATACTCTAGCACTATTGTAAAACTATCCTTCACCTACCCTCAATGACATTAGCTTATGTTTTTGTCCATCCTTTTGGATCATGTACGTGTTGGCTCCCCATCATACACCACTTCCCTATAAAACTGCCATGGTCTACACAACAGAAGATGACACACATCCATTGGTGTAATGCCACACAACACCTCATCATATATGCCTCGATGTTGAATCTCACCCAACATTATTACTCTACTAAAATTTGGTATCCCTGTTACAACCAACCTATCCTCTAGGGCACAAATGCCTCATCCTTCTTAGATCCAACTTGTCAACCATCTCTGTAGACACCAAATTGTTTGTGTTGCCACTATCCACCACCACATCATAGAATTTATTTCCTACCTCATATATCATTTTGAACAAACTATTTTTTATGTTGACTCATCCCTCCTATCATACCTCAAAGCTCTCCATGAAACTAATGAATCCCTACACTCAGGGTCCCTCTTTTAAGTAGGTGACCTCTCATCACTAAATGTATCTCTTGCGCTATCTTCTACCTTCTTTCCTCGACACTCAAATGCTCTATGTCCTTCCTCGCCACACTTGAAACAAGTTCCCTGGAAGGATTTCTACCTTTTCCTCTCATATCCCTGTCTACCTTGCTGGAAATACCCTCCATGCACCTCTCAAGCCTCTTTACAATGAATATCTTCTTGTTATGTCAAAAAATGTCCCCTTGGGGGCTTTTCCCTCTTGTGCTTTAGCTCCTAGGTCCTTAGAATGCATTTAGAGCATATTGCATGTTAATTTTGAATCCCAATAAGAAAACCCCGAAGTCTTGTGGAAAATAGGACCTAGCGGGTGCTATTTTGATGAACCCTGCCTAAAATAGGGTAGGAAGACTTGGGTGTTTTTACCCTAGTCCTGCCCTATTTTGGGTCATGCCATAATTTGAAGTGTGACTAGCAAGGATAACTAAATTATAACTAAATAGAAAGGATAACTAAAGTGAGCCATGATAAATAGCAAGATGCCAAAATAGAAAGGATATATAAAGTGAGCAATGCAAGAGTTTTCTTGAGGACTGTAGACTAAAAAAAGATCTCTACCCCAAAACACTTAACATCATACCTGGCTTGAGAATCTTGGTAGAATCACCTGAAGTACTTGGATTCTAGTTGATTTTTTAGTCAAAGGGGCATTGCTTGGAAAGAAAAAGATATGCCTATGAGAACCCATAAGACACTTCCTTCACCATAGAAGCTGCATATCCTAAATCAACCAAAGGTTGATTTTGAAAGGGACAAATATTGTTGTAGGGTCATAAATTTCTTCCCATTATTTTCTTTCCTTTTCACTACAAGCAAACTTTCATCTTTTATCATTAATAATATTCACTCCAGCGAGACTCAAACCCATGATTGGTGCATCACCAACACTAGTCCAACTTTGAGATGTCCATTGATTCAAACACATGATTTGCTTGGGCCCAACCAATTCGACAATCATCTTACACTCAATGAATGAGGAAAATTATGGCAAAAATTAAGACTAGAATACTATGGGCAATCACAACTCTTTGTTAGTGTGAACATGGTATATTTCCTAACTAGTTCATTTTATAGTTAGTTCTCTACTTAGGTCCTTTTTCACACTAGGTTAAGTTTACTTAGGGACTTTTTACACATTATCCCACATTGCTTGTGTTTTTAGTCTCTTGGGTGATATATTGTATATATACTCACCTATAGTTCCTTTATTTCCTTTGTAACACATATTGTGAATTGCTTTGCATTTTCTATTGAATAAAATACAATTTATTATTTCAATTCTAGATTTCTATTCTTTCTTTCCTTCAGTCATTTAATTCTGGGTGGCTTTACAACCAAATCTTACACGGTATCAGAGGTAGTTGTGAGTTGCGAGTTAGCAACGTTTAGGAAATCTAGGAGTGTAGAGCTATTTTTTCTTGAAGCATTGAGTATGCTCTTCTCTTGTATCCTTGGATGATCTAGAGAATAAAAAAGGCGTAAAATAAATTTTAGTTTCTGGGGGGCTTCTTTTTTCTAAGATAACCAATTGTAGGTACATTGGAGCTTCTTGGAGACATTTTGAGTTCACCATCAAGTTTAGAGAAGTCGAGAAAGTTAGATCAACCTTTTATTTCATCCCATTTGGACATAGAAGGCCAAATCTACAAGGGTTTGAAGCATAATTTTTTCTATGAAGATCTAAGGTGCTGCTAAAAATTGGGGCACTTTGAGGCAAAACATACCCTTCCATTATGTCTAGAAGGCCTAAAAATCCCCATTTTCATATAAAGCTTGTCCAATTTGGACAACTTTGCCCCGAACATGTAAATTATTTTTGTAGCCAAGCCATACAGCTCGCTGTACTGCATGGATTTCAATTTTTTTTAAAATATATTTTTTGCATGTAGCATTTCACTCACTAAAGTGACAACACCACCACTAGCAATGACACATGCATTAGTGGCTATTTCCTCTTGAGCAACCCTGACAACACCTCCACCACTATCTTTGGCAGTTAGATCTAGTGAAGCCACTGGACACGCTCCCACCACCACCTCATAGGGAATATTCTTGAGAATATTACATTTTAGTTTAGCTAATTTGTAAAAAGAAGCTTCCCATGCATCAATCGATTGTTTACAAATAAATTTGAGTAGTTTTTGACATTCGAAGGCAGTTTTGCAGATTCCAAAGGTGGTTTTGGAATCTCTAGTGGAATCCAAAATATTCTGGTGATTGTTCATTTTTTGGATAATGATGTGAGTAGATCCTTGCAATGTTTTTCCCCCATCTCCAGTGGCATTTTGAAATTTGTAGTTTAACTTTAGAAGGCTATAACTTGAGCATCCGACCTCCATTTTTTGAGTTTTTTTTTGATTTGGGCTAATTTTTGCTCTCTATTATTGGATTGCTTATGTTTCTTGTTACGATGACTTGACCCTTTCTATCCCTTTGGTTGAATAGCTAAAAAAGCTTGAGATTGAGATGGCTTTAAGAGACCCATGGAGAGTAACCTTCCCTGTTCATGAATCAACATTTCAGAAAAATACTCAAAATAAGGCATTTTATATGCAAATCCCATAGTTAACCTGTGAGTATGAAAGCTAAAAATAAAAGCTCCATATTCAGGACTTAGTTTATTTAGTGTATTGTAGACCAACTGAATGTCCTTTTTATCAATATCACAATTTTTGAGTTGTGCTTTGAGTTCATTAACTTTAGTAATGTAGTCTTGGATGTTGTCAAAGCTTTTAGGATCGAGACTCATCTGATGTGGGGGCATTGGAAGCCCCATATCAAGAATGGTTGTTATGTCTTGGTTTTAGGTTAATAGGGTGTTTTGGAGTCTAATAAGGTCATTTATGACCATGTGGGATCATGTTGATCCATTTTCGGTGTGTTAATAGGGTCTTTGGTTAAAAAGTGTAAAAGTTGGCAAAGTGTCAAAAATCAAGAAACAGTTACAAGCAAATCAACAAACTGTTACTAATCAGTTGTGACTGGTTGTAAGTGTATAAGGACAACCTCTAGACTTGAGTTCAAGGGGGAGAGATGAAATTTGGGAATTTGATGAATGAAAACCTCAATTTTTTGTGCATTTTTTGAGTCCTACATTGTTTTTAGGTTGAAGTTGTGCATTGTACAGCCTGGTATGACATCATATCAAGGTATATAATAGATGGATGGAAAGATATTTGTTTCTAATTTATAATTGCTTTTGTTTCATTAAATTTAATTGAGTTTTGTGTGGGATATGGCCATTTTGGTGAAGGCTGCCCTGTTCTAACAATGTTTTCCAGAATTTGCAGTCTGAAAATGTACTAGTACGGCCATGTACAATACAATATTGGGATGAAACCAATTGGAATGGATGAATATATGTTTTTATCTTTCAATGATTCTTTTGGATAATTTTTATGGAGATTTGAATAAGTTATGACCATTTTTGTGAGGACAGGTCGAACCTTAACTAGGGTTCCCAGTTATGTAACGGTCCATTTTTGACCTATTCTGTACAAAGTAACCATAGCCCATTTTGATATATGTTGAGTTAAGGCCAAAAGGGTATTCAAAACAAGTTTCATATTTCCATTTGCAGGTCTTTAGGAAAATTTATGACCAAAAAGGTCTGAATTGTTGCACTTGAAGGGCTACTAGAGCTAAGGACAATTTGTAAGGAAGGGGTTAAAGGTTGTAGGTAAGAGATTTCTTGTGGGTGACTAAAGATTACTTTAATCCATTATTTAATACCTCTGCATCATTGGGTTGTGTGTGTTGTGTCTTAACCCGAAGGGGGACAATTTTGTACGTTGTCAAATGTGGTCAAGTGTGGAATGTTACAATCAAACTATGTTGTATCCTTGCAAGTTATACAAGGTTTTGTCTTTGTATTCATAGGCCTTATGAAATGTTGGAAAATTTGTTCAGTTGTCATATGTCATTGTTGTCCAAGAAGGTGCTATGGGCCTAGGGGTAGTGACTAGCAAAGAATAAGGGCTAGAGCTATCTTGTCAATGTTTTGAAGAATCAGTCATTGAATGTGTTTTGTTTTCCTTCCTCTGCATCATCATCAAATCTGTGTTGATTTGATAGCCTCTGACTTCATCAGGTTTACCATACAACATTTTTTAATTTTTCCCAAGCTTCATCATGTTTAGTACATGAATCAATGTGAAATACTAGATCAAGGGAAACAAAACTATGAATACATCCAAGTGCTTTGGTGTTTTCAAGCATCCAAGCAAACTTCTCCTTATCATTTGTCAGTTTTGGAACCTTGCTCTCAACATAGGGAGTAAACCCCTATTGCATTTGGGCATTCGATGCATTTTGTTTCCATGTTTCATAGTTATATGGAGCTAACAAATGAAACGTAGGATTACCCATGTGTGTGGGAAAAGAAAAGCACAAGTTGGAACTCAAAACAAAAGGAGATGCACAATCATAAAACATAACAAGACACCCCCAAAATTCACTCAATCAAAGAACTCCCAAGAAAATATGATATGACACTTTATAGTTAGTGCAATTAGCATTGCCACTAGTAAGAAATGTAAGGTGGAATTGACTTTTATATGGCTATATGATGAAAGTACAATTTTGGAACAAAACCAAGTGAAACAAACAACACCATTGTGAAGTACATAAAAAATCATGCACTTTCAAAAAAATTGCACTAGAAAATGTGCTTGTATGAACCAAAATGAAGCTCTTTAAGTTTCCAAAATAAGAACTACGAGTGTCACTTGAGAGAATCTGCAAATTCTAGAAAATACATACATCAAAATAAAAAATTACTTGCACTAGCACATAGAGGGGAAAAAAATAGCCCAAATAAAATAAAAAAAGCTCAAAAAATGGAGGTTGGATGTTCAAGTTATGACCTTTTGAAGTTAAACTGCAAATTTCAAAATGCCAATGGAAAATGGGGCAAAAAATTGCAGGAACTGTTGATGTCGCACTGATGTCATTAGTTGAAAAATGAATAGTTTCTGGAATATTCCAAATTCCATTAGAGATTCCAAAACTGCCTTCGAAATCTACAAAACCACCTTCGAATGTCGAAAACCACTCAAATTTATTTGTAAACTACTGATTTTGGTGTGTGAAAAATTGCTTAACACAAACTAACTAATTTAAAATCGAATATTCTCTAGAATATTCCCTATGATGTGGTGGTGGGTGTGGGCTTGATGGCTTTGTCAGGTTTGATACCGAAGGTAGAGGCAGAGGTGATGCCTCGACTACGCATGTGGCAGTGGTCAACTAGGCCACTCGCTAGTAGTGTGACGATGGTTACTAGTGTAGGTGCCACTGCTAGTGGTAGAATTGCCACTATAGTGAGCATAGTCTTGTATGTAAAAAATATATATTTTTAATTTTTTTGAAGTTTGTGTAGTACGATCGACTGTAATTTTTTTGCCTCCAGACATAGTTGTCCAAGTTGGATAAGATTTAAATGAAAAAGCGGATTTTCGGGCCTTTTAGATACAATGGTAGGGTCAATTTAGCCTCAAAATGCCCTAATTTTGAGCAACATATTGGATCTTCATAGAAGAAACTCCTGCTTCAAACCCTTATAGATTTGGCCTTGAGTGCCTAATTGGGACAAAATAAAAGGTTGATATGACTTTCTCGACTACTTTAAACTTGATGGTGAGCTCAGAATGTCTAGGAAGCTCCAATGTACCTACAACTGGCAAGCTTAGAAAAAAAGTCCCCTTAGAAACTAAAATTTCTTTCACACCTTTCTAATTCTTAAGATTATCTGAGGATGCAAGAGAAGAGAATACTCAATGTTTCAGGAAACAAACAACTCTACACTCCTAGATTTCCTAAAAATTCTAACCCACAACTCACAACCAGCTCTGATATCATGTAAGTTTTGGATGTGAAGCCACCTATAATATAAATGATTGAAGGAAAGCAAGAACATAAATCTAGAATTGAAAGAATAAATTGTTTTCCATTCAATAAGAAATGCAAAGGAATTAAGAATATGTGATTACAAAGGAACTATAGGTGAGTATTTATAATATATCACCCAGGAGACTAAAAACACAAGCTATGTAGAATAATGTGTAAAAATTTCCTAAGTAAACTTAACTTAGTGTGAAGAGGACCTAAGTGGAGAACTAGGTAGAAAATGAACTAGTTAAGAAATATACCCCATTCACGTTAACACCCCCTTAAGTGCAAATTAATCGGAAAAGAAAAGATGGGTCTCGAATATATGGCCTAATGAGGTACTCATGTACAAAGATCCCCTTAAAATAATAAAAAAAGAGAAACATGGTGGTCAAAAACTCCCCCATGAGAGGATGAAGCAAGAAGGACTAAGAGACCCTTCGATGAAATGTCTCGCATCCCAAGAGAGACTGAAGATGGATGTACTTTCTCTTAGTGAGGGTTTGGCAAAGATATCTGTAACTTGCTTTGCTATAGAACAATAGTGTAAATCAATGACCTACTCCTGTATCAGCTACCAAAAATAGTGAATGTGGATCTCATGTGTTTGGTCCATTGATGATGGACTATAATCTTCAAGATCTGGATGACACTCTATTTTTCATAGTATATGATTGATGGCTTTTGTAAAGTCATGCGAAGCTCAGTGAGGATATTCTGAAGCCAAATAGCCTCAGTGGACACATCAATAACTCCTTGATATTTAGCCTAAGTTGATGAAAGAGCAATGGCATGCTACTTCTTATTCTACCAACAAATGGTACTAGAACCAAGGTGAAAATTGTAGTCAGATGTGGATTTGTGATCATCAAGACCACTAGCCCAATCAATCTATGTATCTAATCATATCTAGACTTGTACTTGCTTCAAAGTGAATCCCATATATGTGAGTGCCTTGAATGTAGTGTAGAATGCATTTGGGATCCTTCCAATGAAGCTGATATGGCTCCATCATGAAGCATGAAACTGTTATGTCAGAAAAATGCACCCTTGAGTACTTTTTCCTATTAAGGTTTAGCTCCCAGGTCTTTAGATTGCATTTAGAGCATCTTACATGATAATTCAGACTCTCGATGAGAAAACCCTTGGGTCTTGTGACAAATAGGACCTAAGGGGTACTAATTTGATGATCCCAGAACAAAGACAGGTGGTGGACTTGTGCGCTAGTGCCCTAATCCAGCTCTATTTTGGGTCTTCCCTAAATTCAAATGTTAGGTTTGTGACCGTTACTTGGTTTCCAGGCTGACATCATAAGTTTCAATTACAAAATTCTTGGCAGGAATCTTAGTAGTTGCATGTATAAGCATGTGTAGGTTATCATTTAGAAACTAGATGGACATTGTGATTGATGAGCTTATGTTAAAGTGATCAAGGCATTCATCGTGTTATATAGCAGAGCATTGTTATTGTGTTTGTGTTCGCATGTTAGATTACATCTCCTCCTCATGGCATTGAAGAGCATCTTCCTTCTGTGAGAGCTTCATCATAAAGACTTGAATGTCTCTCCGGGGCTTGACTGATGCAAGCCTCTAAACACCACAACCCCCTCCCATACTCCTTGTGATTGTAGGTTACAGGTATTAGATTTGGAGAAAGTGGGGTTGCAGGGAGCAGGAGGACATTGTGGAGATTTTAGACCTCAAAGGAGGAGCGTGCCTAGACTAGGGTGCCATCAACATTATCCTCCACATCTGAAGGTACAGAAATAGATTAGAGAGTGATAATTAGGGTTTTCAAAGCTTCTGACATCTGGTAGAAGATACCTCAGTGGACTAGGGTGCCATCAACATTGTCCTCCACATATGAGTTGCCAGAAACTAAAGATACATAAAAAATCAGTGTCGGAAGGAGATCGGGATTCCATAGAAAAAGTAGTACCTTGGACTAGGGTGCCATCACCATTGTCCCTGACATTTCCATTCTCCAGACTACGAAAAACAATGAGTTAAGGTTCTTTGCCTTGTGCCTAATTCTAGTAGCATTTGTCGTAATTCATAGATTTACTTACTATTTTTCTTAAATTAGGGTTTTAAGAGCATAAAAGGATTAATTAGCAACATTGTGTGATAACTTCTAAATTTCCCAACAAAAAACCAAGTGACAACCCAATCTGATAGATGAATCTCCTCTCGATAGGAGAAGCACTTGGTTGAAAAGCCCTTGGAATGTTTGTAGTGAAAGGAGGATTCTACATAAACCCTTGAAATTGGAAAACCCTCTTTTTACTACTAAACATTTTGGTGAATCCGACAGAACATTTATCTCTTGGGTCTTTAGATTGCATTTAGAGTATCTTGCATGATAATTCATACTCCCGATGAGAAAACCCTTGGGTCGTGTGACAAATAGGACCTAGAGAGTACTAATTTGATGATCCCGGAACAAAGACAGGGGGGTGGACTTAGGCGCTAGCACCCTAGTCCAGCCCTATTTTGGTTCTACCCTAAATTCAAATGTCGGGTTTGTGACCGTTACTTGATTTCTAGGTCGACATCAAAAGTTTCAAATATGAAATTCTTGGAAGTAATCTTAGTAGTTGCATATATAAGCATGTGTAGGTTATCATTTAGAAACTAGAGATAACAATTTTGATTCTTGAGCTTATGTGAAAGTGATACTTGTGATTATCATTTTGTTACAGAGCATAACATTGTTATTTTGTTTGTTTTTATAGGTTGGATTACATCTTCTCATGGCTTTGAAGAGCATCTTCCTTCCATGAGAGCTTCGTCATCAAGGTGACATATATTATGTTTTATCATCATTATCATTTGAATTTTTGCCTCTATCCCACAAGGATACACACTCTCTCTGACAATGGTGCTCATAAGACTTGAATGTCTCTCCAGGGCTTGACTGAGGCAAGCCTCTAAACACCGCAACTAAAGAGACCTAGTGTCTCAAGTTACTGCTTGGAACCTCATTCTTTCCTTGGTCATCGGCCACACTGAAGCTATCGGCAGACCTTGTTAATGTTACACCGATAGTTATGTTCACACCGATGAAAGGGCTAGCTATCGGGCTGAATTTCACTATCGACATGGTCTTGTGATAATTTTCCAATCGATGAATGTCATACCGATGTGAGAAGTCCATCGGCATAATGTTGGGCATCGACTAAGCTCATGGTGGTCGCTCCGATAGTCTTGAGTTACCTCGATGGAAGTTGGTGTTGGGATCAATGGATCAACATGAGAACTATTGTCAGCCCAGCATTGAGAAGTCTCTTCGATGTTACCTGTCACTTCGATGACGGGTTGGTGAAGCGTTGGCATCGGTGGGACAAGGAACCATTGGTGTAAATCGTAGAATGAGTACCGATAGTTTGTGCTATCCCGATGAAGCTTGGACTAGCATCATCGGCAACAAAATTGCCGATGATAGTCTTACTGTCGATTAATGTATATATACCGGAGTGACCAATGCGACATGGTGAATGTGGGACTAAACGTCTCACATGAATATGAATAGTTGCGACAGTTGGAAGGCAACGACGATGGATCAGTTGAAATGAACAGTTAGGGTAGAAGTTAGAAAAAATGGTTTTGCTCTTGAAGACTGAAAATAAATACAGATCTAGTGATGTCGTTGGTAGATTGATGAAGAGATTCGATTATATTGTTCATTCTATAAATGTGTAGTGAAAGTGAATAATTTATATAATTTGAGAATCGATACTTGAGCAAGTGAGTTGAGATCTTTATTGTAACTGTAAAGTTTACTGTAATAAAGATTGTTTCTTGTGGTGGTGGGTTTTTTACCCGACCCACGTAAATCTGGTGTCATTCTCTGTATCTTGTTTGTTTATTCTGTATTTTCTGATGTATACATCTGTGTATTAAAATTGAAAGTTACCTATTTGCATTATCCCCTTTGAATTAACATTAGGGAAGCTGTATTTCACACCTCTGCTTTCCTTACAAGTGGTATCAGAGCTTGGCCAGTTGTGTTATCCTTGTTGGTAGGTTGGGTTTTTTGTGTCAGTTCTGGGAGTGGGAGTTTTGTAGAGGTCTATTTTATTAAATTAGATGGCAAGTACATCAGGAAAAATAGACATTAAAAAGTTCAATGACACTAACTTTGAGTTGTGGAAACTTAAGGCTGAAGATTTGCTGGTCGATAGAGTTCTTTGGGTTGCTGTGTCTGCGACTAAACCTGCAGCCATGAAGTAAGAAGACTGGGACCTGGCAGATAAGAAAGCCAGAGGACTGATAAGATTAAGTTTAGCGGATTCTATTCTATTGAATGTCCATGAGGAGAAGACTGCAAACACTTTGTGGAAGAAGTTGGGAGATATTTATCAAGGCAAGTCCTTGGTGAATAAACTTTTCCTTAGAAAGAAGTTGTACTCTCTAAAGATGGATGAAGGAGCATCTGTAGCAGACCATCTGAACTCATTTAATTTGATTGTTACATAGTTGACGTCTGTAGGTGTAAAAATAGGAGAGGAGGACCACTGTATGCTTCTATTATGTTCCTTACCTAACTCATGGGATCATCTTGTGATGGCTATTGGAAGTACAACAACCATGTTTTTAATTGAAGCGGTTGTTGCCTCGCTGTTATCTGAAGAGATGTGGAGGAAATCTTCTGAGATGGCCAAAGAGGCCCTGTCCGTTCAAGGTAGATCAAAGGAAAGAGACCAGAAGAAGGACAAGAAGTCTAAGTCCAAGGTGAAGTACTAGAATTGTGGGCAGAAAGGACACATCAGAAAAGACTGCAAAGAGGAGAAAAAGAAGAAGAAGAACTTCTCTTACACTGATTCTTCTCAGAGTGATGCTGATGCCTTCATTGCTGCCTTGGCAATGCCTACATCTGAAGATGTATGGCTGGTGGATTCAAGAGCATCTTTTCATATGATATCTCACAGAGAATGGTTCACTAAGTATGAACCGTATGCTGGTGGGAAGGTGTTCCTGGCAAGTGATTTGACACTGGAAATTGTTGGCTGAGGAAGAGTTAGAATCCAGTTCCCGGATGGCAGAATAAAGGGAATGAATGGAGTACTACACATACCAGGTTTGGCTCAAAATTTACTTTCTGTTAGTAAGCTTAATGATGTTGGAGTGCAAGTTACTTTTGTCAATGGTGGCTGTAAGATGATTAGAGGTTCTATTGTTCTAGCAAAGGGTGAACGCATTAGAAATCTGTATAGGTTAGATGCTAAACTAGTGTGCTGTAATAATGTCTCTGTAAAATCTAAAAAAGCTACTATTGTAACACATGATGCAAACTCTATGGAAGTTAAACTTCCTACAGAGAAAACAATGCTCTGGCATCATAGACTTGGTCACATAGGTGAAAAAGGTTTAAAAACCTTGAAGAACAAAAACCTGGTAGATGGCCTGATTGATTGTAATCTGGAATTTGATTTCTGTGAACATTGCATATATGGAAAATAGAACCGTGTTTCTTTTTACTCCAGTTCTCATAAATCTTTTGGTGTTCTGGACTATGTACATTTTGATGTTTTTGGTCCAGTTGATGTTCCTTCTATGTCTAAATCAAGATACTACGTATCATTTATTGATGATTATTCAAGGAGGGCATTTATATATTTTTTGAAAAATAAATCAGAAGTGTTCAGTCAGTTTAAAGATTTTAAAAATCTTGTGGAAAATCAGACTGGTAGAAAAATAAAATGTTTAAGAACGGATAATGGTGGTGAATATTGCAATGCAGATTTTGATAAATTTTGTCTTGATCATGGAATTAAAAGGCATAAGACTACACCTTATACTCCACAGCAAAATGGAGTTGCTGAAAGGTTAAATCGATCATTGATGGAGAAAGCAAGAAGTATGTTGAGTGATGCTGGTCTTGAACATAGGTTCTGGGTTGAGGTAGTTGCTACAACTTGTTACTTGCTGAATCATTCTCCTACTTCGGCATTGGTTGATAAGACACCTATGGAAGCATGGTCTGGAAAGAAACCTTCTCTCAGACATATTCATGTCTTTGGCTGTGAAGCATATGCTCATATTCCTGAGGTAAAAAGATCTAAGTTGGATAGCAAGGCAGTCAAATGTATCTTTATTGGCTATGGAGTCGGTGTTAAAGGGTACAAGCTTTGGAATCCTGAAACTGAAAAGGTAATTTATAGTAGGAATGTAATTTTCAGAGAGCTGAAACCTTTGGTTATTGATCCTCAGCCAAAGAAGACAGAAGAGAAGAAAGAAAAGAGTGTTGTTAATATTCCTCTGACCCCTGTAAAAGAGGAACAACAAACACCAAGTGTAGATGGTTCAGAAGTGAGTTCGAGTAGCTCCGAAGATTCAGATCCAGAGCAAGAACCTGAACCTGCACCTCAGCCATTAAGGCAATCTACACGTGAAAGAAGACAACCAGATAGGTATGGATTTTTAGTACTTCATTCAAGTTGTGCCTATGCTTTGCTTACTGATATTGATGAACCTAGGACTGTGAAAGAAGCTATTAGTTTACTTGATTCAGATTCTTGGTTGGAAACCATGGATAGCGAAATGTCATTGTTGGAGAAAAATGGAACCTGGGATTTGGTGCCCTTGCTTGAAGGTAGAAAACCTATGGGCTATAAGTGGGTATTTAAAAAGAAATACGGTCCAGATGGTAGTATTGAAAAGTACAAGGCAAGACTGGTTGCTAAGGGGTATTCCCAAAAGGAAGGTATAGATTATGGAGAAATCTTTTCTCCTGTAGCTAAGCTGACATCCATTAGATTTCTATTGTCACTTGCAGTAGCGTATGACTTTGAAATTGAGCAAATGGATGTGATGACAACATTTCTTCATGGGGACCTTGAAGAAGAAATTTATATGTCCCAGCTAGAGCATTTTGTGGAAAAAGGTAAAGAACATCTGGTATGTAAACTTAAGAAGTCTCTTTATGGTTTGAAGCAATCTCCCAGAATGTGGTATCAGAAATTCGATACGTATGTTTTATCTTTGGGATATGTGAGATCTAAATCTGATCATTATGTCTATTATAAAACTGATGGTGATCGGATTCTTATAATTACACTGTATGTGGATGATATGTTATTCATTGGCAATGGTAAGGGGATGATCTTAGAGTTAAAATCTTAGTTGTCCTTGAAATTTGAAATGAAGAATCTGGGGGCAGCAAAGTACATTCTGGGAATGGAAATCAAAAGGGACAGATCTAAGAGAAAGCTTTGGCTCAGCTAGAGCAAGTACTTTACCAATGTTCTTGATAAATTTAATATGTCTAATTCCAAACAGTTAGTTGTTCCAGTTTTACAGGGAATGAAACTATCTGTTGAAGATTGTCCAAAATCTTCGAATGAAATTGATGATATGAAAAAAGTGCCTTATGCAAGTGCTGTTAGCAGTTTGATGTACACAATGGTCTGTACCAGGCTAGACATTGCCCAAGTAGTGGGAGTTTTGAGCTGGTTTATGGTGAATCCAGGCAGATCACATTGGGATGCTGTGAAAAGAGTTATGAGGTATTTGAAAGGGACATCTAACCTTGCTATTTGCTATCATGGAAACTCAATTGGATCTCAAAGATCTAAAAGCATTCAGGGATATGTTGATTCTGATTGGGTAGGGGACATTGACAGTAGAAGATCCACCAGTGGATATGTATTCACGTTAAATGGTGGTGCTATCAGTTGCATGAGCAAGCGGCAGGCTGTAGTTGCTTTGTCCACAACAGAGACATAGTACATGGTAGCTACTCATGCATGCCAAGAAGCTATTTAGTTGAAGAGGTTGTGTTCGGATGTTAGTTTTGATGCAGGGAAGATACAAATTCATTGTGACAGTCAAAGTGCTATATGCTTGGCGAAGAACCCTACATTTCATGTGAGGACAAAACATATTGATGTCCAATATCACTTTGTTCGTGATATGGTGGAAGACAGGAAGGTGAAGCTGGAAAAGATTGACACTTTGGAAAATGTTGCTGACGCCTTAACTAAACCAGTGTGCATGACCAAGTTCAAATGGTGTTCAGATGGAATGGGTCTTCGGACCCATAATTCTTAGTAATCGTATGAGGATTAAGAGGTAGCAGTAATCTCTTCGACAAGTGCGAGATTGAAGAGACCTAGTGTCTCAAGTTACTGCTTGGAACCTCATTCTTTCCTTGGTCATCGGCCACACTGAAGCTATCAACAGACCTTGTTAATGTTACACCGACAGTTATGTTCACATCGATGAAAGGGCTAGCTATCGGGTTGACTTTCACTACCGGCATGGTCTTGTGATACTTCTCTGATCGATGAGTATCATACCGATGTGAGAAGTCCATTGACATAATGTTGGGCGTCGGCTAAGCTCATGGTGGTTGCTCCGATAGTCTTGAGTTACCCTGATGAAAGTTGGCGTTGGGATCAATGGATTGGCGTGAGAACTATTGTCAGCCCAGCATTGAGAAGTCTCTTTGATGTTACCTATCACTCTAATGACGGGTTGGTGAAGTGTTGGCATTGGTGGGACAAGGAACCATTGGTGTAAATCATAGAGTGAGCTCCGATAGTTTGTGCTATACCGATGAAGCTTGGACTAGCATCGTCGACAACAAAATTGCCGACAATAGTCTTACTGTCAGTTGATGTATATATACCAGAGTGTCCAATGCAACATGGTGAATGTGGGACTAAACGTCTCACATGAATATGAACAATTGCGACAGTTGGAAGGTAGTGATGATGGATCAGTTGAAACGAACAGTTAGGGAAAAAGTTAGAAAAAATGGTTTTGCTCTTGAAGACTGGAAATAAATACAGATCTGGTGATGTCATTGGTAGATTGATGAAGAGATTTGATTATATTATTCATTTTGTAAATGTGCAGTGAAAGTGAATAGTTTATATAATTTGAGAATCGAAACCTGAGCAAGTGAGCTGAGATCTTTATTGTAATTGTAAAGTTTACTGTAATAAAGATTGTTTCTTGTGGTGGTGGGTTTTTTACCCAAAAGGGTTTTCCCACGTAAATCTGGTGTCATTCTCTGTATCTTGTTTGTTTATTCTATATTTTCTGGTGTATACATCTGTGTATTAAAATTGAAAGTTACCAGTCTGCATTATCCCCTTTGAATTAACAACCTCCTCCCACACTCCTTGTGATTACAGGTTATAGGTTGTGAAAGTGGAAGAAGTGGAGTTGTAGGGACTAGGAGGACACTGCAGAGATTCTAGATCCTGAAGGAGGAGCCTACCTGGGCTAGGGCGCCATCCCCCTTGTCCTCTGCATCTGAAGCTATAGAAATAAATTAGACAGTGATAATGAGGGTTTGCAAAGCTTCCGACATCTGGTAGAAGACACCTCAGTGGACTAGAGCGCCATCAACATTGTCCTTCGTATCCAAGTTGCCAGAAACTGAAGATACAATAGAGATTAGTGTCGAAAGGAGATCAGGAATCCATAGAAAAACTTGTACCTTGGACTAGGGCGCCATCACCATTGTCCCTGACATTTCTATTTTCTGGACTCTAAAAAACAATGAGTTAAGGTTCTCTTCCCTTTGTCTAATTCCAGTAGCACTTGTCGTAATTTGTAGACTTAATCATTGTTTTTCTCAAATTAGGGTTTCAAGAGCATAAAACCATTAATTAGCAACATTGTGTGATAACTTCTAAATTTCCTAGCAGAAAACCAAGTGGCAACCCAATATGATAGATGACTCTCCTCTCGATAGGAGAAGCACTCGGATGAAAATCCCTTGGAATGTTTTGTTGAAAGGAGGATTCAAACTAAAACAACCACATCTAAACCCCTTCTTTTCTTATTAAACATTTTGGTGAACTTGACGTGATCTTAAAATGTTTTGTGGAAAGGAGGATTCAAACTAAAACAACCACATCCATCACCCCTTCTTTTCATACTAAACATTTTGGTGAACCCCTATTTTTGAACTTTTTGGCACCTTGCTGAGTGTTGTTTGATAGATTTGTATTCATTCATTCTATTGCATTTGAAAAATTACAAAAAAAATGAAAAAATTGGAAAATTTGCAAAACATTTGCATATTAGACTTGCATTTTTGTAAAATTTGAATTCATTGGCATTTAATTTAAATTAATTTCTGTTATTTGCATTATATCTGATACAAAATATAGAAATTCATCATTTACAATTCATTTGCATTGCATTTGCATGCTTGATTTGTTAGAAATCGCTTGAAATTTTACATTTTTCATGAAAACCTAGGTTCGCATAGGGTTGTAGTCAAAATATTGTTTCAGATTTTACTACCTTGTTAAAAAACTCATTAGGTTTGATTTCTAATTTTAGTGTTGCATCATAGTGTCCTCCTTGTGAAATTTCATGTCTAGGGTTTGAAAACTTGCATTTTTTCACTAGATTTGGCCTTATTGTCTTATTAGATTTGGACTCCAAGTGTGTTATAAGGAATTTAATTGCACTAATTGGATGTTATTTGCATTGTTATCTGCTGCCCCTTCTCATTTTCCTTACAACACCCTTTCTTTTGGGCTTTTGCATTGAAATTTTGGGAAAATTTGCATATTTTTGATATCTTTGCACTAGGGTTTGATCTAGAGTGGCACTATAGGCGTGTTGTAACAGATTTTTTTTCATAAGGTGACTGTTATTAATGTTATAAGTTGCTTTCCATCATCATTTTCATTACAACACCCATTTCCCTACTCTTTTGCATTGAGATTTGGTGAAAAATTGCATATTTTGGCCTATTTTCACTAGGTTTTGGCTTATCGACTTTCTAGAGTTACTTCAAAAGCAGGTTGTGAAAGGTGTTCTTGAATTAGTGGACTATTTTTAGAAATATGATTTTATTCCCCTCTTAAAAATATTTACAACACGTCTTCTTTCATTTGTTTGCATTGAGAAAAGTTGAAAAATCAAGCATTTTAGAGCAATACGACATCACTTTTGCATTTGCCTTTGGCATAAGTTTTGGAAGATCTTGAAAATATGATTTGAAACTCCTTTGCAAAAGTAGAAATGGCCTCTCAATATAATAATAATGCTAGGGTCGTTCCTAGGCCTCATTTAAAAAGAAGAGTCCCTGAGCTTGAAATAACATTCACACCTCATGACAAAGAAATTGTAAATACTGAAGGGCCTCTTGATATCAAGGTAATGATAATGGAACAACATGTGCATGGAACACTCATAGATCCTAATTGCATGACAAATGTGGCCATGGAATATTTCCTCGTTAATCATGAAATGGTACAAGAATCTTATGAATCGTCAAATTTGAGAATTAAAACACATAATAGAGCTTTAATGAAACTAATTGGCAAGATAACTCTAATGGTCTCGGTCTATGATAATTTGTGGATCAATCATTTGATATAATCCCTTTATCAAACCTCTTCCCTGTAAAACTTGGACATCCCTGACTTAAAGCTATGAATATTGTTCCTTCTACTATCCATAAATGTATAAAATTTCCTTTGCGTGGAGAGATCCATACTATCTATCGTCATGATTACCAACCTCCGGCTAAGGACAAGAACTTTATTCTTGATTACTTTTGGCCACAACCTGAGATAGATCATGAGCCATGAAGAGATATAACTTTCATAGAATACATAAAATACAAAGCAAAACAACTAGCTCGAGTGGCCAAGTCTCCTTTGCAACCAATAAGAGAGGAACAAGAAACAAGCATTAAACAAGATTATTATGGCTTTGATGAAATTTTTGACATGACAAATGTGGATAAGGAAAGGTCTCATAACCCACCTCATCCACAGAGAGATGGAATTTATGCTGAGGTCCCTCCCCCGTCATCCTTACATGGATTGAGAGGCTTTTGTCGACAACAAAATATTCCACCAAGACCAATGAGATTTGAACATGGTGCTTCCTCCTCTACTATACAAACTATGGAAAAACATGATGAAATAAGAAATAAGACAAGAAGAAATAGACTAGCAAAAGAACAGAGGAGGAAAAGACAAGCCAATGCCCAATGGATCGCAAATGACCAAGAGAACATTCAACCTAACATTGAAACAAATCGAGAAGAGCTTAAAGATGAACCAGATGAAAACAAGAACAACAGTTGGGGTTTGGTACCTTACACACCGCTTTCATCTAGCATTTGGGATTGGGAGGATGATGATCTCCTCGATGATGAATTCTAGCATGAACCTCTCTACAGGTAAGTATCTCTAATCCTTCACCTCCGTGTTGTGCTTCCCCCGTAATATGGCCTCCTAAGATGACCCTTGATTCTCTTGTAAGGTCAAGGATGCTAGGAGACCACCTCTATTGTGACCTTCTTCTATTTGTATCATCATTCTTCTATATTGCCTCTCCTCTGATTTCATTATTGTGTGTTGTGTCTTACGGACATAGCGTTGCGGTTGGTGACTTGGGGGCACCCTCCTACGTGACTATCCCTAAGGCACTTATTCTCCTCTCTGATTTATTATTTACCTTCCTCTAGTGTTTCCATCTAGTGGGTGGATGATGAAAAACAAATTATACTGATACGGACCTAGTGCCCCTTTCGCGAGTAATAAAAAAAAGGACCTAGTCCATGCATGATGACAGGGTTGTTACATATTATCTGATGCTTGGCTAGTGGAATCACTCCATGATTTCTATATCTTGATGTTGATGTCGATGTTATCTAATCTTGCTAACAACACTTTAATAATATTGCTACTCTGTGCACTTTGTTTATCATGGATATCGCCTTGCTTGGCTCTTTCATGTAGTTGATCATATGCATTGTTGTTTATCATGGTTATATGGACACTAACACTTTTTTTTGCAGGGATGTGTTTGTGGGAACATTTGGCAATCGTAAAGTACATGTCACCTCTGTGGTTCATGGGCCTTGCGATAGCTCATGTTCCCTTGTGTATTTTCTTCCTAACTTAATGTGCTTGATATCGGTATGCGATATCAACCACCTTAAGGTGGGGGCATATATAAGGTAAGCTATCTGCTTTAGATGATAGTAAAGCATGTTTGAACATCTGAAAATCATTTGCAATCATTTAAGCCCTCTGTGGAGGTGGATATCAAGCAATCCTTTTATCTTAAGCCATCATCACGAGGTAGGAATGATGTAATTCTCAGAGAGATTTCATTATCCTATCATTTTAAAAAGTCCTCATCGCGAGGCATGGAGCAGTTCTGTGACTAAGTCAACCCTTAAGCATGTTTTTGGTGGTTGTTGTGGCAAAGTGCAATCGTCGGTGTGTGCCTGCAATGTGCCTGAGATGGTGATGAACCTAGCAATAGTTTCACTCCATCGCTTGTCTGTCGTGTTTTCTCCGTGTCTTCCATGTGTGTGTGTATGGCGTGCTTGTTCTCAAAGTGCAAGACCGGTGGCGATGAGCTCCTCTACACTTTGGGATTTGTTTGGCGTGTTTGTTCTCAAGGTGCAAGACCGGTGGTGAACAACTCTTCTACAACTTGGGATTTTGTTTTGCGTGTCTGTTCTCAAAAAGTGCAAGACCAATGGTGAATAACTCCTCTAGACTTTTTGGGATTTGTTTGTTTACTTTCCTTATACTTAAATCTTGCATTTCATATGGGAAAATCAAAAAGAAAATAATCATTGCATTCATTGTATTCTCTATGCTCTGTGTGTCTTCAATGATGTGTTCTCCATGTTTTGCATGCCTATTATTGTCTTCAATGTGTTTGGCGTGTCTTCTTTGTGCTTGGCGTGTTTGCTGTGTTTGTTGACCTTACTTTAATCCATTTATTGGCCTTGTGTTTAATACATACATTAAAGTGGGGGCTAAATGTTATATCAGAAAAATGCACCCTTGGGGGCTTTTTCCTATTAAGGTTTAGCTCTCATGTCGTTAGATTGCATTTAGAGCATCTTGCATGATAATTCAGACTCCCGATGAGAAAACCCTTGGGTCTTGTGACAAATAGGACCGAGGGGGTGCTAATTTGATGATCCCAAAATAAAGATAGGGGGTGGACTTGGGCGCTAGCACCATAGTCCAGCCCTATTTTGGGTTTGCCCTAATTCAAATGTCGGGATTGTGACTGTTACTTAGTTTCCAGGCTGACATCATAAGTTTCAATTACAAAATTCTTGGCGGGAATCTTAGTAGTTGCATATATAAGTATGTGTAGGTTATCATTTAGAAACTAGATGGACATTGTGATTCATGAGATTATATTAAAGTGATGAAGGCATTCATTGTGTTATAGAGCAGAACATAGTTATTGTGTTTGTGTTCATAGGTTAGATTACATCTTCTGCTCATGGAATTGAAGAACATCTTCCTTCCATTAGAGAGTCATCATCAAGACTCAAATGTCTCTCCAAGGCTTGACTAAGGCAAGCCTCTAAACACCACAACCCCCTCCCACACTCCTTGTGATTGCAAGTTACATGTATTGGATCTAGAGAAAGTTGAGTTGCAGGGAGTAGGAGGACACTATGGAGATTTTAGATCCCAAAGGAGGAGCCTTCTTGGACTAGGGCGCCATCGACATTGTCCTCTACATCCGAAGCTATAAAAACAAATTGGACAGTGATAATCAAGGTTTGCAAAGCTTCCGACATCCGACCGAAGATCCCTCAGTGGACTAGGGCACCATCAACATTGTCCTTTGCATCTGAGTTGTTAGAAACTGAAGATACATCATAAATTAGTGTCGGAAGGAGATCAAGATTCCATAGAAAAAGTAGTACCTTAGACTAGGGCACCATCACTGTTGTCCCTGACATTTCCGTTCTCTGAACTGCAAAAAACAATGAGTTAAGGTTCTCTTCCCTTTGCCTAATTCCAGTAGCATTTGTCGTAATTCATAGATTTACTTCTTGTTTTTCTTAAATTAGGGTTTCAAGAGCATAAAAGCATTAATTAGCAACACTGTGTAATAACTTCTGAATTTCCCAGCAAAAAACCAAGTGGCAACCTAATTTGATAGATGAATCTCCTCTCGATAGGAGAAGCACTCGGTTGAAAATCCCTTGGAATGTTTGTAGTGAAAGGAAGATTCTACATAAACCCTTGAAATTGGAAAACCCTCTTTTTACTACTAAATAGAAACTATGCCAACTGCAAATGAAATGTCTAGGTGAGTATAACTCAAGTTGATGAGGCTTCCAACGAGTTGATGGTATAAAGTGTCATCAACAAGTGGAGTGGAACTCTTTTTCTCAAGTTTGACTCTAGACAGAAAGGGATTTGATGCAGGCTTACAATCAGCCATGCAAAAATGAGCTAGAAGATCAAGAGCATACTTGGGCTATGCAAGAGAGATCCGAAAAGAGGTTTGAGTGATCTTGATCTTGAGAAAGTAGTGCAAGAGACCCAAGTTAGTCATGGAAAATGTGTCAGACAAAGATATCTTAACACTCATAACGATGGATGAGATGCTCCCAGCTATGACAATCAAATCATCAACATAGAGAACCAAGAAGAGAAAAGCATCCTCTTGTCTCAAGATGTAGAAATTTAGATCTAAGTGGCATATGGAAAACCCAACTCAAAGAAGAAAGGAGTCCATCTTGGCATACCAAGCTCATGGGGCATGCTTGAGTCCATAGGGAGACTTCCTCAATCAACAAATCGGTGAAGAGTCATGAACGAATTATTGTGGTAGTTTCATGTAAATATCTTGTTGTAGACCCCTATGAAGAAATGTACTCTTCACATCCATCTGATGTATAGGTCAACCATGAGCTGCAACAATAGAAAGAATCAAGTGATGGATTTCATTTTGGTGACGGGAGCAAAGGTCTCAGTGTAGTCAACACCAGGGACTTACGAGAAACCTTTATCCCAATCCATGCTTTGTACTTGTCAAATAATCCATTCGTTGCAAACTTGGTTCGATAGATCCACTTACATTGACCCAATTTTCTTCCCTTAGGAAGTGGAACAAGAACCCATGTGTTGCACTAAATCAAAGATCTATACTCTTCCTCCATTACTAAATCCCACTCAGCAACACCTGATGCTTCAAGAAGGACTATGGGTCCCATTCCATCTTTGTCTTCTTCACTTACTTTCAATCAATTCAAAAAATCCATCTATTTATATCATCCTCAATCTCCTCACATGATCTGCATTGGCCTCAATATGGAATAAATCTGAGAACCATATGAAACGTGTCACCGACTAAGAATAACAAACTTATAAATTACAAGGATCAAATGATGGAGAATCTCCACATGGTACACCACATACCTTCATAATGATTATTACACATTTCTCAAATATTCACCTTTGGCACAAACCAAAAATAAACCTTCCTCAAATAGAAATAGTTCCAATTGAACACACTATCAACCTGCAGATGCTTCACGAATCAAATTACCAACCTCTATTTATCTAATCAACTTTAAATTTTAATAAAATATAAATAAACCACAAACAAAAATACTGCCACAACTATATAAGTTAATTCCTCAATGCAATGAAATTCACTAAATTATTCTACCATAGACTATTAAACACCAAATAGACACACATACACTATCAAATTAGACCATAAATTTCACTTCCTTGGATACGATACCACATTTTTAGTATGCCTAGGGATACAATTGCATTAGAATCCTAGGGTAAAAAAAATGAGTACCTCATTTTCTAGGGAAGTCCATTGCTCCTTTGTAGAGATTCCAATTTGTTGCTTCTTCAACTCACTCTTTCCACTTCTTGAGGGATGCCTTAAGCAATCCACCCTGAGTACTACTTTCTCCCAAGTTATTTGTTACTCGATTCCACCAATCATCCTCCAAACTATCTTTGTTTGGCTTGTATTCAATCACAACCCACTTGCCCTTTTCAACAACCAGTCCCTCACATTTGTCAGTCTCTTTCTTGGATATTAAATACCCTTCTGTTATGCCTTCCTCTATTGCATGTTCCTCAATATCTAGCTCATCATCCTCTTGTTTATCTATCTTGTCCTTTGGATAATATCCTTTTTGTGATCCTCATTCTCACAACTTCTCTATGCTACTTCTTTTTCATTTGTGGTGCTACCACTCATTATAGCAATAACACACACCTTTAGAATCAACACATATCATCTCTCCCCAATGCATACTCTAGCACTATTGTAAATCTATCCTTCACTTACCCTCAATGACATTAGCTTATGTTTTTGTCCATCCTTTTGGATCATGTACGTGTTAGCTCCCCATCATACATCACTTCCCTATAAAACTGCCATGGTCTACCCAACAGAAGATGACACACATCCATTGGTGTAATGCTACACAACACCTCATCATATACGCCTCGATGTTGAATTTCACCCAACGTTATTACTCTACCAAAATTTGGTATCCCTGTTACAACCAACCTATCTGCTAGGGCACAAATGCCTCATCCTTCTTAGCTCCAACTTGTCAACCATCTTTGTAGACACCGAATTGTTTGTGTTGCCACTATCCACCACCACATCATAGAATTTATTTCCTACCTCATATATCATTTTGAACAAACTATTTTTTTATGTTGACTCATCCCTCCTATCATACCTCAAAGCTCTCCATGAAACTAATGAATCCCTACACTCAAGGTCCCTCTTTTAAGTAGGTGACCTCTCATCACTAAATGTATCTCTTGCGCTATCTTCTACCTTCTTTCCTCAAAACTCAAATGCTCTATGTCCTTCCTTTCCACACTTGAAACAAGTTCCCTGGAAGGATTTCTACCTTTTCTTCTCATATCCCTGTCTACCTTGCTGGAAATACCCTCCATGCACCTCTCAAGCCTCTTTACAATGAATATCTTCTTGTTATGTCAAAAAATGTCCCCTTGGGGGCTTTTCCCTCTTGTGGTTTAGCTCCTAGGTCCTTAGAATGCATTTAGAGCATATTGCATGTTAATTTTGAATCCCAATAAGAAAACCCTGAAGTCTTGTGGAAAATAGGACCTAGCGGGTGCTATTTTGATGAACCCTGCCTAAAATAGGGTAGGAGGACTTGGGTGTTTGTGCCCTAGTCCTGTCCTATTTTTGGTCATGCCATAATTTGAAGTGTGACTAGCAAGGATAACTAAAGTATAACTAAATAGAAAGGATAACTAAAGTGAGCGATGATAACTAGCAAGATGCCAAAATAGCAAGGATAACTAAAGTGAGCAATGCAAGAGTTTTCCTGAGGACTGTAGATTGAAAAAAGATCCCTACCCCAAAACACTTGACATCATACCTGGCTTGAGAATCTTGGTAGAATCACCTGAAGTACTTGGATTCTAGTTGATTTTTCAGTCAAAGAGGCATTGCTTGGAAATAAAAAGATATGCCTATGAGAACCCATAAGACACTTCCTTCACCATAGAAGCTGCATATCCTAAATCAACCAAAGGTTGATTTTGAAAGGGACAAATATTGTTTTAGGGTCATAAATTTCTGCCCATTATTTTCTTTCCTTTTCACTGCAAGCAAACTTTCATCTTTTATCATTAATAATATTCACTCCAGCGAGACTCAAACCCATGACCGGTGCATCACCAACACTAGTCCAACTTTGAGATGTCCATTGATTCAAACACATGATTTGCTTGTTCCCAACGAATTCCACAATCATCTTACACTCAATGAATGAGGAAAATTATGGCAAAAATTAAGACTAGAATACTAAGGGCAATCACAACTCTTTGTTAGTGTGAACATGGTATATTTCCTAACTAGTTCATTTTATAGTTAGTTCTCTACTTAGGTCCTTTTTCACACTAGGTTAAGTTTACTTAGGGACTTTTTACACATTATCCCACATTGCTTGTGTTTTTAGTCTCTTGGGTGATATATTGTATATATACTCACCTATAGTTCCTTTAGTTCCTTTGTAACACATATTGTGAATTGCTTTGCATTTTCTATTGAATAAAATACAATTTATTATTTCAATTCTAGATTTCTATTCTTTCTTTCCTTCAGTCATTTAATTCTGGGTGGCTTTACAACCAAATCTTACATGGTATCAGAGGTAGTTGTGAGTTGCGAGTTAGCAACGTTTAGGAAATCTAGGAGTGTAGAGCTATTTTTTCTTGAAGCATTGCGTATGTTGTTCTCTTGTATCCTTGGATGATCTAGAGAATAAAAAAGGCGTAAAATAAATTTTAGTTTCTGGGGGGCTTCTTTTTCTAAGATTACCAATTGTTGGTACATTGGAGTTTCTTGGAGACATTCTGAGTTCACCATCAAGTTTAGAGAAGTCGAGAAAGTTAGATCAACCTTTTATTTCATCCCATTTGGACATAGAAGGCCAAATCTACACGGGTTTGAAGCATAATTTTTTCTATGAAGATCTAAGGTGCTGCTAAAAATTGGGGCATTTTGAGGCAAAACATACCCTTCCATTATTTCTAGAAGGCCTAAAAATCCCAATTTTCATATAAATCTTGTCCAATTTGGACAACTTTGCCCCGAACATGTAAATTATTTTTGTAGCCAAGCCATACAGCTCGCTGTACTGCATGGATTTCATTTTTTTTTAAATATATTTTTTGCATGTAGCATTTCACTCACTAAAGTGACAACACCACCACTAGCAACGACACATGCATTAGTGGCTATTTCCACTTGCACAACCCCGACAACACCTCCACCACTATCTTTGGCGGTTAGATCTAGTGAAGCCATTGGACATGCTCCCACCACCACCTCACAGGGAATATTCTTGAGAATATTACATTTTAATTTAGCTAATTTGTAAAAAGCAGCTTCCCATGCATCAATCAATTTTTTATAGATAAATTTGAGTAGTTTTCGACATTCAAAGGCAGTTTTGCAGATTCCAAAGGTGGTTTTGGAATGTCTAGTGGAATCCAGAATATTCTGGTGATTGTTCATTTTTTGGATAATGATGTGAGTAGATCCTTGCAATATTTTTCCCCCATCTCCAGTGGCATTTTGAAATTTGTAGTTTAACTTTAGAAGGCTATAACTTGAGCATTCGACCTCCATTTTTTGAGTTTTTTTTTATTTGGGCTAATTTTTTACTCTCTATTATTGGATTGCTTATGTTTCTTGTTAGGATAACTTGACCCTTTCTATCCCTTTGGTTGACTAGCTAACAAAGCTTGAGATTGAGATGGCTTTAAGAGAGCCATGGAGAGTAACTTTCCCTGTTCATGCATCAACATTTCAGAAAAATACTCAAAATAAGGCATTGAATATGCAAATCCCATAGTTAACCCGTGAGTATGAAAGCCAAAAATAAAAGCTCCATATTCAGGACTTAGTTTATTTAGTGTATTGTAGACCAACTAAATGTCCTTTTTATCAATATCACAATTTTTGAGTTGTGCTTTGAGTTCATTAACTTTAGTAACGTAGTCTTGGATGTTGTCAAAGCTTTTAGGATCGAGACTCATCTGATGCAGGGGCATTGGAAGCCCCATATCAAGAATGGTTGTTATGTCTTGTTTTTAGGTTAATAGGGTGTTTTGGAGTCTAATAAGGTCATTTATGACCATGTGGGATCATGTTGATCCATTTTCGGTGTGTTAATAGGGTCTTTGGTTAAAAAGTGTAAAAGTTGGCAAAGTGTCAAAAATCAAGAAACAGTTACAAGCAAATCAACAAACTGTTACTAATCAGTTGTGACTGGTTGTAAGTGTATAAGGACACCCTCCAGACTTGAGTTCAAGGGGGAGAGATGAAATTTGGGAATTTGATGAATGAAAACCTCAATTTTGTGTGCATTTTTTGAGTCCTACATTGTTTTTAGGCTGAAGTTGTGCATTGTACAGCCTGGTATGACATCATATCAAGGTATATAATAGATGGATGGAAAGATATTTGTTTCTAGTTTATAATGCCTTTTGTTTCGTTAAATTTAATTGAGTTTTGTGTGGGATATGGCCATTTTGGTGAAGGCTGTCCTGCTCTAACAATGTTTTCCAGAATTTGCAGTCTGAAAATGTACTAGTACGACCATGTACAATACAATATTGGGATGAAACCAATTGGAATGGATGAATATATGTTTTTATCTTTCAATGATTCTTTTGGATAATTTTTATGGAGATTTGAATAAGTTATGACCATTTTTGTGAGGACAGGTCGAACCCTAACTAGGGTTCCCAGTTATGTAACAATCCATTTTTGACCTATTCTGTACAAAGTAACCCTAGCCCATTTTGATATATGTTGAGTTAAGGCCAAAAGGGTATTCAAAACAAGTTTCATATTTCCATTTAAAGATATTTAGGAAAATTTATGACCAAAAAGATCTGAATTGCCGCACTTGAAGGGCTACTAGAGCTAAGGACAATTTGTAAGGAAGGGGTTAAGGGTTGCAGGTAAGAGATTTTTTGTGGGTGACTAAAGATTGCTTTAAGCCATTGTTTAATACCTCTGCATCATTGGGTTGTGTGTGTGGTGTCTTAACCCCAAGGGGGATAGTTTTGTACGTTGTCAAATGTGGTCAAGTGTGGAATGTTACAATCAAACTATGTTGTATCCTTGCAAGTTATACAAGGTTTTGTCTTTGTATTCATAGGCCTTATGAAATGTTGGAAAATTTGTTCAGTTTCCATATGTCATTGTTGTCCAAGAAGGTGCTATGGGCCTAGGGGTAGTGACTAGCAAAGAATAAGGTCTAGAGCTATCCTGTCAATGTTTTGAAGAATAAGTCATTAAATGTGTTTTGTTTTCCTTCCTCTGCATCATCATCTAATCCGTGTTGATTTGATAGCCTCTGACTTCATCAGGTTTACCATACAACATTTTAATTTTTCCCAAGCTTCATCATGTTTAGTACATGAATCAATGTGAAATACTAGATCAAGGGAAACAAAACTATGAATACATCCAAGTGCTTTGGTGTTTTCAAGCATCCAAGCAAACTTCTCCTTATCATTTGTCAGTTTTGGAACCTTTCTCTCAACATAGGGAGTAAACCCCTATTGCATTTGGGCATTCCATGCATTTTGTTTCCATGTTTCATAGTTATATGGATCTAACAAATGAAACATAGGATTACCCATGTGTGTGGGAAAAGAAAAGCACAAGTTGGAACTCAAAACAAAAGGAGATGCACAATCATAAAACATAACAAGACACCCCCAAAATTCACTCAATCAAAGAACTCCCAAGAAAATATGATATGACACTTTATAGTTAGTGCAATTGGCATTGCCACTAGCAGGAAACGTAAGGTGGACTTGACTTTTATGCCTTACAAATCCTCATAAATGGCTATATGATGAAAGTACAATTTTGCAACAAAACCAAGTGAAACAAACAACACCATTGTGAAGTACATAAAAAATCATGCACTTTCAAAAAAATTGCACTAGAAAAGGTGCTTGTATGAGCCAAAATGAAGCTCTTTAAGTTTCCAAAATAAGCACTACGAGTGTCACTTGAGAGAATCTACAAATTCTAAAAAATACATACATCAAAATAAAAAATTACTTGCACTAGCACATAGAGGGGAAAAAAATAGCCCAAATAAAATAAAAAAAGCTCAAAAAATGGAGGTTGGATGTTCAAGTTATGACCTTTTGAAGTTAAACTACAAATTTCAAAATGCCAGTGGAAAATGAGGCAAAAAATTGCAAGGAACTGTTGATGTCGCACTGATGTCATTAGTTGAAAAATGAATAGTTGCTGGAATATTCCAAATTCCGTTAGAGATTCCAAAATTGCCTTCAAAATCTGCAAAACCACCTTCGAATGTTGAAAACCAGTCAAATTTATTTATAAACTACTGATCTTGTTGTGTGAAAAACTGCTTAACACGAACTAACTAATTTAAAATAGAATATTCTCAAGAATATTCCCTATGATGTGGTTGTGGGTGTGGGCTTGATGGCTTTGTCAGGTTTGATGCCAAAGGTAGAGGCAAAGGTGATGCTTTGACTACGCTTGTGGCAGTGGTCAACTAGGCCACTCGCTAGTAGTGTGGCGATGGTTACTAGTGTAGGTGCCACTGCTAGTGGTAGAATTGCCACTATAGTGAGCGTAGTCTTGTATGTAAAAAATACATATTTTTAATTTTTTTGAAGTTTGTGTAGTACGATCGACTGCAAATTTTTTGCCTCCAGACATAGTTGTCCAAGTTGGATAAGATTTAAATGAAAAAGGGGATTTTCGGGCCTTTTAGAGACAATGGTAGGGTCAATTTAGCCTCAAAATGCCCTAATTTTGAGCAACATGTTGGATCATCATAGAAAAAACTCTTGCTTCAAACCCTTATAGATCTGGCCTCTAGTTCCTAATTGGGACAAAATAAAAGGTTGATATGACTTTCTCGACTACTTTAAACTTGATGGTGAGCTCAAAATGTCTATGAAGCTCTAATGTACCTACAACTAGCAAGCTTAGAAAAAAAGTCCCCTTAGAAACTAAAATTTCTTTCACACCTTTCTAATTCTTAAGATTATCTGAGGATGCAAGAGAAGAGAATACTCAATGTTTCAGGGAATAAACAACTCTACACTCCTAGATTTCCTAAAATGCTAACCCACAACTCACACCCAGCTCTAATATCATGTAAGTTTTGGATGTGAAGCCACCTAGAATATAAATGATTGAAGGAAAGAAAGAACATAAATCTAGAATTAAAAGAATAAATTGTGTTCTATTCAATAAGAAATGCAAAGGAATTAAGAATATGTGATTACAAAGGAACTATAGGTGAGTATTTATAATATATCGCCCAGGAGACTAAAAACACAAGCTTTGTAGAATAATGTGTAAAAATTTCCTAAGTAAAATTAACCTAGTGTGAAGAGGACCTAAGTGGAGAACTAGGTAGAAAATGAACTAGTTAAGAAATATACCCCATTCACGTTAACACCCCCTTAAGTGCAAATTAATGGGAAAAGAAAAGATGGGTCTTGAATATATGGCCTAATGAGGTACTCATGTACAAAGATCCCCTTAAAATTAAAAAAAAAGAGAAAACATGATGGTAAAAAACTCCCCCCATGAGAGGATGAAGCAAGAAGGGCTAAGGGACCCCTCGATGAAATGTCCCGCATCCCAAGAGAGACTGAAGATGGATGTACTTTCTCTTAGTGAAGGGTTTGGTGAAGATATCTGTAACTTGGTTTGCTATAGAACAATAGTGCAAATCAATGACTTGCTCTTGTATCAGCTACCAAAAAAAGTGAATGTGGATCTCATGTGTTTGGTCCATTGACGATGGACTATATTCTTCAAGATCTGGATGACACTCTATTTTTCATAGTATATGATTGATGGCTTCTGTAAAGTCATGCCAAGCTCAGAGAGGATATTCTAAAGCCAAATAGCCTTAGTGGACACATTAATAACTCCTTGATATTTAGCCTATGTTGATGAAAGAGCAATGGCATGCTACTTCTTGTTCTACCAACAAATGGGACTAGAATCAGGGTGAAAATTGTCGTCAGATGTGGATTTGTGATCATCAAGACCACTAGTCCAATCAATCTATGTATCTAATCATATCTAAACTTGTGCTTGCTTCAAAGTGAATCCCATATATGTGAGTGCCTTGAATGTAGTGTAGAATGCATTTGGGATCCTTCCAATGAAGCTCATATGGCTCCATCATGAAGCATGAAACTGTTATGTCAGAAAAATGCACCCTTGAGGACTTTTTCCTATTAAGGTTTAGCTGCCGGGTCTTTAGATTGCATTTAGAGCATCTTGCATGATAATTTAGACTCTCGATGAGAAAACCCTTGGGTCTTGTGACATATAGGACCTAGGGGGTACTAATTTGATGATCCTGTAACAAAGACAGGCACTAGCGCCCTAGTCCAGCCCTATTTTGGGTCTTCCCTAAATTCAAATGTCAGCTTTGTGACCGTTACTGGGTTTCTAGGATGACATCATAAGTTTCAATTACAAAATTCTTTGTAGGAATCTTAGTAGTTTCATAAATAAGCATGTGTAGGTTATCATTTAGAAACTAGATGGACATTGTGATTGATGAGCTTATGTTAAAGTGATCAAGGCATTCATTGTGTTATATAGCAGAGCATTGTTATTGTGTTTGTGTTCGCAAGTTAGATTACATCTCCTCCTCATGGCATTGAAGATCATCTTCCTTCCATGAGAGCTTCATCATAAAGACTTCAATGTCTCTCTGGGGCTTGACTGATGCAAGCCTCTAAACACCACAACCCCCTCCCACACTCCTTGTGATTGCAGGTTACAGGTATTAGCATGCCTGGACTAGGGCGCCATCAACATTGTCCTCCACATACAAAGGTATAGAAACAAATTGGATAGTGATAATTAGGGTTTGCAAAGCTTTTGACATCTAGCAGTAGATACCTCAATGGACTGGGGTGCCATCACCATTGTCCCTGACATTTCCATTCTCTAGACTATGAAAAACAATGAGTTAAGGTTCTTTGCCTTGTGCCTAATTCCAGTAGCATTTGTTGTAATTCACAGATTTACTTACTATTTTTCTTAAATTAGGGTTTCAAGAGCATAAAAGCATTAATTAGCAACATTGTGTGATAACTTTTGAATTTCCTAGTAAAAAAACCAAGTGGCAACCCAATCTGATAGATGACTCTCCTCTCGATAGGAGAAGCACTCGGTTGAAAAGCCCTTGGAATGTTTGTAGTGAAAGGAGTATTCTACATAAACCCTTGAAATTGGAAAACCCTCTTTTTACTACTAAACATTTTGGTGAATCCGACATAACATTTATCTCCTGGGTCTTTAGATTGCATTTAGAGCATCTTGCATGATAATTCATACTCCCGATGAGAAAACCCTGGGGTCTTGTGACAAATAGGACCGAGGGAGTGCTAATCTGATGATCCCAGAACAAGGACAGGGGGTGGACTTACGCGCTAGCACCCTAGTCCAGCCCTATTTTGGTTCTACCCTAAATTCAAATGTCAGTTTTTTAACCGTTACTTGGTTTCCAGGTCGACATCATAAGTTTCAAATACGAAATTCTTGGCCGTAATCTTAGTAGTTACATATATAGCATGTGTAGGTTATCATTTAGAAACTAGAGATGACAATTTTGATTCTTGAGCTTATGTGAAAGTGATACTTGTGATTATCATTTTGTTGTAGAGCATAACATTGTTATTGTGTTTGTTTTTGTAGGTTGGATTACATCTTCTTCTCATGGTATTGAAGAGCATCTTCCTTCCATGAGAGCCTCTAAACACCACAACCTCCTCCCACACTCCTTGTGATTGTAGGTTATAGGTTGTGAAAGTGGAAGAAGTGGAGTTGCAGGGAGCAGGAGGACACTGCAGAGATCCCAGATCTTGAAGGAGGAGCCTACCTAGAGTAGGACGCCATCAACCTTGTCCTTCGCATATGAAGCTATAGAAACAAATTAGATAGTGATAATCAAGGTTTGCAGAGCTTTCGACATCCGACAGAAGACACCTCAGTGGATTAGGACACCATCAACATTTTCCTCTTCATCTAAGTTGCCAAAAACTGAAGATATAACAGAGATCAGCGTCAGAAGGAGATCGAGAATCCAAATAAAAACTTGTACCTTGGACTAGGGCACCATCACCATTGTCCCCGACATTTCTATTTTCTGGACTGCGAAAAACAATAAGTTAACGTTCTCTACCCTTTGTCTAATTCTAGTAGCACTTGTCGTAATTTGTAGATTTAATCATTGTTTTTCTCAAATTAGGGTTTCAAGAGCATAAAACCATTAATTAGCAACATTGTGTGATAACTTATGAATTTCCTAGTAGAAATCGAAGTGGCAACCCAATCTAATAGATGAATCTCCTCTCGATAGGAGAAGCACTCGGTTGAAAAGCCCTTGGAATGTTTTGTGGAAAGGAGGATTCAAATTAAAACAACCACATCCAAACCCCTTCTTTTCATATTAAACATTTTGGTGAACTTGACGTGATCTTAAAATGCTTTGTGGAAAGGAGGATTCAAACTAAAACAACCACATCCATCACCCCTTCTTTTCATACTAGACATTTTGGTGAACCCATGTTTTTGAACTTTTTGGCACCTTGATGAGTGTTGTTTAATAGATTTGCATTCATTCATTCTATTGCATTTGAAAAATTACAAAAAAAATTGAAAATTTGCAAAAAATTGGCATATTAGACTTGCATTTTTGTAAAATTTGAATTCATTGGCATTTAATTTAAATTAATTTTTGTTATTTGCATTAGATCTGATGCAAAATATAGAAATTCATCAATTACAATTCATTTGCATTGCATTTACATGCTTGATTTGCTAGAAATTGCTTGAAATTTTGCATTTTTCATGAAAACCTAGTTTTGCATAAGGTTGTAGTCAAAATATTGTTTCAGATTTTACTACCTTGTTAAAAAACTCATTAGGTTTGATTTCTAATTGTAGTGTTGTATCATAGTGTCCTCCTTGTGAAATTTCATGTCTAGGGTTTGAAAACTTGCATTTTTTTCACTAGATTTGGCCTTATTGTCTTGTTAGATTTGCACTCCAATTGTGTTTTAAGGAATTTCATTGCACTAATTGGATTTTAGTTGAATTATTATCTGCTTCTTCTTCTCATTTTCCTTACAACACCCTTTCTTTTGGGCTTTTGCATTGAAATTTTGGAAAAATTTGCATATTTTTGATATCTTTGCACTAGGGTTTGATCTAGAGTGGCACTATAGGCGTGTTGTAACAATTTTTTTGTCATAATATAGCTATTATTACTGTTATAAGTTGCTTTCCATCATCATTTTCCTTACAACACTCGTTTCCCTACTCTTTTGCATTGAGATTTGGTGCAAAATTGCATATTTTGGCCTATTTTCACTAGGTTTTGGCTTAGCGACTTTCTAGAGTGACTTCAAAAGTGTGTTGTGAAAGGTGTTCTTGAATTAGTGGACTATTTTTAGGCATATAATTTTCTTCCCCTCTTGAAAATCTTTACAACACCTCTTCTTTCATTTGTTTGCATTGAGAAAAGTTGAAAAATCAAGCATTTTAGAGCAATACGACATCGCTTTTATATTTGCCTTTGGCATAAGTTTTGGAAGATCTTGAAAATATTATTTGACATTCATTTTCAAAATTACAAATGGTCTCTCAATATAATAATAATGCTAGGTTTGTTCCTAGGCCTCATTTAAAAAGAAGAGCCCCTGAGCTTGAAATAACATTCACACCTCATGACAAAGAAATTGTAAATACTGAAGGGCCTCTTTATATCATGGTAAAGATAATGGAAAAACCTGTGCATGGAACACTCATAGATCCTAATTGCATGACAAATGTGGTCATGGAAGATTTCCTCCTTAAACATGAAATGGTACAAGAATTTTATGAACCGTCAAATTTGAGAATTAAAACACATAATGGAGCTTCAATGAAGTTGATTGGCAAGATAACTCTAATGGTATTGGTCTATGATAAAGCTGTGGATCAATCATTTGATATAATCCCTTTATCTGACCTCTTCCTTGTAAAACTTGGACATCCCTGACTTAAAGCTATGAATGTTGTTCCTTCTACTATTCATAAATGTATAAAATTTCCTTTGCGTGGACAGATCCATACTATCTGTCGTAATGATTACAAACCTCTAGCTAAGCACAATAAATTTATTCTTGATTACTTTTGGCCGCAACCTGAGATAGATCCTGAGCCACGAAGAGATAAAACTTTCATAGAATACAGAAAATACAAAGCAAAAAAACTAGCTCGAGTGGCCAAGTCTCTTTTGCAACCAATAAGGGAAGAACAAGAAACAAGCATTAAACAAGATTATTATGGCTTCGATGAAATTATTGACATGAAAAATGTGGATAAGGAAAGGTCTCATAACCAACCTCGTCCATAGAGAGATGGCATTTATGCTAAGGTCCCTCTCCTGTCATCCTTACATGGATTGAGAGGCTTTCATCGACAACAAAATATTCCACCAAGACCAATGAGATTTGAACATGGTGCTTCCTTCTCTATTGTGTAAACTATGGAAAAACAAGATGAAATAAGAAATAAGACAAGAATAAATAGACTAGAAAAAGAACAAGGGAGGACAAGACAAGCCTATGCCCAACGGATCGCAAATGAACAAGAGAACATTCAACCTAACATTGAAACAAATCAAGAAGAGCTTAAAGATGAACCTGTTGAAAACAAGAACAATAGTTGGGCTTTGGTACCTTACACACCACTTTCATCTAGGATTTGGGATTGGGAGGATGATGATGTCCTCGATGGTGACTTCTAGCATGAACCTCTTTACAGGTAAGTATCTCTAACCCTTCACCTCCGTGTTGTGCTTCCTCCGTGATGTGTTATGTGTTGTTAGGCCTCTTAGGATGACCCTTGATTCTCTTGTAAGGTCAAGGATACTAGGAGACCGCCTCTGTTGTGACCTTCTATTTGTATCATCATTCTTCTATATTGCCTCTCCTCTGATTTCATTGTTGTGTGTTGTGTCTTACTGACATAGCATTGCAGTTGGTGACTTGGGGGCACCCTCCTACATGACTATCCCTAAGGCACTTATTCTCCTCTCTAATTTATTGTTTACCTTCCTCTAGTGTTTCCATCTAGGGGTGGATGACGAAAAACAAATTATATTGATGCGGACGTAGTGTCCCTTTCACGAGTAATCAAAAAAATGGACCTAGTCCGTACATGACGACGACGTTGTTACATATTATCCAATGCTTGGCTAGTGGAATCACTCCATGATTTCTCTATCTATGTTGATATCGATGTTATCTTATCTTGCTAACACTTTAACAATACTGCTACTTTGTGCACTTTGTTTATCATGGATATCGCCTTGCTTGGCTCTTTCATGTAGTTGATTATATGCATTGTTGTTTATCATGGTTATATGGACATAAACACTTTTCATGCAGGGATTTGTTTGTGGGAACATTAGAAAATCGTAAAGTACATGTCACCTCTAGGGGGCATGGGCCTTGTGAGAGCTCGTGTTCCCTTGTGTATTTTCTTCCTCCCTTAACGTGCTTGATATTGGTACGCGATATCAACCACCTTAAGGTGGGGGCATATACAAGGTAAGTTGTTTGCTTTAGATGATAGTAAAGCATGTTTGAACAATCTAAAAATTAATTGCAATCATTTAAGCCCTCTATAGAGGTGGGATATCAAGCATATCCTTTTATCTTAAGCCCTCATCATGAGGCAGGGATGATGTATTTCTTAGAGAGATTACATTATCCTGTCATTTTCAAAAGTCCTCATTGCGAGGCGGGGAGTGGTTCTGTGACTAACTCAACCCTTAAGCATGTTTTTGGTGGTTGTTGTGGTGAAGTGCAATCATCGGTGTGTGCCTGCAATGTGCCTGAGATGGTGATGAACCTAGCAATAGTTTCACTCTATCACTTGTCTGTCGTGTTTTCTTCGTGTCTTCCATGTGTGTGTGTATGGTGTGCTTGTTCTCAAAGTGCAAGACTGGTGGCGATGAGCTCCTCTACACTTTGGGATTTGTTTGGTGTGTTTGTTCTCAAGGTGCAAGATCGGTGGTGAACAGCTCCTCTACAACTTGGGATTTTGTTTTGCATGTCTGTTCTCAAAAAGTGCAAGACTGATGGTGAACAACTCCTCTACACTTTTTAGGATTTGTTTGTTTACTTTCCTTATACTTGCATCTTGCATTTCATATGGGAAAATCAAAAAGAAAATAATCACTGCATTCATTGTATTCTCTATTCTCTGTGTGTCTTCAATGCCATCTTCTCCATGTTTTGTGTGCCTGTTATTGTCTTCAATGTGTTTGGCGTGTCTTCTCCATGCTTGGTGTGTTTGCTATGTTTGTTGACCTTACTTTAATGTATCTATTGGCCTTATGTTTAATACATACATTAAAGTGGGTGCTAAATGTTATGTTAGAAAAATGCACCCTTAGGGCCTTTTTCCTATTAAGGTTTAGCTCCCGGGTCTTTAGATTGCAATTAGAGGATCTTGCATGATAATTTAGACTCTCGATGAGAAAACCCTTGGGTCTTGTGACAAATAGGACCTAGGGGGTGCTAATTTGATGATCCCAGAACAAAGACATGGGGTGTCCTTAGGCACCAACACCCTAGTCTAGCCCTATTTTGGGTCTGCCCTAGATTCAAATATTGGGTTTGTGACCGTTACTTGGTTTCTAGGCCGAAATCATAAGTTTCAATTACAAAATTCTTGGTGGGAATCTTAGTAGTTGCATATATAAGCATGTGTAGGTTATCATTTAGAAACTAGATGGACATTGTGATTCACGAGCTTATATTAAAGTGATCAAGGCATTCATTGTGTTATAGAGCAGAACATTGTTATTGTGTTTGTGTTTGCATGTTAGATTACATCTTCTCCTCATGGCATTGAAGAGCATCTTCCTTCCATTAGAGATTCATCATCAAGACTTGAATGTATCTCCATGGCTTGACTGAGGCAAGCCTCCAAACACCACAAACCCCTCCCACACTCCTTGTGATTGTAGGTTATAGGTATTAGATCTAGAGAAATTGGAGTTGCAGGGAGTAGGAGGACACTATGGAGATTTCAGATCCCAAAGGAGGAGCCTTCCTGGAGTAGGGCACCATCAACATTGTCCTCCACATTGGAAGCTATAGAAACAAACTGGACAGTGATAATCAAGGTTTGCAAAGCTTTCGACATCCGATAGTAGATCCCTTAGTGGACTAGGGCACCATCAACATTGTCCTCTACATCTGAGTTGCCTGAAACTGAAGATACATCAGAAATTAGTGTCAGAAGGAGATCAAGATTCCATAGAAAAAGTAGTACCTTGGACTAGGGTGCCATCACCATTGTCCCCGACATTTCCATTCTTCAGACTGTGAAAAATAGTGAGTTAAGGTTCTCTTCCCTTTGCCTAATTCCAGTAGCATTTGTCGTAATTCATAGATTTACTTATTGTTTTTCTTAAATTAGGGTTTCAAGAGCATAAAAGCATTAATTAGAAACATTGTGTGATAACTTTTGAATTTCCTAGAAAAAAACCAAGTGGCAACCCAATCTAATATATGAATCTCCTCTCGATAGGAGAAGCACTCAGTTGAAAAGCCCTTGGAATGTTTGTAGTGAAAGGAGGATTCTACATAAACCCTTGAAATTGGAAAACCCTCTTTTTACTACTAAATAGAAACTATGCCAACTACAAATGAAATGTATAGATGAGTATAAGTCAAGTTGATGAGGCTTCCAACGAGTTGATGGTATAAAGTGTCATCAACAAGTGGAGTGGAACACTTTTTCTCAAGTTTGACTCTAGACAGAAAGGGATTTGATGCAGGCTTACAATCAACCATGCAAAAATGAGCTAGAAGATCAAGAGCATACTTGGGCTATGCAAGAGAGATCCGAAAAGAGGTTTGAGTGATCTTGATCTTGAGAAAGTAGTGCAAGAGACCCAAGTTAGTCATGGAAAATTTGTCGTACAAAGATATCTTAATGCTCCTAACGATGGATGAGATGCTCCTAGCTACTACAATCAAATCATCAACATAGAGAACCAAGAAGAGAAAAACATCCTCTTGTCTCAAGATGTAGAAATTTAGATCTAAGTGGCATATGGAAAACCCAACTCAAAGAAGAAAGGAGTCCATCTTGGCATACCAAGCTCATGGGGCATGCTTGAGTACATAGGGAGACTTCCTCAATCAACAAATTGGTGAAGAGTCATGAACAAATCCTTGTGGTGGTTCCATGTAAATATCCTCTTGTAGACGCCTATGAAGAAATGCACTCTTCACATCCATCTGATGTATAGGCCACCCATGAGCTACAACAATAACAAGAATCAAGTGAATGGATTTCATTTTGGTGACGGGAGCAAAGGTCTCAGTGTAGTCAACACCAGGGACTTACGAGAAACCTTTATCCCAAGCCATGCTTTGTACTTGTCAAATAATCCATTCGTTGCAAACTTGGTTCAATAGATCCACTTACATTGACCCAATTTTCTTCCCTTAGGAAGTGGAACAAGCTCCCATGTGTTGCACTAAATCAAAGATCTATACTCTTCCTCCATTACTAAATCCCACTCAGCAACACCTGATGCTTCATGAAGGAATATGGGTCCCATTCCATCTTTGTCTTCTTCACTTACTTTCAATCAATTCAAAAAATCCCTCTATTTATATCATCCTCAATCTCCTCGCATGATCTGCATTGGCCTCAAGATGGAATAAATCCTAGAACCACATGAAATATGTCACCGACTAAAAATAACAAATTTATAAATTACAAGGATCAATGATGGAGAATCTCCACATGGTACACCACATACCTTCACAATGATTATTACACATTTCTCAAATATTCACCTTTGGCACAAACCAAAAATAAACCTTCCTCAAATAGAAACAGTTCCAACTGAACACACTATCAACCTACAGATGCTTCACGAGTCAAATTACCAACCTCTATTTATCTAATCAACTTCAAATTTTAATAAAAGATAAATAAACCACAAACAAAAATACTACCACAACTGTATAAATTAATTCCTCAATGCAATGAAATTCACTAAATTATTCTACCATAGACTATTAAACACCAAATAGACACACATACATTATCAAATTAGACCATAAATTCCACTTCCTTGGATATGATACCACATTTTTAGGATGCCTAGAGATACAATTGCATTAGAATCCTAGGGTAAATAAAAAATGAGTACCTCATTTTCTAGGGAAGTCCGTTGCTCCTATGTAGAGATTCCAATTTACTGCTTCTTCAACTCGCTCTTTCCTCTTCCTGAGGGATGCCTTAAGCAATCCACCCTAAGTACTACTTTCTCCCAAGTTGTTTGTTACTCGATTCCACCAATCATCCTCCACACTATCTTTGTTTGGCTTGTATTCAGTCACAACCCACTTGCCTTTTTCAACAACCAGTCCCTCACATTTGTCAGTCTCTTTCTTGGATATCAAATACCCTTTTATTATGCCTTCCTCTATTGCATGTTCCTCAATATCTAGCTCATCATCCTCTTGTTTATCTGTCTTGTCCTTTGGATAATATCCTTTTTGTGATCCTCATTCTCACAACTTCTCTATGCTACTTTTTCATTTGTGGTGCTACCACTCATTCTAGCAATAACACACACCTTTAGAATCAACACATATCATCCCTCCCCAATGCATACTCTAGCGCCATTGTAAAACTATCCTTCACTTACCCTCAATGACATTAGCGTATGTTTTTGTCCATCTTTTTGGATCATGTACATTTTAGCTCCCCATCATACACCACTTCGCTATCAAATTGCCATGATCTTCCCAATAGAAGTTGACACACATCCATTGGTGTAATGCCACACAACACCTCAGCATATATGCCTCGATGTTGAATCCCACCCAACATTATTACTCTACCGAAATCTGGTATCCCTATTACAACCAACCTATCCACTAGGGCACAAATGCCTCATCCTTCTCAGCTCCAACTTGTTAACGATCTCTATAGACACCAAATTGTTTGTGTTACCACTATCCACCACAACCTCATAGCATTTATTTCCTACCTCATGTATAGTTTTGAACAAACTATTTTTTATGTCGACTCATCCCTCCTATCATACCTCAAAGCTCTCCATGAAACTAATGAATCCCTACACTCAGGGTCCCTTTTTTAAGTAGCTAACCTCTCATCACTAAATGTATCTCTTGCACTATCTTCTACCCTCTTTCCTCGACACTCAAATGCTCTATGTCCTTCCTTGCCACACTTGAAACAGGTTCCCTTGAAGGATTTCTACATTTTCCTCTCATATCCCCCTCTACCTTGCTGGAAATACCCTCCATGCACCTCTCAAGCCTCTTTGCATTGAATATCTTCTTGTTATGTCAAAAAAAGTTCCCTTGGGGGCTTTTCCCTCTTAAGGTTCAGCTCCTGGGTCCTTAGAATGCATTTAGAGCATATTGCATGTTAATTTTGAATCCCAATAAGAAAACCTTGAAGTCTTGTGGCAAGTAGGACCTAGCGGGTGCTATTTTGATGAACCCTACCTAAAATAGGGGAGGAGGACTTGGGTGTTCGTGCCCTAGTCCTTCCCTATTTTGGGTCATGCCCTAATTTGAAGTGTCAGTTATATGACCGTTGTTAGGTCCTAGGCTAACACCAAAAGTTTGAATTATGAAATTCTTGGTGGGAATGTGTGTTGTTGCATATATAAGCATGTTTAGGTTTTCATTTGTAAACTAGATAGATATTGCAAACTTATGATCTTATGTTAAAGTGATTCAAGTCTTTCATTGTGTTGCAGAGTAGTATTGTGTTGTTATTGTGTTTGTTTGTTGCAGATTTGGCTTCATCTCCTCATGGCATGAAAGAGATTATTCCTTCCATGAGATCTATATCTTCAAGGTGACATTTGTTTATGTTTGAATCATTTATCATTTGGATTTTGCCTCTATCCCGCAGGGATACATATTCTTATCTGACAATGATGTTCATAAGACTTGAATGTCTTTCCACAGCTTGATTGAGACAAGCCGGCTCTAAACACCACAACCCCCAACCAAACTCCTTTGTGATTTTAGGTTATATGTACTGAGTTTCACAGAGTGGAGTTGCAAAGGAAGGTTGCAGATGACAAAGATTCAGGATCTAAAAGAAAGAAGTGAAACAAAACATTTTCGGGACATGGGCACCTAGGGAAATGTCCTCCAAAGGTCTAGAGACAAGAATCAAGGTTACAGGGATATTCTGCATCTGAAGGAGCTTCTACATCCCAAGAATTAGCCTGCCTTGGATTAGGGCACCCGGGGCAGTGTCTGCATTTCAAGTGACGAAAATAGACAAAACAATGATTATCAGTGCCAAAAGGAATTCTACATTCTGTGAAGAAAATAGTGCCTTGGACTTGGGTGCCCAGGGCATTGTCCTTGAATATTTTGAATTCTAAACTTTTAAAAATGGTCAGTTATTAATCTTTGTCCTTTTCCTTAATCTATAAGCATTTGTCTGAATTTACCAGTTTATTCACTGTTTTGCATAGTTAGGGTTTCTTACATATTTGAGGATTGTATTAAGGCATTAATTTGTAATTTATGAGTTTCCACATCATTCCAAGTGATAACCCAACCTGTTAGGTGAATGCTCTCGCTTAGTAGAGATTCAACTTGGTTGATATGTCCTTGAATGTTTGTAGTGAAAGGAGGATCTAAACCCATCAACACCCTCAAAATCAAAATATCAATAACCCCCTTCCTTTTTTCTACAAAACATTTTGGTGAACACGTGTTTTTGAATTTTTGCACCTTGCTAAGTGGTGTGTGATAGATTGGCATTCATTCATCTTATTGCATTTGAAAAATTACAAAAAAATTCAAAAATTCAAAAAAATTGGCATCTTAGTCTTGCATTTTGGCATAATTTGAATTAATTGACATTTAATTTCTATTATTTTCATTAGATTCGATACAAATTATAGAACTTCATCATTAATCATATATTTACATTGAATTTTCATGCTTAAATTGGTGGAAATTGCTTGAAATTGTGCATTTTTTCATATAATCTAGTTTTTGCATTAGCTAGGGTTTGTAGTTAAAATCTTGTTTTAGATTTTACTACTATTTTAAACACTCATTTAGGTCTTATTTATAACTGTAGTGTTTCATCATAGTGTCTTTTTTTGCAAAATTTCATGTCTAGGGTTTGAAATCTCACATTTTTCACTAGATTTTGGCTTATTTTGCATATAGAATTGCATCATAGGCATGTTGTGAAGGATATTATTACATTATTGGGTTGATATTAGGCTTAATATTCACTGAGCCTCTTAAAATTATTCACAACACCTCTTCTTTTAGTCATTTGCATTGAAAAATTGTGAAAAAAATTGAAAAATCAAGCATTTTGGATCTTACAAATATCTTGCTCCTTGGGTTTGTTCTATTAGTTTGTGCATTGAGCATTGCATGCTTTTGTATGAGGATTATAACTTGTTGCCATAATATAAATATCCATTTAAGAAGAAGTAGACAACTCATGGTATCTAGTGCTCTTGAAGAAAACATTATTCCTACCTCTGAAAATCTATTGAACACCTTCTTTACAAAAGGAGAGACACAAATTTTGCAAGACACTACACCTCATAGAACTACAATGGACGATAAAATATTTCATGATGTTGACAACACTATTGAGGTAGTCACACATGTACCTAATGAGCAACTAAACAAACTTGATAAAGAGCTAGCCGATTTTCAAGCATTTGTGGAAAATGAAAGGATAGCGGAAGAAGCTATACCTGCAATTCACAAAATAAGGGAGTTGATAAAAGAAGGACAAGATGGTGTTAATGTACTTTGAGGCTTAGCACATATTGTACAAACAAATGTTATTCTGGTGACTAAATGTGCAAATGTTATTAACAACATGTCATCATCGACTAATACACAAGTATCGACACCTATATTGACTACGGTAATATCTACATTTACATCAAAAATTTTAACTACTAATGAAAATTCTTGTAGTAATGCTACCACTAGTATTGGAGTATCTAATGGCACTAATTCACAAAATTACAACGCTATAGGATTTATCTATCAAAACCTAGCCCCTAGGGTGACTTCATATCACTCTCAACCACCCCTTCAATCCACTTATTCTCAACCACCTTCCACTTATCATTATGTTCAACCACCACTCACCTATTCACAACCTCCACTTGCCACTACTCATGCTCAATTACCTCCACACTTCAGTTCTAATTCCTCACAACAAACTGCATCACCTAATGATGCCCTCCTAAACCAACTCTTGCAAGGCATGACTTCTTTACAACAAAAAGTGACCAGCTTGACAAACTCTTCACAACCTAATATACCAACTTATCATGCTCACAATCCGCTATCTTATGCAATCTTGAGAACTCCTATGCCTGAAAGGTTTGAAACCCCTCACTTTGAAAAATATGGTGGAAAATGTGATCATAATACCCATGTGGCAGCATTTATGGCTATGTGGTGATTTTTACTTTGAAGAGGACTTGTTAGCGAAACTTTTCCTGCAATCTCTCAAAGATACTGCATTAGAATGGTTTTGCTCTTTACCTCCGAATTCAATACACTCTTTTTTATAGCTAGTTGATCAATTCTTACAACATTTTCAAGAAAACATTGGACCTCAAGTTTCATTGATTGATCTAGTTCATTATAAGCAAGGTCCGAAAGAGAAGTTAATTGAATTTATTAGTCAGTATCAATCTCTTTATGCACAAATCCAATATCAGATGAAAGATGAGGATGTTTAGAAGGTGTTTATTACAAATCTACAACCTAACATCCGTGATAAGATTCTCTTGATGAAGTATAACTCCTTTCAACATTTATGCACTGCCCTTTGTGATTATCAACTTTTGTCTAGTCAGTATGAAAACCAAAACTCATCAGCTCAAGTTGGTCAATCCACGAGTGGACCATCACAAAACAACTTTAAGAGGAATAATAAGACTTTCATCAAGGTTAATGGACAAAATTCAAACAACTTTGCACAAGTGTCTGCTATTACTAATTTGAAGAGGACACCGTTTCTACAAAGAAAGTTTACTCCGATATTTGGATCCTATCTTTCTATTATGAATCAAGCTATGAGTAATAATCTCTTGAAGCTTCCTCCGATTAAACCATTGGATCCTAGTAGAATGCAAGGACCTTATTTCGATGCTAATGCTTTTTGTCACTATCATTGACAATAAGGACATGATATTGAATGATGTATGCATCTTAAGCATGAAATACAAGATCTCATTGACTCGAATGCTATACAGGTATCTGGTGTGAATGATAATGGAAATAAGTCAGTTGCTCCTCTAAATCAGAATTTACAAATCTTTACTAATCCTTTCCCTAAACATACCGATAACAATGTGATGGAACAAAACTTGGTAGAAGCAGTAGACGACTATTTAAGCTATGATGATATAATTGCCATGATAGAGGTGGATAAGGAAAATACTGAAGTATTACCTCATCCACGAAGGAATGGTATTTATGCCAAGGTTCCTCCTCCGTTATCCCTTCAAGGATTGGGAGATAATCAAAATGCATTGGAAAGATAAATGGAACAACCAAAACAAGAGATTCTGACAAAAGAAAAGATTGATATGGTACAAAGTAGTTCTTCTCCTTACGATAGATAGAATCAACAAAATAAGAGAACTAAAAATTGGTAAAGAGAAAGACGATTATCATCAACAAGAAATAATAGTGGTTCTCCTCCTCATAAGCAACAAAAGGCCTCACATATACAAAAAGCTGATGACCAAACACTACATGAACTTTCTAAAAACAAGGGACACTTTCATAAGAACCACTCAAGCTTCGCACAACACTTGATGGAGCATCTCTCTAAGATTCTTGCACGTTGATGTGTTATGTGTTGTTTAGGCCTCCTAGGATGACCCTTGATACTCTTGTAAGGTCAAGGATACCAAGAGACTGCCTTTGTTGTGACCCTTCTTCTATTTGTATCATCATTCTTCTATATTGCCTCTCCTTTATTTTCATTGTTGTGTGTTGTGTCCTAGGGGCATAGCATTGCGGTTGGTGACCTAGGGGCACGTTCCTACATGATTACCCTAGGACACTTGTTTCTCCTCTCTTGATTTATTAGTTTACCTTCCTCTAGTGGTTCTATCTAGCTAGCGGATGATGAAAAACATATAATACTGATACGAACCTAGTGTCCCTTCAACAAGAAATAAAAAATGGACCTAGTCCATACATGACAATGGGGTTGATATATATTATCTGACGCTTGGCTAGTAGAATCACTCTGTGTGATATTTTGATGTTGCTTTATCGCAATTACAAAACATAACAATACTGTTGCTCCATGCACTTTGTTTATCTTGGATCTTGCCTTGCTCGACTCTTTATATGAATGATTACATGTATTGTAGTTTATGGTTGCTAACACCTTTTCTTGTAGGAAATTGTAAGTTTATGGGAACATTTGGCGATTGTAAAGTGCATGTCACCTCTGGGGGGCATAGGCTTTGTGAGAGCTTGTGTTCCCTTGTGTGTTTTCATCCTACCTTAATGTGCTTGATATCGGTACATGATATCAACCACCTTAAGGTGGGGGCATATATAAGGTAAGCTATCTGATGATTTTGGTGGTACCGAAGTGTGTTTGTAAGCCCTCTGTAGAGGTGGGATGTTGTATCTCTGAGCGAGTGCACATCTTTAATCTATGTTGCAATGATTTAAGCCCTCTACAGAGGTGGAATATCGTGCATATACTTTTTATTTTAAGCCCTCTACAGAGGCGGGGATGGTATATTTATCGAGGAGAGTGCACATCCTGTCATTTCTAAAAGTCCTTAGAGTAGGCAGGGTTGGTGTATTCTCCCTTAAGCGTGTCTTCGACGATTGTTGTGGAAAAGCCCAATCATCGGTGTGTGCCTGTAATGTGCCTGAGATGGTAGCAAGCCTAGAAATAGGTTTCTTCCATTGCTTGTTTACCATTTTTTCTTTGTGTCTTCCATATGTGTGTGTATGGTATGTTTGTCTCAAGACCGGTGGCAATGAGCTCCTCCTATGCTTTGGGATTTGTATGGCGTGTTTATTCTCAAGTGTAGTTTCAAGACTAGTGGCAATGAGCTCCTCCTACACTCTGAGATTTGTATTACGTGTTTGTTGCCCCTTATGCAATTTCAAGACTGGTGGCGATGAGCTCCTCCTACATTTTGGGTTGTGTTTACTTTCCTTGTACTTGCATTTGCATTTCATATATGAGAAAATAAAAAAAAAATCACTGCATTCATGTCTTCAATGTTGTCTTCTCTGTGTCTTGTGACTGTAGCTATCTTCTCCATGTTTTGCGTACCTATTACTATCTTCAATGTGTTCGGTGTGTCTTCACCGTGCTTGGCATTTTTGCTGTGTTTGTTGACTGTACTTTAATGCATGTATGGGCCTTGCATTCATGGATACATTAAAGTGGGGGCTAAATGTTATGTCAAAAAATGTCCCCTTGGGGGCTTCTCCCTCTTAAGGTTTAGCTCTCAGGTCCTTAGAATGCATTTAGAGCATATTGCATGTTAATTTTGAATCCTGATGAGCAAACCCCAAAGTCTTGTGGCAGATAGGACCTAGTGGTTGCTATTTTGATGACTCTTGCCTAAAATAGGGGAGGAGGACTTGGGTGCTCACGACCTAGTCCTACCCTATTTTGGGCCAGGCCCTAATTTGAAGTGTCAGTTATATGACTGTTGTTAGGTCCTAGGCCGACACTAAAAGTTTGAATTATGAAATTCTTGGTGGGAATGTGTGTTGTTGCATATATAGGCATGTTTAGGTTTTCATTTTTAAACTAGATGGACATTGCAAACTTGTGATCTTATGCTAAAGTGATTCAAGGCTTTCATTGTGTTGCAGAGCAGTATTGTGTTGTTATTGTGTTTGTTTGTTGTAGATTTGGCTTCATCTCCTCATGGCATGAAAGAGCTTCTTCCTTCCATGAGATTTATATCTTCAAGGTGACATTTGTTTATGTTTGAAGCATTTATCATTTGGATTTTGGCTCTATTCTGTAGGGATACACACTCTTATCTGACAACGGTGTTCAGAAGACTTGAATGACTATTCGGGGCTTGACTGAGGCAAGCCTCTAACACTACAACCCCCAACCACACTCCTTTGTGATTGCAAGTTATAGGTACCGAGTTTCGTAGAGTGGAGTTGCAGAGGAAGGTTGTAGATGACATATTTAGGATTTGAAAGAAAGAAGTGAAACAGAGTATTTTTGGGACATGGGTGCCTAGGGCAATGTCCTCTAAAGGTACAGAGACAAGAATTAGGGTTACAAGGATATTCTGCATCTGAAGGAGCTTCTACATCTTGAGAATCATCCTGTCTTAGACTAGGGCACTTGGGGCAGTGTCCTCTGCATTCTGAGTGATGAAAATAGATGGAATAGTGATTATCAGTGCCAGAAGGAGTTCTACATTTCATGAAGAAAACAATGCCTTGGACTTTGGTGCCCGGGGCATTGTCCTTAAATATTCCAAATTCCAAACTTAAAAAAATGGCCAGTTATTAACCTCTGTCCTCTTCCTCAATCTATAAGCATTTGTCTGAATTGACCAGTTTATTCACTGTTTTACATAATTAGGGTTTCTTAAATATTTGAGGATTACATTAAGGCATCAATTAGTAATTTCTAATTTTCTGCATTGTTCCAAGTGATAGCCCAACCTGTTAGGTGAATGCTCTCGCTTAGTAGAGATTCAACTCGGTTGATATGTCCTTGAATGTTTGTAGTGAAAGGAGGATCTAAACCCATCAACACCCTCAAAATCAAAACATCAATAACCCCCTTCCTTTTTTCTACAAAACACTTCTACTCTTTCATCTTTGCGGTGGATTGTACCACTATCCCTAACTATGTGATATGTACTACATCCATCTTCCCTATTGTTAAAGTAGCTCCTATTATCTTCTTTCTTTCCGCAATGGGAAATTCAACCTTCTCCTTCACTGCAGTACTGATTACCTCTCCCTTAACCTCTTGGGGTTCTCCCCTATCATCGCATTTCATCTTTCTGCTTTGGTTCGTCTCTTTTCTTCATCTCTGGTGGTTCTACTTTTCCTCCTTCTAGTTTAATTTCTTCTTCGTGGTGAGAGCCAACTGGTAGGCCTCCTCTACTGTTTGGATATTCCACATATCCAACTCCCCTTGGATGGATTCTCTCAATCCATTAACATATTTGACCACTTTATTAACCCTTTCCTCATGATATCCTAACCTAACTGTTGGCTTGTTGTACTCTTTGGTGGACTCCTTCATAGTCATATCTCCTTTCTACAAGTTGGGCAACTCCAACAATTCCAACTAGGAATTTGCTAGAATGAACTTAGATTTCAACTTCTCCACTATGTAGTCCCACTTTGCAATGCAAGGCTTCCCTTTTTTATTTCTCTCTATTTGGACTTCCTTCCACGATGTTACCACATGACCTTTCAGCTTGGTCTTCACAAATTTCACCCCATCCAGATCCGTAATGTCCTCATACAAAATGTTCCTCTAGATTAGTGACCTAGTCTATTAGCTCCTTGAGATCCAAGTTTCCAACATAGTTCAAAATATCCACTCTGGTCCTCTTTCCAATACTAGTTATGTCCTTAAGCATCCTCTCTTCCTTATCCTCTTTGCTTCCAGTTGACTCCACAAGGTCCACCTCCCACTCTTCATCACTCTGCTTGGCCCTAGGGTTAGGGTTCCTTTGGTGGTCTTGCTCTAGTGCATCCATTTGGTTTTACATAACCTTCAACATCTCATAAATCTCCTTCATTCTACCTATAATATTGATACTACCTCACCCTCTATTCAGTGGCATCTTTACGTCAGTGATTTGTCCATGATTATCCCTTGTAAGTTACCTCACAATTATCACTTTATCTATAAACCTACATACAATGTCACAACTCTAAACTTTATCTAATTATTGTAAAGTATAAAACATAAAATTTAGCATGCCTCAACTACTTATGCCTATGAGACATCACCACCATAGTTTATAGTTTTGTCAAACTCATTCTTAAGAAACCAGATTAATCAAGTGCACTTACATCCACACCAATAATCTTCTCAAGATCCAACCTTTTCTCTGATACCACTTGATGTAGTCATGGAAGGAGGGTCTAAGAAAGGACTATCCAACAATGTAGCCCACAATAATAACTTAACCATAAACCATCACAAAATAGAGAAATTCACATGAAATTCCACATGTTGTTCATTTGATAACTTGTAAGATTATCATTGAACTACAACCACAAGATTTTCCACAATTACCCCCTTACACGTCAGGCCGCAACCTTCTGATTACAACAAGATTACACAAATGGAAATTTTCCACTATGGTCTTCTACACTCATAGACCTATAACTATGGAAATACCACTTTCAAACTTGCTAGAAATGACCACATAAGGATTTATAGTACAATATAACCTTAGAAATTTACCATAGACATGCCACATGGGCTACACAATGACTCAAGATTAAGTACATTCAATTCTCTCTAATTAAATCACAATCTCAATTTAGATCAATACTATTTCATGACAATGATATATGTGACACACCATTATTAGCTACTCCACATCATACTCCTTGTACCTTTACTCAACCTCTCAGATCTCACACCCTCACTACTGAACTTACCTTCTATGCACCTACTCCATCCTAGTCTTCTTTACTTACTTTTAACCAATTCAAAACCCTCTATTTATATCATCCTCAATCTCCTCACATGATTTGTGTCATCTCAAGATGGTGAAAAGACCGAAACCACATGAAATGTGTCATTGACTAAAAATAACAAACTTACAATTTACAATGGTCAAATGGTGGATAATCTCCATGTGACACACCATAAACCTTCACAACAATTATTACACACTTATCGAACATTCACCTTTGGAACATGGTGGTCCCCTTTAGGCTTTAGGGTTTTAGGTGTGAAAATTTATGTCTTTGCCCTTTAAAGAAATCTATTAAACCTAAGACCCCAAGCTCATGCACTTTATTTCTAATTCTCTGATTGACCGCTTGTGGTAGGTTTCTGGTCCCTTAAGTTACGACTTAAAGGCTTTACACCCGTTAGGTGATCGGTCCCGTGTCTTAGGTTTTACCTTCTGTGGCCCGTGAAAAATTAAATCCATGTCCTAAGTATTCCCCTAAGTTATGAGGTTTAATAAAGTGAAAATCACAGCGTCACAATGCATCATCAATGACATTACCACCCTGCTGCGTGACTGCGACATGGTGACACCTATCACAAGAATCTATGCTTACATCCCATTACATTAGGAACCCTATTTTTGCCAACCATATGTTGCCAGATATCAGTATAAAAAGTGGTTTGAGGGAAAGTCTTGATCTAATGGTTGCACATCATCACAAGGGTATCTTGCAAGAAGGAATCTTCATCGTGCGGTTGCAAGATGGTGACATTTGGCCCTGTTTTATGAAGTAGTTCATAAGTGAATAAAAGAAGGACACATGGGGATTTATTGCACTCATGCAGGGTAGGTAAAGTGGTGGCCCACTAATGGTTGTGATGCCACGAGGTGATGCCACATGTCTAGGATGGACAAAGGTCATGCGGTCAGTAATGGATGTACATCTTATGTGGCTTGTCCAAATTGGTCAAAGACTTCTCAAACATGATGATCGAGATTTTCAAATCTCATGAGTGTATGGTGGCCGTGGATCTTGTAGGAATGATGTCAAATCAATGGCGCAGGTTTAAACTTTTATGGTGAATGTTGAAGGCACCCTACAACATGAACGAAAGGTAATGGCCGACGCTACCTCCATTAATGCAGTAGAAGCTAGGCTATGAAGCTTAAAAGGAAGAAGAGTTAGGGATTTGTGCATCATTTCTTTGAGCACATACAATTTTTAGGCACACAAATAATTCTCAAGCAGGTAGAGAGCGAAAAGTCAGGACTTTGCAAGTTCAAACTAGTAAGTTCATTCTGTCTTCTTGTGCCTGACATATTTTTAAGTTGACTGCTTGATTAAGGAGATAATTAGTTGCTTGTAACCCTAGCTTGCTATGATAAGTCTGAAAAAATGAGTCAAGCTAGCCAGCCCTCCACTTTTAAGCGTGGCTTAGATGAGGATCTTATGATCCAGCTTCTAGGTTCTGCTAGAAGGGATTTGAATCTACATGGTCTAGGCAGGCTCGATGATAAATTTCTTGATTATTGCTATAACTGTAGAGATGTTCTACTACCTATTCTTGGTTGGGTCCTATTTGAACATTGGCACATAAGAATGGATTATAAGGCCCCCGTTTGGCATGCCTGGCAATTTGATCTGGCCAAGCTTATTGACTCCAATGTCTTCCCTAACCCTAACCTAGTTAGGGCAATAGCAATGGGATATGATCCTGCTACAAGTACGATCATAGCAGGAAATGGTTCAAAAATAATCAAACTCACTCAAGGATACATTGCCACTGTATTCAAATTGGACCTCGCGGCTAAAAAGTCAATTGACCTAGCTGCTTTGAAGAAGAAATATCAGACTGTTAAATGTGTTTATAGGGATTACAACTTGGCCAAGAACAAGCCGAAAGGTGTAGATGGCAAATTGGTGAAGATTTCGGCTAGTGAACAAGAGCCTTTCACTGCATCATGTTCGTGGATTACTTTGTTAGAACTTATCACAGTTTTTACCAAGTATTGGGTAGGGATGCCTTAGATAATATACCCATTGCTCTAATGATGATGGTACTTGACATTCAAAGTCAGGATCCCAAAGAGTCATATGATTATGCCAGTTACATTGCTGACAAGATGCATAAACAGATGACATAAATCAAGAACAATTTGTTTAAGCTGGATGTCCATGTTGAATTCACATGGTACTCCATGCTATGCCACATGCTTATGTTTTCTCTGTCTGGGATGTGGCACCATAATTTACATGTCAAAACAACAAATGCTCAGGGAAATATGTTGCCAGTGTAGGTATGGACTTGCATGCTGGATATGTATTACACTACTACATATTATATAATTTTTGAAGAGTATTTTGGGAGAAGGATTCTTGGTTTCCTAGAGCCAGAGGGTGAGAGGCTGCACCCAGATGTATTAGATTTCCTAAGGCCTCTGGACATGACCCCTCACTTGGAGATTGACCACAATTGGGGTGATTGGTTTTTTCATGAGCACACTACTTGCATGAGGGTCTATGGATGTGAGACCCCACCCCATATCTTGCCTAAATATGTGCCTAAAAGAGTGGCATTCTTAGAAATCATTTGACAATTTAATGATTCAGACAAGGAGCACCTGAGGCAACACAAGAAGGGCTCATTATTTCCTTCTTCCCTCAGATTTAGTGATTTTTTAATAGCTGACAAGAGTGGGCTTGATCGATTACTTCAATAATGTAGTGTTTTGGGATGTATTTTGAGCATCCAAGAATTTTTGACCCTAAGGACTTCATCAACAGGATAAGGGTCAACAAGGGAAGGCCAAGGTATATCCATTAGGTTGACCTAAAAGAGGATCCTGTCAGAAACTGCTTCACAATGGATGAGGTCCATCACTTGAGAATCAAGTGGGACACAATAATGGCAAGTGAGAGAATGAGGAAAAGTGTAAATGCAACATATCAGGGTGCCTTCTCATAAGTGCAAGACCCTATTCAGAGAATTGAAAAGATGATGGAAAATGTAGAGTAGTTGATTGCTACTGCTCCTGTAGGAGAAGAGAGACCCTCATATCATCCTGGCAGCTCAAGTAGAGGATATGTTGCTAAGAGGGAATCAATTGACTGCTCCCCTACCAAGAAAGCAAAAATTATTGATTTGGAAAACCCTGAAGAAATTGAAGTAGTAGGTTTAGAAGGGGAGGTAGAGGAACATGTACAAGAAGATGCCCATCAGGTGATTCACCTGACAAAGTAAGACCCTATTGTTCCCCTAAAAATAGGGCAGTCAAAACAATGAGAAGCCAAGTTGTGGACATTGAAGATGTTAGAATAATGGCTTGTAATAGATTTTTAGAAGATGATGAATTTATAAATACTCCTAAATTTAGGAGTTATGTGCTAAAAGTCAGGAGTGAAGAGTTTCAGAAAAGGATTGAAGATTCTAAAAGTGGAGCTAACCCTGATGAATATGAGGCCATTACTCAAAGGGTCTTAAAAGAAGTTAATCAATCCATTAGTGCAATGACTCTAGAGGAGGGGAGAGATTTGGTTGAAAAGAGTAATATCTTGCTTCTTCCTCACTAGACCTTGTTAGATGTAATTGCATTTGACACAATTACCAGAGAAGACTCTGATATCATAGGTGAGCAAATAGATAAGGCTCTCTCTGGTGCAACCTTCAATCCTAGGTTTGAAACATTGGCTATATGGGCTCTAGCCCCAAATAATAATAAGCCTAGGGTTGAATTGGGGGAATTGGTAGGAGATGTGATAATAAAGAGGGTATCTGACACCCCTGCCCCCCAAGCTGCAAGCTTGAATGTCCAGACTACACAATTTGTAGAAGCAGTCACCAATGAATTGCAGAAAGATCATAATGAGCTACAACTCAATTATGCCCAGGTAGTTGTAGAGATAAATAGGTTGAAGCAACAATTGTCATTAGGGGATAGCACTTCAACTCCCCCACCAGTGATTCCAACAGCAAACTCCTTCCCAGTTGATACAGAGCCTCTATTGATTGAAATTAGGGAGTTGAAGGAGGAGGTGAAGAAATTGGAGGAGAAAAAGAATACAGTGAAGGATATGGTCACCAATTTGATAAATAACCAGGTGACCAAGCTCTTGGCAAGGGTAGATGAGACTTGGAGGTCTTATTCACAATTGAGGATTGCCTATGAGAAGCATGAATTAGACAAAGAAAGACTCTCAACTATGAAAATGAGATGGTTGCCAAGAACTAGAGAGGTTAGGGATCTCCTCAGGTGTTCTAGGTTTGATGCAAATGCACCTCCTGATCTAAAATTGGTAATGGATATATTGACACATTTTGAGGGAGTTGCCAATTTCTAGTCAAGGTTGGATAAAGTTTTGGTAGATAAGCAGCAGGCTATAGAAAAAATGGACACAAAGTGGCTGCCAAATATTTTGGGAGGTAATGGGCAAACTAAAGACTCTGATAAGTGGAAAATAGAAATAAAAGAAAATGCCTACCAGGTAATTCCTACTTGTTGTACTGATGGTGATCCAACTATGAAGATGTTGAGCCTAGCACTTGATAAGTTGCACATAGTTGAGATAAATTTTGAAATATTTTGTAAGGAAGTGAAGATTTTGTTGGATGCCCAGTATGTCAGTCATAATGGTAGAATTACAGGGATAATCTCATTCCAGTGGCCATCTGAAAAGACATACAACGAATGGACCAAAAAGTATGGGCCTGCAAATTAAAGGGAAAGGCCAACCACCACCTCCCCTACATTGATGAGGCAGATCTCCTTCAAGCGGATGCACATCTTCCAAGTCTATCTACCTTTCCTCCTCTTCTCTCCATTGTAGTAAATGTTCTCAATGCCAAAATGGGCGGTTCATTATATCAAACATTCTCTGAAATGACATTGTAATAAATGTTGAGTACATGTTCTTGGTCTATAAAAGAATTGTGTTACTCATTCTTTTGGTTGTTGAAGATTTTGGGAACTTTTGGAGAGTGAATTAAATACAAGTCCTGCTGGGTTGTCTCATCTCTTGTCTTGTAAGTCAATGAGTTATGTGTTGAATGTATTTTTGCGTAAGTTTTATCAATTTTATGTTGATTATAAATGAAAAATACTATATGCATGTGTTCTGTTGATTGTCTCCATGGTTTATGTGTTCTTCTTTTGAATCTAATAACTAAGGGTTATCTAAGATTTTAGAATATAGCTTTTCTATAATGCATGCTTAATCTTTTACTTCTATTCAAGGGATAGATTAAATGTTCTGGGTTAAGTATGAGGAAGAATGTATTATTGTAGGGGTATATGTAAGTAGAGTTAATAGGATACTCTCTTTTGGGTGGTATCTGTAAGGCAGATGCTGATTAACCTCTTGAAGCTTCATTGTTAGTATTAGTTTATGCAAATATTTCACACATATATGTAAATGTGACTCCATGCCCTGGGATAAGCACCGGTCAGATCTAGTATTGAGTTTATGGTTCAAAACCCAAGTCTTGCAGCCAAGCACAAAACAAAAAATTGAACAACATTTATAAACCTTTAGGATTTTATGAGTAGTTTAGGTTCTTAATCCTTTGGTGCACAACTGGAGTAGGGTCCAAAGCTAGCCCCTTTACATTTATCTTACAGTTTTGGCCTTCATAAAAAGGCTTCATCTGCTTTATGTCAATATCTAATCACAGTCAAAGATTTATCTCATAGGGAATACCCCCCTAGGTTTTGCAGAGCCTAAAGAAGGAGAGGAGACATTTAGAGTCTGTCTTCTGTACTGTTGGCCTTTGACCTGAGGATCCTATTGATAACTGATGGATACCTTGTAGGGAGACTTAGGAACTATTAGTTGGAAAAACCCAACAGAACAAACCTAAAATAAACCTTCTACAAATAGAAACGGTTCCATTTGAATACACTATCAACCCATGGACACTTCATAATCGGATTACTAACCTCTACTTATCCAATTTAACTTCAAATTTTAACATAAGATAAACTAACTACAAACATAACTACTAGCACAACCACATACGCTAATTCCTTAATGTGATGAAATGTGCCAACTTCTTCTATCATATACTATTAAACACCAACTTACACACACACAAACTATCAAATTAGAGCACAAATTACACTTCCTTAGACATTATACCACATTTTAAAGATGCCTAGGGATGTTCTTGCATCAAATTTTTTTATGATAGCATTTAGATTAATTTTTAAAGTCTCAATTTTTATTATTATGACTTGATTAGTCTTGTATGATCAATTTCCTAGATGCTATAAAATTTAAGAGAAAATTTTCCTTTGCTACCATGGGATTGAGTATAGTCTAGATCAATTGGAATTCCTTGTTGGAAGGGAAGGTATCATAAATTTGTTTGATTATTTTGATGAAACATATTATCCCTACCTTACCCATACTACACTCCTATCCACTACACAAGGAGAGGTTGTCATATCTTGCATCAACTCTACTAGGTAGAATGTATCAAAATAGTAATTGTAGGGATCTCCAAACATGAGACAAAAGATCTCAGTGGGAGGAAGGACTACATAATGCAACACTAAAAATATTATCAAATGGTATGGTCATCATGATGTAGAACTAGAGAAGGTTCTAAGATATATAAATGTAATTTAAACAAATATGCAACAAGTATGGTTTGTTTGCAGACATTGGAAGAGGCTTATAAATTTACATTGAATGACAAAAAATATTCCTCTAAGGATACAAAATTCATCAAGAGGAAGAGGTAGTTTAAGTAGTTGTAATAACCAACCAATCAAGAAGAACCTAAACTAACAAAATAGATAGTCCATAGTACAGGCAACATCAAATGCATACAACTGTAATACATGTCCAATAAACCACATACATAATATTGTACAATACTCACATGACATCACCATACATTGCACACATAAAAACAAGTGAACACAAAATAAATCTAACCAATACTTGTTCACTCTCAATTTCTAAGTTTCATTGGTGAACAACTCTCTCAAAGTTCCAACTGCTGGTCAATTAATTTGAAAGAATCTTAGCTTCGTGTGTGTAGACTAATTATTAATAATTTACCATTTGAATTAGATCCACATGTGCATACTTAATTCAAATAATTTTACCAATTGTGAGATGGCTCAAGTGTTATATTTAAAAACCCTCATTTTGGATACCAATTTATTTACAAAATTAGTAAAAAATAAAAATCATAGAATGTCCCACTAGGATGGTGGGAATTGAGGAAATGGGCTAAAAGATAAACCAATAAGAAATTAAATTTGCACAAGCTTGACCAAATCTCAGCAAATCAAATCAATTTGAATAGCAACTACGACATGAAAAATATGAGTGGTTATTCAAGGAATTGATGGATTTAACTAGACAAAATTTGGTTCGATACATCCACTTAAATTGAACTAATTTTCTTCCCTTAGGAAGTGGTAAAAGCTCCCATGTGTTGTTCTGAATCAAAGAGTTATACTCTTCCTCCATTGCTAAATCCCACTCAGCAACACCTAATGCTTCATGAAAGGACTGTGGATCCCACTCGATCCTGGTCTTCTTCACTTGCTTCAATCAATTCAAAACCCTCTATTTATATCATCCTCAAGCCCTCAAATGATCTACATTGGCCTCAAGATGGAATAAATCCTAGAACCACATGAAATGTGTTATTAACTAAATATAATAAACTTATAAATTACAACGGTCAAACAATGGAGAATCTCCACATGGTACACCACAAACCTTTACAATGGTTATTACACATTTCTCAAATATTCACCTTTGACACAAACTCAAAATAAACCTTCATCAAATAGAAACAGTTCCAACTAAACACACTATTAACCTACAGACACTTCACGAATCAAATTACCAACCTCTACTTATCTAATCAAATTCAAATTTCAATAGAAGATATAAATAAACCACAAACAAAAATACTACCACAATTACATAATCTAGTTCCTTAATGCAATGAAATGTGCTAACTTCTTCTACCACAAACTATTAAACACCAAATAGACACACACAAACTATCAAACTAGACCATAAATTCTACTTCCTTAGATCTGATACCACATTTTTAGGATGCCTAGGGATGCACTTGCATCAAACTCCTAGGGTAAAGTAAAAAATGAGTCCCTCATTTTCTAGAGTAGTCTGTCTTTCTTGCACAAAGATTCCAATTTGCTGCTTCTTCAACTCACTCTTTCCACCTCCTCAGGTATGCCTTAAGAAATCCACCATGAGTGTTTCTTTCTCCCATGTTATTTGTTACTCTATTCCACTAATAATCCACACTAGATTCGTATTTGTCTTGTATTCAGTCATAACCCACTTTCATTTTTCAACTAGTCCCTCACATTTGTCAGTCTCTTTCTTGGCCACTGTATACCCTTTTGTTATGCCTTCCTCTATTGTATGTTCCTCAATACCACTCCTCGTCCTCTTGTTCATCTTACTTGTCCTTTAGATGGTCTCCTTTTGGTGATCCTCATACTCACAAGCTCTTCTCTGCGTTACATGTTTTTCATTTGTAGTGCTTCCACTTATTTTAGCAATAACACACACCTTTAGAATCAACACATATCATCCCTCCCCAATGCACACTCTAACACTATTGTAAAACTATCCTTCACTTATCCTTAATGACATTAGCTTATGTTTTTGTCCATCCTTTTGGATCACGTATGTGTTAGCTCCCCATAATACACCACTCCCCTGTCAAACTGCCATGGTCTTCCCAACAGAAGATGACACACCTCTATTGGTGCAATGTCACACAACACCTCATCATAGTATGCCCCAATGTTGAATCTCACCTAGCATTATTCCTCTAAAAACATTTGGCCTCCTTGCTATAACCAACCTATCCGATATGGGCACAAATGCCTCATCCTTTTCAACCCCAACTTGTCAACCATCTTTACAGACACCTAATTGTCAGTGTTTCCACTATCCACTACCATATCATAGCATTTATTTCCTACCTCATATATGATCTTGAAAAGAGTCTTCCTTTGTATCGACTCATCCCTCTTATTGCACCTCAAATCTCTCCATGAAACTAATGAATCCTTGCACTTATGGTTCTTGTGCACCTCAAATGTAGCTCTTGCGCTATCTTCTACCCTCTTTCCTCAAGACTCGAATGCTCTATGTCCTTCCTTGCCACACTTGAAACAAGTTCCCTTAAATGATTTCTACCTTTTGTTCTTATACCCCCCTCTACCTTGCTAGGAATACCCTCCATGCTCCTCTCAAGCCTCTCTATGGTGAGTATCTTCTACTCTTTCATCTTTGTGGTGGCTTCTACTACCATCCTACCTTTGTAGTAGCTACTACAATCATCTTTTCTATTGCCACGATAGCTCCTATCGTCTTCTTTCTCTCCATGATGGGAACTTCAACCTTCTCCTTCATTGGAGTACTAGTTACCTCTCCCTTTACCTCTTGGGATTATCCCTTGTCATCACATCTCATCTTGTTGCTTTGGTTCTTCTCTTCTCTTCCTCTTTGGTGGTTCTAATTTTCCTCCTAGTTCAGTTTCTTTTCCATGGTGAGAGACAGCTAGTTGGCCTCCTCTACTGTCTAGATATTCCACATATCCAACTCCCATTGGATGGATTCCCCCAATCCATTAACATATTTGGCCACTTTCTTGACTTCTTCCTCATGATGTCCTAACCTAATTGTTAGCCTATAGTATTCTTTAGTGTACTCCTTCATAGTCATATCTCCTTGCTACAAGTTGTGCAACTCCTTAAATAATTCCAACTGGTAATTCACTGGAGAGAACTTGGATTTCAACTTCTCAACCATGTGGTCCCACTTTACAATGCAAGGCTTCCCTTTTCTATTTCTCTCTATTTGGACTTCCTTCCACCATATTGTCGCACGACCTTTTAGCTTGGTCTTCACAAATTTTACCCTATCTGGGTCCATAATCTCCTCATACTCAAAATGTTCCTCTAGATTAGTGACCTAGTCTATCAATTCCTTGAGATCCACGTTTCCAAAATAGTTCAAAATATCCACTCTGGTTATCTTGCCAATGCTAGTTATGGCCTTTAGCACCCTCTCTTCCTTGTCCTCTTTGCTTCCATTTGACTCCACAAGGTCTGCCTCTTGCTTTTTATCACTTTGCTTGGCCCTAGGGTTAGGGTTCCTTCAGTGGTCTTGATCCAATGAATCCATCTAGTTTTGCATAGCCTTCAACATCTCATACATCTCCTCCATTCTACCTGCAACATTAATAATGCCTCGTCCTCTCTTTGGTGGCATCTTTAGGTTAGTGATATGCCCATAATTATCCTTTGTAAACTACCTCACAATTGACACTTTATCTATAAACCCTCGTGGACTATCACAAATCTAAAGTTTATTTAATTCTTGTAAAGTACAAAACATCAAATTTGGCGTGCCTCAACTACTTATGCCTATAAGACATCACCACTATTTATATTTTTTTCAAACTCATTCTTAAGAAACCACATTAATCAGGTGCACTCACATCCACACCAATAATCTTCTCGAGATCCAATCTTCACTCTGATACCACTTAATGTAGTCATGGTAGGAGGATCCAAGAAAGAACTATCCAATCGTGTATGCCACAATAATAACTCAACTAAAAACCATCACACAATAAAGATATTCACATGTTGTTCATTAGATAAATTTTAAGTTTATCACTGGATTACAATCACAATATTTTCCACAATGGGCCCCCTTATATGTTAGGCCGCAACCATATGATTACAACAAGATTATACAAATGGAAATTTTCCACTATGGGCTTTTGCACTCATATATCTCTAACTATGGAAACATCACTTCCAAACTTACTACAAGCAACCACATAATGCTTTCTAGTACAATATAACCTTAGAAATTTACCACAGGCATACCACATGGGTTACATAATGACTCAAGAACAAGTACATTCAATTCTCTTTAATTGAATCATAATCTCAATCCTGATCAATAGTATTTCATGACAATGATATCCATGATGCACCATTATTAGCTACTCCACATCATTCTCCTTGTACCTTTACTCAACCTCTTAGATCTCATACCATCATTTCTAAACTTACCTTCTATGGTCCTATTCCATCCTGGTCTTCTTCACTTACATTTTAATTAATTCAAAACTCTCTATTTATATCATCTTCAAGCTCCTCACATGATTTGTGTCAGCCTCAAGATGGTGAAAAGCCTAAAAACACATGAAATGTGTCATCTACTAAAAATAACAAATTTACAATTTACAATTTGGTCAAACGGTGGAGAATCTCCATGCAACACACCATAGACCTTCACAATAGTTATTATATCTCAAATATTCACCTTTGGTACAAACCTAAAATAAATCTTCTGCAAATAGAAACAGTTCCAGTTGAACACACTATCGACCCGTGGACACTTCATGAATCAAATAACCAACCTCTACTTATCCAATTTAACTTCAAATTTTAACAGAAGATAAACTAACCACAACATAACTACTACCAAAACTACATAAGTTAATTCCTCAATGTGGTGAAATATGCTAACTTCTTCTACCACATACTATTAAACACCAACTTACACACACATAAACTATCAAATTAGACCATAAATTCCACTTCCTTAGACATGCTACCACATTTTCAAGATGCCTAGGGATGAACTTGCATCAACATTTGTTATGATAGAATTTAAATTAATTTTGAAAGTCTTAATTTTTGTTGTTATGACTTGATCAATCTTGTATGATCAATTCCCTAGATGCTATGAAACTTAAGAGTAATATTATTCTTTGCTACCATGGAATTGAATATAATCTAGACCAATTTGTCTTCCTTGTTGGAAGGGAAGGTATCATAAATTTGCTGGATTGTTTTGATGAAACATATTATCCCTACCTTGCCCTTACCACACTCCTATCCACCACACAAGGAGAGGTTCATATCTTGCATAAAATCTACAAGGTAGAATGTATCAAAATAGTAATTGTAGGAATCTCCAAACATGAGGCAAAAAGAGCTCAGTGGGATAAAAGATTACATAATGTAACACTAAAAGACTATTAAATGGTATGGTCATCATTATGTAGATCTAGAGAAGGCTCTAAGATATACATATGCATTTAAAATGATTATGAACTATTGAGTATGGTTTGTTTGCACACATTGGAAGAGGCTTATAAATTTACATTGAAAGACAAATAAAATATGCCACTAAGGATACAAAATTCATCAAGAGAAAGAGGTAGTTTAAGTAGTTGTAATAACCAACCAGTCAAGAAGAACCTAAATGAACAAAATAGATAGTCCATAGTGTAGGTAACACTAAATGCATACAACTATAATACATGACCAATACACCACATACACAATGTTGTACAATACTCACATGACATCACCATACATTGCACACATAAAAAAAAGTGAACACAAAATATATCTAGCCAATACTTGTTCACTCTCAATTGCTAAGTTTCATTGGTGAACAACTCTCTCAAAGTTCAAATGCTGGTCAATTAATTTAAAAGAATCTTAGCTTTGTGTGTGTAGGCTAATTATTAATCATTTACCATCTGAATTAGATCCATGTGTGTAGACTTAATTCAAATCATTTTACCAATTGTGAGCTGGCTTAAGTGTTGTATTTATAAACCCTCATTTTGGATCCTAATTTATTTGCAGAATTAATAAAAAATAAAAATCATAGAATGTCACACTAGGATGGTGGGAATTGAGGAAAAGGGCCAAACGTTAGCTAAATTGATAAGCAATTAAATTTGCACAAGCCTGACCAAAGCTTAGCGAATCAAATCAATTTGAATAGCAACTATGAAATGAAAAATATGAGTTGTTATTTTAAAAAACTAATGGATTTAACTGGACAAAAGTAGAAGATAATTAAAATGGCAGTAACGAATAATAAAATTGGCAAAATTCAGTGTTATCAACGATGAAGATAATAATAAATAAGGCTGAGCAAATGGTTTTTACACACCTATATAATTTTTAATTATAATTGATTTAATCTACAAAATTTTGTGCAAGATAATTCAAATGGTAATAAAGAACAATAAGATTGTAAAAATTGACATTGCTAGCTATAAATATAATAACTAGCAGTTGCACAATATTTATGTGCAATGAATTTTTTGATAAGTTATTTGTAGTAGAAGTAAGAAACAATTTAGTATTATTTAACAAGTTTAGATTTGTTTTGAATATGAAAAGATTAAACTGATGATCCATTGGATTATAGGGGCTCTATTCCCTAAGAGTGCAACATGTGCATGTTTTGACCTACTTTATAACAATGACTTTATGAAACAAAGGTTGGCCTAGCAATTCCTAGGCATGATTCATCTCTGTGGTTAGTTACCCCACCTTACCATGCAATCCCACACAACTACATGGTGCAAAGTGCACTCCATAGTCTTGACAAATTGTGTAGATCATGATAAGGAGGAATCTTGTCAATATCATCAAAATTCAAGTTTTTGAAATCTGCAAGGTCTTCATTATCTAATGTTAAGTAAGATATCAATGGCCTAAAAACAACACAATGACCATTGGTGTTAGTAACCAACATTGAGCATAGAAGGATGCAAAGAGTATGGATTATTTAGTTTTTTCCTTCAAAAAGACATTTTTTATTTGATAACTTAAACTCTACAATCTTTTATCAAAAGTTGCTCTATAATCATCATCTAATGTTAAATAAGATATCGATGGCCTAAAAGCAACACAATGGCCATTGGTGTTAGTAACCAACATTGAGCATAGAAGGATGCAGAGAGTTTGGGTCATTTAATTTTTTTCTTGAAAAATATATTTTTTATATATTTGACAACTTAAACTCTACAATCTTTTATGAAAAGTTGCTCTACTCTTAGGAACGTTTCTTGTCCATTATTTGGAAGCTTAACACTTGAGAGCTAATCTAACTTGGAAAAGACCAACTCAATAAGAGGGAAAGCTTAAGAAAAAACAAATGAAATTACAGATAGAGGGAAAGCTTAAGAAAAAACAAATGAAATTACAGATGGGAAGTAGCCACAGCTAGTTCCTAACTATCATTGCTCTTTTAAAAAAAATCTTTTTGCGTTTCTTGTTTTGTTTGGGCGGTGGAGGCTAGGGCTGAACAGGGACAAATCTTTTTGGTGCATATTGGCAAGTATAATAAACATAGGACTTAAAAAAATTAAACAGTGCAAAGACGGCTATGTAAGATACGGCATAATAATTCAACCCACTTCCAAAACCATTGGAATCGACAACTGTATGAAAACTATATGCACTTTCGTGGCGATTATTATGCTAAATGCATAATAAGCAAATTTATGCACAGTATATGGCTAATAAATAAGGCCGAGCAAATGATTTTTACACGATTTTATCATGTCTTACTGTCATTGATCTAATCTACAGAATTTTGTCGACGATAATTCAAATGGCAGTAACGAACAATAAGATTTGTAACTTTCAGCGTTAGTAACGATGAAGAATAATAATTCCTGGCGGGCCGAACAAATTATTTTTTGACCGGCCTACCAAATTATTGATCTAGAAATTGTTTTTTTCATGTATTATTCTTAAATATTATCCATTTCAATAGTTAAAAGTTAATTTTGATCAATAAAGATATGACAAATATTTACCACTTTTTATTATGAACTAAGTGTAAAATTACTTTTAACTATTTCATCATAAAAATGAATGATATTTAAGTAGAGTATTGCCGCCACCAACCCACTTATCATCTTCTTTCCACTCAAGAGAAGGAATAGCAAAGAAAACAGCAGGTTTGGAATTTGTTGTATTGTTTGTCTTAGTTTTAGGAGTGGCAATGTCAGCTGTGGATGTGCAGGGGTGTCCCCTCGATTATTATCTTTGCCAGAGCATTTATGATTGTCAGAATTACCCAAGTACTAAGTGCTGTGAACTTGGAAGTTGTGGTGATACTATTGGGTATTGTGCACAAAAGTGTCGCAATGAATGGTAAATTGGGTAATGTGATGGTATAATTTGTATTACAGCTGATTGCAGGTATGGATAAATAAGAGACTGTCATGCAGAAGTCTCCATTGTATTCACAGCGAATGTTGAAGATAATCCATAAAAATATGCATGAAGACTAGAATTATGTTGGTAGTATATTATTAGACTGGAGAAGAAAGCTGATGTTGGCAATGCATATTTCTTATAAAAGTAGGTCAAGACTTGTGTTTGCTCTGAGATTCATTTTAGTTTGAAACATTGTTTTGTTAATTTATGGTGGTTTTACTGTGAAGATGTTCTCTTTATATTTTTAGTTTGAAACATTGTTTTGTTAATTTATGGTGGTTTTACTGTGAAGATGTTCTCTTTACATGAGTAAAATAAATGAAATTCAATTGTTCATTAATTGAATTTTTTATTCTAATTAAGGCTTAAATTTGATGGTTGTATGACGGTATTTAATCATAGTCATATTAGTTGTAAAATACAATTAAAATTTTAGGAAGACTGTATCACTTGAAAGGTAAGATTTCAAGTAAACTGTCAAAATCTCGATGTATTTATTCTTATATATATTTTTAATCTATATATATTTTTCCTAAAATAGATAGATTTAATATTTGAAAGGCAACTTCAAATAGATGATTATACAAAAAATTGCTTGGGTCGACAGTCAAATTTAAAGCATAATTCTAATAATATAGCAATAAATAGATTTTCTTTCTAAAAATTATAAATAAATATTATTTATAAAAAATCCAGGACACTTCCACTTGTATGTTATTAAAAGGAAGTATGTTAAGGAAATGTGAAAGTTAGATTTATGGAAATACTGCTAGTATCTTATTGTTATCCATTTAAATATCAGAACGTCTCCGAGAAAGTTGACAGATTTCAGAAGCATATTATTCATGGTGGTATACACAGGCACGCTCATTTGGGAGGACTAAGCCCATATTATATTGTGATTCACTTATTTTGTCCTTGTATCGTTATATTGTTGGCACTTACAGAATTAAAGTAATTGTGCACATTTGACTGTATCTATTAATTAACTGAAATGCAGATTTTAAATTTCAATTAATAAATATGATGTAGTTAAATTATGTAGTTAAATTGGAGATAAATAGAAAATGATAAAATGTGGAAGGTAAAGACCCAAAAAAAATTATCTATAAAAGATAAATTATTTTAATTGAATTATAACAAGAAAATTAGATAACGTAGTTTTAGATGTAAAAGTATACTATTTAATTTTTTGTTTTAATAGAATAAAAGGTTCTAAAATAGTTATATTTGTAATGGTGAGATTTGTATATCCATGTTCTTTTCCTTTATGTTTTGGATTTGTTTTTATTAGAGTGTTTTAAATGTAACAAATAGTTTACAAGTGGAAGATTCTTGTATGAATTTAGCTCATGACATCATTAAATCCCGATCCTCTTGGCATTGATCCCCATATTTCTAATCTTGATCCCTACATCCATCCCTTGTCACCATGGATTAGATCTATAGGTGAAAACTTGGTCCAAGTCATCTCCACACTCGTAGATTGCAACCTTGAACTTTCAAAACTTCAAATTCAAATTTACACCTTACCGACCACTTCACTAGTCAGTGTGGGCTGACTTAGCACACAAATTCTTGATTTGTGTGCTTGGGTGTTGTATTTAAGGACACTCACTCACTCATTTGAAGATCATGTAGGAGTTATCAAAGAGCATGCTATGGTTATTAATTGAGTATCTATGAGAGAATTCTAGCACCATTAATTATAACATTATTAGACAACATTATCCTAAGTCTATTTCACACTTGCTTGTTGTGTTCGATCTTTCATTAAGAGTCATATAATTGGTCCACTAGAGGTTTGACTAAACAAAACTTGGACTTTAGGATTCTGTGTGGTTTTGTTATGCCAACGTCTCATCTATATCCTCATATTCCCTAAAGAAGAAGCCCTCATTTGAATCCTCACATGGCTCAATTCATTGAGAATGGTGTTGCTAATGATGTTTCTATAAATACTTTTGTTATTCCTTTTTTAAGCACAAGGATGAAGATTATGATCATGAAGAGCATTTAGAACAATAACAATTTGCACATGAGCTTACTAGCTTAGTTACAATGGATAACCTTAAAACATTGGTTCAAGATTTTCATGATTTATTACTTACTAAACCATTTGAGTGGAAAGTGCTAGAAGGCATTAGTGCTAAAGTCACTCTTTCTAGTTCCTTGAATGGTATACCCACTCCACATTCCCCTGATTTTGTTCCTCAATATGTCATATCTCTAACTTCATCCCTGTCACTGTACCTACTTGCCATATGGATTTCTTCACATTCATACTTCCTCCTCCTCACCTCACTACAACTTTCCCTATCTTCCATGTTATCCCTCCTAGTGTTTAAGACTATATATGCTCCTAATTTTACTTCTACTATTTCTACCTCCACCACTAGTGGTTGCCTCTTCTAGTACCATCCCTACATCCACCATGGCCAAGCCTAATTATATTGATTATTCCATTCCTAGTTTCATCTCCCATTTCATACCTTCTTTTATATCCTATTCCATACCACACCCTCCTACCATGAGTGTGTCTATGCCTTATCATACCTATAATCCTCACTCTACTTAATCCTTTGTTTCCCATGCTCCTCATACCATTACCATGTCTACCTCTACATTAGATACACTATTTAAAGAATTTGATCAAATCAAGAAAAAAGTGGATGGTATACCTACCATGGAAGATTTTATTACACAAACATCTTACATCACTTTCATTTGAGGTTGTTACATATCTATTTCCTATTTGGTTTACATTGAACCTAGATTTGAACTATATCATGCAAAATAAGACCCTAATGTTCATTAACATGCTCTTAATGATACATGATTAGGTTTTGCATATGAAGATAAAGTTTTAGCTAAATTATTTCGGTGAACCTTAAGGGATTATGATATTCTATAGTTTTATTCTTTAACATCTGATTCTAGCCACTCTTTTGATTAGCTACCCGTTGCTTTCTTAAAATATTTCCACATTAATAGGGATTGAAAATAATTATTCCCAATTCAACTAGACATTCACAAAGAAGTAATTAAATTGTTAATGATTATGTTATTCTTTCCCAATCACTATCTAGTAAAATAAAGCATTAATTTGATTATGCTAGCTATAAACTATCTTTCATGAAGGACTCCTTCCTACTATAAAGGGTAACGTGAACTTAGTAGTTTTTCTTCTTTTATAGACATGTGTACTCATTTAAAGAACCTTGAATTGAAATTTCTTGCATATGTACACTTATGTATGGTTCATATTCCCATGGTTCTTGAATTACAAAGCTCATTTCCCTTAGGTACTATCACTATTGCTATAAGCTTATGAGAAATTTTGATCTCTTTATATTAGACAATCCTCAAAAATTAGATAGGCTCAAGAGCTAGATGGTACCTTCTAAAGCTTTGATGTTTTTAGATCTTCCATGTCAACTAAAGATCATGAGGCTCACAAGGTACATAAGGCTTGTACTAACAAAATTTATTGGTCCAAATGACCAATGCATAAAATTGATGTAGGGGCATCATGATACTCTATTTCAATGCCATTTTTTCTCTCTCCTTTTAGCTACATTTTTTGTTTGAAGCTTAAACTTTTTTCTAACAATTTAATGTGAAATTATTTGTTTCTCCTACTCCCTAGCACATTTAATGAACAACATGGAAATGATGGAGAGGGAGATGTAAGTGGGAAATTTGAACTAAAAAATGAAGATTTTGGGCATTTATGGAAGCATTTTGGGTGCTCATACCTTTACATGATATTTTGTAGAAGCTTCAAGATTTTTTTGGGATTCATTGAGAGAAGAAAACAAGGGCAAAAGAAAGAGAAGAGGAACATAAGAAGAAGAGAGTTGCGGTCAGGAAAAGAGTAACATTGGTAGACAAGAGAATAACAAGGGGAGAAGTAGAGAGGCACATATTGCAATTTGAATAGCAAGGAAGAGAACAAAGGAGATGTGCTTTTTGGTATAGGTTTTTATGCATAAGAAATTAGGGGAGTCTAATTTCTACCCAACTTTATAATGTGAGGCTGAATGTATGTAAATGAAGGATACATTTAATCAATGAAATGAAATAGTTCATTTTAGAGATGCTCCTTCATGTGTGTGTGTCCTTCATTTGCTTGGGTTCAATTTCTATTGATTTTCTTGTTTTTGAAATTGGTTACCTCCTATGTGTTTGCCTATTTTACTTTTGGTTTAATTGTGTGTTGCCATATGCATGTGTGTTTATTTCTCTATCTATAACAAAATATTTTTTTTTTCCTGCAACACAAGATTCCACTTACGGTAAGAGTTTTTATACCTTTACAGAGGTTGTGTGAGTTGCTTACATAAACAAAACCTCCCTCCTTTACCTATTAGCCTAGGATTTATTTTGGTTTGGCACCCAGAGCTATGGTGGTGCTATTAATGTAATATTAGAGCTAGGTTAAATATCTTTGGGAAGGAAGGTATGGCTTTGTCTTAGGGTTGAAAGAAGACCAAGTAGTGGTTGTGGGTTTGTGTCCCTACAATAAGGGATATTGAAATTAGAAGGATTGTAGTAAGAACAAAGGAGAGAGATTAGGGAAGCAAGATGCCACCAAGGAGAATAATGGCAGAGGTTGCTGCAACAACAACTGCTATAGGAAGAATAAATGAGTTAGTGGAGGCCCTAAAGTAAGTGCAAGCAAGGATAGATGTAATAGAAGGTGATAGGAGAAGAGGTAGGGCACATGAAGATGTTGACAATGAGAGTGAAGAAGGACTAGACATGGTAAGACAATAAGGTGAAAATACAGATGCAAATATGTGTACTTGAGAAAGAAGGTTGATAAGGGCTATCTCCAACATTGGGAAAGGAATGAGGATGGTGCTACCAAGCTTCTCAAGGAGTTTGGAACCTAATGAGTTAATAGATTAAATGATAGAAATGGAGGAATACTTTGAATATGATGAAGTGGAGGACCTTAAAGAAGGGTGAAGGTTGCCCAAACAAAACTAACAAGTCATGTAGCACTTTGGTGGAAGGAGGTGTAGGATGAGAGGAGAAATCATAGGGATAAGATCACTCAAGGGGATTGAATGATGAAAAAGATGAAGGCCAAGTTTCTACCTAGTGATTATCAACTTGAACTGCTTAAGAAATTATAATTTTTATGATAGAGAGAGTTAATTGTGAAGGCCTATACACAGGAGTTTTACAAAATTTCAATCAGATCAAGGCATAATGAATTAGACCATGAAAAGGTGGCTCAATATTTTAATGGATTGAGAGTGAATATTTAAGATGAATTGAGGATGGTGAGGCTGTGAACTGTGGAAGAGGCATATCAGTATGCTCTAAAGGTATGGTACAAATTGGAAAGAAAACAACAAGGAACAATCAAAGGTAGAGGTGGATTTAGTAGAGGTAGGGGATAAAAGAAAATAACATGCAACCATGAAAAAGAGGCTAGCTCTTAGATATTCAAAATGATAACAAAAAAACAAGAGGGAGACCATACCCTATGAGAGGTAGAGGTGGATTTGGAAGGGGTCAGGGTAGAGGTTTTCAAGGTACTTATTTCACATGTGGATAGTTATGCCATAGGTTTTATAAATGCCCACAACATAGGCCAGAAGGAAAAAGAAGAATAGAAGCTACAAGTGCACATGCAACTAAAGGTGATGTAGAATATACAATATCTATTAGTCAACCATATGAGCCTAAAAAAGGAGAAGCACTTATGATGAAAATTATACAATGGAAACTAGTAAAAAGAGAAAATGAATTCGTCCAAAGGAGAATCATTTTTAGAATGATGTGTAAACAAGGTGGAAAATGTTGCAAGGTTATAATAGATAGTGGGAGTACTAAAAAAATTGTCTTAGATGAAATGGTATACATGTTGGGGTTAAAAATAAAAACTCACCCTACTCTCTATAAGGTGTCGTGGCTACAAAAATGGCACCAAATCTTGGTTGACCAGCAATGCCTAGTAATTTTTTAGATAGGCACTAATGAGGATGAGGTGTGGTGTCACATCATTGCATATGGGCATATTTCATCTACTTGTAGGAAGACAAAGAAAATTTGATAGGAAGAAAATCCATGATGAGAGAGAAAACACTTACACTGTATGGAAAGATGGTTGAAAATGTACTCTTACATCATTGGTGATTAGGGAAGAAGAGGTAGAAAGTAGTTCAAATACATTGCTAGTGAATAGGAAATAGTTTTTAAAGGAGTTTAAGCATAAAAAATTATGTTTTGTAGTTGTAGAAAATTTTGGCTATACATTTTGTTTTGAACCAAAGAAAATGAATGTTAATCCACCATTGACGACACTAATTTTGAATCACAAATAAGTGTGAGTATTTTGAGCCCTTACCGAGTTTGAAATTAAACCTTGATCAATATAGAGATTTCAAAGAAAGAAATCAGCGGAGAGGAAACACATGGAGAATTCTTGCATCTTTGAGCCTCAACAAGTTTAGCGGCATTTTCCATTTGCGCTAGGCCACCAAGTGTCATAAGTTTTACCAACCTGGTGGGCTCAAGTCCTACAAAAGGAAGCCTAAAATGGAATAAAGAAAAGAGCTCCGTCATTGCCACTTGTTGTAACCATGCTTCCCCACTGAATAACATTTCGACACATTCTCAAGTAAGCACCATGCTACCATGTGGAAAAGAGACTCAAAAGGTTTCATGAGATTGATAGTGTTGTGGAGCCAACAATCCTGAGCACAGCAGATTCGATGGTGGGGAAATTATGAAGGACCTTTCAAGATAGATAAATAAGTTAGTTCATGGATAAAAAATAGAGATTAGCCACACAGCCTCAACACTAGAAAGGAAAGCATAGAAGTATCGGTTAGCCATAACTCAAAACTTAATGACTTGACAAAACATCAAAGGCGGTGGTTGGGTCTCCAGGAGTTCTGGCAAGACTTCAATACTATAATCTGGTGCCATCAAGACTCATTAATAAAGAGGACCTTAGATTCAAAGTGATTCAATGCTGTGCTTCCATAAGTAATTGCGGTAGATAGTTTCCACCTAGTGTAACATGTTAGGGTGGTTATATTTCTATATAGGGCCAGGAGCCATTGTAAAAAAGAGGTGGTTGGGAAATGTTGATTCATTGAGCCAATTCTTGGACTTTAGGAGAAGAATCAATATGCTTTCAAGCCTTTGTGTATGCTCTTCAAGAGTGGATTGAATATCTTATGATTGTGCCTTTGTGCCTTTTGTAACTTGTTCTTTGTTTATCGATGAAGAAGAAGTGACCTCCTGTGCTTATTCTGTACCTATTGAGTCTTTCTTTTGAGTCTAAGATATTGATGTATGCCTTTTCTTATAGTTTCAATGAATGATGTTAGTAAGTGGTTTGAAATCATGCTCCTTTGACCTCTTGGCAGCCATGAGTTAATATTGTGAGTTAAACAGGGAAGCACTGTGCCTTTGTTGCATCATTTCAAGTCCTATTTTCTGGTGCATCACCTTAGAATAGATTTTATTTTAAGTTTCTCTCTTCTCTTTCCATTCCCCAAAATTTTGAAAGAATTAATGAGAATCTTAAGAAGATTTGGCTTCTAAAATCCTAGAGATTATTCTGTGATTCACAAAACAAGTCCCATAGTTATAGGATTTCCCATTTTGATGGTTGCCTGTGGCGAAGATTCTATTAGGATTAGGTGCCATTAACCTTGTAAATCCTTGTAATTATTATTCATAATATTATTTGTAAATTACCCATAAGGGATGTACAAGTTTCACCGGTAGTGGTAAAAATTAATTACCGGGGACATTAATTATGGAGTTACTACATCGGTAAGTTCCAGAATTACCAGTGGTAGTTATGGAGTAACATTTATTGATGGTATTTGTAAATATCAAGAGTAATTGAGAGTAGGTGCCACCTTGGAGGAATCATCTATATTTGGCTTGTATGACACATGTCATAAAGTTGGTAAGTGGTTGTAAGAGAATCTATGACAAGTGTAAGTTGTCATAAGATTCTATGACAATATGACAACTTATGACGGATATTTATGAGTTGTAAGTTACTATTCTTGGCTCTAGGCACCCATATTGGGAAGGTGCTATTTGGGGGTGTTATGACAGAATCTATGATGTTTATGACAACATTTATCACATCGTAGGTGCCTATTCTTGTTCACGGGCACCCAAGTTTGTATGGTTGACTATTAACAAGTGTCATGAGCTTGTAAGAGGTCATTTAATGTTGCATGTTAGAGTATCCAAGGTGAGAGAAAGTGGATGCCTAGTTTGGGGAGTGAAATACCTTTATAAATATAGTGCCTTGTATGTGTTGTTCATCATAGTTTTCTTGTACACATTTTCTATTGGATTGAAGGTTGGAGAGATAAAGGAACTGCATGTATTATGTAATTTAGATTTTAAAGATAATACAACTTGAGCCTCTTTTCTTGGTGGAGTGTTTTACTTGAAAGGGTTTTCTCCATGTTATATATGGTGTTTATATGGTTTATTCTTCTATGGTGTTTATTCCCGTGTTGTAATTTTCATTTCCGTATGCAATCTTTGTTCATAGTACACTACTTTAAGATCATAAACATATTGTAATCAAATTTCTATTTGGGTAGTCATTTCCTTTATTTCTAATAGATTCAATTGCTAAGCACATATGACAAAAAACCATCAACAATATCTTCTAGCACGTGTGGTGCGACTTGAACCCACAATTGCCTAATTAGAAGTCAGTATATGAGTAAAAGGCTCGTAACAAGATCATTTGTTGCATCACATCCAAGTCTTTTAGTTACTCCACTTGTGATAGTTCCTAGAAGAATAAAAGTATGTCCAAACCCACCACTTATTCAAATGGCTCTACCAACTGTTCCTAAGAACTTTGTGAATTGGAATAGTGGTAGCCTATTGATTCTGCCAGTCCCACCCACAATATGGGATCCAATCCTAGATAATGCCCTTAAGGCACTACCTAAATACACAGGTGAAGACTCAAGAACTCTTGAGGATCACTTTTAGGATATGGCTGATATCTTTATGGTTCACTATGTGACAAAACAAAATGTCACCTTAAGAGTACTATCAACATCATTTAAAGGAAAGGTGCTTGACTGGTATAGATCCTTGCCATCAAATTCAATAGGCACATGGGATCAACTAGGAGATCTATTCTTTGAAAGTTTCAGTGAAAAAGGAGATAGATCTTCACTGTTGCAACAACTCATTACCATTAAGTGAGTGCCATAAGAAGTAATTACCAACTTCAACACCCAATTTCATAAGACTTGGCAATGGAATCCATTGACTGCTCACCCACCACTAGGTATGGCTATTGTCTTCTATTTGAAATATTTCAATTCAAACATAGCTATAATGATTCAGTCCTTAGGAGTAAAAACTCTTCCAGATGCTTATGATTTAGCAACAAGAGCCAAAAATAACCTTATAGATATAAAAAAACTACCCCCTCGGCCTCCTATGTGGGTATTTTCTGAGCTATCATTACAAGAAGAAGCACCCAAAGCTAAGGACCTCCTATCCAATATGAGGCTGACTTCTTCCTCCTCTGGATATGTCTATCATGCTCCCCAAGTTCAAAGACCCTCGGTACTGACTCCCTAGGTTGTCTCAGAAATAGATGATATGAAAAACATCTTACGAAGCTTCTCAAATGAGATAATTAATCTCAAGAGACAACAAGGCTCATAACAAAGACCTCTCTATCAATGCTATCAGAACATAGGCCCTCATATCAGCCCAACATGTATCAAAATTCCCAAGGAGTAGGTCCATCCCAACAACATCTTAAGTTGATTCCTACTCCTTTGCATCAAATCCCTCCTAACCTAGTGTGTGACTTGATTCTGGTACAAAATAATATTGTGGATGACTCAAATGAATGGTGTTTAGCTTGCAATGAAAGTCATCCACCTAGAGCTTATCCATGGGGAAATCTTTATTAAATGATAGCAGAGTAAAGACAACAAGTTCTTCAAGGAGGGGCCTAGACTAAGACATCTTCATACCAAACACTAGGGGTGCAAAGCACTGTCTTAGTGGCCTAGATGCAAGAAATGTCATTGTAAAAAGAAGAAGAAATAGCTCCCAAACATGCATTGTTCAAGGAGAAGATGTTGTGTTTGCAAATGATCCCTCCACATCGAAGGTTCCGTAGGTTCAATCCGATTACTTCACACGCTCAAAGAGATGTATGGTGAGCGATCTAGAAACAATTCTTTGGTCTAAGCCTCCTCTTCAAAAAAGACCAGTTACTCCCACTGTCTAAGCATTCAATCATAGGATATTAGTGTAGAATCATGGAATAGAAACACAAAGCAATGTAACACCAATCATCCTAGTGGAAAGGCCAAAATACATAGGATATGTCCCAAAATTGTAGTTTCCTTCTACAATTAATGTGGTGGAACAACTCAAGAAAGCTCTAGCTAATATATCCTTATGGGATGTTCTATGTATCCTAAAGCATAAGACATTGCTCCAACAAGATTTGGAGGAGGACACACTCCTAGAAAAACCATCAACCATTGACATGTAAGAGGAGGTAGGACAATCCCGAGACACAACAAGGAATCAAATCCCTGTGGTCCCAGCAAATACAAAGGAAGAAATAAGCAAGCCTAAGCCCACACCTTTCTACTTAATAGTGATAATAGGTAAGAAATTGCTACACAACTCCATGATAGACTCTGGTGCCAACACCACGTTTATGCCTAAGAAGGTAACAGATGCCCTTCAACTAGAATATGAACCTTTGCAAAAGGAAATCATGCAGTTGGATGTGAAGCAAGTGCAAACTGTAGGAGTCATTAAATCTCTATCCCTCACATTATCCACTTGCCCAAATATCACGGTGCTCCTAGAAGTGATAATCATTGATATCCCACTAGCCTTCAGCCTCTTCCTATCACGAGACTTCACTATCAAGATTGGTGGATACCTTTCTCGAGACTGGACTCACCTCATCCTCTGGACTAGGTACGACTCTAAGATGAAAATCTTATTTAAACCTCTTCAATAGGAACATATCACTGATGAGGTGATGACAAACTTTGAATTAGCTCATACTATGCTATCAAAAGAAGAAAAGCAAGAGATAGATCTGCTTGATCAAGAGACTGAGAATAACGACCAAACTAATGAAGAGGAGGTGCTCATGTTTGAAGCTATGCAGACTAACCCCTAAATGGAAATTTTTATTCCATAGGATTAGGTATGTATATTATCTATGATGTAGATCAAGTGATTCCAAAGTATGAAAGTCCTCCACAAAGCTTGGTGCAAGTTTTAAACAAGCTCATGCATCTGTGGAAACTATTTTTTGATGGCGTACAATGCTCAAATGGCTCTGGAGCTAGTATATGTATCATTTCTCCTTAGGAAAAAAAGGATTCTAAAGGCTTTCATCTTTTAGTTCAGATGTACAAATAACAAGACCGAGTATGCGGTGCTGGTACAAGGTCTCCTTTTAACAAAAAAGATAAAAATCAAGCAAAGGCAAGTATTCAGAGACTCTAAATTAATCATAAAATAGGTAAGGGAGATGGCCACAGCTAAAAATATTAGAATGAGGTTGTACCATCATATAGTATGAGACCTGCTAGAGGGCTTCGAGGCTTTGAATATGAAAGTAATCCCAATGATTCAAAACAAGGAGGTTGATAGGATGGCTTAGATATGATCCTAATTCGATCCAAAAACATACCTCCTAGGAAATAAGGATGTGATCAAATTGATCATAAGGATTGCAAATCTTAGATAATGAAAACCATTGGTAGGTGTTTGAAAGTGACGAGTAGATCACTCTATTCCTACAACAATAAGGAGAATTCTCAGATCAATTGAAACCAAAAATAGAAGAAGCTTATGGGGACCATATCATGTAGTTGAAGTCCAACAAACTTCCTAAAGGCCGTATAACCTTGGAGAGTCTCTTTGACTTAGATGATGCCAAGGGAGATAAAAGAAAGTTCTCCACTAATAAAGGAGATTAGACTAAGATTGAAGTTCACCTTGGAAGGAGGGTGAAAGTAAGCAAGGTTACCACTCAAGCTGAAATGGATAGGTTTGTGTCCTTTTGCAACAGATATGATAGATTCATGGCTTGGAACTATGAAGATCTCAAAGGCTATGACAAGAGATAGTTCAACACACCATTGAACTAATGCATAAGACAAAGCCAGATAGATAGAGAGAGACTGGCAAATCTAAAGATAGAACCCCTCATGCAACAAGATTTGAGCAAGTTAATTGATTCTAAGATTATCTTTCCAATCAAGCACTTAACGTGGGTCTCTAACTTGGTCCCGGTAAGAAAGAAAAATAGGGAAATAAGGCTCTATGTCAACTTCAGGGACCTTAACTAGGCATTGCTCAAGGACCATTATTTGCTACCTTCTATGGAGCATATATTACAAACAGTTGTAGGATTAGAGAGATTTTCTCTGCCTGATGGTTTCTCTAGATACAACTAGATATGGCTAAAGGAAGAGGACCAATACAAGACTGCCTTCACCATGAAATGGGGGACATTAGCCTATGCCAAGATTCCTTTTGGCCTCTCAAATGTAGGAGCAACTTTCCAACATGCCATGGACATTACTTTGAGGGAGATAATCAACAAGATCATTCTAGTATATTTGGATGATCTTACCATGTTTTCCAGATTAGCAGCTGATCATTTTGATCATTTGTAGAAAGTCTTCCAAAGGTGCCAGGATTTTAGAATCTCTCTGAACCTAAAGAAATGTATTTTTGGAGTTTCCCAAGGTAAACTCGTAGGATACTGTTGGCAAGAGACACTGTATGTCTTCATGAGTGTTGTCATTGATGGCAACAAAGTCTATCTCACACATCCGTAGGACATGGTGTGTCTATACTGGAAGTTAGATTGAAGAGTATTTTTGATTCGGTAAGCAAGAACAAAGCATGTAGCAAGGTCCGATAGTCAGGTCTGGATCTCTCAGACGAAGTATCTCAGTAAAGTGTGGACTTAGGGAAGTCAAGAGGAGTACCATGACTAATATATTCTAGAGATTAAGCCTCTGGTGATGTAAGAGTGAAAAGATATGAACACCTAAGTGTTAGGTTCCTGTTTGGCAGAGTAGACTGAGGAAAAACTGACCGACAGAGCTTCAGACCTTAATCTAGATGAGGTATTGATGGTAATAAAGTTTCTTAAGGGATCATCCATGATTGGCTGACATGATTGTTGACTTCTATAAGTATCTCTTTGATACACATCACTTAGTAAGCAAGGATTCAACCGACAGACCAGAGGTTGGGAAAATATTGACTATTTCGGATGTCGACTAGAAAGATGTTGAAATCCTTTGTGCGGATATATATACCAGATGGATTTTGATGAGAAGGTGTCCGTGGTGTGTTGTATTGTGTGAAGAAAAGCAGAGAGCACTGTGGAAGTAGTAATACATGTCTGGTATGTGACAGGACATCAGCACCAAGAAGAGGAAGAATGAAGTGCAGTAGATCAGTGTATTGAGCCTAACTGGAACTGAACCTTAGCATATGTGGATGCTTCTCATCAGTTCAAGTACCTAGTTACTTTCTTTGTACCTTGTAGATAGTGAGTCTCTTGTAGGCAGTGAGCCTCTTGTGAGCAGTGTGCTCGGGAAGTGAGCCCTAATTGGTAAGTGCCATTTTGTACTATCTTATTCTTTTAATAGAGAATACATTCTTGGGTTAGTCACCCCATGGTTTTTCCCTTAACAGGGTTTTCCACATCAAAATCATTGTGTTATGTGTATTGACTTTGCTTTTGCTTTCATGTTTATGGATGCTTATTTGTTTTGATGTTGCACTAGTTATTAAAGAAGAATAGAAAGTTAAATTAATTAAGATAACTGATTCACCCCCCTCTCAGTTATCAACAATTGGTATCAGAGCTAAGTTCCTCCAAATAGAGCCTAACAGCTTGAGGAAGATCTGGGAATTCCAATAGATATGTATGGTATGAGGGAACAACTTCAGTCTGCCCTAGATGATCTTGAGCAATCTCACTCTGAAGTCAATGAATTGAAGGAAAGACTCAAACAAGCTGATGATTTCATAAATGAACTAAAAGAGAAACTGAGTATCTCTATGAAAAAGAGAAAGGAACTACTTCAACAGTTAGCAAGTCAAAGTGAAGCCAATATTATTGATGAAGATCTGAATGAAAAAAACAAGTTATGTGAGAAGCTATCAAAAGAGGTCATTATGGTAAGACATGAAATGGAATCAGGAGTTATGAAATTCACTCAAGAAATTGAAGAGAAAAGAAAAACTTAAGATAATCTAAAACAATCTCTTAAGGAGAAGTCAGAAGACTGCCACAAAATGGATAGAATAATCAGGCATTTGGAATCTGATCTTGAAGAAGCTAGAGATAATGAAGAACAACTTGAGAATTAGATTGACACTCTAAAAAGGGATCTTCAAACAACAAATGAATATAAAGAGAAATTCAAGATAAGCTCTGCTCAGCTTGAAGTTCTTGAAAGCCAAAAGAGGGTAGATGACAAGCAAGGGTTGGGGTATGAGAAAGGTGAAAGCTCCGGATCCGGTCAGAAGAACTCTGGATCAGGAAACCAAAGAAACAGGCCTAGAAGACCTCCGGTAAGGCAACTAAATGCTCAGAGATATCCATCCTTCAATGGATACTGCCACAATTGCAACAACTTTGGTCATAAAGCAAATCAGTGTAGAAGAAGAATGAATCAAACTAATTCATCCTTCTCCGGACAGTGTTTTAACTGCAAAAGGTATGATCACAAATCTCATGAGTGTAGAAATATGCAAATGAACAATTCATTCAATGGTAGATGCTTTGCATGCAATAGAATGGGACATATGGCTAATAAGTGTAGATCAAGAGGATATCAGTCAAATATGCAAAGAAATGTTGTTTGCTACAATTGCAATAGATCCGGTCATATTGCCAAATTCTACAGAAGTAAGAATCAGGACAAAAAGGGTCCGGTGCATCATAATCAAAGCCAAGACAAAGGAAAAGGAAAAGTGAATGTAGATGAAATTCAAAGGGAGATGAACAAGATTTGGGTGAAGAGGAGTACAGAAAATGTTGAGGATGGATCCGCACCAGAATCTGATGTTGATATTCCTTCCGGAAAGTAAATAGATGAGCTCTGGCTCAGGGGGGGTCACAAAAGAAAACAATTTCCCCCAGCCAGTCAATTGGTGCCTGAAATTGGCACATGGAAAGTTGCGGATTTAAGGGTTCTCAGAGAAACATCTAAATGAGCCTTGGTAAAGATATGGAAGATCTGTAAGAAGTTTAGAAGAGGTTAATCTTCCTAGATTGATCCGATTTAACAGTCATTCGGTAAGAACAAGATTCTCACAGTTAGATCCGGTATGACTCAAATTTGAGGTATCTTGATTTATGGATAAGAGGAATGATTGGAGAAAGGTAGATAGATTGCCAATATTCACCAAGAATAACTCTAAGTGCATCTTAGTGATCCAAAAAGATCTCTCAAGACAAGGAGAACAAAGCAACTAGAATAACTTAAGTTGTGCATTTATTACAATGTGAAATTAGGGTTTGCACAAAAATATAAGGTTTCTTTTGTTCATCATTTGCACATTTGCATTCAAGTAGAAGAGAGAAGGAGCTCTGCAACTAAATTACCTCAAACCTCTCAAAGATCATTTGCAGAAGTCGATTCATCCTGCAATCTGATCCGGCTCATATCGTGAACCCTAGAAGCGTTAAAGGTACTTTTCTCTCTTGTAAATCTCTCTCTGAATCTGTTGAAAGATGGCTACTCTGAATATTGTCAAAATCACTGATAGGCCGTGCCCTAAATTCAAGAAACACCCTTATAAATATCTGGAAGTAGATCCTTTAGGTGTATTCTCTAGCATTCCGTATGGGGTTTTGCATATTGAAGACATTAGGGAATACATTCATGCAAATATTGAGGAATTCAGGGAATCCAAGTTGATGGATATATATCATAAGCAGCTAATAGATGAATCATTTAAACTCAAACCTCAGTACAAAGCCATTCGAGACAAGCATTTTGGACAATGCATTCATTTCCCCTATTTTGCAGAAGATGAATGGGTCTGGTATATTCTGAGCAGAGTGCATGACAACTTCATATGGTTGACAAGGCCATTTAAGATCACAAAGGATGCTATTAGGGCGGTGACCAGATTGCACTCATCTGGTGGATTACCTACTCTCAAATCAGTCAAAAACCAAATTGTGAGTGAGGCTACCAGATCTAAATTTAATAAAAGAGCAATGACAATTGAGGATATCACAGATCCTGATATCAAGTTTTCCGCCATGATAATTGGCTACAAGATATATCACTCCAGCAGGAGAATTCTATATTTGGAACAACAATTTACACTACTTATGAAATGTTAAGAAAGAATGCTGACTATGATCTTTGTGAGCTCCTTTTGAACCAACTTTTGGAGAATCTGTAGAAGATAAAGAAGGATAAGAAGAATTCTTTCAAATATGGTGGCTTGATACTCTGTCTATTCTTCTATTACATGAAAGAGCTACCTGAATCTAGTGGCTGGATATGGAAAAATGACAAACCTGTTGCCATACAAACCAGGGATTATTTGTATGGGCTTGGTGATGCCAAGGCATAAAATACAACTCTGTGGGGTTACTTCAAATACTTCCAAAGCTTGATGCAGGCCAGAGAAAGAATCCCCCAATCATTGGTTGAGAAATACAAGGCTACAGTATGCTTTATGGTAGACACTGATCAATGCCTAATGGAGGTAGTAGAGCCAAGGACAGTCTGGATCATGCCAATGGGGTATGAAGTAGATGAGAAAATTGTAGAGCTACATGTTCAACACATGCTTAGTCAACCCAAGGATCCTAAGGCAAAAAGGTTTGGAACATTTGAAGAGTTGAGTGTGAAGATTCATGTGGAGCTAAGACAACCGGAAATGAAAAGAAAACTGAGGAGGGAAGTAGAAGAATTTGCCAAGAGGCATGGAATATCAAAAGAGGTACTTGATGCAAACAAAGAGAAGATGGAAAGGGCAGAGAAAGAAAGGTAAGAAACTAAAAAAGAAAGTACTCCAGTGCAAGCCCCTTCCCAAACTAGATCCTCCAAGAACTCTGCATTTGCCACCTCTAAAAGCCAAAAAACATCAAAATCGGAAGCCCAGACATCTAGAAAGGGAGAGAAGAGAACAAAGAAAAAGACAACAAGATCCTATACAAGTCAGAAGGATGATGAAGAAACTAAAACTGATGAGGAAATCAAGAAAATGAGGAAGAAGAAGAAAACAACCGGTGAACCCTCTACCGGTCAAGACAAAGAAGAGAAGGCAGAGGAATTTGTTGAAAAGCCTACTCTTCACATTGATGATATCATCAAATCAGTCACTCTAGATGGGAACCTAAAACTAATGACTGAGTTCTATGATGAGTATAATGGAACTGACCAGAAGATCTTGCAAGAAGCTACAGTCAGGTATCTGAATATCTATAATAAGGCATTTATTGAAATCATATCTCTAATTCCCAAAAGCCTAGAGAAGGAACTAGAAATAAGGAAGAACAATGCCAAGGCAAAGGACCTTGAGATCTGGGAATAGATAGCTATTCAGCTCTATCCTTCAATCACTCAGAAACAAATGAATATGATCTTCAAAGATTGCAAGGATGAGTTCCGGAGCAAAGCTAGAATGAATCAACTTATGCTTGAAGAGACTGACAAAGTGGCAAAAGAAATAGAAGACATCCTCTGGAATGCATACAAAAGGTTCAATATTCATGTTATAGAGGACTTAGGTGATGAACCCTCTGTCATGGATGATGAAGGACTTAGTACATCAAAGGAAGATCCTACAAAGAAAAATACAGAAGAATCAAAAGAGACAGGTGAGGAGAAAACTAAGGACCTGGATTCCTCTGTTTCGGAAGAGGAAGTCCAAGAAGAAGTAAATATCTCTCATCCGGATTCCCCTGCAGACTCTGGATCTAAAGGAGAAGAAAGATCAGAGGAGAAAACTAGTCAAGAAGAAGAAGTAAAGGAAAAATAAAAAGACCAAACAGAGAAGACTCCAGGAGACAGTTCTGAGACTGTAGAAGGGAAGAAGACTCTGTCTCTGGCAAGAGACACTGTAGAAACTGTCAAAGATTTCTTGACCAAAGAGATGATGGAATTTGATGAACTGGAACTGCTTCAAGGACCATTCAATTTTGATTCCCTCTCCCCAGTTCAAACCATGAAGATAGCATCCTTTACTCAAGCAAAGGTAAAAGAAAAACTTCTGAAGTCTCACATGGAAGACTGTGAGCTCATAGAAATTGCATCCGGTGTATTGGAGAAGATCATGCCATCCTTTCAGAAGGATCTCCTGGCCTCCTCATCTAGTAATCTAAAATCTCTTGTAAATTCTGTTAATACACATTTTGATTCCTTAGAGAAGTTAGCTGAAGAAAAGGTCTGGAAGAAGTTTTTGGGAAAAAGATTCTCCAAGATACAAGGACTTATAACCAATGATAGGAGAAATATGGATATTGGGATAAAGAGCTTAGAAAATCCTCTTAAAGATGGTGGAGAAGTATATAAATTTTGTTTATCCTAGTCTAAAGTGACAAAGGATATTGAGAAGAAAGTGAAAGAACAAGAGGATAAACTGTCAAACTTCTCTCAGAATTTTGATCCTCTCACCACATCTATAATAAACCAGGAATTTTAGACTATTGCAGTCATAAATGAGATAAAGAAGCTTGAGAAGGAGAGGAAGAACATAATAAGTAGGATGGGTGAACTTAGAGGGATGATTATCCCTAAATTAGAGGCCATGCATGAGGCCCTAACTGATGCTCAGACCACAGCTTGGACCAGTGATCCGACAGATCTAAAGAAGGCATAAGCTTTTGCATTCCTGTTGAGTGGTCAAATCTCAATTTTGGATAGGATGAAGCAGAGTTGGGCAACATAATTCATTCAGTTGGAGACAACTTTTGCAAATATACTCCAGTTTATGTAAGTATAGCATGTATATATACCTATGCGGCTAAGTATAGTTAAATTTTTGGAAATTTATGGTGTGCAAAATCTACCCTTTGCCATTGATGTCAAAGGGGGAGTGAGGAGTAGTGAAAAATGTGGGATCTAGCTAAGGTGGAGCTCTAAAAAAGTGTACATCAGAACAAAACATTAGCCAAGGGGGAGTACAGTGTGACACTTAGTTATTTTTCACTAAGTGTTGCCATCAATGCCAAAGGGGGAGACTGTTGGCAAGAGATACTGTATGGCTTCATGAGTGTTGTCATTGATGCAACAAAGTCTATCTTAGACATTCGTAGGACATGGTGTGTCTATACCAGAAGTCAGATTGAAGAGTATTTTGGTCCGGTAAGCAAGAACAGAGCATGTAGCAAGGTCTGATAGTCAGGTCTAGATCTCTCAGAGGAAGTATCTAAGTAAAGTGCGGACTTGGGGAATTCAAGAGGAGTACCATGACTAATATTCTAGATACTGAGCCTCCGATGATGTAAGAGTGAAAAGATATGAACACCTAAGTGTTGGGTTCTTGTTTGGCAGAGTAGACTGAGGAAAAACTGACCGACAGAGCTTTAGACCTTAATTCAAATGAGGTATTGATGGTAATAAAGTTTCTTAAGGGATCATCCATGATTAGTTGACATGATTGATGACTTCTATAAGCATCCCTTTGATACGCATCACTTGGTAAGCAAGGATTCAGCCGACAGACCAGAGGTTGGGAAAATATTGACTATTCCAGATGCCGATTAGAAAGATGTTGAAATCCTTTGTGCGGATAAATATACCAGATGGATTTCAATGAGAAGGTGTGTGGTATGTTGTATTGTGTGAAGAAAAGTAGAGAGCACTACTTGTGACAGGACAACAACACCAAGAAGAGGAAGAATGAAGTGCAGTAGATCAGTGTATTGAGCCTAACTAGAATTGAACCTTAGCATATGTGGATGTTTCTCATCAGTTCAAGTACCTAGTTACTTTCTTTGTACCTTGTAGACAGTGAGTCTCTTGTAGGCAGTGAGCCTCTTGTGAGAAGTGTGCTTGGGAAGTGAGCCCTAATTGGCAAGTGCCATTTTGTACTATCTTATTCTTTTAATAGAGAATACATTCTTGGGTTAGTCATCCCGTGATTTTTCCCTTAATAGGGTTTTCCACGTCAAAATCATTGTGTTATGTGTATTGACTTTGCTTTTGCTTTCATGGTTATGGATGCTTATTTGTTTTGATGCTGCACTAGTTATTAAAGAAGAACAAAAAGTTAAATTAATTAAGATAACTGATTCACCCCCCCTCTTAGTTATCAACAGATACATCATTTCAAAGGAAGGAATCTCCATTGACCTATACCAGGTCAAGAAAATCATCTCAAACTTTACGAGGTTAGTTCATCCCATCACTTTGATGCTCAGGAAAGATGCAGACCTTAAATGGACAACCAAAGGGAGACTATCCTTCAAAAAGATCAAGCAAGAAATATCTTCTGCCCCAATGCTCATCAATCCAAATTTCTCAAAAGACTTTATAATGTATGTATATGGAGGTGAACACAACATAGCAATAGTGTTGATGCAAAAGGAGGAATCAACCAAAGGGGATCACCCTATTGCTTTCCATTCCTGGACCATGAAAGGCTATGAAGCCAAGTATAATTTCATTGAGAAACATGCCTATGCTTTGGTAAAGGGACTCAAGAAGTTTAGACACCCAGTGTCAAGAAGAAAAGTCACCATGTATGTAGTTCATCCTAGTGTCTGGGAATACATCATGGAAGGGGAGATCATTGAGAAAAGAGCCAATTGGATTACCAAAATCTTGGACTATGATCTTGAAGTAAAGCCAACCAAGCTAGTTCATGGTAGAGCCCTATGTGAACATCTGGCCCAAAGTCAAGACTCTATAGGAGGAGAAGAGCAAAAGGATGAAATAGTCCTAGTTAATCACCAAGAAGAGTTTTACTCATGGATTCAAAATAGACTGCACTTCATGGAAATGGGAAGGTATCCCAATCAACAACTTTCATTCAAAAGAAGATATTATAGGCTTAAGGGGGCTAACTTCATTATAATCAGCAGTATTCTCTTCAGGAAAATTTTTAATGGTATGTATCTAAGATGTGTAGAAAGGGAAGAGGCCGACAAGATCGCATCTGAATTTCACTATGGGACATCCATCAGACACTTCTTAGCAAAGGTCACAAAAAAAAGATAATCCACATAGGGTAATATTGGCCATTAATGTTCTCTGATTGCCATTAGTTGGTTAAAAGGTGCCATCAATGCCAATTCTACATAGGAAAGAGAAGAAATGCTATGCTACCACTCAAACCCATCTTGGTGGAGCAGATTTTTGCATAGTGGGAATTAGACTTCATTGGGATGATTAATCCCATATCAAGCGTTGGACACAAATGATAGTAAAAAAACTATTTCACAAGATGGAGTGAGGCGATAGCGTTAAAAGAGGCCACATAAAGGGTAGTGCTCAGATTCCTCAAGGACATTATCACTTGTTTCAGTTTTGTGCATATAGTTGTATCTAATAATGCAAAAGAATTTATCAGGTCTAAAAGATCTGAATTTGCCTTAAAAATGGCATATTCATGAAGACCTCCTCAAACTACTATTCGCAAGGGAATGGCTTGGACAAGTCGATGAACAAGAATATGATCTAGTTAATCAAGAAGATGGGATCAAAAAAATAGAGGGAGTGGCACAAGAATCTTAGAACAACTTTATGGGATGATAGAATCACTCACAAATAAATTATAGGAGCTTCTCCCTATAATTTGGTATATGGGAAGGATGCCGTCATGCCAATATAAATTGAAATCCCCATGCTACAACTAATCAAATGAGACAAGATCCAAGAGACTGACACTATGAAGATTAGAATTTTAGAACTAATCAAGTTATATGAAAAAAGAAAATTAGTGTTGAACTTTGTGGTGAGTCACCAACAAGTAGCCAAACAATGGTTCGATAGGAAATCTTTGGATCTAGGCTTTCTATTTAGTGACACAATCCTAAAAGGGGATGAATGGGCTGTTGAATGCACATGACAACTAAGAGGGGGGGTGAATTAGTTGTAACTTATAATTCCAAAACCCTTAAACACATTTAGATCCACATCAATTCAATTAACCCTTAAGCTGTTATGATGATTAAGCATGAAATAGAAACTAAATCAAATCAACATCAAACACAAGAGAACACTAGATTTACGTGGAAAACCCAAGAAGGGAAAAACCACGGTGAAGAATAGCTCACAGTATAAAGTAGTATCAACACCGAAAAATAATAAGCTCATTGTTGGAAGAGTCACTGCCAAAGGAAAGGCTCACTGCCAAAATAGAGAAGAAAATAGAGAAGATTGTTACAAGGAGAAAACTATCTCAATGCAACAGAGAAGTCCATCACAACACCAACATCACCTCCACAGTCTCACTAAGGAATTGTAGACACCTTCTTCTCACTACATCCAGTAATCTAACACATGAAAGTTTGCACTACGTTGCATAAATTTGCACTCTATAACTTTGCAATTCGCATTACATCCATCACGCTCATCTATCTTATCTTCCTTCAATAGCTTAACACTTATTGATACCATCTTCAACTTTAAGAACATTCTCCAATGTCGATAAGGCTCATTAATTTCACAAATTTCAATTAGGTTAGACCCAAAACATTCCCGCAGTGGAAAGGAATGAAGGCAAACCACAACACACCTTAGCTCAGACCTAAATCCACTCATACACATTACACCACGCTTCCACAATCATCGAAGCAACTCCGTAATTAGTGTAAGCACCCAAGGTTGGCCAAACTGATGTAAACACCATAAGCAATTATGTACACATTTCCTCAAACCAAAAGACAACTCATAGACCACATGCTATGCTTGAGAGAAATCCATAATATCCCACAAACATCTTGAAGACCAACTAATTCCTCTGCAACAACTTTCACCTGCCGCACAACCTTATCATGTTTATCCAACATACTCAAATGTCTCTGTCATACACTGCAACTCAATAAATCCTCTTTCAGAGCACCAAACCATGAACAACTTTGACTAAAGATAGATATTGACCTTATAAGAACACTTCCAGAATCGCAACACCTAAAACCACTTTGTGGAGAAATGCAGAGCAAAAACATCTCCCAAACACCTCTGCAATACACAGTTCACACATTAGTGAACACATATTACTCTGCACATCATTCCAACATGCCAAATTCTAAATGAAGAACCTCTGAATACCTCTAAACAACATATCCAAACTACATTAACAAATCTTTAATATAAGGGAAATGTGGATCAAAACTAGACCACTACTCTGTAACACAAAATACCACTGTCACAGACTGTTTTCTTATTTTATTGAAATTTTCTCAAAAGCACTTGGAAACCAAGTACCAAAAACATATTATCACCATCTTCAACACTTCCTCATCATCAGAGACAACATCCACTCAACACCAACTGCTCATACTCTTGCAACAACTCTTACTCATACAGTTGACACCAATGATGACACAAGCTTGTTGACATCAATGACAACACTAATTGCACATACTTACAACAATCTCCCCTTTGTCATTGATGGCAACACATAATGTGAAAAACCATCATAACGTGAAAAACCATCAACACAACAACATGCCCAATACTATGCTTCATACCAACTCTTTTACTTTCTCTTTCTCTCCCCCTTAGCTTGCTACTCTCTTCTTGACAACTGACTCTTTCCTTTTTCACATTGCTCTCTCTCTCCCCCTTTGACATCAATGGCAAAGGGATTCATCTCTCTCTCTCTCTCTCATTCTCATACTTGTACCTACTCACCACTACTTTGTCACATCTTTTCTTTTACTACTCTTCATACTCCCCCTGACTGCAACAATCAACATGACCACTACCTACTCTCCCTGAGAGGTAGCCTCCAACATCAGTCCAGAATAAGGAATGAATCTTGAAATTCATTGGACTGATGCATCACCTTATGCATCTAGTTCAAAGGAGGGGCAATAAACCCTAACTTCTCCCGGAGATACTCAAATGTATCCTTAGGAAGAGCCTTAGTGAATCTATCAGTAACCCGATCCTTTGTAGGCACATACTCAAGCTTCACTTCCTTCTCTGCAGCATTCTCTCTTAGAAAGTGATATCAGATTGAGATATGTTTTGTCCTTGAGTGCATCACCAGATTCTTTGAAATGTTAATAGCACTTGTATTACCACAAAAGATAGGAATAGGTTCATCATATACAACTCTGATATCCTTCAAGGTTTGCCTCATCCACAACACTTGTGTGCATCAAGATGCTGCAACAATGTATTCTACCTCTGTAATAAACAAAGATACTGAATCTTGCTTCTTACTTAACCACGACACCACTCTACCTCCAAGAAAGAATGCACCACCACTTGTACTTTTCCCATCATCTACACAACCAACCCAATCCGCATCTGTATAAGCACTTAGAGCAAAGTCATTATCCTTTGGATACCACAAGCCATTATCTGGAGTGCCCTTTAAATATATGAATATCTTCTTCACTGCTGCAACATGTGACTCTCTAGGATCTTCTTGAAATCTTTCCACAAGATAAACTACATGCATAATATCCGGTCTAGTAACAGTTAAATATAGCAATCCTCCAATCATTGATCTATACCTACTCTAATCAACCTTAGGAGATTCATCATTCTTGCTCAGCTTGCAACAAGTTGTCATAGGGGTATATGCTGGTTTAGAATCTTCCATTCCAAACTTCTTTAACATCTACTTAACATACTTTGATTGTGAAATGAAAACACCTTTATCTGTCTGATTGATCTGTAGCCCAAGGAAGAAGTTCATTTCCCCACACATTGACATTTCAAATTCTTTCAGCATTTCATCTGCAAAACTCTTACACATACCTTCATTTCCACCAAAGATTATATCATCTACATATACTTCCACAATCAGAATTTGATCTTCTCCTACTTTGATGTACATATTTATATCTGAGGTACCTTTATTGAATCCTTGTTGTAATAAGTACCTGTCTAACCTTGCATACCAAGCTCTAGGGGCTTGCTTCAATCCATATAGTGCCTTCTTCAATCTACAAACCATATCCGGTTTATCTGATAACTAATATCCATCAGGTTGTTTTATGTATACTTCTTCTTCCAATTCACCATTCAAGAAAGCAAACTTCACATCCATTTGATATACTTTGAAATCCTTATGTGCTGCAAAATCCAAAAACATCCTAATGGCCTCCATTCTTGCCACTGGAGCATAAGTTTCCTCATAGTCTATTCCTTCTACTTGTGAGTAACCTTTACACACAAGCCTTGCCTTGTTTCTTACCACTTGTCCATTCTCATTCAGTTTGTTCTAGAATACCCACCTAGTTCCAATAATATTTTTGTTTGCTAGTCTTGGGACAAGTTCCCAAGTCTGATTCTTTTCAATTTGTATTAGTTCTTCTTCCATAGAATTGACCAAATACTCATCTTTACATGCTTCAATTACTATTTTGGATTCAACTTCAAAAAGTAAACATAGATTTACCTATTCTTCAACCGCTTTCCTTCTTGTTAGCACACCTTTGTTCTTATCACCAATGATTTGATCTTTAGAATGATGCTTCTGCACATACTTGAGAGTTTTAGGAGTCTTTTCTGGAGCATCTTCCTCTTCAACCTGCACATCCTTTTCCTTAGCATTTTATTCTTCTCCGCAAGAAGACTCATCTGATTCATATCCATTTACTTCTGAATTCTTTTGTAGATCTTCATCAACTTTGACATTTGCACTCTCAACAATCCTTCTTAGACTCTTGTTGTAGCACTGGTAAGCTTTGCTTTTATTAGAATACCCAAGGAAGATACCTTAATTAGACCTTGCATCAAACTTTCTTAGGTTTTCTTCATCCCTTCTGATATAACATTTGCTTCCAAACACTTTGAAGTATTTGGTAGTAGGAATCCTTCCATACCATAACTCATAAGGAGTCTTTGTACTGCTTGCTCTTACCTACACTCTGTTCAATATATAAGCATCAATATGAATTGATTCTCTCCAGTAGACCTCCGGTAGATTTGCTTCTTTAATCATTGTACTTGCATCGTCTTGAATAGTCCTATTCTTTCTTTCAACCACTCCATTCTGTCGAGGAGTCCTAGGGACATATAAGTGCCTCTTTATTCCATGACTCTCACAAAACATGTTAAATTCATTGGAAGTGAACTCTCCACCTCTATTAGACCTCAAAAATTTGATTCTCATATCTATTTCATTTTCAACCATGACCTTGAATGCTTTGAACTTATCTAGGGCTTCTAATTTTCTTTGAGAAAAGTAACCCATGTCATTCTATAATAATCATCAATCAGTAGCATGAAATACATGTCACCTTGAAAACTCCTTACCTTGGTAGGACCATAAATATCTGTATGCACCAATTCCAACAGTCTGATAGAAGATTGATCCTTGACTTTGAAACTTCTTCTTGCTTTCCAACTTGACATTCCTTACAAATAGCATTGATAGGCTTTGTAATCTTTGGAAGATCTCTCACAGATTGAGTTGAACTTATTCTTACCAAGATATCAAAATTGATGTGACATAATCTTCTATGCCATAGCCAACTCTCACTAATCTGAGTCATGAAACAATAACCATCACCACCTTTGAGCTGATAAACATTTCTATTTGTCCTCTTTCCAGCAACTATCATAGTTCCAGAATCTTTTATGATCTTAGAACCACCATCCTAAAACACAAGGTTGTATCCTTTGCTACAAATTTGTCCAACACTCAAGAGGTTATGCTTTAAACCCTTAACATATAGAATACCATTAGTATTATGCTTGCCATCAAAACTGATTGAACCTCTTCCACATATCTTAGTAGATGTATCATCACCAAATCTAACTAGTCCTCCATCACATTGTTCAAGTTTAACAAATTTACTCTTATCACCGGTCATATGATTTGAGCATCCACTATCAATGACCCAGTAGTTCTTTTCTTATCTAGTATGAAAAGCAGACATCAAAGTGTCTTCAGTATTAAGACTTACTTCCACAACCCTTTCCTTCACACATTTCTTAGAGTTAACAGAAACAATATCATCTTTTAAAGCTATGAACAGAAATTCATTATCCTCATGATTTTCACAATCACATTCATCATCAGATAAACTTGCATCTTCTATAACATAGTAGATTTTCTTAGGCACTCTACTTTTATTCTCCCTATTTTTGCTTCTCAAAATTCTTTCTGGAAATCTTGAAGCATAATGACCTATCTTGCCACAACTGAAACACTTGAAAAGCAACTTACCACTGTACTTACCAGTACCCAATTTCATTTTTCTCACAAAGTTAGCTTCCACATCATTAGAATTCTCTTGATCTGATTCCACAGTCTTCTCATATTTACCAGCCTTGAAGGCAGTCTCAGCCTTTGCACTACTTGTACCAAATTCTCTCATTTCAAAAGCAGTTAAGGCACCAAGCAACTGATCTTTGGTAAACTAATACAGATTTTGTAATTCTTCAATAGCAAAAACTTTATGACTAGAAGCTTTAGGAAGAGTTCTGAGTACCTTCAATACCACTTCTTTTTCTTCCAATTCTCCACCAAGTCCTCTAATGCTATTGACAACTTCATCCACCTTCTGTAAGTAGCTTGTAATGTTTTCATCTTCAGACATTCACATGGTCTCAAACATGAGCTTTAAATTCTAAATTTTAGCTTACTTGACCTTATCATGTCCTTCATAAATACTTTTTAACCTTTTCCAGATTTCATTAGTAGTTTTCAGATTCATAACTTTCACCAATTTAGAATTAGTAAGGCCACTTAAAAGAGCATACCTTGCTTTACCATTGATTTCATAAGCCTTGATCTCATTTACAATACTTGGACCATTTTATGGTATAGTGTATTCAATTTCAATAGACTTCTAGATCTCATATCCGAAAGAGATCAGATAACCTTCCATCCTTATTTTCTAGAATGCATAATCTATTCCATCAAACAAGGGAACATCCTTCTTATGCGCCATCCCAGGTCTACCTCAAGAGATTAAGCTTTCTTCTAAGGAGCCTAGCTCTGATACCAATTGTTGAATACACAAGACAACTGAGAGGGGGGTGAATCAGTTGTAACTTATAATTCAAAAACCCCCAAACACATTTAGATCCACATCAATTCAATTAACCCTTAAGCTATTATGATGATTAAGAATGAAATAGAAAATGAATCAAATCAACATCAAACACAAGAGAACACTAGATTTACATGGAAAATCTAAGAAGGGAAAGACCACAGTGAGGATTAGCTCACAGTATAAAGTAATATCAACACCAAAAAGTAATAGGCTCACTGTCAAAGGAAATGCTCACTACCATAATAGAGAAGAAGATAGAGAAGATTCTTACAAGGAGAAAACTATCTCAATGCAACAGAGAAGTCCACCACAACACCAACATCACCTCCACAATCTCACTAAGGAATTGTAGACACCTTCTGCTCACTGCATCCAGTAATCTAACACATGAAAGTTTGCACTGTACTGCACAAATTCACACTCTATAACTCTGTATTTCACATTACATCCATCACGCTCATCTATCTTATCTTCCTTCAATAGCTTAACACTTAGTTATACCATCTTCAAATTTAAGAACATTCTCCAATGTCGGTAAGGCTCCTTAATTTCACAAATTCAAATTAGGTCAGACCCAAACATTCCCGTGGTGGAAAGGAATGAAGGTGGACCACAACACACCTTAGCTTGGACCTAAATCCACTCATACATGTTACGCCACACTTCCATAATCATCGAAGAAATTTCACAATTAGTGTAAACACCCAAGGTCAACCGAATCGGTGTAAACACCATAAGCAATTATGTACACGCTTCCTCAAACCCAAAGATGATTGGTAGATGACATGCTATGCTTGAGCACAATCCATAATATCCCATAAACATCCTAAAGACCAACAAATTCCTCCACAACAACTTTCACTTGCCACACAACCTTATCTTGTTTACCTAGCATACTCAAATGTCTCTATCATACACTGCAACTCAATAAATCCTCTTTTGAAGCACCAAACCATGAACAAATCTGATTGAAGATAGATATTAAAATTATAAGCACACTTCCAGAACTGCAAGACCTAAAACCACTTTGTGGAGAAATGCTGAGCAAAAACATTTCTCCCAGATACCTCTACAATACATAGTTCACACACTGGTAAACATATCTTCCTCTACACATCGATCCAACATGCCAAATTCTGAATGAAGTACCTCTGAATACCTCTAAACAACATATCCAAAATACATAAATAGATCTTCAATATAAGGGAAATGCGAAGCAAAACTAGAACACTACTCTGCAACACAGAATACCACTGTCACACTATTTTCTTATTTTATTCAAATTTTCTCAAAAGCACTTGGAAACCAAGCACCGGAAACATATTATCACCATCTTCAACACTTCTTCATTATCAGAGATAGCATCCACTCAACACCAACTGCTCATACTCTTGCAAAAACTCTTACTCATACAGTTGACACCAATGACAACACAAGCTTGTTGACATCAATGACAACACTGACTGCACATACATGCAACACAGGCCTCGAAGCTAGGACAACATGCAAAATTTGATTCACTATGGAGCGACTCTTACAATATTATCACCTGAAAGCAACATAATGTATTTCAAATGGAAAATGATGTAGGTGAGCCACTTGAGATTTGAGTTATCGAAATCTATCTCAAGCGTCATAACTAAAGGTGAAAATGTCCTTTGTATATAGTTAGAGTAGATTTTCTTCTAGTTTAGTAGATGGTATGTTTTCCTACCTTTTTATTTAAAATAAGTGCGCTAGGTGCATAACCGTTGGATGTAATTTGTATTTAATATAAGCCTTAAGAAAATTCTAAGTGTCAACGTTGCTAAATGGCATGTATTTCCAAAGAAATCTCAAGAAAGGATGATGTAACTACCCACAGATTGGGTATTAATGCCTCAAAATAATTGCCAGTGCAACAATCATTCTAAAATCAACTAAATGAAAGAGACAAGACATTTCCATTATATAGAATGATGGTTTCAATTGTGTGAAGTTGCACCCAAAAGATGTGACATAAATGTGTTTGACAAAGCAATTAATTCCATCGTCGTAGTCTCACCTTCCATAAGTGCAGGGCAAAGCGCATTAAAGAATTTTATTCTCAAAACCCATTAGAGCTCTATTACCTCTGTGTTTCTAGGCATCAATTCTCTCTATGTAACAAATTGTTCATTTGTTTCTAAAATACCCAAACAAAGATCCTAAAGTAGGAAATGATGGTGAAAATTTTATCAAAAGAGGCAACCAACAATGAGACCCCAAGGAGAAGGGAAACTTTACCACGAAATCTAGACCCCCATAGTTTTTAGAAAGTAATGCTTATGCAACTGTACCAACATAGCTAAAGCAGAAGACTCCTTGGGTAAAGCGGTTAGAAAAAGGAACTCATAGAGACTCCTTTCTTGTCTTTGACCCAACAAATAATGTCTTTGATACAACACTCTCCAAGCTTGCTAAGACCCTTAGAGAGGGTGCTCACACTCGAATGTGCTAGAAGGTAAGGGCTTGTCAAGTAGAGCTGTTTGAAATCAAGGACTGGAGTTTAACTTTAGCTCAATACATGGTTCCAACAGTCCATCCTGGCTTTAAAATTGTTGAAACATGTGCTAGATGCTACGACTCCAATATTGGTACTATTCAAGGGAAGAGGTTGCAAATTGAGGTCTCCCCCTCCACTATAAGGGAGATACCAAGGATTGAACATGATCCCACAACTCTTTTCTATAACTTCAACAAGTTACAAAATAGTTAGGATACCAAAGAGAATTAGCTGGGGTTTTAAAATAAAGAGCTTTGCTGAAAAGGAAGCAATACCAACATTCCACCTATCCCCATAGCCTTGCCTTTACTCACACAAGATGCGTAGGATGCCTACTTAATGATGGTTCTCTTTGGCCTCTATGATGATCATAGCATCCATGAATACCAGCTGGTAACCCTCTTTAGGTTGAAGACCATCTCTAAATGCCATGGTTTTAGGCTAGACTTTTCAGAATCCATCGCCAACGGACTTCTTTTTCAGCTAGTCAAGTTTCAGAATCAATGAGTTTTTAGGTATTCTGCCTTTCTCCTCCATTTAATCCTATTTTAGAACCCTCATTTATTTCAACCATATATGCAACTCATGACCTGTGACAACTTAGAAGACCCCCAAAAGGTCATCCCAGTGTCGGTGTGGAGTCATATCCTATTAGATACCTCTTGTAAAGAGTGATTTTTGGATAGTTAAGTTTTTGGTAGTTTTGGTGTATATCCTCTTTTCACCCTTACATTCAAGGACCTAGGGTTGAGCTGTAATGTACTATAATACCCTAGGTCACTATTGATATGTAGTGAAACTTGGATTTTTATGATTAGATTGACAATTTCCTTCTCTTATGCTTAATTGTACCTTAAAACCCTAATTATGCGAATACGACAGTAAACAGATTTATTACAGAAAATGCTTCTGCAGAAAGATGTAAAATATCAAATAACTGTGTACCTATTTTCAGGGTTCTGAGGTGGAAAAGTCAGGGACTAAAGAGAGGGGGCCCAAGTCCAGTGCCCTGCTTTTTGTCATGATCCAGAAACTTAGTCTGCAGCATGTATCTGTTGTATTATAGATTTTCCCGTTGTGGAACTTTGAGGACTAATGAGCGGGGGCACCCAAGTCCAGGTAGCTGTTTCTTTCACTGATCTGCAATCCTAACACTCTATTGTACCCTCTTGCAACTTCACTTTGTCTGCAACTCCAACCTGTAACCTGCAATCATGAAAACTTTGGGAAGGGGTTGTGGTGTTTAAAGGCTTGCCTCAGTCAAGCCTTGGAGGGACATTCAAATCTTCTGAACACCATTGTTAGATAGAGAGTGCATGCTAAGGGAGGCAGAGGCAAAAACCAAATGATAAATGCTCAATAATCACAATAGATATTACCTTGTAGTGAAGATCTCATGGGAGGAAGAAACTCTTCATTCCATGAGGAGATGGATGCTCAAATTTGCAAACACAAACACATAGACAACACAAATCTACTCTTACAACACAATGAAAGCCTTGAATCACTTCTTGAATGCATAAACTTCACAATTTCCATCTAGTTTACAAATGAATGCCTAAACATGCTTATATATGCAACTACAAACATTCCCGCCAAGATTCCATAATTTCAAACTTACTGTGTCGTCCTAGGGACCAAATAATGGTCATAAACCAACACTTCAAATTTGGGCCTGACCAAAAATAGGGCAATGGTCATAAACTGACACTTCAAATTTGGGCCTGGCCCAAAATAGGGCAGGACTAGGGCGCAGGCGCCCAAGTCCTCCCCCCTATTTTGGGTAGGGTTAAGGTCAAGGGGTCCCCCTAGGCCCCATTTGTCATGATACCTAGGGTTCATTCCATCGGGCTGCCAAATTATGATGTGATATGTCCTAAATGTAGCTAAGAGACCTGGGAGCTAAACCTTTTGAGGGAAAAGCCCCCAAGGGCACATTTTCTGACATTACATTTAGCCCCCACTTTAATGTATTTATAAATGCGAGACCAATACATGCATTAAAGTACTATCAACAAACACAACAAACACACCAAGCATGAAGAAGACATGCTAGACACATTGAAGACAATGACAGGCACGCAAAACACAGAGAAGATAGTTATAGTCATGCAAAACATGAAGAATACATTGAATGCATAGAAGACACATTAATGCATGGAAGACATGAATGATTTCTTTCCTTTTCTTTTTCTCATATATATGAAATGAAAATGCAAGTACAAAAAATTAAACAAACCTCCCATAATACAGGATGCACTCATCGCGCAGGTCTTTGAATTGTATGTATGGGGCAACACACATGCAAGACACACAAAACCTCCCAAAATGTAGGATGCACTCATCGGGTAGGTCTTTAAACTGCATATGGGGTAACAAACATGTCACACAAAGCAAGCATGCCAAACACACACACTTTGAAGATATGAGGAAAACACAAAAGACAAGTTTTTTCTAGGCTCAACACCATCTCAGGCACATTACAGGTACACACCGACAATTGGGCTTCGCCACAACAATCGCCAAAGACATGCTTAAGGGTTGAGTTAGTCACAGAACTACTCCCCCCTCTGCAGAGGACTTTTGAAAATGACAGGATGTTGTAATCTGCGCATGAGAAGTACACCATCCCCACCTCTGCAGAGGGATTAAGAAAAAAAAGGATATACTCGATATCTTGCCTCCGCAAAGGACTTACATGATTGATTGATTGATTGCAAAGAAACTTAGAATGTAGGATGCACTCATCACGCAGGTCTTTAAACTACACCTGAGGACAAACACATTGCTAACATCTACAACAAATAGCTTACCTTATATTCCCCCACCTTAAGGTGGTTGATATCATGTGTTGATATCATGTATCGATATCAAGCATGTTAAGGTAGGATGAAAACACAAAAGGGAACATAGACTTTCACAAAGCCCATGCCCCCCAGAAGTGACATGTACTTTGCGATCACCAAATGTTCCCACAAGCACATCCCTTCAAGAAACATGTTAGTATCCATAATCATGATAAACAACAACATCAATGCATATGAGATCTGAGGTATGCAAGATTCAAGATAGACAAAGTGCACAGAGCAACAGTATTGTTATGATTTGTAAATGAGATAGAACACCATCAGAATCACTATGCGGAAAGCATGAGTGCTTCCACTAGCCAAGCATCGGATAAAATATACAACCCCATCATCATATTAGGAACTAAGTCCAATTTTTTATTTCTTGCAAAAGGGACACTAGGTCCACATCCGTATAAATGTTTTTTGTCATCCGCCTGCTAGATGGAAACACTAGAGGAAGGGAAACAATAAATCAAAGAGGAGAAACAAGTGTCTTAGGGAAAATCACATAGGAGGGTGCCCCCATGTCACCAACCACAATGCTATGTCCGCAAGACACAACACACAACAATGAAATCAAAGAGAGAGGCAATCTAGAAGAATGATGATACAAATAGAAGAAGGTCACAACAGAGGTGGTCTCCTGGTATCCCAGACTTTACAGGAGAATCAGTGGTCATCCCAGGAGGCCTAAACAACACATAACACATCATGAGGGAAGCACATCACAAGAGAGATAAAGGGTTAGAGATACTTACCTGGAGGGTCCTCTAGGCTAAGTCTCATTGTCATCCTCCCACTCCTAGATCCTAGAGGAAAGTGGGGCATAAGGTACCATAGCCCAATTCTCATCATTGTTAGGGTCATTTTTGTTTTGTTCAATGTTTTCTTGTTGAGAGGCAAGGTTTATGGCATAAGCTTGTCTTCTTCATCTTCTTTCTCTTGCTTTTCTATTTCTCTTTGTTTTACCACTTATCTCTTGTAAGATAGGGCTTTGCTCTTTCATAGATTTTTGCAATTTAGAAGAGGAAGCACCAAGATCAAATCTCATTTTTCTAGGTGGCATATTTTGTTGTCAACTATTATCTCCCGATCCTTGTAAGGATGATGGGGGAGGAACCTCAGCATAGGGACCTTGTCCTTTTGGTCTATGGTTCTCTTCAAATGCGGGTTGCTTGTCTTTTGTCATTTCTTGCATAGAGGGTCTAGTTGTTGGATGTAATAGTTTTGCTTTGTAATTTCTGTAGCCCAAGAAGTTAAAATATGTTCGTGGTTTAGGTTTCTCTTCATTTTTGTCCCAAAAGTAATCCATTGTGTAATGTTTTCTTTCAACCAAAGGTTTGTATTTATTCCAGGAGATGGTAATCACATGTCCCTCAAAAGGAAATTTTAGACAATTATGAATTGTTGAAGGGACAACTTTCATTTCCTTTAGCCAAGGGTGTCCCAATTTTATATGAAAGTGGTTAGAAATGGGGACAACATCAAACCATTGTTCTACATGTTTTTCAAATACAGTTACCAACAATGATATCTTACCCAAAGGTTTTATAAAGGTTCCCTTATGTGTTTTAATCATCATGTCCGAAGGGTCATAAGATCCTTGCATCAAATTATGTAAATAGAGGAACTCTTCCGTGGAAACATTATTCATGCAATTAGGATCAATAAGTGCTCCATCCATGGGGTTTCCCATTATTTTTACAGTGATGTAGAGAGGCCCATCAGTGTCTCTGATTGTTCTATCATGAGGTGTAAACACAACTTCAGGTTCAAGGACCTTTCTTTTCATGAAGGTATGGGAGGGAACCTATTGTTGTTGTCATGATTAGAGGCCATGTTTATATTCTCAAATTAGTGCCAAATCAGATTTTGAAAGCTTTGTAAAAGACAAGTACAAAGTTATAAGCAACAATGACCTAAATGCTTGATTTTTTATACTTTTTCAATGCAAATATATGAAAGAAAAGGTGTTGTAAGGAAATTGATCAGGGGAAGCAAATTATGTGTCTGATATCAGTCCAATATAGCAATAAGATCCTTTACAACACACTCTTGATGTAAATTTAAGATGATGACAAGTCAAAATATAGTGAAAAATACACTAAAATATGTAGTTTTTCACCAAATCTCAATGCAAAAGAGCATGACAAATGGTGTTGTAAGGAAAATGATGATGGACAAAAAATTATATCAGTAATGACAGCCACTTAATGCTAAAATATCTATCACAACATGCTTTTAGTGCCACTTAAGGTCAAACCCTAGTGAAAATGTAGCTAAAATAGGCAATTTTTCACGGTTTTTCACTTCCAAGACCTAGAAAAAGGGGTGTTGTAAATAATTTTAGGAGGTGTATAAAATAATATTTATGATATAAGTCACCTCAATCCATAAAATTTGTTACAACACACTTGGAGTGCAAACTAGGCCCAACGCTAGGGCAAAAAAAGCCAAAATATGTAGTTTTTCACCAAATTTTCAATACAAGAGCCCGTTAAAAAGGTGTTGTGAATATTTTTAGGAGGGGAAGAAAATAATTTCCCTGATAAAAACCAATTAGTGCAAAAATATCCTTCACAACACGCCTATGGTGCAAATTTAGGAAGTTGATAAGGCCAAATCTAGTGAAAATCAATGTTTTTGAAGCCCTAGGTTTAAGATCTTGACACAAAATGCTATATGAATGTTTTTTAAGATGATATATGATGAAAATTATATTCTTTCAGATCTGAAAATGATTTCCAAACTCTAACATGCAAAATGCTAATGCAAATCTAGTGAAAAATCAATGAAAATGCTAGTTTTTGTTGACTTTTTCTATGCAAAAATGCAGATTTTTAAAATCTAAATGCATATTTGTTCCAAAATGCAAGACAAAAGAAAAATTAACATTTGAATGAGTCTCTAAAATCAATAGAAAAATCTGAAACAAGATTTTACCTACAAACCCTAGTTTTTGGAATTACTAGGTTATATGCAAAATTCACAATTTTCAACAAAACCCTAGCAATTTGATGATGAAAGTGCAATGCAAACTAATGAATTTTTATAATTTTATGAAATTTAAATTATATCTAGTGAAAAAATAAGAAATTTGATGAAATTAACATTAATTGATGCAAAATAGAAACCCTAGCATGCAATTTTTTTTTCAATTTTTTCAATTTTTCAATTTTTTTGTTAGTTTTCCAATGCAATAAGATGAATGACTATATGAATGAATGAAATAAATGAAAACCTAAAGCACAACACTTAGCAAGGTGCCAACAAGTCCAATAAAATGGGTTCACCAAAATGTAAAGAGTGATTTTTGGATAGTTAAGTTTGTGGTAGTTTTGGTGTATATCCTCCTTTCACCCTTACATTCAAGGACCTAGGGTCGAGTTGCAATGTACTATCATACCCTAGGTCACTATTGATATGTAGGAAAACTTGGATTTTTATGAATAGATTGACAATTTCCTTCTCTTATGCTCAATTGTACCTTAAAACCCTAATTATGCAAATACAACAGTAAACGGATGAATTACAGAAAATGCTTCTATAGAAAGATGTAAAATATCAAATAACTGTGTACCTATTTTTGGGGTTCTGAAGCGGAAAAGTCAGAGACTAAAGAGTGGGCATCCAAGTCCAGTGCCCTACTTTTTGTTGAGATCTAGAAACTCAATTTGCAACCTATATATGTTGTATTAGAGATTTTCCCGTTGTGAAACTTTGAGGACTAATGAGTAGGCACCTAAGTCCAGGTAGCTATTTCTTTCACTAATCTGCAATCCTGACACTCTATTGTACCCTCCTACAACTTCACTTTGTCTACAACTCCAGCCTGTAACTTGCAATCATGAAAACTTTGGGAGGGGGTTGTGGTGTTTAGAGGCTTGCCTCAGTCAAGCCCCAGAGAGACATTCAAGTCTTCTGAACACCGTTGTTAGATAGAGAGTGCGTACCTAGGGAGGCAGAGGCAAAAACTAAATGATAAATACTTAATAATCACAATATATATCACCTTGTAGTGAAGATCTCATGGGAGGAAGAAGTTCTTTATTCCATGAGGAAATGGATGCTCAAATCTGCAAACACAAACACATAGACAACACAAATCTACTCTTGCAACACAATGAAATCCTTGAATCACTTCTTGAATGCATAAACTTCACAATTGCCATCTAGTTTACAAATGAATGCCTAAACATGCTTATATATGCAACTACAAACATTCCTTCCAAGATTTTGTAAATTCAATCTTATTGTGTCGACCTAGGGACCAAATAACGGTCATAAACCGATACTTCAAATTTGGGCTTGACCCAAAATAGGGTAGGACTAGGGCATGGGCGCCCAAGTCCTACCCCCTATTTTGGGCAGGGTTAAGCTCAAGGGGTCCCCCTAGGCCCCATTTATCATGATACCTAGGGTTCATTCCATTGGGATGCCAAATTATGATGTGATATGTCCTAAATGCAGCTAAGAGACTCGGGAGCTAAACCTTTTGAGGGAAAAGCCCCCAAGGGGACATTTTCTGACATTACACCTCTGAGTTCTATGATTTTGATGAATGCTTCCTCATGCCTGTGCTTGTTGACCTTGATCGGGAGGATCACCTTTTTTGGTTGAGCGAAACAAAATTAGGTATGCTGACCAACAGGAGCATTCCATGTGATTGGTTCTTTGGCACTCACCTTACAATGGTTTAAATGCATGATTTCAAGGAAGAGATCTTCAGACTAGCTAGGTTCCAAATAGAACGAATCCTACCTCTTGAGTTAATCTACTAGATGGATGTCCTTAATGTATCATACAGAGTAGGGAAGAAAAGTAAGGCATTCTATGACACCCCCTTATCCAAAGGAGGGATAACAGTGAATAAAAGAGGAGTAGGATGGCTAATGACAATGAAACTGGTGGACCTCAAGCTCAATAGTTTAAATGATAAATAGTACTATGATCCTTCTGGATTCATGGCATCCTAGTTCAAAAAGAATAAGACTAAGGGCATATTTGTTCATGAGAGCCAACCAACAACCGAAGACAAGAGGTCACCTCGGGTAGATTCTTCAAACATTTATGTTGAGTTGGAAGAACTCCTCGCCAAGCTATGCCATGTATATGAAATCTTCTACAAGGTAGAGTACGTTTATGACCCCTCAAATTTAATGACCCATGGCCTTAGGCAAGCCCTTAGAAGGAAAGAGTGGAGCAAAGAAAAGATCAAGGTCTATTGGAAATATAGGCAGGAAATTGTAGAGCCTAAAACGCCATTTGGAGCCTTGGAGATTGGCAAAACATGGGAGAATTTTCAGGATGAAGTGCACGATTCACCTACATCCTCATATGACATGAGTAGCATTGATAAAGGAGAAACAACGACAATATCTATAGGAGAAGGAGAGGATGAAACAACTTATGAGTATGAGGTAGGTGGTGACTCATTGGAGGTGTTTTCTGAGCCTCCTCCCAAAACAAGACAAAGGCATGGCCCCTCCACTATATCAAGTGGAGGGACAAAGTTCTTAAACTTCATCTATTCGATCCACTCTGCTATGGAAATTGGGGACCCCAGGGTAGAGATCGCAGAGGCCTTTTTGGTCGTACAACAAACATACCAAGAGGTGAGTCAAAAGAGGAAGGAACCTTTGAAACAAGTTCCCCTCAATTATGCATCACATGTAGGCCCTCTCTCTGCCATAGAAGTATCATTGTTGAGTGTCATGCAAATACATGAAGCAATAGAGGAAGTGAGCCTATCCCTAGAGAGACTACTAGAAAGGACGAGGAGGATTCATCTACAAAAGAATTCAGATGAAGAATAAGATGCCCCTCCAACAACGAGGGCATAGATGAAATCACCAATTCTCGTTGTTGCATAGGTAAGTATTTTCCCCCTCTTCCTACTACTACTTAGATTGCTCCCACTATAGCCATGTCTACACCTCTGATACCCATTATCACAACTCCTGCAACTAGCCCTTCAACTCCCCTTGTCACATTACCTTTCAGGCGGCCATTTGGGGTGTCAAAAATTCCTGTTCTGCCTCCATTCACCACATTCCCATCCATGCTCACTGTTCTCAACCTCCCATCATTCTCTCCATCCATGCTCATTGTGTCCACTCTGTTACCTCAAGGGATGGTCATGGTTCCTCAACAACAGCACATCAACATCTCTTATGAGCTTCCTCAAGGGGTCCCTTTCACCAGAGGAATGGTCACATCCCTAGCATACTATCATCAACAAATGTAGAATGTACAAAAAGTGTGCAAGGCCAAGATCACAACAAGAAGGAAAAAGGAAGGTAAAGCTCCGGAAAAACCCCACATGAGGTCTTTGTATGACCCTGTGCAACAATCATTGATGATTGTCCACATAACACCTCTGGTTGATAAGCCTAAAAAAATGCATGCTAGGGATTATTCCATCTAAGTAGTTTCTATGAACCTCTTCCAGGCTTTCTGGCAAGATCAAGGTGGAATTAATGAAGGAAACTCAGAAATCTGTTATGACAAATTTCCTCAAAACTAGCTGCTAGCTGGAGAATAGGTAGATCTTGGTTTGATTAAGGATACTTAAAGTCAGATTAGATAGGAAGTGAAGGATAAGGACCAAGAGATAAATAAGTTGGCTTAGGATAAATAGGTGATGATCACAAGGGAAGCCTATATAGATTTGCAATCCCATGAGATGAAACTGTAATCCACAAGGTCAAATTGACGGTGAACAACTACAAGAAGAAATTAGAAGAAGCTGAGAAGTAGGAGAAAAATAAGATAGAGGGGTTGATGCAACTCCATAATGTCTCCTCTGAATTGGAGGCCTCAAATCAATTGTTAAGAACTCAACTTGCAAAAATAGAGTCACAGTTGGAACATGTTAAGGAAGAAATGCAAGCTATGGACAATGCACCACAAATAATTCAATTGATCAAGGACCTCTATGCATCATTTTAGACCAGGATATATGAAGGTACATTTGAGATTAAAGGAGCACTCAAATTCATATCAATATCTCAGAAGCTAATGGTCCAGGTAAATTGGGAGATGGATGAGACCCTTGTTGGAAACTTGCTGGTGTTGTCATTGATGCCAACTCCCAGCAGATGGTTCACTTGGTTTCCAAGTTCTTTTGAGAAAATTTGATAAAAGGTGTCTAGTGTGACAGAGGTACCCTCAGTGTTATGCTCTGCATTCCTTCCTAATTGAAGACATGCTTGTGTGGTTTGGAAGTATTGATCAGAGGTGTTAAGAGGTATTATATCCAGAGTTTCAGGTTTTAGATCATGCGGAAGTAGAAGATGTGTTTGACAGAATATTTGACTTTGAAGGAGGGTGTTTGGGAGACATGAGAATGCTTCGCATTTCTCCACATTAAGATTTCCTATCTTGCAGATCTAGGAGAGTGGTTATATTATTTGTATCCACCTTCCTTTGAAGTTTCTAGTGTTGGGATGCTCCGCAAGTTTAGTTCTAACGTTGGTGATCACTAACAGTGTGTCCTAATGTGTATAATGAAGACATTCTTTGATGTAGATAGTTGTGATAGAATTGTAGAAGTTTATGATGATGATGAGTATTCTGGGAAGGTGTGTGAATGCTTTGGAGTGTCTCTATCTAGTCCACATGATGTTCTTGGACTTGGAGAAGAATGAATATGGTCAGTAGCTCAGGATTGGCTAACTTGGCTTACTAGCTCCATTTGTGAAGGTACCTCATGGATTGTGGATGTAATAAGTAGCTTGGTAATATAGATTTGAGTTCTAGTTATTCCTTGACATGGTCCACTTTCACTTCTTTCCACCGCAGAAGTGTTTAGTGCTGACCTAAGTAATGTTTCATGTGTGTAATGCACATGCTTCATTAGGACCAACCTAATTGAGATATGTCTTGGTTATAGATAGTATAAATACAAGATAAAGATGAGTAGAGCAAGGGAGAGAAGAATATGTGAAAGTAAATTAAGGGTAGTGAAGTTGTGTGCAAACTTAAATGCTTATGACTCCGGAATGTAGTGAGCAGAAGGTGTCTACATTTTAGTGTGCCAAAAGTTGTTGGAGTTGGGTTTTCTTCTGAATCAGCATTAGGGTTTGCTAGTTCCAATGCATAGGCAGATTCAGCCAACTAAATATAGGAGGTTGTGTGAGCTGCCTCCCCTTCACTTCTGGTTCTGCCGCACCAAGGGGGGTGTCCCTATTTGCTAAAGATGTAACATTGACTAGACCAATGACAAAAAGATTTAGCTTGACAACAACAGGTAGAATACTCTCATGTATGGACCAAGATCTGCATGATAGATCACAAGGTTGGCAACATTCTTGGACATATTTGTCTGGTCAGGGATGAGAGTATGCAGGGGGTTTCTAATCCTACTCCTACAACTAATAGGTGGAAGTTATGAAATTGATGGAAGTAATGATTTGGATGCAAGACAGGGGGTTTTGGATAATAACTACTGATCCAGGAGTAGATCAGTGCCTATCTCAAGGCAAGGAGTCAACTAGACGTATACATAAGAATGGTTTGCAACTATCATTCGAGTTTCAAGGGGTTGGAACTGATGCTTGCCTTACAAACATCACCCAAGAATGGGTATCTAGCTGCCTCTACTTATAGATATCCCTGCTGACATACAACCTTCTCCATGCTCAACCTAAAATAGTTTAATCCACTCCTTGAATGGAAGTCACATATCAAGCATGTGATACAGCAAAACTATACCCTAGAATCTTGTTGGTCATGATGTTAGTCATTCGCAAACATAGAATAAAAGTTACACAACAACCTTTACTCATCTTGAAAGATACGATGAATTCAGAGAATTCATGATCCCAAGTCTCCGTTGATTAGGTCTTAATCTACTGACGTTACTCAGTGGTTGATGTGTGTTGCTGTTTTCCATTCAGGGGCCTTACGTGTTTCTGCACAGTTCATCATCATTATCTTCAAATATCTTGCTCTGGATGTTTGCTCTGCATAAATCTCCAACAATTCTACCTCTGCACTGTAAATTTAGTCAAATAATGTGCCTACAGGCTGATATTTGCATGATTTCTGTCATTATTTATGATTCTTGGCATGATATTTCAAATACATGCACTTAACTCAAATATGCTAATGATTTTCAGTTACCTACGGGATTTCAGCATATTTCTCTGTTCTGCTTGTTATTTATCATGATTTGCAGTTATGGTGATGAATTTATGAAATTAAAAGAAGAAAAAGGGTTAAGAATGAGATTCCCAAAACTACTGGACTTAGATCACTGATCCACATACAAGCTCCCATACATGCAATGAAAAGAAGGAAAACTAGAAATCATACTTCACCAGGACATTCCACAAATCCGCATGATCTAGTGCAAATCTTCAAGGGAAAAGTTGACAACAACATGTAATGAAATGAAAGCGCTTCCAGTTGAACACAGCATTCACCAGTACATATCCAGAAATCAACAGAAAGATTACGTAAAATTTACAATCAGGATGTAATCTGGAACTTCATATTCATTCAGTATGCTCAAGAACAGGTACATTTACAGTGATCTGAAGAAAGAATCTTGACATTTCAACAATTCTATCCTCATTAGTCTCAGTAATCCGATCTTCTAATTGATTCTACAGTAATTAGCCTTTATGCGCCAGATGCGTCTATGTATTCTAATGTATCTCCTCCTATTTGATGACAAGCTCTGGCTCTTATATAGAACAACTGCCAAAAAATGGTTACAGTGATCCAAGGATCAGGATCCTCTCACAACAATTAGCGGTCCAGATGAAAAGCACATGCTTCGTCAGTTGGCAAATGCACAGCTGGCACAGAATATTCCAGCATCTTCAACTTGATTCGGTCTCCAGCTGGCGAACAGCATATTTGACAATATCCTCCTCATTTCTGGCCCATGTTGACTCCATGCGCAACTTTGTAATGCTTCAGCTTCAGCAGCAGCTCGACTTCAATGTTCAGCTTCAGCAGCATCATCATGACTTCCTGTAAGTAAACAGACAAACATTTAGTTCATCATCATGCAGATAAACAACAGGAAGTAAAACATTTTATTAAACAAGCCCCCAAAAATGCGCAGCTACAGGCAATCGGGCTCCAAATTTCCATCGCTTCATGTTTTCGCCCATTTTCTTGTATATCGGGTTCAAAATATGATCATGATGATCTCAATATATACAAGGAAATAATCGTCCTTTAACCATCCTTCAAATCCGGCTTTGCATCATCATCATATTTGCATCGGCGTGATTACATATGATCAGGTTGACAAATTTAGACTTGGTCGACGGCAATAGTTATACCAACGCCAAAAATCATGATGATGCCCAACTATATGCCTTCTATCTAGCTGCAGGATATCATGAACTATGATGCTCCTCCTTTCCGAATGCTCTGATGAAAAGCACATCAGGATGTTTCGTTTCTGCATATTGGGGAAAGAAAGACATCATCATCATCATCATCATGAAGAAAAACAGGAGGATCCGGAATATGATCCTGCTGCTGAGGAAAGGAATATCATGGTGACGTCATCGTCATCATCAGGCTTCGTTAAAATGCAAAGGGATGACGTCACCGTCATGTTTCGTTAAAAATGAGGGGATAAATGTAATATCGGGTTCCCTCTAAGGAAGATGATCAGGTGGATGAATGCAATATGACCCCTTTGCGGCCAAGGTGATCCTCTCGAAAGATCAAGATGATGATGATCATCATCATCATATCCGCACCAGGTGATTTAAAATATGATCCCGCTGAAAGTCCTGATGACGTCATCAGGATATCCGGGGCTTTTGTTAATCTTCGAACATGACGTCATCGTCATCATCATATTGGCGAACAGGATCACGCCTTGGAAAATATCCTGCCGAAGGAGAAAGGTGATGGTGACGTCATCCTGATATTTGCTTCTTCGTTTATCAGGTCGGGATGACGTCATCAGGATATCCTCAAAAGGTTATACTTCTCAGCAGGAGGATATCACGAAATGTCGGGTAGACGAACAAGATCATGATGATCTTGTCAACATGACTGGAATGAAATATCACCCTCCGCTTTGAAAGATGAGGTGATCATCATGATCACGCAAAAGGAGATCAGGAGGATATTACGAAATGTGATCCTGCCTTGAAAGATCATGATGATGATGATCACCAGGACTTTGACGTGCGCGTGCAAATTTTGCAGATGGTGGGTTTCTTAAGTAGGGTGATGATGATCATCAGCATGATATTATAATATCGGGTGATGTTAGAATATCATGATGCTCGCGATGTTAGAATATCATGATGCTCGCGATGTTTCCAAGGTCGCTTGACGGGTAAAACTCACTATCACTTAAGATTGACGTCCGGATGTTTCGGGACTGCATGATTTTTACATCGGGTGATAGACAAAGATCATGATGATGACCTTTGGCGATACAAAAGACCGCTCGACGGGGACAACCTACTACGACTTAAACTTGACGTCCGGATATTTCGACCTCAGGATATTATCGGGGGGCTTTTCAAATATCATGATGATGATGCTCTTGATCATACAACAATTATCAGTTTTGACCAAAACTTTGACTGCTCCTAACTCCCTCATATGGACGAATTTTCAAGTGATGTAAAAGGCAAACCTACATGGAATTTCAAACTCTTTCTAACCATGAGGTCATAGAAACAAAATATGAACTTTGACAAACTAACCTCATGATGATGACCAACCTCATCCTGACCTTCATGATGATGATGCACCTGACCTATTTTTACCAAACCGCCAGAAACAGACAACACAAGCCAAAACAAAAGTTGGGTCCCTGTTTTGATAAGTTAAAATGGGGCGTGTTGTGTAACCACACAACAACTTGCCACCAAAGAAAATAAACAAAAATTCAAATAATTCAAGTGATATGATCATATTCATCTATAGTATTCTAATTCTTTCTAAGTAAAATCATCATGATCTTTGAATGATAAAGTTTCATCAAGGTAACAGTGCTAACAAAGGATCATGTGTGTGCATATGATTAATTATCCTCATCTTGAAAGTAAGTTGAAAACATAAGTAACTGGTGTTAAACTACATAGTTGGAGATCATCCCTCATAGCCAACCTGGATAGAGCCTTGCTGCCAGCAGGCGTCTATAGCCCCGGCAAGGTTATCTATACAATCTCCCTAAGTAGAGCCGCACTGCCAGCAGGCGTCTATAGCCCCGGTAGAGTTATTTAGATGGCCTAATTTTATTTCGTTTCTGATTTTCCTTTAAAAATTTAAATTTGATATCATCATGTCAGCTCATTTGCACAAGGTGTAGTCACTTGCAGCTTTAGGTTGGAGATTGTATTGGTAGCAAGGGAGTCCCTTTAGATTTTTCACTTAACACCTATACTCATATCTTCAACAAGCCCAAGGCTGTTAGGTGTTTCATTGTGTTTGATTCACTTTGGACAAGAAAAGGCACCTTGATGAAAAGACATCATAAACCTGATCATGAGTATTTATCATAATGAATTACAATCTATATCTAAATCTGATCTCATCACTTGAATCCTAACAATTTAGTTATTTTCTTAGGTGATGAAGTGCATCATCTTGACTTACCAAAACAAAACTCAACCAAAACAACACAAAACAGAAGAAACACTATACAAACAACTAACCTACAAAAAGGAAACAACATGAACAGAACAAGAAAGCAAAACAAACAAGCAGACTGTACAAACAACTAACCTACAAAATTATATACAAACCACTACTAGGCAAACAAAAACCAGAAAAAGACCTAAGGACACCTGTATTTGCATACTTCTTTTGATTGTACAGGAGCATTAGGGTATTAGTTATGGTTCTCAATCTAGCAAATATATCTTTATATTCTGACAGATATTCTGGTATTCTGAATTCACTGTATTCAACAGAACAACTCTTGATGATCAGCAACTGAGGAAGCTCATCATGTTCATGATTAATCCATATGCATGTCTTATCTTCTGAATTTCCATAATTAAAATAGTATTCAACATCATTTACTGTGGAAAGGAGAAATACAACCTGGTGTATTTCTGGCTTTGCTGGACATGCTTCTTCATTGGCAGTTGGTCTTCCATTTGTCATTATATTTTCACTGCTTGGCTCAGTGCCTGGTCCCTCTTCAAATTGAAGGATGTATGACCTTTGATGTATTAATTCTTCATCTTTATCCAGCCTTATCCCTTCATTCTGGATGTTCAGTTTATCTTCCAGTTCAGGAAACTTCTCAATATTTTCTTCAATTTCCTGCCCATCAGCATCTAAATAAGTATCTTTATTATCACAACCTGATATACAGAAATTTATCATTTCTAAATCATTTGACTGTAAAGGAGAAACAACTTTCACTTGATGAGGACACTCCCCTATTTCATTTTCAAAATATTTCTGGAGTGACATCCGATTATGCACAACAACTCCAAAGTCTTCTACATCTTCATCTTTCAGGAATTGTTCATTAAATAATTCACATTTTCTATCTATTAGAGGATCTGGTTCCTTTAACCTGCAACATTCTTGCATTTGATCATTTAATTCAAAGAAGTCAGGTAATAAATCAGCATTTATTTTCTTCTCTATGACTCCCTGAGTTACCATCATAGGAACTTCATCATCAGGAGTGCATTTAAATTGCTCTACTATCTGTTTACATTTCTCTTTACCATAGAATGACTCCAGGAAAGATGTTTCATCTTCTTTATCAAAAGTATTAGGATCAGAATCAAAACTATTATCCTGATGAGTGATTTCTTCTCTAAAATTTTCACAAGATTCATACCTGCATACTGACTGATCCTTACTTGTATTAGGAAGTAGAGAACTCCCATCAATTTCACCATAAAATGAATCCAGGAAAGATGTTTCCTCTTCATTACCTTCTGGAACTGACTCAGCTATTGTATTTTCTAGAGTCTTTTTCAACATGGCCAAGCAAGGGTAGCAATATCTCTCTGAATGCTCTTCATCATGTAATCTGCACCAGCCTTCAATCAAGACATCATCAATGGGCAAACCTAATATTTGACTACACTGTATATTTCTAGACAAGTATAATTCAAAATCTTCAGAATGATCTACTTCAGTGTCTGGACAATTAATAACTTCTGATGCTGCATCTGCTTGTTGCTCCAGAATTTCTTCATTTTCTTGGCAGACTTCTTCATTTTCTTGGCAAATTTCAACCCTAAACACATCCAGAAAGAATATTAGTCCTTTCAAATATAAATCCAACCTTGTAAGGAAAGTTAAACAATTTATTTCACTGTGTTCTGCAGTCTGGTGTATCCTGCAACAGGTACTTAAACCAAAGTTAGACAAACTGTGAGGGTAAAGCTGCCTATTTAAAGTTTCCTGAAATAAAGGAATGTTAATTTGACAATTATCTTCATATACATCCATCAAAATGAGACTCTATTCTTCAATTTTTTTTTTGTATTTTGCAATTTTAAGGAGATCTATCATATCTCAGACTAAAACTTGAAAGTCCAGAAAATCAAACAAATCTTTGATGCTTTGGGCTAGATCTTTGCAAAGGTGCAACCAAAACATCTCAGATAAGAGACATTTGCAGACATTCAACTGAAATGCTGAAATATTTATGCTATATTTGCAGAAAATCCAAAAATGTGACAGGATATTGGGATATCCTGACCCGTAACACAAGATCCCGAGTGCCTAAAGCTCAAATTCTCAAAGCTTGAACAAATTTACGCATCTGTAGCCGATATTAGTGAATTCAGAGAGATCTACTGTAAAGCCTGCAATATTTATGTGAGATCTGGAAATCTTTACACAGAATGTGCATATACAATCTTGTCACAGCAAATATTTACGAAATTTACTGAAATTCACGAGTGATCTGAGGATACCTTACTCCTATACGCCATCAAACCTGAAAATACTGATGATGAGCGTGATCTTCCGGGCCGACCCTCCTTCTAGCGCCAATTTATGTTGCGTTAGAAGCGAGGGGCCTGCATATATGAATGATGACTGAAGCAATGGGGTCTTTTCCAGTTCGGCCCTCCTTCTGTTGATGAAATCCAGAAATTCTCTGTCCGGCCTTCCTTCTAGCGCCAATTTATGTTGCGTTAGAAGCGAGGGGCCTGCAGATACGTTAGCAAGATTTAAAGCGGGCTGCTAAACTGAGGCAGGGGATATCACTTCAACTGAACAGGATTTATTTGCTGAGAAACGGCTCTGGCCCTCCTTCTAGCGCCAATTTATGTTGGTCATGATGTTAGTCATTCGCAAACATAGAATAAAAGTTACACAACAACCTTTACTCATCTTGAAAGATACGATGAATTCAGAGAATTCATGATCCCAAGTCTCTGTTGATTAGGTCTTAATCTACTGACGTTACTCAGTGGTTGATGTGTGTTGCTGTTTTCCATTCAGGGGCCTTACGTGTTTCTGCACAGTTCATCATCATTATCTTCAAATATCTTGCTCTGGATGTTTGCTCTGCATAAATCTCCAACAATTCTACCTCTGCACTGTAAATTTAGTCAAATAATGTGCCTACAGGCTGATATTTGCATGATTTCTGTCATTATTTATGATTCTTGGCATGATATTTCAAATACATGCACTTAACTCAAATATGCTAATGATTTTCAGTTACCTACGGGATTTCAGCATATTTCTCTGTTCTACTTGTTATTTATCATGATTTGCAGTTATGGTGATGAATTTATGAAATTAAAAGAAGAAAAAGGGTTAAGAATGAGATTCCCAAAACTACTGGACTTAGATCACTGATCCACATACAAGCTCCCATACATGCAATGAAAAGAAGGAAAACTAGAAATCATACTTCACCAGGACATTCCACAAATCCGCATGATCTAGTGCAAATCTTCAAGGGAAAAGTTGACAACAACATGTAATGAAATGAAAGCGCTTCCAGTTGAACACATCATTCACCAGTACATATCCAGAAATCAACAGAAAGATTACTTAAAATTTACAATTAGGATGTAATCTGGAACTTCATATTCATTCAGTATGCTCAAGAACAGGTACATTTACAGTGATCTGAAGAAAGAATCTTGACATTTCAACAATTCTATCCTCATTAGTCTCAGTAATCCGATCTCCTAATTGATTCTACAGTAATTAGCCTTTATGCGCCAGATGCGTCTATGTATTCTAATGTATCTCCTCCTATTTGATGACAAGCTCTGGCTCTTATATAGAACAACTGCCAAAAAACGGTTACAGTGATCCAAGGATCAGGATCCTCTCACAACAATTAGCGGTCCAGATGAAAAGCACATGCTTCGTCAGTTGGCAAATGCACAGCTGGCACAGAATATTCCAGCATCTTCAACTTGATTCGGTCTCCAGCTGGCGAACAGCATATTTGACAATATCCTCCTCATTTCTGGCCCATGTTGACTCCATGCGCAACTTTGTAATGCTTCAGCTTCAGCAGCAGCTCGACTTCAATGTTCAGCTTCAGCAGCATCATCATGACTTCCTGTAAGTAAACAGACAAACATTTAGTTCATCATCATGCAGATAAACAACAGGAAGTAAAACGTTTTATTAAACAAGCCCCCAAAAATGCGCAGCTACAGGCAATCGGGCTCCAAATTTCCATCGCTTCATGTTTTCGCCCATTTTCTTGTATATCAGGTTCAAAATATGATCATGATGATCTCAATATATACAAGGAAATAATCGTCCTTTAACCATCCTTTGAATCCGGCTTTGCATCATCATCATATTTGCATCGGCGTGATTACATATGATTAGGTTGACAAATTTAGACTTGGTCGACGGCAATAGTTATACCAACGCCAAAAATCATGATGATGCCCAACTATATGCCTTCTATCTAGCTGCAGGATATCATGAACTATGATGCTCCTCCTTTCCGAATGCTCTGATGAAAAGCACATCAGGATGTTTCGTTTCTGCATATTGGGGAAAGAAAGACATCATCATCATCATCATCATGAAGACAAACAGGAGGATCTGGAATATGATCCTGCTGCTGAGGAAAGGAATATCATGGTGACGTCATCGTCATCATCAGGCTTCGTTAAAATGCAAAGGGATGACGTCACCGTCATGTTTCGTTAAAAATGAGGGGATAAATGTAATATCAGGTTCCCTCTAAGGAAGATGATCAGGTGGATGAATGCAATATGACCCCTTTGCGGCCAAGGTGATCCTCTCGAAAGATCAAGATGATGATGATCATCATCATCATATCCGCACCAGGTGATTTAAAATATGATCCTGCTGAAAGTCCTGATGACGTCATCAGGATATCCGGGGCTTTTGTTAATCTTCGAACATGACGTCATCGTCATCATCATATTGGCGAACAGGATCACGCCTTGGAAAATATCCTGCCGAAGGAGAAAGGTGATGGTGACGTCATCCTGATATTTGCTTCTTCGTTTATCAGGTTGGGATGACGTCATCAGGATATCCTCAAAAGGTTATACTTCTCAGTAGGAGGATATCACGAAATGTCGGGTAGACGAACAAGATCATGATGATCTTGTCAACATGACTGGAATGAAATATCACCCTCCGCTTTGAAAGATGAGGTGATCATCATGATCACGCAAAAGGAGATCAGGAGGATATTACGAAATGTGATCCTGCCTTGAAAGATCATGATGATGATGATCACCAGGACTTTGACGTGCGCGTGCAAATTTTGCAGATGGTGGGTTTCTTAAGTAGGGTGATGATGATCATCAGCATGATATTATAATATCGGGTGATGTTAGAATATCATGATGCTCACGATGTTAGAATATCATGATGCTCGCGATGTTTCCAAGGTCGCTTGACGGGTAAAACTCACTATCACTTAAGATTGACGTCCGGATGTTTCGGGACTGCATGATTTTTACATCGGGTGATAGACAAAGATCATGATGATGACCTTTGGCGATACAAAAGACCGCTTGACGGGGACAACCTACTACGACTTAAACTTGACGTCCGGATATTTCGACCTCAGGATATTATCGGGGGGCTTTTCAAATATCATGATGATGATGCTCTTGATCATACAGCAATTATCAGTTTTGACCAAAACTTTGACTGCTCCTAACTCCCTCATATGGACGAATTTTCAAGTGATGTAAAAGGCAAACCTGCATGGAATTTCAAACTCTTTCTAACCATGAGGTCATAGAAACAAAATATGAACTTTGACAAACTAACCTCATGATGATGACCAACCTCATCCTGACCTTCATGATGATGATGCACCTGACCTATTTTTACCAAACCGCCAGAAACAGACAACACAAGCCAAAACAAAAGTTGGGTCCCTGTTTTGATAAGTTAAAATGGGGCGTGTTGTGTAACCACACAACAAATCTGAGAAACCCTTAGCAACTAGATTCAAAAGAAGAAAATGCATGCAACAAATGGAGAGTGACAGCTAGACACATGCAATAAGCATTTTTCATATACAATGACAAGAAACTGAACATATGTGCAAGATACACTCAGATGCAACTCATAAACTCCAAAGAGATAGAACAACCAGGATCATGCCCTGTTCTTCGTTATTCACACAAAAATGCCCCAGGTCTTCAACAACCTTACAAGTGAGCAACACAGCCTGCTATATACAGCAGGAAGGTACTCAGCATTAATTACTGGGCGATTCAAAATTCACCAGATACACGCATCCTGAGAAATGGCGCTCAAACATTGAATGTAGCAGGTGGAGGAGGAGACAGGAAGTGATCTCGAGCCTTGCGCTACCGCCTAGGGATTCACATCTTCAATCAGGTACTTGATCTATCCACATCTTCACCCATACCTTGTAACATCCTCCATTAATGGCGCACCAACCTGCGGCCTTGGGAAAAACAACATACTGTGAATTTGAAACTTTCCCACTAAGATATATCACCCTGATATTTCAAATCCTATGGAACTAACTATCCCACATGCACGCCGCGGCAACCTCCTCAATACTTTATAAGCCTAGCCGTGAGCATATATGATGTCGATGATTTTTCTCCCGATGGCACCAACATAAACCTCATCATCATCCTCCCGCATGATATCCTATTGGCCAGACCCTTTATATCGGTGAACCTCATGTTTGTCCACTCGATACGAAATGTCACCCCAATATCTCACATCACCTTGATGTGAAATATCACCCCGCAGGAAGTATCACCCTGCGGGAAAATATTGTCTTGACATAAAATATCACCCTAATATTTGGAAACTAGCCTGATGACCAACCTTACCTTCATGTGAAATATAACCCCAATATTCACCCTCATTGGCACAACCTGATGCATCGGAGGAAGATCCTCTTGCTTTGCCGATACCATATGTCTCGTCGATGATCCACCTGATCATGTCCACTAATATCCTGATGACGTCACCATCACATTGCAATATCAGGGCGATCTTCGCAAGATGACTAATGTTAAAAATATGATCCCCCTTAGACCTAGATGATGTCATTGTCATGTCTGCATAAGGTGATATTCAGTGGCAGGGTGATATTCGTAAGATCACCTGATATTTGAAATATCACCCCCTGCAAGAATATCGGGCTGCACTGTAGCACTGCTGTAACATCGGGGTGATGTTTGAATGTGACTAATATTAGAAATATCACCCCCGCTTCGGAAAATCAGGTTGGTATGAAAAATGACCCTCGCAAGAAATATTAGGATGATAACCGGAAATATGATGATGATGACCTCCTCCGAAGAAAATATGATGCTGATGTTGAAAAATGTTGAGGAGGCCCAAAGACTTAGAACTTTTTTGGACTTTTTGGGAGGGTGCCTGCAGAAATATATGCTTGAAACCTGACTGCTCATGCAGGCACCAACAGTGGCTCTGTCTGGGGATGCATGCCTCTTGTAGGCATGGCGAGAACCTCAGATCTCTGGGATGCAGACCAGTCCCCTATCTATTGGGCACAGAGTCATGAAGTTACACTGACCTGCATCACAAAACACATTTATTAAAATTTACTTGGCGGCCCAGGGCCACCAAAAAGGAAAAACTAGAGTTTTCCTTTGTCAAACACTTGATTCTATTTTGATTTCTTCAAATGAAGCTTGAAAGCATTTAACCACTTGCAGCACCCAGCATTGCAATTGTTTGTACTGTTGCTCCTTTCTCCTTCAACAAGTCTACAGCAAAATTCATAAGCATCTACCATTTTCAGCAGTAGATTTTCATCATCATATGAGTCACTGATGCTGCTTGGAAAACTATTAGACTCATATGAAACAAATGAATCCACACCAACATTTTGCCTTTCTTCAAAAAGTAAGAGCTCCTCTGTATCAAACATGTAATATTCAGGCACAAGCAACATCTCATAATCAAATTTATCTTTATAAATATTTAGATATTTATCATCATTGTGCTCAATAGTCTTATCATTAATGTCCACCTAGAATGTCTCAAAAGAAGGCAGAAAAAGTTTAGAAAGTAACCCTATGTCAAAAACTTTGTAGTCACCCCTACAACCAACACTATCCCCAACTGTATGAGCACACACATCTGCAACTTGCCCATTCACCTCTGAATAGTGACCCTGATTTTTCTCTTCACCAATGCCTTGATAATCAAAAGCAAATTTTTCAACCTCTGCATTGTGAAGGTGGTTAGAATCTTCAAGGAAACACTCATACTTAGCATCCAAATATATTTCATCATCTGAAAGGCTAACACATGCATCTGAATGCTGACAATCACTAGCATATTCACTACCATCCCTTGAATCAATGTTTTCTACATTCAGAGTGAAGCTCTGCATATCCACCTCATATAAATAATCAGGAATAATTGGGATATGCCTATTGCTGCAGGACACAACCTCATGGATGTCTTTCATTTTATCACTTGAAGAGCATTTTGCATCTGTAGGCTTTTCTTCTAGAGGCAGACAACAATCTTTGTCCACATCATTATAGGATGTGCCTACATTTTCTACAACATTTTCTTCATGTATCACATCATGGCTGCACACATTATTCTAAAATATATTTCCCTCTACAAAATCATCTTTCAATGAACACACTGGGAGAGCTGAAACATATTCACTTTGATAACTATTTTGACAACTTGCAGCCATGAAACCTACTGGCATTCCATATTTTTGATTATTTTCAATATCCATAGCAAATCTAAAAGCTTGGTGAAGTGTAGTTGGTTCTTTATCTCTCAATCTATAACTCATTTTTTCATCAAATGCAGCCAAATAGATTGTCAAGCATAATACATCATTAGGTCTCATATATTCAGGGATCTGCTTGAGCAACTTAATAAATCTAAGATTAAAGGTTGGAACCAATTCCTCATCCTCCTTTTGGATATTCATAAAATGTATGATCAATGAGGCCACATCAAATCTTTCACCAAACTGCTCTAGGAATGCAATTTCTAAATCTATCCATGAAGAAACTGAACATATAGGCAAGTCTAAGAACCAAAACCTAGCATCATCTTCTAATGACTGAACAAAGAGTCTCATTACTACATCTTCATCCTCTACCTCGTAATCTTCTATTAAATTACAAAATTTTTGCAGATGTTTGTTTGCCGATTCATAATCTGATCCACTATATTTTGGCAAACATCTTCTAATTTTATTAGGAACAACATTTGGGTAACCATTTATTCCTTTAAAATTTAGGGCTTTATACCTTTGAATAACAAATGGCTTTCTTTGAGAGCACAACCAAGTTTGCTGCTCTAAACTCATCATTTTGAATGAAAAGATGGAATACCTGGAAATATGTTGCAGCTTTGGATAGGTTCAATCAATAGAGTCGCCACCTCTCATAGAGAGGACAGAGTATCAACAAGGCACTTATGTTTTCTGGATTCATCACACTAGCAGATTACCACATGGTTCTTCTTGGTATTGCTGCAACAACTTCACTGGAAACTAATTTTTTCAGCCTTCAAATCAATCAACTCTTTCTTTCCCCAGCAGAGTCACCATTTTGTTGGGTTTTCTTCTGAATTAGCATTAGGGTTTGTTAGTTCCAATGCACAGGTAGATTCAGCCAACTAAATACAGGAGGTTGCGTGAGCTGCCTCCCCTTCACTTCTGGTTCTACCGCACCAAGGGGGGTGTCCCTATTTGCTAAAGATGTAACATTGATTAGACCAATGACAAAAAGATTTAGCTTGACAACAACAGGCAGAATACTCTCATGTATGGACCAAGATCTGCATGATAGATCACAAGGTTGGCAACATTCTTGGACATATTTGTCTGGTCAGGGATGAGAGTATGCAGGGGGTTCCTAATCCTACTCCTACAACTAATAGGTGGAAGTTATGAAATGGATGGAAGTGATGATTTGGACGCAAGACAGGGGGTTTTGGATAATAATTACTGACCCAGGCACAGACCGGTGCCTATCTCAGGGCAAGGAGTCAACTAGACGTATACATAAGAATGGCTTGCAATTGTCATTCTAGTTTCAAGGGGTTGGAACTGATGCTTGCCTTACGAACATCACCCAAGAATGGGTATCTAGTTGTCTCTACTTACAGATATCCCTGCTAACATACAACCTTCTCCATGCTCAACCTAAAATAGTTTAATCCACTCCTTGAATGGAAGTCACAGATCAAGCATGTGATACAGCAAAACTATACCCTAGAATCTGAGAAACCCTTAGCAACCAGATTCAAAAGAAGAAAATGCATGCAACAAATGGAGAGTGACATCTAGACACATGCAATAAGCATTTTTCATATACAATGACAATAAACTGAACATATGTGCAAGATACACTCAGATGCAACTCATAAACTCCAAAGAGATAGAACAACCAGGATCATGCCCTGTTCTTCGTTATTCACACAAAAATGCTCCAGGTCTTCAACAACCTTACAAGTGAGCAACACAGCCTGCTATATATAGCAGGAAGGTACTCAACATTAATTATTGGGCGATTCAAAATTCACCAGATACATGCATCTTGAGAAATGGCGCTCAAACATTAAATGCAGCAAGTGGAGAAGGAGACATGAAGTGATCTCGAGCCCTGCGCCGCCGCCTGGGGATTCACATCTTCAATCGAGTACTTGATCCATCCACATCCACCATTAATGGTGCACCAACTCGCATCCTTGGGAAAAATAGCATACTGTGCGTTTGAAACTTTCCCACCAAGATATATCACCTTGATATTTCAAATCATGTGGGAACTAATTATCCCACATGCACCCTGCGGCAACCTCCTCAATACTTTATAAGCCTGGCCGTGAGCATATATGATGTCAGTGATTTTGCTCCCGATGGCACCAACATAAACCTCATCATCATCCTCCCACATGATATCCCGTTGGCCAGACCCCTTATATTGGCAAACCTCATGTTTGTCCACCCGATGCAAAATGTCACCCCGATATCTCACATCACCCTGATGTGAAATATCACCCCGCAAGAAGTATCACCCTGTGGGAAAATATCGTCCTGACATAAAATATCACCCTGATATTTGGAAACCAGCCTGATGACCAACCTTACCTTCATGTGAAATATCACCCTGATATTCACCCTCATCGGCACAACTTGATGCATCGGAGGAAGATCCTCCTGCTTTGCCGATACCATATGTCTCACCGATGATCCACCTGATCATGTCCACTAATATCCTGATGACGTCACCATCACATTGCAATATCAGGGTGATCTTCGTAAGATGACTGATGTTAAAAATATGATCCCCCTCAGACCTAGATGACATCATCATCATGTCTGCATAAGGTGATATTTGGCGGCAGGGTGATATTCGTAAGATCACCCAATATTTGAAATATCACCCCCTGTAAGAATATCGGGCTGCACTGTAGCACTGCTGTAACATCGGGGTGATGTTTGAATATGACTGATATTAGAAATATCACCCCCACTTCGGAAAATTAGGTTGGTATGAAAAATGACCCTCGCAAGAAATATCAGGATGATAACCAAAAATATGATGATGATGACCTCCTCCGAAGAAAATATGATGCTGATGTTGAAAAATGCTGAGGAGGCCCAAAGACTTAGAACTTTTTTGGACTTTTTGGGAGGGTGCCTGCAGAAATATATGCTTGAAACCTGACTGCTCATGCAGGCACCAATAGGAGGCAGTGAGCCAAAGGTTGCGGATGACAAGGAGTGGTAGCGGTGGATCTCTTCTATTGCTTTGAGATAGTGAATCTCTCTATAATAGTCTTCTTTTTTCTTCTCTCTTCTGGCAGTGAGCCCTTGGTAGTGAGCTTTTCTTTGGTAGTGAGCCTTTCTTCTGGGCAGTGAGCCTATTGATTTTTGGTGTTTTTATTCATATATATTGTGAGCTAATCCTCACTGTGGTTTTTCCCTTATTGGGTTTTCCACGTAAATCTGGTGTTCTTATGTGTTTGGATGTGTTTGCATTGATGCTTCATATGTTTACATTCTGCTAATGCATTATAAGTGGTTGATGTTTTGAGGGATTAAAGTTTTAACATACAACTGATTCACCCCACCCTCTTAGTTGTCCTATGCATTCTAACAATTGGCATCAAGGCCAAGTTCCTTGAAGAAGTTTAACCACTTGGGGTAGATCCGGATGACACATAGGAAAGGTATGGAGGTCCCAATGTTTGATGGAACAAATTATACATTTTGGAAAATCAGGATGGAAAGCTTTATTGTCTCCCTAGGATATTTTGTATGGAAGATAGTTGAAAAAGAGTATACTATACTTCCTAATGGTCCAAAGGATGAAGATAAAATTAAAGAATATGAGAACAATGGCAAGGCAAGGAGTGCTCTTCTAAACAGTCTCTCTAATTCATAATTAGTGAAGGTGATGAGTTATAAAATTGCTCATGAGATTTGGAAGAAGATAGAAAGTACCTATGAAGGAGATGACAAGGTCAAGCAAGCAAAGATGTAGATTTTGAAGACCAAGTTTGAAACCCTAAAGATGTCAGAAGATGAAAATATTGCAAGCTACATGCAAAGAGTGGATGAAGTTGTCAACTCTATCAATGATCTTGGAGGAAAGCTGGAGGAAAATGAAGTGGTGAAAAAGGTACTACAGACACTTCCAAATCTTATAGTGCTAAAGTTTTTGCTATTGAAGAAACTTAAAATGTGGATAAGTATTCTAGGGATCAAATGTTTGGAACTTTAACTACTTTTGAGATGAGAGAGTTTGGTCAAGATGATTCAAGAAAAGAAACTATTTTTAAGGCTAGGAAGATAGAAAAGAATGTTGAATCTAATTCAGATGACTTTGATGAAGTGGAAGAAAAGTTTGTGAGCAGATTGAAAAAGGGTTATAGAAAATACAGAGGTAAGTTACCTTTCAAATCTTTCAGCTGTGGAAAGATAGGTCATTATGCTTCAAAATGTCCAATCAAAATTTCTAATGACAAATACAAGGAGAACAAAGGTAAATCATTCAAGAAAAGTTATTATGTTAAAGAAGATGACAACATATCTAATGATGAGTCCGACTATCCAAATGATGTTGGTAATGAATGCTTATTCATGGCCTTGAATGTTGGAACTAATTCTAGTAATCCTAGAATATGTATGAAGGATATTGCTCTGGAAATAGGGCACCGCATTGAATGAACTTTGGTTACTGCCTTTCATGCAAGAGAGGAGGAGACTCTCTGGTTAATTGATAATGGGTGTTCAAATCATATGATAGGTGATAAGAATAAGTTTTTGAAGCTCAAGAAGTTTGATGGAGGTTTTGTTAAGTTTGGAGATGATGCATCTACTAAGATCTGTGGAAAAGATTCAATCAATTTTGATGGCAAGCACAATACAGACGATGTCCTTTATGTCAAGGGTCTCTAGCATAATCTTCTAAGTGTAGGACAAATGCATAGCAAAGGATATAATCTTGTGTTTCAGGATGGTGGCTATGAAATCAGAAAAGATGACTTTGGAACTCTGATTACTATAGGAACAAGGACAAAAGGAAATATATATCAGCTCAAAGGTGATGATGGTGTTGAAAGGAAGCTAGGTGTGAGGAAATCGCTTCCTACACTAATCTAATGAGGAGAGGGCTATGAAAATTCAATTTTTATCCTAACTATTACATAAATGTTAAACCATTAACATGAGATATTGTAGAAAAATACAAGAACTAGAAAGTAGACAGAAGAAAGACAAAGATTTACAGTGGGGAAAACCCTTATCGGGTGAAAAACCCCACACTTAGAAACCTGCACAATGTATTAACAAATCTGAATATGTTTACAATACACTTGGAATGCAAGCTTCAATGGTCTTCGACACTCATGTTTGGAGTCAAACCAACAACATAATAGTACCTATAGAACCTATGATATAACTCCCTCTCCAAGCACCTGTTTATATAGAAAATACAAAGCAATATTGGACCTTTCTTGGAATGGGCGTCCAACTTGGCCTCATGGCCCAAAACCCATACCTAAGGACACTTGGTCAACATTGTAGAATGTGCCTGACACTTGTCCACATCTCCCATCCCAAAGGGGTCGCCTATTTCCAAAATGGGCTATAACAAATGCTCTTACGACACTTACGACTATCATAGAATCTAGCATAGCAGTTACAACTTACAACTGTAAGAGAATCTATCTAACACATGCTAAAAATAGCATACTCTCTTACAACATGTCATAGTCCACCTTGGGGCATCCAAATATGCCTTTTTCAAAGATGCTTTACGACACATGTCTTCACCTGTCTTACAACCTTCTATTTCTGACTCTTACATGTCATAGATTCATCATAGGAATCTGTCATAACTATTTCGGTCAAACATTCCCTTACACAACATGGAAGATGCCAACACATGGAAAAATGCTCCTACCACAAAGTGGGATGCCTATCTCCTCATATGAGGACAAAATTACAAATTGTCATAATCCATGTAGGATTGACACATCACCATGCCACATCCCACAATATGACAATTGGAATTTACAAATATTTACAACATAGGAAATTAGATAATAAATACAAACATTAATAATGTAAGGAATTACCAAGGTTGAGACACCTTAATTCCCAACATTCTCCTACTTGTCGAACATCTTGTAAGAGCCAATAGAATAACATGATTTAACTACTATAGGCTGAGAGGCCCATAGACTCCAAACACCATATGAACTTCTCTATGTTCACTGGCTTCGTCAATGCATCTGCAACATTCTTCAAAGTATCTACCTTCCCATCCTCAACCATGTCTTGCATGAAGTGAAACTGAACATCAATGTGCTTGGTTCTAGCATGGAAAGTTAGATTCTTCGAAAGGCAAATTGCACTTTGACTGTCACAACTGATCGTGATCTGACCTGCATCAACACCAATATCTGAACACAATCTCTTAAGCCAAATGGATTCCTTACAAGCATGAGTTGCTACCATATACTTAGCTTATGTCATGGACAAAGCAACCACAGGTTGTCACTTACTCATCCAACTAATAGCACCACCAAACAGTGTAAACACATAAGCACTGGTGGATCTCCTGCTGTCAATGTCACCTGCCCAATCTAAATCCACAAATCCATGAATGTCAATGAAATACGAAGGTCCTGTAACATTACCATGCCAGAAAATGGAATACTTGGAAGTACCCATCAAATATCTGAACACTCGCTTAACTGCATCCCAATGAACCCGTCCAGGATTTGCCATAAATCGACTAAGGACTCCCACTGCTTGGGCAATGTCTGGTCTTGTGTATACCATATCATACATCAAACTACCAACAGCACTAGCATAAGGTACTCTGCTCATATCCTCCACCTTACTAGGAGATTTTGGACAATCCTCAACAGATAACTTTGTCCCCAAAGAAACAAGAATACACAATGGTCTACCATCTGACATGTTGAACCTATCCAACATGGTCTTCACATAATCTAGCTTAACTAAATTTTTCTGTTAGCTCCGTCCCTTCTGATTTCCATTCCTAGAATGTACCTAGTAGCCCCTAAATCTTTCATTTCAAACTGTGCTGATAACTGAGATTTGAAATCAGAAATCATATTCTTACCCTTCACAACGAACAACATATCATCAACATACAGTGCAACAATGAGAATATGATCACCACCAAACTTAAAGTACACATAGCGATCTCATTTCAATCTCAGAAATCCAATTGACAACACAAAGGTATCAAACTTCAAGTACCATGTCCTAGGGGATTGCTTCAAACCATACAAAGACTTCTTCAATTTGCAAACTAAATTTTCTTTACCTTTCACCATGTAATGCTCTGGCTGTGACATGTAGATTTCTTCCTCCAAATCACCATGAAGGAAAGTTGTCTTCACATCCATTTGTTCTACCTCCAAGTCATAAGCTGCTGCGAGAGACAATAGGAATTGAATGGATGTCAGCTTTGCAATAGGAGAGAAGATCTCACCATAATCTATACCCTCCACTTGTGAATACCCCTTCGTAACCAATCTGGCCTTATACTTCTCAACACTGCCATCTATACCAATCTTCTTCTTGAACACCCATTTGCATCCAACGGGTTTCCGTCCAGGAGGCAAAGGCACCAAGTCCCAAGTCTGATTCTTTTCCAAAGAAGCCATTTTATCGTCCATGGCCTCCTTCCAGGAACCTGCATCTTTCATGTCCAAAGCCTCTGATACAGTTCTAGGTTCATCACTGTTAGTGAGTAAAGCGTAAGCACAACTAGAATCAAGCAATGTAAAACCATACCTTTCAAGTTGCTTTCTTATCCGTGTAGACCTCCTCAAGGGCTGAGGTTGAAGTTGAGGTTCAACTTCTTCATCTGAGCTTTTAGAGCTGCTAGAGCTCTCCTCATCATTAGGTCCAACATTGTCTTTTTGTTCAGTCTTCTCAGGGGTAGGAGGAAACTGAACAACATCCTCTTTCTTTACTTTTTCTTTTGGCTATAAAATAGTGGAAGAAGGTGTAAGCTCTCTGAAGACGACACTTCTTCTATACAACACTTTTTCAGCCACAAGGTCCCAAAACTTGTATCCTTTCACACCGACACCATAGCCAATGAAGATAACTTTACAGCTTTGTTCTCAAACTTTGACCGCTTCTCCTTAGGTACATGTGCATATGCCTCACAACCAAGAACACAAAGATGCCTTATTGAAGGCTTTCTACTACACCACACCTCCATGGGTGTCTTTCCAACAAGAGCTGATGTAGGAGATCTATTTACTAGATAGCAGGTAGTGGCAACAGCTTCAGCCCAAAACTTTTGTTCTAGGCTAGCTCCACTAAGCATACTCCTAGCCTTCTTCATCAGTGTCTTGTTCATCCTCTCTGCAACTCCATTTTGCTATGGGGTGTATGGAGTTGTCTTGTGTCTTTCAATCCCAAGTTCCTTGCAATATTTATCAAATTCTGTAGAACAGAACTCACCACCATTGTTAGTTCTCAAACATTTAATCTTTTTACTAGTCTAATTTTTAGCAAAGGCCTTAAACTCCTTAAACTTGCTATAGAATTTAGACTTGCTTTTGAGAAAATAAATCCATGTCCTACTGTAATCATCTATAAAAGATACAAAATATACAGACTTTGATAATGAAGGAACATTAACAGGACCAAACACATCATAATGAATAAGGTCCAATACACCAGAAGACTTATGAGAACTCGAGTAAAACTGAACACCGTTTTGTTTTTCATAAATGCAATGTTCACAAAAGTCAAAATCAAGATTACAATCATCTAACCCCTCAACGAGGTTCTTATTTTTCAAGGTACGCAGACCCTTCTCACCAATGTGGCCAAATCTCTTATGCCATAACATTGTCTTTTCAGTAGGAAGTTTAACTTCCAAAGCACGATTACAACCATCAAGACTAGAAACAACAAATTTCTTCATTGCTTGTTCAGATGGTGGGGATGAAGTGATTGCTGCCCTCTTCCTTGAGTCAGAAGAACTATTGCATTGTGAAATGCATGCCTCCATCTGAAACATAGTACCTCTCCTAGTACCCTTAGCAAGCACCATAGCTCCTCTAGTCATCTTGCATCCTTCTTTCAAAAAGACAACCTGCACACTTGCATCATTCAAACTACTTACAAAAAGTAGGTTCCATGCTAAGCCTGGGATGTACATAATCCCAGAGATCCCCTTCACTCAACCATCAGGGAATCGGATAGAGACTCTTCCACAACCAACAATCTTCAGATGAGAGTCGTCACCCAGATACACCTTTCCACCATCGAACTCCTCATACTTAGTGAACTAGTCTTGATGCGATGTCATGTGGAATGATGCACCAGAGTTGATTAGCCACACATTTTTAGATGCACAGGTTGCTAGGGCTGCGATGAAAGCATCACCGTCATCTTGTGACTTGTTAGAATCTGAATCAGGATCTTTCATCTTCTTCTCCTCTTTGCATTCCTTTTAGAAATGCCCATTTTTTCCATAGTTCCAACAAAGACCCTTGGACTTTCCAGGAGATTTGGATCTCCCACGGGATTTGGATCTACCCTTCTCAGCTTTCTTGTCCTTCTTCTTCCCTTTCTCCTTGGGTCTTCCACAAACTGCAAGGGCCTCTTTGGCTGCCTCAGAAGACTTTCTCTGCATTTCTTCAAACAACAGAAAAGAAACCACTTCTTCCATTTTGAATGTGGATGTGGTGCTTCCAATAGCCATGACAAGATGATCCCATGAGTCTGACAGATAACAAAGCAGGGTCATACACTGATCCTCCTCCATCTTCACACCAATAGATGTCAATTATGCAACCAACATGTTAAAGGTATTCATATGTTCAGCGACGGATCCTCCATCCTCCATTCGAAGAGAATACAACTTCTTTCTCAGGAAAAGTTTATTAACTAGGGATTTGGCTTGATACACATCCCCCAACTTCTTCCAAAGTAGTTTTGTAGTAGTCTCCTCATGGACATTTTACATAACAAAATCAGCAAGACTAAGTCTTATGAGACCCTTAGCCTTCTGATCCTTGAGATCCCACTTATCTTGTGACATTGCAGCTGGTTTAGTTCCATTAACACTTTCCCAAAGGTCTCGATCTACAAGCATGTCTTCCATCTTGAGCTTCCACAGCTCAAAATTAGTGCCATTGAATTTATCCATTTCAAATCTTCCAGATGTACTTGCCATCTCCTTGCTGCAATAAGATATAAAATACTCTGCACAGACTCCCACTAAACTTAAGATCAACGTAAAAAAGCCCTACCCAACAACTAGGACCAAAGGTGATCAAGCTCTGATACCAACTGAAAGGAAGCTAGGTGTGCAAAAATCGCTTCCTACACTAATCTAATGAGGAGAGGGCTATGCAAATTCAATTTTTATCCTAACTATTTTAGCAATGTTAAACCATTAACATGAGATATTGTAGCAAAACACAAGAACCAGAAAGTAGATAGAAGAAGAGAGACAAAGATTTACGGTGGGGAAAACCCTTATCGGGTGAAAAACCCCGCACTCAGAAACCTGTACAATGTATTAACAAATCTAAAATATGTTTACAATACACTTGCAATGCAAGCTTCAATGGTCTTCGACACTCATTTCTGGAGTCAAACCGGTAGCATAACAGTACTTGTAGAACCTGTGATACAACTCCCTCTTGAAGCACTTGTTTATATAGAAAATACAAGGCAATATTGGACCTTTCTTGGAATGGGCATCCAACTTGGCCTCATGGCCCAAAACCCACACCTAAGGACACTTGGTCAACATTGTAGAATGTGCCTGACACTTGTCCATAGCTCCCATCCCAAAGGGGTCTCCTATTTCCAAAACGGGTTATGACAGATGCTCCTACGACACTTACGACCATCATAGAATCTGTCATAGCAGTTACAACTTATAGCTGTAAGAGAATCTATCATACACATGCTAAAAATAGCATATTCTCTTACAGCATGTCATAGTCCACCTTGGGGCACCCAAATATGCCTTTTTCAAAGATGCTTTATGACACATGTCTTCACCTGTCTTACAACCTTCTATTTCTAATTCTTACATGTCATAAATTCATCATAGGAATCTGTCATAACCATTTCGGTCAAACATTCCCTTACATAACATGGAAGATGCCAACACATGGCAAAATGCTCCTACCACAAAGTGGGATGCCTATCTCCTCATGTGAGGACAAAATTATAACTTGTCATAATCCATGTAGCATTGACACATCATCGTGCCACATCCCACAATATGATAATTGGAATTTACAAATATTTACAACATAGGCAATTAAATAATAAATACAAACATTAATAATGTAAGGAATTACCAAGGTTGAGACACCTTAATTCCCAACAGATGTGTGTCTTATGATTCAAATTAATAAAAGTTGGCTAAGGCATAGAAGAATGTGTCACATCAATTTTGATAGCTTAGTGAAGATTAGCTCTACTCAAGTTATGAGGGATCTGCCAAAGATTATAAAGCATACCAATGCAATCTGTAAGGAATGTCAGATTGGGAAGCAAACAAGGAAGACTTTCAAGATCAAAGAGTATTCTACCACCAGACCTCTAGAGTTTCTACATATAGATCTATGTGGACCTACAAGAGTAGTAAGCTTTCAAGGTGATAGGTATTTCATATTGTTGATTGATGATTTCTCTAGAATGACTTGGGTAACTTTTCTCAAAGAAAAATTAGAAGCTCTAGCTTTTAAGGCTATGGTTGAAAATGAAATTGTTTTGAAAGTCAAGTGTTTGAGGTGTGACAAAGGTGGTGAGTTCACCTCCAATGAGTTTACTTGCTTTTGTGAAGATCATGGAATAAAAAGGCATTTGTCAGCACCTAGGACTCCTTAGTAGAATGGAGTTGTGGAAAGGAAGAATAGGATAGTTCAAGAAGCAACAAGGACAATGATGAAAGAAGCAAATCTAATAGATATCTATTGGAGAGAATCCATTCACACTACAGTTTACATAAAAACAAAGTGTAAGCCAGGGTCAATAGTTCAAAGACTCCATATGAACTATGGTATGGAAGAACTCCTACTGTAAAATACATTAGAGTGTTTGGAAGTAAATGCTACATTAGGAGAGATGAAGAGAACACGGAAAAGTTTGATACAAGATTGGATGAAGGAATATTCCTTGGATATTCTACAAAGAGCAAGGCTTACGTGTGCTACAACAAGAGACTAAAGAGATTAGTGGAAAGTGCAAATGTCAAAGTGGATGAAGAACCATACCAAAGTTTAATGCTATTAGAAGGATATGAATCATATGAGAACCATTGTATAGAAGTAGAAAGAGAAGAAGAAAAGGAAAAGGAGAAGCAAGTTGATGAAGAAGATGCTCCGAAGAAGATTCCTAAGACTCCCAAGTATGTGTATAAGAATCATTCTGAAGATCAAATCATTAGAAATAAGAACAAAGGTGTTTTAATAAGGAGACGTATTGCTATGGAAGATGAACAGGTAAATTTGTTCTTATTGTCTCAAATAGAACCCAAAATAGTGACTAAAGCATGCGAAAATAAGCACTGGATCAAGGCTATGGAAGAGGAATTGATGCAAATTGAGAAGAATCAAACTTGGGAAGTTGTCCCAAGACCAACATACAAGAATATGATAGGAACTAAATGGGTCTTCCAGAATAAATTGAATGATAATGAGGAAGTAGTCAGAAATAAGGCCAGGCTAGTGTGTAAAGGCTACTTAGAAGTGGAAGGAATAGATTATGAGGAAAAATTTGCTTCAATGGCAATTTTGGAGGCCATCAAATTGTTCTTGGCCTTTGCAGCTCATAGGGACTTCAAAGTTTATCAGATGGATGTGAAATCTGCTTTCATGAATGGAGAGTTAGAAGAGGAGGTATACATTGAGCAATCATAAGGCTTTAATTTATTAGATGATCCAAATATGGTTTGTAAATTGAAGAAGGCATTGTATGGACTCAAAAAGGCTCCTAGAGCTTGGTATGCAAGGTTGGATAGGTACCTGATGCAACAAGGATTCAAAAAGGGCACTGTAGATAGCAATATGTACTTCAAAGTTGAAGAAGATCAAATTTAATTGTGGAAGTGTATGTAGATAATATAATCTTGGGAGGAAATAAAGGTATGTGCAAGAGATTTGTAGAAGAAATATAGAAAGAATTTGAAATGTCAATGTGTGGGGAAATGAACTTCTTCCTTGGGTTACAAATCAATCAATCAGAAAAGGGGATTTTCATTTCACAGTCAAAGTATGCTAAGGAAATGTTGAAGAAGTTTGGAATGGAAGACTCCAAATCAGTATGTACTCCAATGACTACTGGTTGTAAGTTAAAAAAAGATGATGAATCTCCTAAGGTTGATCAGAGAAAGTACAGATCAATGATTGGTGGATTATTATACCTGACTACTACTAGACCGGATATCATGCATGCAGTTTGTCTTGTGGCTAGATTCCAAGCTGATCCCAGAGAGTCACATGTTGTAGCAGTAAAGAGGATATTCAAATACCTAAATGGCACTGTGGAGTTTGGCCTATGTTATCCCAAGGATATTGATTTCTCCTTGAGTGAATATATAGATGTAAATTGGACAGGATGTATAGATGACATAAGGAGTACAAGTGGTGGTGCTTTCTTTCTAGGAAGCAGACTTGTATCATGGTTAAGTAAGAAGCAGGACTTAGTGTCATTATCTACTGCAGAGGAAGAATATATTGCAGTAGCATTTTGCTATACACAGGTGTTATGGATGAAGCAGATATTGAAGGATATCAAAGTGTCATATGATGAACCTATTCCTATCATATGTGTCAATACAAGTGCTATCAACATTTCAAAAAATCTAGTGATGCATTCAAGGACAAAGCATATTTCAATTCAGTATCACTTCTTAAGATAAAAGGTTGTAGAGAATGAGGTGAAGTTGGAGTATGTGCCTACTAAGGATCAAGTTGCAAGCATCTTCACAAAGGGTCTCCCTAAGGATACTTTTGAGTATCTCCAACACATGTTAGGGGTTATTTCCCCTCCTTCTCTTAACTAGATGCATAAATGTATGCATCTGTCTAGGAAGCATTTCAAGATACACTTTTGGCTATGGACTGGTGTTGAAGGCTACCTCTTAGGGGGAGTAGGTAGTGATACTATTGGTTGGTATAGTCAAAAGGAACATAACCTATGATCTTAAGGGGGAGAGTGTAGAAAAAGAGAGAGTAGTGGAGATAGAGTAGATACTTGTTGGTGTTAGAGTTGTTACCCTTTGCCATTGATGTCAAAGGGGGAGAGAGTTGAAGTGGTTGAAAAACCATTGTGCAAAGAGGTGTGTAAAAGGTAAAAGTTGTTTCTGTCAAGGGTAGTATTATTGGTTACAAAGTTGCTAACTGATTTCTTTAGGTATTGATGGTTTTTAAAAGAGCTGGTGTTGCCATCAATGACAAAGGGGGAGATTGTTGGAAACTTTCTGGTGTTGTCATTGATGTCGACTCCTAGTAGATGGTTCACTTGGTTTCCAAGTGCTTTTGAGAAAATTTGATAAAAGGTGTGTAGCATGACAAAGGTACCCTCAGTTTTATGCTCCGCATTCCTTCCTAATTGAAGGTATGCTTGTATGGTTTGGAAGTATTGATTAGAGGTGTTCAGAGGTATTATATCCAGAGTTTTAGGTTTTAGATCATGCAAAAATAGAAGATGTGTTTGATAGAATATTTGACTATGAAGGAGGGTGCCTAGGAGACATGAGAATGCTCTGCGTTTCTCTGCATTGAGCTTTCCTAAGGGAGAGTGCTTATATTATTTGTATCCACCTTCCTTTGAAGTTTTTGGTGTTGGGATGCTCCGCAAGTTTAGTTCTTGCATTGGTGATCAATAATAGTGTGTCCTGATGTGCATAATGAAGACATTCTTTGATTCAGATGGTTGTGACAATGTTGTAGAATTTTATGATGATGATGAGTATTCTAGGAAGATGTGTGAATGCTTTGGAGTGTCTCTATCTGGTGTACATGATGTTCTTGGACTTGGAGAAGCATGAATATGGTCAGTAGCTTAGGATTGGCTGACCTAGCTTACTAGTGCCATTTGTGGAGGTACCTCATGGATTGTGGATGTAATATGCAGCTTGGTAATACAAATTTGAGTCCTAGTTATTCCTTGACATGGTCCACTTTCACTTCTTTCCACCATGGAAGTGTTTAGTGCCGACCTAAGTAATGTTGCATGTGTGTAATGCACACACTTCATTAGGATCTACCTAATTGAGATAGGTCTTGGTTATAGATGGTCTAAATACAAGATGAAGATGAGTAGAGCAAGAGAGAGAAGAATATACAAAAGTAAATCAAGGGCAGTGAAGTTGTGTGTGAACTTAAATGCTTATGACTCTGGAATGCATTGAGCAGGTGTACATTTTAGTGTGCTAGAAGTTGTTGGAGCTAGTGAGCCAAAGGTTACAGTTGGCAAGGAGTGGCAGTGATGGATCTCTCCTATTGCTTTGAGATAGTGAATCTCTTTGTAATAGTCTTCTTCTTTCTTCTCTCTTATGGGAAGTGAACCTTTCTCTGGCAGTGAGCATTTCTTTTGAGCAGTGAGCCCTTGGTAGTGAGCCTATTAATTTTTGATATTTTTATTCATATATATTGTGAGCTAATCCTCACTGTGGTTTTTCCCTTATTGGGGTTTCCATGTAAATACAGTGTTCTTATGTGTTTGGATGTGTTCATATTGATGCTTCATATGTTTACATTATAAGTGGTTGATGTTTTGAGAGCTTAAAGTTTTAACATACAACTGATTCACCCCCCTCTTAGTTGTCATACACATTCTAACAACCCTTCATGTCCTCACTCCTAGAACATCTCATGATCAAGCCATACTGGACAAGTTTTATAGCCTAGTAGTGGAAGCTCTTCTGTACACTGGGGTCAATGATCATTATGCTGCTGCAACCAAGATGAGTGGGGTCAAAAGTAGGAAAAAGGCTGTCTTAAAGTGAAAAACTCAATTGGAGCTTTTAGAGCACATTGTGAAAGGGATGAGGGGGCATATTGATTCATTAGTCCAAATGGGACTGCCCTTACCAATCCAAGATAATGGAGATGTATTGAATGAAGAAGAATACAAGGTGGTGCTTGTGAGAAAAAAAAAAAAGGAGACCAAACATCTTTTAGGGTTGGGTACATTTACCAAGTGTCATAGAATTTGAAGCAATTCTTTATCCTCTGGCTTCGCTAGAGCATAGGTTGAAATCTATTACAGGGAAGCTAAAAATATCTCCCATAGGGAGATAATTAAGCTAGGCAAAGCATTTGAGGTACCTAGGAAGAAATGTCAACCTTTAGAGGATGAATGGGCATCTTTGCAAATTGTCCTAGATGCTCTTTGAGGTTGTTTTCCTCTCCTTGTTTTCAAAATTTTGTTTGTATTTTTGAGGCCTAGGATTCGATGTGCACTTCCCTGAAAGTTGCCAAGAATCAACAACACCAAATTTGAATCACAAATAGGTGTGAGTATTTTGATCCCTTATCGGGTTTGAAATTAAACCTTGATTGGTTCAGAGCTTTTAAAGAAAGGAACCCGCGAGGAGGAAACATGTGGAGACTTGTCACATCTCTAATCCTTGACAAGTTTAGTGGCACTTTATATTTGTGTTAGGCCACCTAGTGTCACAAGTTTTACCAAGGGTGGGCCCGAGTTCTACAAAAGGAAACCTAAAAGGGAATAAAAAGAGCTCTGTCGTTGCCACTTGTTGTAATTGTGCTTCCCCGCTGAACAACATTTTGACACATCCTCAACTAAGTGCCACGCTACCACATGGCGAAGAGACTCGAAAGGTTCCATGAGATTGATAGTGTTGCGGAGCCATCAATCATGAGCACAGGGGATTTGATGGTGGAGAAATTATGAAGGACCTTTCAAGACAAATAAATAGGTCAGTTCATTAGAAATGAATAGAGATGAAATACTAGGCCCCGACACTAGAAAGGAGAGCACAGAAGCATCAGATGGCCATAAATCATGACTTAATGGCTTGACAAAATGTCAAAGACAATGGTTGGGTCTCTAAGAGTTCTGGTGAAACTTCAATACTACAGTCTGGCACCATCAAGACTCATTAATAAAGAGGACCTCAGAGTCAAAGTTGTGTTTCCAAAAGTAATTACAGTAGATAGTTCCCGCCTAGTGTAACATGTTAGGGTGATTAGATTGCTATATATAGGACTAGGAGCCATTTTAAAAAGAGGTGGTTGGGAAATGTTGATTCATTGAGCCAATTCTTAGAATTCAAGAGAAGAATCAATAATCTTTCAATCCTTTGTGTATGCTCTTCAAGAGCATATTGAATATCTTATGACTGTGCCTTTGCACCTTTTATAACTCATTCTTTGTTTATCAATGAAGAAGTGATGCCTATGCTTATTTCATGCCTATTGAGTCTTTCTTTTGAGTCTGAGATATTGATGTATGGCTTTGTTTTTAGTTTCAATGAATGATGTTAGTAAGTGGTTTGAAATCATTCTCCTTTGCGCTCTTGGCGGCCATGAGTTAATATTGTGAGTTAAATAGGGAAGCATTGTGCTTTTTTTTCATCATTTCAAGTCTCATTTTCAAGCACATCGCCTTAGAATAGATTTTATTTTAAGTTTCTCTTCTCTTTCCCTTCCCCAACATTTCAAAATAAATAATGAGAATCTTAAGAAGAACTAACTTCTAAAATCTCAGAGGTTATCTTGTTATTCACTAAATGACTCCCACAATCATAGGATTTCCCATTACTTTTGTGGTTTCCTATGGTGAAGATTTGATTCCTAGGCACAAACAACAAAAACCATCAACAATAGTAGTTCCTAACGTGATACAAGTAGGGACAATTGCTGATAGTAGTGACATTCCTTTGGAAGTGAAGGATCTGCTAGAAGAATTTGATGAAATAATATCCAAGGAGTTACCTAAAGGACTACCACACATGAGGAGCATTAACCATCATATTTATTTGGCTATGGGGGCAAGTTTACCCAAAAACGCTACTTATAGATTAATGCTTGCAAAAAATGTAGAGCTGAACAAACAAGTGCATAATCTAGTGGAAGGAGGATTAATTAGAGAAAGCCTTAGCCCATTCATAGTACCAACTATGTTAGCAACAAAAAAGGATGGTGAATGGAGGATGTGAATAGAATCAAGGGCCATTAATAGAATAAATATCAACTATTAGTTTCCTTTACCCATAATGGATGATCTCATGGATTGCTTCGGAAAAGATAAATATTTTAGTAAAATTGATTTTAAAAGTGGATATCACCAAATTAGGATAAGAGATTTTGATGAGTATAAGACTTATTTTAAGACCAAGGATGGGCTATATGAGTGGTTAGTAATGCCCTTTGGATTGACCAATGCACCTAGCATGTTTATATGGTTGATGAATGAAGTGTTGAGACCATTTTTGGGAAAATTTGTAATTGTTTACCTTGATGATATTATGATTTTTAGCAACAATAGGGAAGATAATTTATTACATGTTAGGCAAGTCTTACAAAGGATCAAGGAGGAAAAATTATTGGTGAATCTAAAGAAATGTGGTTTTATGAAGGAGAAATTGGTATATTTGAAGTATGTCATCTCACCTAAGGGGTTGCAAATGGATCTTGAGAAGGTATGTGCAATAATAGAATGGTCTATGCCTAAGAGTGTGCATGAGGTTCAAAGTTTACATGGTCTATCTAGATTCTACCATAGGTTTATTTAAAATTTGAGTGGGATATGTGCACCCATCACTGAAACTATAAGGGGGATAGAAACGAGTTCAAGTGGACAACAATAGTTCAGGTAAGAGTTTTGAGCTATAAAAGAGGAAGGTCATTTAAGAACTGGTGTTAGTCGTGCCTAATTTTACAAAAGTGTTTCAAGTGGATTGTGATGCTAGTGGAATAGCCATAGGAGCAATTCTTAGCCAAGAGGGCAGACCCATAACTTATTTTAGTGAAAAGATTAATGATGAAAAGAAGAGTTATTCTATTTACATGATCAAGAGTTCTATTCCATAGTGTAGGCCTTGAATAAATGATGACAATATCTACTTCTTAAGGAGTTTGTGCTTTACATAGATCACCATGATCTATAATTTATCAACAGCCAAACCAAGCTCAACCAACGACATATGAAATGGGTAGAATTCCTACAAGGATTTCAAACAAGGTAGTAGATTCTTTGAATATAAGAGCAACATTATTAAGTAAAATGAGGGTTGAAGTAGTTGGTTTTGATTCCATGAAGGAGTTATATAAGGATGATTTAGATTCAAGAACGCATGGATAGCGTGTATAGAGCCTACTTGTATGGATATGACACCATGTATAGATGAATTTATGTAGGATTGAATATTATTCAAAGGACAACAACTATGCATACCTTAAGGATCAATGAAAAATAACCTAATAAAAGAAAAGCATTGTGGTGGATTGGCCAAACATTTTAGAGATGATAAGACTATGGTGTATCTTAACATAAGGTATTATTAGCCAAGGATGAAGACATAAGTCAAAAAATTTATGCAAGGATGTCAAGTTTGTCAATATGCCAAAGGAGGAAGTCAAAACATAGGGCTATATTAGTCGTTACCCATATTGCAAAAACTGTGGGATGACATAAGCATGGATTTTATGCTTGGGCTACCATGGATGCGGAGAGATAAGAACTCTATCTTTATGGTTATTTATAGATTATTGAAGATGGATCATTTTATAGCTTACGAAAAGAATAATAATGACACAGACATTGTGAATTTATTCTTTATGGAGGTTGGTAGGTTGCATGGTTTACCAAAAAGTATAGTTTTAGACTGTGACACTATGTTTGTAGAACATTTTTAGAGGATATTTTGGAAGAAATTAGGTACAGATTTAAAATTTTGTTTTGTAAACCATCTTGAAATGGATGGAAAAACTAATGTTGTTAATTAGAGCTTAAGAAATTTGTTAAGGTGATTGGTTGGTGACAAGCCTAAGCAATGGGATTTGGCACTATCGTAAGCTAAATTTACATACAACGATTTAGTCAATAAAACTATAGCTAAGACCCCATTCCAAATTGTTTATGGATATATCCTTATAGGTATTTCATAATTAAGAGAACTCATGAATACCAAAGGTCATGAGCGAAGTGTATAGAGAGAAGAGGTTTCCAAACATATGCAAGATCTATGTCAAGTAGTAAAGGAAAGACTCAGTTGGAGTAGCCAACAATATAAAAATAAAGTGGATTCAAAGAGGAGAGAAAAAAAATTTTAAGTGGGGGATATGGTGCTCACCCATCTATAGAAAGAAATATTTCCAATCCATACTTATAACAAGCTCAAGTGGAAGAAGATTGGACCCTCCAAAATTATCAAAAAGTTTCCATCAAATGCTTATGAGTTGGAGTTGCCTATAGGCCTAGATATCTCTCTAATTTTAAATGATTTTGATTTATACACTTGCTATGAGGGACAAACATCACATCAGTAGGTGAAAGAGGAAACACCACCAAAAAGATGGATAGCATAGTTACTTGAGAGAGAAAAGGAGTAGATTGAAAGAATTTTAGACTCTAGAGTGGCCAAGAAGACTAGGGGTAGAGAATATATTGAATATATAGTGAAATGGAAGAATATAAATTAGTAGAGGCTGCTGTTTGGCTGAGCCCAATAGAGATTAAGCAATTTGGGTTCAACCTGCAACAACAGGGTTGTTGACCTACAACAACATATAGTTTTGGTAGTGAGCAGGAACTCAGAAATTATGTTACCATGGTAGTTTGATGCAGGGACATTGTGATACTCCATTTCAATGCCATGTTTTCCCTCTCCTTTTAGCTACATTTTTTAGTTTGAAGCTTAAAATTTCTTTCAGTTGTTTAATGTGAAATGATTTATTTCCCCTACTCCTTGGAGCATTTAATGAACAACAACATGGAAATCATGGAGTGGGAGATTTAAGCATGAATTTTGAACTAAAAATACTGACATTGGTCATTTATGGTAGCATTTTGGGCACTCAGACCTTTAGGCATAATTTTATGGAAGCTTCATTTTTTTGGGATTCATTGAGAGATGAAAACAAGGGAAAAAAAGAGTAAAGGGACTGAATAAGAAGAGATCTATGACCAAGAAGAGAGTAACATAGGCAAACAAGACAAGAAGAAGAGAAGAAGGGGAGAAGTAGAGAGGCACAAGTTACAGTTTGAGCAACAAGGAAGAGAATAGAGGAGACATCATACAGGCTTTTAGGCACAAGAAAATAGGGGAGTCTAATTTCTACCCAACTTTGTGAAGTGAGGTTGAATTTATACAAATGGAAGATAATATTTAATCAATGAAACAAAATAATTAATTTTAGAACTTATCCTTCCTATGTGTGTGTTCTTCATTTGATTGGGTAGTTTTTTTATAGATTTGGTTGTATCTAAAATTGGTTACCTCTTGTGTGCTTTCCTGGTTTGTTTTGTTGTTGATTTTGTGTTTCTATATGTGCATGTTTATTTCCTTACTGACAACAAAGGATATTTTACCTACGAAAAAAATCCACCTATGGTAAGAGTTTTTAGACCTCTAAAAAAATTGTGCCAATTGCCTACAACACAACCTCCCTCCTTCACCTATTGGCTTGGGATTTAGTTTGATTTTGGTAGCGAGAGCTATGGTAGTGCCATAAGAAATGGAAAAGGAAGGAGGAATATGTGTATATGAGTAAGGAGAGGTTGAGTGTCCCTACATAATAAGTTTTGGTGGGAAATACATGTTTATTAAGTGAAGAACCCTAGTGATTTTCTAGTCACTTTATAAATTGGGAAAGGACCATGTGGTAACCTCTTTTTGCATTGAATAGGTTCTTCTCATTGGGAAATATTTGGTGAGCTTGTTCATTTTAGGTATCACCCAATATCCATTATTCTTGCAATCTGATCAATGCTAATAGTTGATCTAAAAATAGTGATCTATGATTTAATTGTAATTCCAAACTATAAAGTTGAAGGATATTAAAGTATTGTTAGGGTGTTTTCTTGGTCACTTACATGGACTAGCACCATGGGAAGGTCAAATTGTGTAATAAAACATGCCCTAATTAGCTATGCCAGTATGGTGGACCTATACACATATGTTGAGGTGGTTCCTCTTAAGGTATATATTTTATGATAAATGTGATTGATCCCTTTTTTGATTGAGACATGTTTAATTTCCATCATTAAAGTAGTAAAACTTGTTATTGAATAAAAATTATCTATTTTTGGGTTGCCCTATTGGAGTGTTACATATGGTATCAAAGCATGGTTTATAAGCTAAGGGCCTAATGGGCCATTAAGGATAAATTTTCAAGATTAAATTTTAAATTATTATAGGGAATTGACCATGTGATTATTTTGATAATGTAGACAGTAAGAGTGATGGAGTCTCAAGGTTGAATGAAAAAGGTCCAAACTATGATGGTAGAAGAAATACATGGATGTCTAATAGTTGAATTAAAAGGACTTAAATTGGAGGAAGAAGAACAATTGTACTCAAATAAAAGAGAACAAGACTAAATGGAGGAAGAACCACAAAAGTCTATTATAGAATATTAGATACTCCACGCTCTACAAGAGTTATGAGATCAAATACCATGAAGAGGCACAACCTAAGAAGAAAAGAGATGGAACATATAGAGAAGGTTGGGCCAAAGTTGAAAAATTTCTAGAGAATCCATAATATTTTTCCCAAGAGCTCAAGAAAATAACATTGTTCAAGTTTAATGGGAAAAGTTTCTAGATTGAAGTTGAAGCTTAGCTAGTTGGCATGCGAAGCTATTTAATATTTTTAAGAGGATTAGTAAGGAGAATTTCCAACTTTGTATATACCATCTCATTGATAAAGCTACATTATGGTGGGAACATCAAGAAAATATGCTAGTAATCAACAGTGACATTTGACCTAGAAATACTTGATGAGAAATTTCAAAAATACTATTTAACGAATGTTTAATGCAATGCTTAAGTTAATGAATTTCATTGTTTAAAGAAGGAATGATGGTGGTAGAATACAACTCTAAATTCCCAAGTCTTTTGAAGTATGTAGGTGACATTCATGATAAACAAATCAAGGTTAATAGGTACATTAGTGGGATATCCCAAGAAATAAAAGGGAAGGTGTGAACTATCGAGAAAAAAACAATTTTTAATGCAACATGCAAAGAATATTTGGTTGAAGAAGAAGTTATTAGAAAATCCTATTTTGAAAGAAAACAAAGGGAAATGCTAGATTCATCTCAAGGAACATAAGAAAGATGGTTGTAATTAAAGATGCAAACTAATTCTAGGATTGTGTTGTGTTAGTGTAAATAAGATCTTTATGTATCTAGTTAGGATCCTTTACTAGGATTGACCTATTCACACTTAGCTTAGGTTTGCTTACATTTTTAAGAGTTTGTCTCACCTCATCATGTGGTGAAGACATGTGTCCTCATTCTTATGGGACACCTATTGTGTGTCTACATGCCACTTGCATGTTGGTCATGCTAATAACCATGGAACATTGGACAAGAATGCTAATGTGGGATGCTACAATAAATATGGTGGAAGGATTGGGTGACAAGCACCCGCAAGACCTCCACTCAATCTAGAAAGGTATAGATAGTTGAATTTCATATGGATACCTAGCTATCCCAATCCTATTCCCATTGAGGTCAGATCTTGACTCATCAAATTTAAAGGAAATAATGTTGTATCTGGAGAAGATCATTTGAGAGCTTTTATTAACCTCACTGATGATTATGAGATCAAGGAGGAGGATGTTCTTATGAAACTATTTGTTCAATCTCTGGATGATGTTTCTAGGGAATGGTATAAAAGCTTACCAAGTGCTAGTATTAGCTCTTGGCCTAAATTCTGAGAGTGTTAGGAGAGCACTATGGTGACAAAACTGATGCAAGGTTTATAATAAATGATTTTACAAATATTGTTGAGGGCTCAAATGAATCTGTGTTAGACTTTAACACCAGGTTTTCTAGAATTATGGTAAGAATTCCTGCTATCATGAGACCTAATGAGCCTATGTTCCTTATTCTATATCGTAATGCTTACACTGCAAAGATGGGATACCTTTTAAGAGACAAGGATCCCCAAACTTTAAGAGATGCATAAAAATAGCCTCTAATATAGGAAGCAACCAGAGAGCATTGGGCAAGCTCCATAAGTGGAGTGATCTCAAGATCTTGCATCATGACAAGGGACAAGTTAACAAAATTCCTGCACCAAGTTACCAAATAAGAAGCCTAATTATGCTAAACAAGAAAGAATGTCTAGGTTGTCTAATCAACCTTACAACAAATTTTTCATAACGACAAGCCTATTCAAACGAACCATAAAGGCAATATGAGTAGAGAAACACTGAATCCTCTCAAAAAAGGAGTACATAACATGGAGGACAATCCTTGGTGTATGGCTTGTAACCTGCCCCATTCTCCCTCACAATGTGTTGTGGCCCTATCAGTGATTGATTTAGATGGGCGTTATGATGAATGCATTGATCTTGAAGACCATGAAAATAATAACATAAATATGGTATCATCACATTGGTATCCAATATTTGATGAATATTCTTTTACAGAGCAAGGTGGGTTCAATTTGGATGTTGAGGATAAGTTTCATAAAGAAATTTTGTATCACCAGCAAGTCTTCTCATACAATGAAGAAGAAGGTCACCATGTTTTCAATTTAAACTTTGATGTTTGTAAGTTTCAATTAAAAATGCCTTTAGATGAATAAATCGGGTCCCTTGCTACTGTTGCTATTGCTCAGGTGAAGAACAACTACAATATGAGAAATAAAAGAGTTCAGGATGAGAGCAGTACCACAAGAGTAGAAAGAAGCATATTCATTAGGGAAACACAAAAGGGACAATAAGCCCACAATTCTATCAATGAATGTATACAAAGAGGAAAGTGGGTACTCGGGCCTCATTGGCCAAAGAGACAGTGGACTCTAACCTAAATCTTAGGATAAAGAGTACAAATGAAAGGAAGGTTAGTGAGAAAGGGAGCAACTGGTGTTAGGAATGAAGAAGAGAAAGACAAAGGGAATGTCATGCAAACCCCTGCTATGGGTGTGACTAATGCTCTTAATGGTCCTTTACCAAAATATGTCTCGTTTGATATGGCTCAAGTTTTTAGCCAAATCAAAGTCACTGTCACATTATTAGAGATGATGAGGATAACATATCACAAGGATAGAACACTAGCTCTCATTGGAGAGACATCATCTCACCATCAGAATGCAGTTTCCAACTCTGATGAGAAAGAAAGAAAAGAGATGCCAATGGCAAAGAATCATAAGGAAGTGAAGGCCAGGATACCAGAAGTATACTTGGGGACCACACTACACAAATGCCCATCACATGTGGATCCATTTTATGTCACATTAATTGTGAATAATAAGATGATAAAGAATTGTATGATTGACTCAAGGGATTCCGCAAATATTATGCCACTACAAGTTGTTATGGAGTAAAAATTATCCCTATGCCTTTTTACCTCCTAGTTTAGCTCCTAGGTCCCCATGTTTACATTTTGCAAGCTTAATACTAATCCCAGAGCAATTTGCCACCAAACCCATGTCAAATGGGACTTAGAGGCCTATCCTAAACCTTAATCAAGACCAAATTAGGTCCTTGGGACTTGGACACCCACGCCTAAGTCTAGCTTAATTTTATGGGATCAAAATTAAAGTGTGTCAGCTTGGGCCCTATTGGGACTTGAAAACTTGTCCCTAAAATGCCCCATTTTGCCCCCAAAATTTCATCTGAGTCCCACTTGAACCTGTAGTTTATAACCAATTAGAGACATCTTTAATAGGTTTTCATGTGTCTGCCTTTTGAAAAGTACAAAGAAAAAGCCCATAAAATGACAAGTCAAAAAATTCTAAGTGTTTCCTTGTGTTTTTTACCTTTTTCAGAGTTTTAGAATTTAGAGTTCATGTCTTCCATCTTGCCTTATTTATCAGCTCTGAAATTAGGATCTAAAATTTGTCTAAGTGTGGCAGACTTCAGAGTTTCAGGATTCCTTCTTCCATCCTGCTTTCCCTCTTGGCTCTGAAGTCCTCCAAGGCTAAATTTGCCTAAGTGTTAAGTTATTGAAAAAATCATCTAAGGGTATTGGAGGTTAGAGTTTAGGCCTTTTGCCTTCAGTCTTCTATAAGGCAAGTGTTGGGGAGAAGCCCCGAGGTCTGAAGTCTGATAGGTTTATTGGTTCCAATTGTTCTAAGTATGAAGTGGGTGGTGGATGGCAGAGGTTGGCTCTTCTTTCTATTAGGAATATATAGGTAGATCAAACCAATTCCACATAACCCAAAGGAGATAATGATGAATGCAATCTTACAGATTTACCATAATGCAAAGATCAATAGACAATCAACAAGATAACACAAGATATACCTTGGGAAAAACCTCATCGAGGGAAAAAACCCAGCGTCCAAAAGTATCCATACTCAATGTATTATTTAGCAACAAGAAATTACAATACACTCATAGAGTCTCTATGAACACCTATCAAGCATCAAGCTCCTCTATTGCAACCTCCATGTATCCAAGCATGAATCCACACATCCCATGCCATGCTTTACAATGTACACTCACAAGAGAAAACTCAATACAATGATATCCTCTCACACAGTCTATAAAATAAGAGCCAACCCTAACCACTAACCTTGTGCTTGTTTTTATAGACTCAAGCTCACACAAATACAACTTGTGGCATTAGATAAAAACAATGTGACTCAAAACCATGAACACAAAACCATTGACCCCAATATTTATTATTTTACACAAATAATAAATATTTTCTTTATGTCTCCCAATGTTAAATACAACTTTTACAAGTGATACCAAATAAATATTTAATGTGGCTAAACACATCAATTAAGATGCACCACAAAAAAATATTTATTTAACATAATTAAATTAATAAATTTTATGCAAGGTGAACAATACCTTTTTCCCAACACTTTCTTTGTTTTTGGAAGGCAAAATGGGGAAGGCTTGACGGCTGACCCTCGACAAGTATTATTTCTAAGGTATTCTGCCATTCTGCTAAGCCTTTTGGGTGGGTCCACTGCTGGCTTGTGGAACCGCAGAAAGAGGACATGTGGCAAGTTTGGTGGGTAGGAGTTTCTCCTTTTATCTTCTTTCTTTTGGAAGGAAGAAGGGAAAGGGTTCAATGGCCAATCCTCGATGGTTTCAAAATTATGCTAAGTGTTGTGCACATTGACAAGCGGGCGTTTATCTTTCCTTTCTTCCTTTTGGAAGGCGGAAGGTGAAAGGCCCAAAGTCTAAAGTCCACCAAACTATGCAATAGCATCTATGTTTTTTAGGGGCTGACTTATTTTTCTTCCTTCTTCCTTTTGGAAGGAGGAAAGAAGAAGGCCCGAAACCCGACCCTTGGTGCTCTTCATTTGTCTAAGTATTTCAAGGTTGAGTGTTCTCCTTTTCCTTCAGAGTGCACAGTGCAAATCAAAGGCCCAACCTCTAAAGTCTGATTTGTAGGAGGTTGACTTCCTAGCCTTCCCAAACCCCTCCAACTTCCTGGGAACGTACTAACTACTTCCAAGAATGCCATTAATGCAAAGTGGGTGGCTAGAATTAGTACTTTTAATGCAGTTGGTGAGGTTGTTGAGGATTTTGTCATCCAGTTCATTCTCAGACATGCATGTTAAGGCTATAAAGGTAAGATCTAAACTCTTTTCAAGGGTTGGTCTTTTGGCATTTTCAGGTGATCAAGTGCAGAGGTCTCTTGTAACAAGCCAACTCTTGTTAATCCAAAATTAACCAACTTAATCATCATTAAGTCTAAAATCATGATTAGCATAATAAAAAAGAAATAACTAATAATCAATATGATAATCAATATTGATATGCATATCTTTTTAGGACACATCAAAACAAGAATTTACAATTATGCCAAAGATATCAAATTAGTGATTTACTTTCACTATACATTTATAATGTTTTGCTCATAGCATCAATGATAATTTATACATAATGATGACTATCAAGTCAATGCATTGTATCTGGACCTTTGACATCTATCTTCTTAAGCCTCGGCTAGTCTTCTACTTGGAAAGGAGAGCATCACCCAAGAGCTTTTCCTCCAACCATAGACCGGTGGTCCCCTGCACAACTTCCTACCTGGAAGTGGCCATACCCTTCACAAAGGGAATAGATATAAGGAACCGATTGGTTTACCATCTAAGTATCTGGTGTTGCGTCCTTCACAATACTTCACAGTCATACAACTATAGATCCACTCTGTGTATGACACTACTAGAAGCATTGTGTCATCTAGAGCATAGTGAACCAACTAATGTATGCAGAGACGGATGCATTACTTTGGCCAAATATTTATATACATGATGTTTCATAATGAACGTAATCGAATGTTCACACACCTTGACTCAACTTAGAAGTTGTCTCATCCTACAGTGTTCAATTTTGACCCTCCTAAGTCATAGTAGAAAAGTTGGGTTTAATTCACCCTCAGTCCATCTTTCTTGGACTTTTGACTCTGGTCTCCAGGAGTACATATAGTGATTATTAGTTGTCTATGGAATAGGGAACTTGTGACTCCACGTCACTATATTCCCATTTTTCTTTACTTTCAATTTCATGTTCATAGTTTCCAAATCTCAAAAGACCATCCTTGGTATAAGTTTTTCTATGGTTACTTGTGTTCAAGGCTTTCATTAAATTCATATGATCATATGACTTGCCAATATAGACCATTAGTCGTCCAATAGTCAAAAGTTTTAAAATGGGTTCTTGAAACCCTTAGCTTCATCCACGAAGCTTGCCATACCAAAAGAGACATATACATAATACATACTCTACTACAAAGTTATCACACTCATTTTCAATTCTTTCCTTCATGGAAATAATAGTAATAATGAATCAGGGCTTACTCATTAACATGCAAATGCCAGCATGCACTCAATGTAGCCTCAAGCAAGGTTTAACAATAATAAACTAGATTTATAGCATGGAAAGACAAACCTTGTTACTCTTTTTTTAAATCACAATAGCCTACACCTGAAGGTACAATATTAACTTTCATAAACATGAGGAGTACCTTTTTCCTTATAAATGTCTCGACTATCTTGTAGTTTAAATACTGTCAAGGACAAGGTTAAACAAATATTTCAATGTTCAAATGTATGGTCATCGACCTTCTTTTAAATTGTGTTACTTCTCCTTGAGGCACTAGCTATTAGCCTAATGGTAGGCTCAGGATTTGGTATTACAAGACTCATAGCCTGTTCGATGATAATCATTTGAGGTTATGGCATTCGTCCTACCACAAATGCAATCATAACATAGTACTTATAAACAAATGTTACTTATTCTCACCCTTATCGGCTTCGATACTTGAGACTATTACAACAATAATCATAGATATTTGGCCTTTTAGCCTCATCATATTAACCAATGAATACTATTCTTTAGATAGACTGTAACACATTCTTTTAATTCTTCAGCCTCAAAGGCTTAACAAGGTTATTCACATATGAAAATCTTTGAAAAGGAGAACATGGTCGGCTTATGACTATATCATATGATAACACTTGAATGCTACTGCATTCAACAAAAGAATACGACTGTGATAATAGTCTTACCTCAAATGTGTATAGTGTTTATGTTATATCCAGCCGAGAGCAGCTGTAGGATCCACTATTTGCTTCTCCTCGTGGGATCCCAAAAATGAAGTGCTACTCTCTCTGTAGCTTTCCTTCCCAACTCTCCTCAGATAAGATAACTAATACTCCACAAAAACATCACATAACAATAACAAAAAACCAAAACCCTCTCATTCGAAAAGGCTCTTTCTTGCATGTCGCCCACCACCTTCCACGATAACTGCCACCTTTAACATGGGGCATGGGTTCTAATATGGTGGGTATCTTGCCACCTGTAGCCAATGACTCTAAAAATAACCAAAAACTGCTTCCCACTTGGAAGGCAACACAATTGTTTGAGCTTATGGCAGCTCTACCACCGTTACCACTCCCTTCACTCATGGTGGATAGTGGTATGGTTGGTGACATAATATGAAATCTTACATCACCAAGTGCTCAACCACTTAAAGACATAGACATGTCTCACATACTATCATTAATAAATAAATGATACTATAGGGATATCAAATAATCTAGGGTTTTACTTAGCTATGTTATCATCATAAAGGTGGTAACACAACCATGCGATTATGGGGTCGAGCCTAATTCCCCAATTCACTATATTAGACTTAGATAAGATGTTTAAATGATAAACACAAGGTTTATTAAAGGAAAGTTACGTAAACAAAGGAAAACATGACATCACACAAGCTTACTATCAACTATGAGGATGTTCTAAGAACATCGCTTAGTTGATCTGACGTAAATAACGTTGAGAGACCCTAACATGAATTTACTGACTATAGTTGAATCAAAATTGACTTGCAAGGATAAAAAGACTTATACTCACCCCGACTTACTCATTTCACAAATAATCAATTCGATACACAAATGGCATTCTAATATGTTCCAAACATCTAGTTCCTTCTTCCCTAGTGATACTCTCCTTCCATCCTCGAAGGAAGATTATTTTCCTGGTTACACTCACAACCAGATAATCATGATTAGTGTATCATCATTTAATTCATAAATCATTATGAAAGAATAATCTTAGAAATAAGTAATCTCATGCTTAATATAAACATAAATCAATATCTATGTAATCAATGATTTCACTTGATATTTTCCACAAACATCAAATCATTAATCTGATTAATTGTCTTGTTTACCACTTAAATGTGACATTAAGTCTAATCATAAGTTGGGGATGTAACATATATCCTGCCATAAGAATCATCCTCCCCAATGATTTAATGTCTTCAAAAGTCAAACCAACATAATGAAATAGTGTTTACTCAACATAGTAAAAAGTTTCAAAAGGGATGGGGAAATATTGCATAAATATCCTCATAGTTCTCCCAGGTGGCATTTTCTTCAACATATTGGTCCCACTGGACCTTGCACTGGTTTACCTCTTTATTACGTAAGCGTAGCTTACGTGTTTCGAGCACCTTGATGGGCTCTATCACTACCACCCCTGGGTCCTTCACCTATATAGCATTCCAATCAAGAATAGGGTATGATTATCTCCTGAAATAAACTTTTTCAAATAGGTAACATGGAAAACACTATGCATTATGGCAAGAGCTGGTGGCAGAACAATCCTGTATGCGACTGGGTTGACCTCTTCGAGAACTTTGAAAGGACCCACATATCTAGGAGCCAATTTGGATGTCTTTCCAAACTTAATAGAGCTCTTTTGGGGTTTGACCCTTAGAAGGACTTTTTCTCCCATTGAGAAATGCCTTGTGATGTGTTTAGCATCCGCATAAATTTTCTACCTATCATTGGCTTCTGCTAGCCTTTTCTTAATCAGATGGACTTGCTCTTCCATTTTTGATAGCATTTCTGGACCAAGGCTAACCCTATCTTCTAGCTTATCCCAACTTATAGGGGTTTAGCACTTTCTTCCATATAATGCTTCAAATGGAGCCATCTTGATCGCAAAATAATAGGAATTATTATAGGAAAATTCCACCAGAGGAAGACAATCTTCCCATTTGTATCGTTGATCCATACAATACATTCTCAATAAATCTTCCAGCACTTGGTTTACCCTTTCAGTTTGGCCATCCATCTCGGGATGATAAGTAGAGCTTATATTCAACTAGGTTCCAAGTGATGAAAACAAGGTTTGCCAAAACCCTGATGCCACACACGCACCCCTATCTGAGATAATTTTCTTAGGAATACCGTGCAATTTGAAAATTTCTTACACAAATTTGAGGGCTATGACGAGTGCCCCATCTGTTAAATTCCTAGGCATAAAATGTGTCACTTTGGTGAGTCTATCCACCACAACCAGAATAGCATTGTGCTTGTTCCTTGACATAGGAAGTCCTTGCACAAAAGCCATGCTAATGATTTGCCACTTCCATTCTAGGATTTTGTGATGGTATAATAGTCCCATCGAGTGATGGCATTCCACCTTCACCCTCTGGCATTCTAGACATGTAGCTACAAATCTTGCAACATCCCTCTTCATTCCCTTCCAAAAGTATAAGGGTTTCACATCAGCTAGTAACTTTGTTATTCTAAGATGTCCAGAATAAGGTGCAGAATGAACCTCTTTCCACACCATATTCCTTAACTCCTCGGAGTTGGAACATACATCCTTCCTTTATACCTCAATAACCCAGTCGGTTCAAGGTAAAATCCATCATATTTCATATTATGGGAATTCTCCAAAGGCCCTATTTTACTTGCTCGTAAAACTCATCTCCCTTAGACTTTTGTAACACCTAATTCTTAAAATCAAAATGTATGGAGATCATTGAGGATATATGTCTTCTCCTATTTAAGGCATCTACCACTCAGTTTTCCTTGCCTTGAATATATTTAATCTCAAAATCATAATCTGAGATTAACTCTAGCCACCTTCTTTGGCAAGCATTTAAATGTGGTTGAGTGAACAGATTTGTAAGCCCTTGGTGGTTTGTTTTGAGTTCAAAGGGTTTCCCAAATAAGTAGTATCTCCACATTTGTAGTGCATGAATTACTGTTTCCAATTTCAGATCGTGTGGGGCATAGTTTTGTTCATAAGTTTTTAGTTTCTTGGATTCATATCCTAGACTAGTACACCACCTAATCCTTCCCCTAAGGCATCGGTAATGACTACAAATTGACCTTCTGGGTCAAGTACTTTCAAGATAGGTGTTGTAGTCAACCTTACCTTCAGTTGGTCAAATGCCTCCTAGCACTTATCTGACCACTCAAACCTCGTGCCTTTTCTCTTCAAAGAAGTAATAGGATAAGCAATTTTTGAAAAAAAATTCACAAATTTCCTGTAGTACCCTACTAGGCCCATGAAAATTTAGACCTCATGTACATTCCTTGGTGCTGGCCATTCCAATATGGCTTTAATCTTGGCTGGGTCCACAACTATTCCCTTATCTAAAATTATATGGCCTAAATACTACACTTCCTTTTGAAAGAAAGTACACTTGGAGAGCTTGCCATATAGTTTATGCTCTCTCAACCTCTGAAGAACAATCCTTAAATGTTGAAGGTGTTCTTCCTCATTCTTAGAGTAGATTAGGATGTCATTGAGAAAAACTAGGACAAACTTGTCCAAATAGTCTATGAATACATTGTTCATTAAGTTCATAAACGTTGCAGGTGCATTTGTTAACCCAAAGGGCAGGACAGTGAACTCATAATGCCCATAACTTGTTTTGAAGGTTGTTTTGTGGATATCCTCATCCTTTAATCATAATTGATCGTACCCAAATCAAAGATTGATCTTAGAAAACATAGTTGCTCCTCTCATTTGATCGAAAAGATCATCAATGCAGGGCAATGGGTATGCGTTCTTTATTGTTTCCTTATTTAACATATGGTAATCTATGTATAACTGTAATGCACCATCTTTCTTTTTCACAAATATTACTAGTGCTCCCTAGGGTGACATGCTGGGCCTTATCAGTCTTTTATCCAACAATCCCTACAATTGAGCCTTTAGCTCCATTAACTAAGTTGTGGTCATTCTGTATGGAGCTTTAGATATAGGTTCGGATCCTAGAATTATATCTATAGAGAAGTCAAAAGCTCTTTTAGGATGTAATCTTGGTAGCTCATCCAGAAATACATCCTCAAAATCTCTAAGAAAAGGGTGCTTGTCCATATCTGATCTCTTCTGATCTACAGACTCCCTCTTCTCAACTCCTTTGAGTTTCTAAGATTCATAAAACATTAAGTCATCTTGAAAATTAGTTTCCTCAAAACTATTTAGTTCCTCCATTTTGACAGCAAAAAGTTGGCATCCTTTTCTTTGAGTTATTTTCATTTGTAGGGTAGAAATTTGTCTTAGTTTGACCTTACTAGGGTTTTCTTTCAGAAAAACTTTATTCCCTAAGTCATCTAGACAATATTTTTTTTGGCATAATAGTCCACCTTAGCCCAGTGTCTCCATAACCATTTTATCCCAAGGATAACATCATATGAGCCTAATGGGGCTACATAAAGGTTCACCTCAGTGGAGAAACTTGGAAGTTCAACCTTAGCCTCAAACAAGCATTGCTCTACTTGAGCTTTGGTTTGATTTGCATATTCAACTAACCAAGTGTTTTCCATGTATCCAACTTTTCTAGAAATTTTATTTAAAACTTTTGGGGACACAAAACATTCTGTAGCACTAATATCTATCAAAACTAAAATTGGGAAACTAAATAAAATAATTGTAGTTTCAATGGAAGTGATTTGATATTCAGCTTGCCTATTATCTAGGGCTGCATGTATGCATTGTTGAAATGCCACCTGTTCATAGGGTAAAAGATTTCCTCATGGCTTTGTTCCCTATGTCTTGTTAGGACATTGGTTGGAATAATGATCTCTACCACATGTATAACATCCTCCCACGGGCCCTCGCCTCTCATGAGGCTTCTCAAAATTATCTCCATTTTTCTTGGAGTTATTATTGTCATTCTTTTCCCCTCTGGATTGGTTTTGCTTATTCTTGGACCCTTTATCATTTTTCTCATAAAATCTTGCTTCTTCCCCTTTTTCTTAAAAGGTTGGGATGATTGGGACCAATTATACCTTTTGTGGTTCCTTTCCCTGTAAGCATACATAGCTTTCATTTTTTGTTCCTGTTTAATAGTTTTTTCATAAACCTGGTCCATTGACGTGGGACCATGCACATCAACTTCTCCCCTAATCTAAGTGTTCAATCCCATAATAAACTTTCAAATGCAAAACCTTTAATCTTGTTGATATTGTAGAACATACTTGAGTAGGAGAGTGAACTTTTCCCAGTATTCATTCATAGTTAAATCACCCTGTTTCATATTCTAAAAATCTATAAGCTTTTGGTCATAATACAGCTGAGGCAACTATCTTTGCCTAAAGAGTTCCACAAACCTGTCCCAGGTTAAACTCATAGACCTCAAGCCTAACCCCATTTTCTTATTCATCCACCATGTGGATGCTTCACCAGCCAACTGGTATGCTCCCCATACTGCTTTGGTGATTCCAGTATAATTTCTTATTTTAAAGTATTTTTCCATCTCTATCAGTCATGCCTTTGCGGCATCTCCGCTTACAAACCCATCAAACTTGGGAGGCATAACTTTTTTCATATCTCAGGATAATTCCAAATCCAAGTGGCTTCTTCTATCCTCTTCATGTTTGGCCTCAGAGTTATTCTCTCCGCGTTCACTTTGGGTGGTGTCCTCATGACATGCTTCGTCATCACCCCCATAATAGGCTTACCACCTGGGTTCATGCTGACCCCTGGCATCTTGCTCAAGAGTTCCAATTCTCTCTCTCATCTCTTGGAGCATAGCATTTGGAGTGGCCTGAAGGTTTCCCTTCTTCCTGGCTATCTCCCATATTGGTTCTTGTTTGAATCGTGCTACAATATACTTCTCTTGAAGTTTGCAGATTGATCATTCAATTAGTTTTTCATACCATTGAATCCATTCATAAATGTAAATTCATTCTAATTCAAGTAATCTTTAATAAGAAAGGAAAGATTTGCCAAAATTTTAAAATGCATTATAGCTTTCCATGGGTTACATATAATCCATCCATAGTTACAAAAATTTTGTTTACATCTTGCTATTGCAAATCATTATCCGATTAGGATATCCATCCAAGTTCATTTATCATTCTTGGGATTTATCAAATTAGTTTTAGGAGGTGGATGTACTCGCAGGTACTCATCCACAACCTCCTAAGTAACATTAGGATTCTTAAGATCACTTTCCAAGATTGGTTCTTTAGGTGCAAAGGGCTTCATTAATTCATTTTCAGAGATAGGAGCAGTAATCCTAATTGCTTTCCTCATCTCTTGCTTGATGTTTTTAACAACATCAATGAAGGTTTCATCATCATCCAACCATGTGCCTACCAAGAAACCAGTTTATTCAAGGCGTTTCATTCTTGAGGCTCGCTCCCTCAAGGCCTTAAGATAACATCCATTTCCCATTACCTTCTTTCTGGGTGTCATTCTTATTCTTACCATTCTGGCATATGAACATCCAAACATTAGAAATCATTAATGTTGGAGAGAAGGGAAAAAAATGTCATGTAGTGAGCTCATAGGTCCATGTATTGAACTCGGTAGCCCTGATACCATATGTAACAACCCAACTCTTGTTAATCCAAAATTAACCAACTTAATCATCATTAAGTGTAAAATCATGATTAGCATAATCAAAAAGAAAAAAATAATAATCAATATGATAATCAAAATCGATATGCATATCTTTTTAGGACACATCAAAACTAAAATTTACAATTATGCCAAAGATATCATATTAGTGATTTACTTTCACTATACATTTACAATGTTTTTCTTATAACATCAATGATAAATCATACATAATGATGACTATCAAGTCATATAAGGTAATGTACTATATCTGGAACTTTGACATCTGTCTTCTTAAGTCTCAGCTAGTCTTCTGCTTGGAAAGGAGAGAATCACCCAAGAGCTTTTCCTCCAACCACAGACCGGTGGTCCCCTGCACGACTTCCTACCTAGAAGCAGCCCTACCCTTCACGAAGGGAATAGATATAAGGAACCAATTGATTTTCCATTTGACTATCTGGTGTTGTGTCATTCACAATACTTCACGGTCATACAACTATAGATCCACTCTAACTATGTATGACACTACTAGAAGCATTGTGACATCTGGAGCACAATGAACTAACTAATGCATGCAGAGATGGATGCATTACTTTGGCCAAAGATTTATATACATGACGTTTTGCAATGAATGTAGTCGAATGTTCACACACCTCGACTCGACTTAGAAGTTGTCTCATCCTACAGTGTTCAATTTCGACGCTCCTAGGTCATAGTAGAAAAGTTCAGTTTAATTCACCCTCAGTCCATCTTTCTTGGACATTTGACTCCACTCTCTAGGAGTACATCTAGTGATTATTAGTTGTCTATGGAATAGGGAACTTGTGATTCCACGTCACTCTATTCCCATTTTTTTTTACTTTCAATTTCATGTTCATAGTTTCCAAATCTCAAAAGACCATCCTTAGTATAAGTTTTTCTATGGTTACTTGTGTTCAAGGTTTTCATCGAATTCATATCGATCATACGACTTGCCAATATAGGCCATTAGTCATCCATTTGTCAAAACAATTAAAATGGGTTCTTGAAACCCTTAGCTTCATCCACGAAGCTTGCCATAACAAAAGAGACATATACATAATATGTACTCTACTACAAAGTTATCACTCTCGTTTTCAATTATTTCCTTCATGGAAATAATAGTAATAATGAATCGGGGTTTACTCATTAACATGTAAATGCCGGCATGCACTCAATGCAGCCTTAAGCAAGGTTTAACAATAATAAACTAGCTTTATAGCATGGAAAGACAAACCTTGTTACTCTTTTTTTAAATCACAATAGCCTACACCCAAAGGTATAGTATTAACTTTCATAAACATGAGGAGTACCTTTTTCCTTATAAATGTCTCAACTATCTTGTAGTTTAAATACTATCAAAGACAAGGTTAACAGAATATTTCAATGTTCAAATGTATGGCCATCAACCTTCTTTTATACTGTGTTACCTCTCCTTGAGGTACCAGCTATCGGCCTAATGATAGGCTCAGGATTTGGTATTACAAGGCTCACAACCTATTCGATGATAATCATTTGAGGTTATGGCATTCGACCTACCATGAATGCAATCATAACAGAATTCTTATAAACAAATGTTACTTATTCTCAGCCTTATCATCTTTGAGACTTGAGATTGTTACAACAATAATCATAGATATTCAGCCTTTCGGCCTCATCATATTAACCAATGAATATAGTTCTTTAGATAGACTGTAACACATTCTTTTAACTCCTCAGCCTCAAAGGCTTTAATAAGGTTATTCACATATGAAAATCTTCAAAAAGGATAACATGGTCGGCCTACAACTATATCATATGATAACACTTGAATGCTACTGCATTCCACAAAAGAATATGATTGTGATAACAGTCTTACCTCAAATGTGTATAGTGTTTACATTATATCCAGATGAGAGCAATTGTAGGATCCACTATTCACTTCTCCTCGCAGGATCCCAACAATGAAGTGCTACTCTCTATAGCTTTCCTTCCTAGCTCTCCTCAGATAAGATAACTAATACTCCAAAAAAACATCACATAACAATAACAAAAAACCAAAACCCTCTCATTCAAAAAGGCTCTTTCTTGCATGTCGCCCACCACCTTCCATGATAACTGCCACCTTTAACGTGGGGTGTGGGTTCTAATATAGTGGGCATTTTTCCACTCATGGCCAAAGACTCTAAAAATAATCAAAAATTGCTTCCCACTCTGAAGCCAAGACAATTGTTCGAGCTTATGGTAGCTCTACCACCATTACCACTCCCTCCACTCATCGTGGATGGTGGTACGGTTGGTGACATAATATGAAAGATTACATCACCAAGTGCTCGACAACTTAAATACATAGACATGTCTCACATACTATCATTAATAAATAAATGATACTATAGGGATATCAAATAATCTAGGGTATTACCTAGCTATGTTATCATCGTAAAGGTGGTAACATAACCATGTGATTATGGGGTCAAGTCTTACTCCCACAATTCGCTATATTAGACTTAGATAAGATGTTTAAATGATAAACATAAGGTTTATTAAAGGAAAGTTACATAAACAAAGGAAAAATCAACATCACACAAGATTACTATCGATTACAAGGATGTTCTAAGAACATCACTTAGTCGATCTAACGTAAATAATGTCAAGAGACCCTAACATGACTTTACCAACTATAGTTGAATTGAAATCAACTTGTGAGGATAAAAAGACTTATACTCACCCTGACCTACTTCGTTCACAAATAATTAATTCGATACTCAGATGGCATTCTGATCTGTTCTGAACATCTAGTTCCTTCTTCCCTAGTGATACTCTCCTTCCATCCTCGAAGGAAGATTATTTTCCCGGTTACACTCACAACCAGATAATCATGATCGGTGTATCATAATTTAATTTATAAATCATTATGATAAAATAATCTTAGAAATAAGTAATCCCATGCTTAATATGAATGTAAATCAATATCTATGTAATCAATGATTTCACTTGATATTTCCCACAAACATCAAATCATTAATCTAAGATTAATTTTCCTATTTACCACATAAAGGTGACATTAATTCTAATCATAAGTTGGGGATGTAACATCTCTAGGGTTTCAAAGAGCAAAAAAGTTCTAGTTCTTCAGTAGATAAGACACAGGTTATGAAAGGTTCTCATATTGATTTTAGTGATCATGGTATGAACTTCTCCTTCTTCTTATGTAATTGTTCAAGGAAATCCAAAGTTTCAGCTATGTGATGATCAATTATAACAGTTGATTAAATGAATATGATAATTTCTTAAAACATTACATGTTATGTGATGATCTTTTCTATGGTTATAGATGAATGACTATATTCTAACTAAGGATTACTAAGTATATTCTTCATTGATCATTGTTTTTCTTGCTTCTGAATATCTAGAAAGTGTGTGTTTCATTTATGTGTTATCTTTTTCCCTTTATTGAATCGTGGACTCTATAACCCATCATAATAGGCACTGGTCTAATATGTTTGATCATCTATACCTCTTTAAGAACTAATACGAACTCATCATGTGTGAAGTGAGTAGTTAGTATTGTATGTGTTGTTGGGGTTTTGTTCTGAAAATAGGAAACATTGTAAATGGGTCATTAAAGTATCAATTATTTGCAAACTAAATAAGCATGCATGCACTTTCCATTGTTAATGGGAGTGCCTTTCATCATCTATATAGGGGTTCTTAGTGATAACTAGTTGTTCTGGGTCCAGTGACAATTTTTGGGACCTAGAGAACAATTTGGGTTTAGTAATTAGTTGATTTTTAGCTGTTCATCTAGTTTTGAAGTTAATATCAATTTATGTATACCCCTTGGAATATCCCTCCAGTGTCTAAGCTGAGCTAAAAGTGCAGAGGAGCATACCCACTCCTGTTAGTTGGCCAAAATCCCCCTTAACTTATTGATAAACCTCTTCCTATCACCCTGACGACAATCCTTGGCCTAGGTGATTTAGGAATGTTTTAGAGTTTTGGGTTGCTGCTTTTTTGGGTCCCAACAGATTGGTGCCATTAACGGGGAAAGTTTATTTTTAGTTAATTTGTCGCAATTCATTAACATATTGAAAAATCTAAGAAGTTCTTCCAAGAAGGGAAGTGGTGACCTTGTTAGTCAAACCCAAAAATTTAGTTTTCAAACAAGATTGAAATGGATTGTAGGAGAAGGGCAGAAGATTTTTCAAAACAAGAAAGCTCTTCAGACTGCTCAAGAAGCTAATGGTAGAGTAAGATACCCCAGTGTGGTACCACCATTGAATGTCCAACACCAAGTGGGTACCTCTAGAAGAGATGATGCATTTGATGACTGCAAAAGTCATCATCAGTACACTTTTGAGGACTATGTCGATAATATACTCAGAACTAATAGGAGAGTGAATAGAGATGGGTATGATATCTGAAGAAATCAAATTATCATTAGCAGGGGAAGAAGAGACAAATCTCATAATGTAGACATGAGAACATTTGGCATGCCTCATGAATGAAGAGGCTTGTCAAAATGATCAGCAAAATATCTCACCCACAAGATCAATTAGAGGTTAGCATGATAATATTCCTAATGAGGAAGATCAATAAGAACAAACTAATGCTGAGGAAAGAGAAAGAACTCTCTATGAGGAACTGGACCTGTTTGATCATGTCAGAAATAAGCAAAGAGAGGTGCAATCCTTACTTGAAGAACAACAAGCCCAACCTGCCCAACAGGCCCAGGTAAATCAAAATGCACAACACCAAGGCCATAATATACCACAACAACAGAGACAATGACAACAACATCAACACCAGGGCCATAACCTGCAAGTCAATCAAAGACAACAACATCAATAATATCAACAATGACAAATGGGACAATAGGGTGCAAACAATGCCCATGCTCGAAATATTCACAATCAACCACTGCAAAATCAAGTGAATCAACATGGCAATGTTCAGAATACTAGGCCTCCATTGAGAAGACAAACACAAGGTTTCCCTCCATAGAGGCAATCATTGGGAGTTGACAACTATAAACAACTTGACTTCTTTGGTATACCTGACTTTCCTAACCCTATCCAAATGAGATTAGGGGAAAAATTCTAAGGTTTCAAGGTAACAATGTAGTTACTGGTGAGGAACACTTGAGACACTTCATCAATATCACGGATGAGTGTGAGATTGAAGACAAAGATGTGAGGATGAAGTTGTTTGTACACTCATTAGAGGAAAGTGCCAAAGAATGGTACAAAGCACTCCCTGATAACAGTAGACTCATGGGAAGAATTCATGAAAGTGTTTAGATTGTAGTATGTGTTAGGAATTTATAGGTAGATCAAACCAATTCCACATAACTCAAAGGAGATAATGATGCATACAATCTTACAAGTTTACCATAATGAAAAGATCAATAGACAATCAACAAAATAGCACAAGATATACCCTGGGAAAACCCTTTTTGAGGGAAAAAACCCAGCCTCCAAAAGCATCCATACTCAATGTATTATTCAGCAATAAGAACTTACAATACACTCACAGAGTCTCCATGAACACCTCTGAAACATCAAGCTCCTCTACTGCAACCTCCATGTATCCAAGAATAAATCCACACATCCCATGTCATGCTTTACAATGTGCACTCACAAGAGAAAACTCAATACAATGATAGCCTCTCACACAACCTGTAAAATAAGAGTCAACCCTAATCACTAACCATGTGCTTGCTTTTATAGACTCAAACTCACACAAATACAACTTGTGGTATTGGATAAAAACAATGTGACTCAAAACCATGAGCACAAAACCATTGAGCCCAATATTTATTATTTTACACAAATAATAAGTATTTTCCTTATGTCTCCCAATGTTAAATACAACTTTTACAAATGATAACAAATAAATATTTAATGTGGCTAAACACATCATTTAAGATGTACCACAAAAGAATATTTATTTTACATAATTAAAATAATTAATGTTATACAAGGTGAACAACACCTTTTTCCCAACAGTGTGAGGATAGGATTGACCCCAAGTTTGTCATCCATGAGCTCACAACAATCAAGAAAGGAATCAATGAAACTGTTGTTGACTTCAATGATAGATTCTTCATGACAATGAGAAAAGTACCTCCTTAGATGAGACCTAATGAATCCAGGTGTTTGGTTCTGTATTGTGGTGTGTTTGATTCTAAAATTGGTTATTGTTTGAGGGATAAGAGTCTTCAAACACTAAGGGAGGGTTATGTTGTGGCCATTAACATTGAAAGTAACATGAGAGCCTCTAACAAACATGTTAAGAGGTTTGATGTGAAGATCTCTCAACCAGATAGAGAAGCTTCTAACAAGCCCCTCACTACTGAAGATAAATTGGATATGCTTATGGGGGTTATGAAAGATTTATCCTACAAAGTTGCTTGAAATGATAAAGGGTTGCCACCTCACGGTGCTGCAACACATTTTAATGAAGGACAAAGGTTGCATAACATGCCTTACAACACTGATTGGTCCAAGAGACCACAATACACTACAACAAATCCCTGTGATTAGCTCCCTTTTTTGCTTCCACCCACCATTTTAATGTATTTTTCTCTAATTTTTTGAAAACGTCAGCGCTATTTATTGGGATGGCACTATTTTTAGCATTTTTTGCGTTGATCAAAACAAGTAGGTGCCATTTAGCATCGAATTTAGCGCCTAAGTTAGTGTCAAATTTAGCGCTGAATTTAGCCTGAATTTTGAGCCAAATTTTATCATTAGGTTCACAAAGGCCTATATTGTTGTTAGGACTGAAAAAATCTCACAATTTTCTTAGTCCCCATATGCTTATCCTTGATATATACCACACATAAATTGGCCACTCTGTAATTTTATGATCAATACAAATTGTGAAAATTTGCGTGACAAGATCTATTTTAGCCTAAAATTTGTGTGACAGGATCCATATTATAACCTCTGCTAAATCCCATCAATCTGACCTTGATAAACATTTCCATGATCATAGTCAAGAAAACCTTAATTTCATCCTCATCGGCAAGACCTTGGGCATATCTTTCAAGATCCTAAAGTCATAATCTTATACAAAGTATTTTATCCATGGTCGGGGAGAGACAAGTAAACTCTTAATGATAAGAGGTGCATAGACATCAAGAATAAATGATTGGCAAGATGTCACTTAATGTTTCACCAATGAATATTTATCGGTGAAAACAAGATAGTCGAAACAAGATCTCCAAGTTATACCGATCTTGTGCCTCATACCGATGGATGTGTATCAGGGAGAGATGTGCACACTCACACTGATAGAGAAAAATAGTTTAACAATTGTGTTGAGGAAACATATATAATCGAAGCAAGCTCCCTATGTCTATCTGACTGCATGGGTCACTCTGATGATAAAGACCACAAAGTTTCGATAAGAGTCTTGCTAACTTGTCCCATCACATTGAATAACAAAGGATGCACATCAGAGGGACATATACAATCAAAGTGAATTCATTTGATCTCACCGACTATGTGGGTTATGCCGATAGTGAAAACTGCAAGGATATTTCGGGAAGAGTCCTACCGATGAATAAAGTAATGGAGAAACATGTCGGGAAGACCCAAAGCATCGGAATGGCATGTGAATCTCATAGTGATGGTTTAAGTTACATCAATGAAGGTATGAATCATTCCTCCAACTAGTACATCAGGTAAGCTTTACAATGTCTCCCCGAAAAGGTAAGAATTAAGGGTAAAAGATAAGCACATCGACCAAAAAACTAAGAAGTCCTCTCGACAAAATAAAATTGCTAAATGATACATCTTTTGTTGGATGCATTGAAAACAGAGGTGGAAAATCAGATGAGAGAGGTGACTCCTGATAAGGGAAGACAATTATTAGTGGAGTTTGGTGTGATGATCTTTCCAGGTTTAGACATGAATTCTGCTTTAATCTTTGACAATTTTTTACATAGTGATAATGACAAATACAGACTCAGTCCAGAAGGAGTGACAAAAGTTTATACTGGGACAAAATACAATGCTGATGAAAATTCTCTTATAATTTGGGCTTTGTACCCTCCACACAAGAATCTTGTAGTCATCGATACAGAAAAGGCATTTGGACATGTCATGACATTGAAAGCAGGTGAGACTGATCCTATAGTCACAGCTGATATTGGTGTAAATGTTGCCAAATTAAACAAAGCTCAAATTTAAATGTTGATCAAGGAAAGAGATATGTACAAGCTGAGCTATGAGAAAATGACTAAGGAAAATGATTTTCTAAAGGATGTATTTGGAGGATCTACCAGAAGATTGACTCAAGGAGAGGGTTCACAAGAAAAAAATAAAGGAAAAGAATTACAGTTGGATGATCAGGTATCTCAAGTCAGGATTGACACACTTTCTGTAGTACTTCAAAAGAGGTATACAAACATGATGGTTTGGATGAAAAGGTTTTGGGATACACATGCCAAAAATCACAATATCATTCAAGAGCATAATAGGGTAAATGACAGGCTCCATTAGAAACTTCATGAAATACAGAATAGAGAAGCTCCTAATATTGAAGCAATCACCACTGCTGAAGACTTAATTAAGAAACATAAAAGGTATCATGAAAAACTTCAAGTAGAGGGTGAAGAATCATAGAGGCTTCAAAATAAGGTGTTCCTACATTGTTCAATGACAAGAAAGATTTGAAAAATTAGGAAGAGTGGACAAAGGAATGCCAATTGATATTACAGGGAGCTTTGGAGGTAGCCAAAGATAAGGATCTGACATTAGGAGAAGCTTGTCGACATCTAGAGAAGATGATATCAATGGAGATAGTAGCAAGGAATGTTGTGGAGTATGTCGATACACACTTGAGCCAAAAGTACATGGATCATATGTCCCAGATCCATTTGTGGCTAACTAGAGCTTAAAGTGTTGTTTATTATTGTTAAGTTGTTATTAAGTTCTAAAAGACACTTATGAAGAGGCACATCCACTTCAAAATATTGATATATAAGTCAGTCATTTTATGATAGGTAAAGGAGGCAATAGTAGGAAGTAGAAGCATATTTAGTAAATTACTTTTCATCCATCATCTCTCATATTTAGTAAATCTTGGGTGGTGTTTGTAAGGCAAATACCGATTTATCCCCATGAAACTTAAATGTCAGCTAAGCTTATGCAAATCATTCACATATATACATCAATCAAATTTGAATAATTAACATTATTGCTCAAATTCGTAAAGGTCTAATATAAGTATTTGTGTAGTAAGATTCATGTCTTGCCTATCCATATGTGCAACATGTGCATCATGATGAAAAACATCTTCCCCATTAAAATATGTTGTAGTCATCAAATCCTCAATCATAACTTCCTCACAATGAATCGAGGCCATTGTAGAGTTAAGCCTAAGGTTTCTTCTTAGTGCAAAATGAGGATTAGGTTGAGACCTTGACATTAAAGCAAAATATAAAGCAATGAAAAGGAAATTGCATCCAAGTAATCCTAATTTTTTCTGCCAACAATTCATACCAAAGATTGAACAATTTAAGGTTATTGCAATAGGTAATTTGTATCAACACAAATAATATTACTGAAGCATTACAAAGTTTAGGCCATAAGAATCATCCTTTCTTAAACATTGATTGCAAATAATTCTAAAAATTTAGAAGTCTTGGTCATTAACATTATTGTCTGCTACAATGTCATCAAGTGTATCATTATCAATGTTCATATGTTCTTTCAAGTATTTAATATTATCATCATCGTCATCTTGACCTGCATCATCTTCATCATCATTGAAATTTGACTGTAGACCATCTATATTGTTACTAGATGTATTTGGATCATCATTTTTTATACCATCCATATTGTTGTCTTCCATAACATCATCTAACTCTAGATTGTTATCTTCTTGTGCTTGAACATAACCATCTTCAACATCATCATGGATGTCAATTTCTTCGATGTTCTCTAATCCCTCTCTCTCATTTTGTTGGCCATCATTATTTTTCTTAGTATCCACTAATGCATCGTCAAATACATGCCTTAATCTTGGATCATAATGTATGACAAATATCTATTTCAGGTCCAAAATATCTTCATAGAAAAATACCTGCACATGAATGACACATATATTAGACGTATGGTTTAACAATTTTATTGATTAATAAACACATGTATATATTTGCAATAAACTATGAATTAATAGATTAATGATCACTACCGCTTCTTGTTTGAGTTAAAGAAATAACTGCTCACAATGAATTGGTAGAACATAAGGCTCCTTATCCTCTGGTAGGAAACATGAGGAATCTATAGAAAACAATCCACTATGGGTATCATGTCTTTGTGACCTCTCAAATGCTTCATACCATCTACACTTAAAAACACAACATTTAAAAGAGTGGTAATCCAACTCAATAATTTATTGTATTTTCCCAACATATTGTAGATTCCCTTCAATTATATTCTTATCTTTTGAGCTTGATCGACTGGATTGCTTGAAGTCAACCATGATGCCACAATCGAAGGATCGTCTCTTTACATCTACACTTTCTACATGATAATGTCAACCATATGACCACATTGCTGGATATTTCCTGGCCTATGAAAGACCATTTATTTCAATGAAAACAAATATAATGATGAATATTAAAATAGTTAATAGTGTCAAAACTATAAGGAAACAACATTTTATAAAATTCCAACTGTACCTTTCTTTCACATCCTCTACACATGTTGATTTTGTCTTCTATTATGTTTGAATGTATACCTGCATCTTCTATTTGATTTTGAATTTGTTTAGTAACTCATTCTAGTGTGCAATCTTTATGTAATGCCCCACCATACAACCCTAGAGATAAGTTCAACTAAAGCAATAAAAGGGCAGATTTTTTTTAAAAAAATAGAATAATGATAATAAAACATAACATAGTCTAATATCAACAAGTTAAACTAGCAGCTCTAGGGATTACACAGCTGCATTATTGAAATTAGACAATAATCAACAACATACATAGTTTATTCAAATAACTCAAACTAACAACTTGATTACCTCATCAAATACATACATTAACATCTATGCAATAATGTTTACAAATGCAGAATACTTTATCCTACAAGAGGAATTACATAATTTCATAGTTACGAAAACTCTTTCTTTTTTAATACATCAAATTACATAATGAATTCCACTAATACACAGATCTAGATGCGAATAGTACAAATATCTATCTTCAAATACATGTGCAAATTTGGAAACATGAGAGATACAACTTCTTTACACACGAGCCATGGTGCCAGAAAACCAATGGAATAAAGCACAACCACCCGACCATGTGAAACCCTGAGGTCCACCCCCCCCCCCCGTGCTAGGAGATAACAATGAGGTCCCACTAAGAAAACACATAAGAAGTCAATAGCCTAACAGGTACAAGGACTACACATGACTCCAATACAACACTGGTTGAAATGAACACCACAAGCAACTCAAACAACACTTCCAGAGGCAAATACACAATGAAAGAGGAAAACACAATTAGGGAATGCTAGGTTGCAGTAGGAATGAGTGTCATCACATGTTCCTAGCATGGGTTACCCTGATAGTCTCTAGCTAGACATCAGCCCCCATCCATGGGTTACCCTGACAGTCTCTCGCTAGGTGTCAGCCCCCATCTATGGTTACCCTGACAGTCTCTCACTAGACGTCGGCCCCATAAGGTGACACATGCAGAACCAACATTCCTTTCGTGAGGACAAGGAAATTGATTTTGCCAACCATGGCCTTCTCATCTCATCCTTATCATGAACGAGCACTACAGGCATGAGTGAGGCATCCAAATATCTTGATTAGTGTGAAAACTACCCAACCCTCTAAATTTATTAAGTTATCACTGGATTAACAACTTCCAATGGGTTACCCTGACAAGCCACTTTGGGCATCGGCCCCACATTGAAAACCACTCCCCTTTCACTAAATCTAGATTCTCAAAGTCTAAAACAAAACCCAAGCATGAACTATCACATTTCTCATCATGATACATTTACAACACAAAATATACATCATTTCACATTGCACAGAGCAAAGCATTACCCATCTTGCATAGTTATCATAACCACATGAATAGGTACACTGAGCAAGGCATTATCTATCTTACACATGCATCATACTAACATGAATAGGAAACAATATTTCAAGAATGCATTTCATTCAACTCACATGATGCACATATAGCCAACCCCCACACAATCACACCCTCCTAGGCCTCTGGAAACAACTTCCCTAAATGACACAACACTTGACACCATTAAAAGCACAATGGTTTGACATCACATTCACTCTCAAAGAACATCATAAACTAATACCCTTCAACAATAGTTTTAAGGAATGTAACATTAATCCAAGCATGATCAATCATCTAACAATTATAAAGTGAATCTATCTCAATAATACATAACTATAACTTTCTATTCTCTAGTAGCAGTTACAATATGATCATAACAATATAAATGTCCAGGAGTAACAATATTTTAACTAATAATTCTCAAGACTTATTTTAATTTTATTTAATTAAAATAATTGCGAACAACATGCAAATAACCCTAAGACATACAAATTAAACACAACAATTATTTATATTATTTACACTAATGTAGATTTCATTAATAATCTAGACAATTTTGAAAACACTATTAAATATAACTGTATAAGCAAGGCTAAAAGCCTATAATATTAGAATACTATAAATATCTTACACTAGTTAGAATCACAAGATACAAAACCCGAAGCTACAATGAAAGAACCTTGTTCTAAGGTTAGGTTGAGAGGAAAGGAATATAGAACAACAAAACATTCCTATAGATCTAACATCTTCCTCAAATCTACCACACTTTTAACCACATGCATAAGATAGGATTATCACAAAATAAATTTGTTGAGAAGGCTTTAGAAGCTACCAACAATGTAAAATGTGAAAGCATAGACAGAGCATGCAGACTGATTGATGGAATGCCTCAAAGCGAGTAATATGATGGAAAGCAATGATCATAGGATATGCACAAAATGAAATTGTTGAAAAATCTTAGAGAAACCCAATTCAAAAATAGAGTTATTGGTGACGCAACTAACTGTTTGAACAGAGACGAAACGAGTGAGAGGTAAACAGTCACAAAATATTCATATCTCCAAAAAATAAACTGGGTATAGACAATTTTTATATATGATTTAGATAACTAGGTCTTGCACCATATATAAAAAACTTAGAGAAACCCAGTTCGTAAAACTAAAGTTATGGCTAACACAACAGACTGCTAAAATAGAGATGAAATGGGTGAGAGGTAGATAGTCACAAAACATTCATATCTTCTAAATGACAAACTGAGTATGGACGATTTTTTAATATGATTTAGATAACTAGTTCATGCACCATATGTTAAAAATTTAGAGGAACCCAGTTCTTAAAACTAAAGTTATGGCTAACGCAACAGACTACTAAAACATAAATGAAATGGCTAAGAGGTAGACAATCACAAAACATTCATATCTCTAAAACAATGAACTGGGTATAGACGATTTTTGGATATGATTTAGGTCACTAGGTCGTACACCATATATCAAAAATTTAGAGGAACCTAGTTTGTAAAATTAAAGTTATGGCTGCCGCAATAGACTATAAAAATAGAGATGAAATGAGCGAGAGATAGACAGTCACATCAATCGGTGATTCCCAGAAATGCAATGATACAGACATGTACAATTAGATCTGATAAGAAGGTTTCTAACTTCTCAAGCAAATTACAATCAACGGGAAAAATTATAAATCAAACATTTGCTTCAACAAAAAAATGAGATAGTAATTAGAACCAAAGGAACCTGATTTCGCTTGCTTGACTGGGCTGAAGATTCAATGTCAGGTTCAATTGCTGCAGCCACAAACCAGGCTCTCCCCAAAAGTTTCATCTGTTGAAGATTGTTATGAGAGATAAATCCCCCACTAAATACAGCCCAAAAACTCCCTATTTAGAGAAAGAAACCCCCTAAAATCTTCCAGAAGATTCCCCGCCACAAGAGGCAATAACTATTGCATGAACAATATCTTACAGTTTGCTATTTTTAACATTCTACAACCAGACCAAGATAAATATATTTTATGGCAACACATAAATATTATTTATTTATTTATCTCTAGTTGCAATTACATTTATTACTATTATTATTATTTATTAATTTAACTTCTAGAATAATATGTTTTTCATAAACTAAATTTACATAAGGAGATTTATATATTTATTTATTTAGCAAAAATGCTTCATAACTAATTATTTTATTTTAAGGCAAGAATAACCAAAACAATACAAACAAAATAACCCAACTGTCAAACCATACCTGACTACTATGCAAGATCGAAAAATAAGACCACCACAACAATGACTATCATGACCAAGTCAACAACACTCACAAAGTACACAACCGGATACTCATCCTCTTCAAGGATGATGCTTAGGCTAGGGGACCATATGTTATCTCCATTTAACAACTTCCATTGGTATGAAGGCACACTCAGACCTACCAATTCAGGTGGAGTCGATACCTGGTACCTACAACCTGCAACAAACAAAAGTGTTGAATACATACATATAATCATCCAAGCAGGCACATAGTGACAGGAAATCACAGCGTAGTAGGGTACTCATTATGAGTAATACTACATTGTCCCTTCACAAAACACATCACAAGTATCCACATTAAACAAATTTATTAGTAAATAAACAACCAAATAACACATAGATAGATAATCGCATTAATCACGTAGTACAACTAATTTACATAATCAATTAACCTATAATTGATCACAACATAAGCATAATGTATTACTCATAAAGTATCAACAGTGTCATAACAGTAAACATCAATGAGTATCCTCAAATACATCATAACAGTAAGCCTACCATCAACATGTCTATCATACCCTAAGCATTCCAAGTATTTTACCTTCTTCTTCATGCTCCTTAATCCGACCACCTGCTCATCCAAAGTGAGAATGGAGGGGCACTATACTTTGCCCCATTCCCTAAGCAGATCAGTGGGAAGTGGAGTATTATTTGGGTTCAATCTCTTAAACTGTCTCCTTGCTTCTAACACTTCTTCTCTCTTTTTATCATACAAATCAATCCATTTGTTCATAAAGTCCATGTGGTACAGAATGAACTTGTTGAGTATAGCACTTCCATCTACATCTATTACATGTCAACATGTTTATTTCAAACTCCAAATGTCATGCTATTAATTTGACAAATAAATTATAGAGTAAATTAATGATTGCAAGAAAAACAACCACACTCATCATGAATTTACTTACTAATTTCTACTTGAACACCATTAGATTGTGGTTTTTCTCCATCAGTAATATTTGATGCTCGTTCTTCATCCTAGAAGTGTGGTCCATATTCAAAATAATTACCAAGGAATTCACACAGGAAGAAAAATGCTTCATTCAATACATACCCTTCAGCCATGCAACCCTCTGGATGTGCCTTTTGTCGGACATATATTTTTAGAGTTTTCATAGACCTCTCAAAGAAAAACATCCACCTCGTTGATACGACACCCGCTAATTCAATGTCATCGACTAGGTGTATAAGTAAATGGACTTGTAGGTCCATGAAACTTGTAGGGAACTCCTTCTCAAATACAGATACAATTTCTGCAATTTCCTTCTTCCATTTTGGTACTTCACATTCGTGGATCTCCTTGGAGGTCACCCACCTAATATAAGAATAGTAAATTGGTATGAACCTTTAGTCAAAAATTAAAATACAATATAATATCTCTATGTCTCTCACACATGAACATTTCATATAACCACATACCTTATAAATGCTGACAATAAACTTATGGCATTCCTTAAGTCAATTATAAGACAGGAATCCCCCCTAATTGCCAATGGCATGATATGCTATCAAACACATTTATGAAAAGGTCATTAGTAATTTTTTCTCACACAACAAAATATCAAAATACATTTAGTACTTAATCAATGTTACCAATAAATGTTAAATGATGATATATAATACCTTCATAAAATTATGAAAATCATGTGTTTTAAATCCTATGATATGTCCATCAACTGTAAAAGCTTTAGCCAATGACAACCCATAGCCAGTAGGTGTCCTTATTGAATGGATGACATTTTTTAGTTGGTCTAGCTCTTTTTTTTCAAAATCCATGGAGCTTCTGCATATGTTTCATTTTCCCTGTTTGGCCACAAATGTTTTCTATCAATTTTGGTACGTGAAAGACCAATATCTCTCCTCGAAGACAAGGTGTCCTTCTCTTTGCCTAATATATGTCGAAATATAGAATCTAGGACATTTTTTAATATGTGCCTAGGATCTAATAGGTGAGATATTAATAGATCCTTCTAGTAAGAGAGCTCATAAAATATGGATTTCCTTTTCATTCCTTCTGGCATATTAACTATAACTTGTTCTTGTTCTTCAATTAAATCACCCCGATCAAAAAAATCCTCCCAAGCTTTCAATTCAGCATCTTCATACTTCTTAAGCCAATCACCTGGACCCATAATCATGGGAGGGCCTCTATTTTCAACATTTCCATCAAATTGATTCTTCAAGCGATTTCTAAACTTATGATCTAGTGGTAGAAAAACTCTATTGTTTGCGTAAATAAATTTATGTAGATCTTTAGAATACCGCCCTTGAAATTGTTCTACACATTTTGGACATGCAAATATCCTCTTTGTTTGAAGCCCTGCAATTCAATAAGTAATGTTAATAACATCAAAAAAATAGTATAAAACTAAGTATGGAAGTTGGGATGGAAATAAATTATGAGTGTAAATACATAAATATTTTATCTTACCAAAACAAACACCAAGTCCTAAGAAATCATGAATAGTCCAACATAGCACACCATACAACATGAAGGACCTATTTGATGGGGGATGTGATATGTCATACATTCTTATGCCTTTCCATAGCAGTTGCATCTCATCAATAAAAGGCGCAAGATAAACATCCATGTTTTTAACTTGATGTTTTCTTGGAACAATGAGAGTTAGCATAAGGTGCTCCTTTCTAATACTCATCCATGGGGGAGTATACTATCAATCAGACTAGCCAAACACTATAATTTGAGCTTAGGAAAGAGAATGGGCACACTCCATCAATTGCAAGACCAAACCTGGTACTACGGGGTTCATCTTTGAAGTTTTTTGGCTATTTTTCCTTTGTGTTTCATTACTTTGGAGTCGGTCGGAATTCACATGAATCCATCTTTACTCCTATTCGTTGCATGCCAGTCCATCAATTGTGCAAGTGACTTGCAACAAAACATTCGTTGAAGTCTAGGTATAATTGGCATGTGACGTAAAACCTTCTTTGGAACTGCAGGACCTTGTACATCTGTATGATATCTCTTCTCTTTGCATACAGGGCATTCTACCTTGTTTTCATATTCATCTCTGTATAAAATGCAATCATTTTTACATGAATGAATTTTCTTATATTCAATCCTCAACTCAACCAACAACAGACGCGCCTCTCTGCAAGTTGATGGCAACACATTCTCTTCAGGGAATATTTTAGTTTTTAGTGCCCTGTAAGATTGCCAGAGATTAAATCAATTGAATGTTTGACTTCTGATGAACATGTTTGATATGTCAATCTATACTAGGACTGTTTATATACAATATATGGTTTTAAATTCCCCTTAAAGAAATATAAACGAAGTTGATGAATGTTTATGAATTATGTACACCAATTGATAATGCAAAGTAAGAAATGGATTTCAACTCACTTTAGTAGGGTAGTGAATCCTTTGTCTGACCAACTAAATAGTGACTTGATTTCTAATAATATTAATGTGCATGTCAGTTTTGAAGTTCTACTTGCACCCAATTTGAACACGGGTGTCTTCGTTGCTTGCTTGATGGAGTCTTTTAGGTTGTTATCATCAACATTACGTTGGTGGTAATTACCCTTGCTATCATTGGTATTGTCAACCATATGATCATTATTGTCATCATTGTTTCCATCCCCAAAGAAACCTGTAAGCATTTCATTCAATCCTTCTTCATGCACTGCATTTTCACTATCACAATCATCATCATTAAGGCTAGCTGGCATGTCATCAGTGTATGTAGTTCTCATCAGCAGTTCAAATTTCTCAGTTGCTAGTATTCTCTTCAATGTTGCTCTTTTCTGCCTGGTATGGTTTAAAGGATGGTTTGGATCATCCCGTCCAAACCTTAATAACCCAGTTGGACCTTGGGTATTAGTATGTGTTTCATCAACATCTTCTACCTATCAACAAATGCAAGCATTATTTAATGTTTGGAAACAATTGCCTTAAATTCAAAATGTATCAATTTCAAAGAAATATAATCAAATATGGCTTAAAAATAAAAATATAAATTGTATGAACATATATACATCAATTGAATAATGGAACATTATTTTATAGACTACCTTTTTTATACAATAATTTAAAGAAAACATAATTTTGACAACATAGTTTATAAAACATCAGTCTACACTCATTTATTATTCTTTGGTTTTCTGCCCTTAAGAACATCCTTAGGGAGACCTTGTTCTTCCCTTTCCTTTCATGCAGGAGTGTGTTTTAAGAAGGGGTAATCAATCAATAACTCATCCCCAATGGTAAGGTCCATAATAGCCTCAACCATTATCAATCTATCAACCTCTCTTTCCATATCTCCATCTTTAAAATTTATAACCTCAACAAATTGACAATTCGGTCTTACAGTAGGGTCCCTTCCCTTACTACTATTTATAAATCCTATAATATTTTTGTGTGTATGCACATCCATCTATATACATAAGATGACCTCTATTCATTTCTTTTCCACTTTCCAATTGAAGACGATGTGTATACATATTCAAATTTAGACCATATGCTGACATGCTAGGCTTATATTCTGGTAGCCTTCTCCATTCACCATTATAATATGATGGACCATAATATGGCATTAATCTCCTAGTGGTTTATTCTGAATTGTTTCTATGTTTAGATCCCACATGTACATTTTGGATGATAAAGAGGCCTAGATTCACTCCATGAATATTGGAGGGTCGTATCATGTAGCTGTATCCCCAAAATTGAAACACCTCATACACTCTAGGTAGTTGTTGATCACTAGGCCAAACACAATATAGTGATGATCAAATGTCTCTTTGTAAATTGATCTCAAACTCAAGGGCAATTCATCATCTCCATCACATTCATTCTCATAGGGTATGTAGTCCACCTTCCCCTTGTCTTTAAGCAAATTATGCATCTTTAAACCAGTTCTTGTTCTGTTACTTGTTTTCATCAATTCCTCGTCTTTGGAGATGGTATATTGGCACATATTTTTGTTAGATGTATCATCTGATGAATGATCATTGCCCTCTAGGCTGGAAGTCAGTAAGCCAGGAAACTTTAAACCAAGAACTTTATCCTACAAGTATCCGTTAAGAAAAAAATTAGTTATTTAAATAATATAAAACAATGTTTAAATGAAGTATACATGTTATTTATATTAAATTGGAAAATTCCTTACCACAATTCTTATTGGATTTGAATCGATTGTAGGAGGCATACTACTGACTAGAAGCTCATCATATATGTAATGTCTTTGTACAATCGCTCGTTTGAATTATTTCTTTCCACGACATACAGAACATCCACAAACAACAATTTTCTCAAAATATTCATCCCACGTACTATAGTCCTGACCAACCTCTTGTTCAATGCAATCATTTGTTGTGTCTGCAAGATCCATTGTCATATCCTCTTCCACTCACTGTCGTCTACGTGATTTAACAATTTTAGGTCCACGTCCACGTACATATCTTTTTCTTTTGCTAGTTGATCGCTCAAGCTCTGCATTGCTCCAATCTCCATCTAAAATAATCAACAACATGCACTAATTTATGTCAAGATTGGATAATACATTATAAATTTCAATAATACTGTGAAAAAAGATGGACGTATCACAAAATGCCATCAGATCATTTTTTCCTAAATTAAGTCAAAATTTGAGTACTTGATGTCCCACTTCATCTGTTGTGTCCTCATTTGATATGACACGATCTATTGCCATGGCCTCGTCTGGCCCCTATAATACACAACATAGTAAATAATGTTTAGTACACCAATTATATCATTTCAACGAATATGCTATCCAACACAAAACATCACTTTAGTCATATATGTGACATATTCATATCATGTTTTGGCCATTCTAATTTTCAAACTTTTCCCTTGATCATAAAATCACATTTAATCACCATTCATGTGCATTTTCAACTAATAAGTTTGACCTCAGAGGCCTTATGGATTAAAAAATGACTTTATCTCCTCTATGTTGTAGCATTTGTGAATTCATAAACACCTTCCTCCTTTGGCTGAGGTTGCTTTCTCTTCTTACCTCTATTGTATCTGCAGATTCCGTTGTCATATCTATTTCCACCCACTTTCCTCTCTGCGATTTAGTAGTTCTATGACGTCCATGTCCTCTCTCCATGGCCTCCTCTAGATCCTGTAATACACAACAATGACAATAGTCACATAATAGCTATGCACCAAGAGGTTAAAAAGAACCAATCAAGATAACCACACATGAACAGCAAATGTGTCCTAACAGATTATATAAATTTCCTATATGTTTGCATTTATCCTCTAACCTTTCTACATCAACCCTCAATTGTGCAGACCTCCTAGTTGTTATATGCAAATGATTGTATCCTTACATTCCCATTGGCAAATATAGTGAGCTGATTTGAATCCTTGTATAACCAATTTGCAGGTATAGTGAATTGATTTGAGTTTTTGCATTCGCAATTAAAAAATCACAGCGAGATGGTTTGAATCCTTGAGTACTCAATTACCAAACACGGTGAAACGATGCAGGTTTTCGCATACCCACTTAGCTATTCTAGTGAAATGTATATGAATATTTGAAGATCCATTCACCATACATGGTGACTATTTAGACATAGGACTTTGAAGTCTGTGCACTGAATAGAGGAAAATACTACATCAGTTTTCAATGCCTGATGACATGTTTAAAGACGTCTCTTCCTTTAACAACATTTGAAAAGGGAAGAAGCAGGTGACCTAATTTGTGAAAGAATGGTGATCACTTTCACTGGTAAGCTCATTATTCTTGCATTGGCAGAATTTGATAGATTTCTTCTCATTTGTAAAATTATAAGCAAAAGGTTTTCATTATAGTATGAGCAAATTACAAGCATCCACATCATCCACTCCTAGGTCTAAAATTTTCCAATAGTTGTTATATGCAAATGATTTGTATCCTTACATTCCCATTGGAAAATATAGTGAACTGATTTGAATCCTTGTATAACCAGTTTGCAAGTACAGTGAATTGATTTGAGTTTTTGCATTCACAATTAAAAAATCACAATGAGATGGTTTGAATCCTTGAGTACTCAATTACCAAACATGGTGAAATGATGCAGGTTTTTGCATACCCACTTAGCTATTATAGTGAAATGTATATGACTATTTGAAGATCCATTCACCATACACGGTGACTATTTAGACATAGGACTTTGAAGTCCATGCACTGAACAGAGGAAAATACTACATCAGTTTTTAATGCCTGGTGACATGTTTAAAGACATCTCTTCCTTTAACAACATTTGAAAAGGGAAGAAGCGGGTGACCTAATTTGTGAAAGAATGGTGATCACTTTCACTGGTAAGCTCATTATTCTTGCATTGGTAGAATTTGATAGATTTCTTCTCATTTGTAAAATTGTAAGCAAAAGGTTTTCATTATAGTATGAGCAAATTACAAACATCCACATCATCCAAATTACAAGCATCATCATCACCATCATCATCAAATCATTTGTATCTTTTTTCAATCACTTTGGAGATAGTACAACCGCATATAAACATGAAAATTAACACAACAGTTGAACACTAAAAAAAGGTTACCATTTAAGTACAGTCTTCTCCATAATACTGCTTCATAATATATATATTAATTGCAAAGTTTTTGGAACATGAAAGTGGATGAGTTGGATGGGTGCAATCTATCTTCTTACTAAATCCCCTAAAATGCTTCAGAAAGAACTACTACCCTCCTTTTTCTCTTGGGTCTTGGTCTCTCTTATATGCGAGAGGCAACAAGCTACAGACCCGTTATAAAAAGACACGGCTTTTGATAACTAATTATAACTGAAAAGAAAAACATTTCATTAAATGGATGCACGGATCCGTTAATCTCTAAATATAGGCCCATGACCATCTAAGGCTTGTGCAAAGCTTCTATTTTCTGATATGATGTCCATCATACTGTTGGTTGATCTCCTCCATCCAATGACTATCCTTTCGTATCTAGCACATTCATGGTTTGATTGATAAACAGATTTATTGCGAAGAGATGATGGATGTAGTCTTGTTCTACATAGGTATTCACATTGATAATCACTTCCTTCATATCATACTCCATTCGCATCATTTATTCCAACTACTTATAAGCATTTTTCAAGACTATCTCTTCATCATTGATCTCCTGTAATGCATTAGTCAGAACCATGGCCAATTCTTCCTTCCAATCATCACATTTTTAGAGATTCGTAGAATTATCATGAAGTGGTGGAGCAAGATTAAAATAATCAAGCTCTTCTTTGAGCTTGTCATGATATTCATCATGTGACTATCAAATCATTATATACCTATAATGCTTGTCCCACCAAGATCCCTTTGCCCAAAAGGTCTTCTTTCTTTTCAGTTATCCTCCCCTGTAATCTTTTATTTTTTGCCATTGTTGAGAGTGTCAGCTTAAACAATTTCCAATAGGTATCAGTACAGTTCATCATTTTATTGAATCTTTCCCTGATTAATTCAGATGCCATATCATATTTGATAGTTTTTACTTCTTTCTCCAGCTCTTTACATTTCCCTTGGGATTTCAGATGGCAATTTTTCCAATAAGATGCATCAGTAAGTGCATCCAACACTTTCTTAACTTTCTCAAGGTCTAGAGGATAGAATTGTGATATAGAAGAGGAAGAGGATCTTTCCTTTTGATATAACAGCTCCTTCTTTATTCTATCATTTTCTTTAAGCAATTTTTCAACTTGTGCCTTATTGAACTTTGCCACATTAATGTTGAGCTCTATTGTTTCCATGGGGTCAGTATCCCCTACCCTTTTGACTAAGAGATGACCAAACATTTGATTTGAATTATTAGCAATTGTTGGTCTCTTATCCTATGGGTAAAGTGACCAAATGAGTAGTGGCTTCATCTGCATTATACCCTAATGCTGATCCTGAGTATATCTTATCACTGGCTTCTTTAGTCAACTTCATTGTTTTGTCCTCTCTCTTCTTGAAGCTATCAAACACAATTGTTGAACTCATATCCCACCCTAACAAGAGCAATACTTTGGCTTCTTGAAGCAACTCCCTTCCTCTTTCAGGAGTGATGGACTCCATCTCTTTATCAACTTCCCTTTTTAATTCATCCAAAGTAGTAACCTCTTGTTCAAAAGTTCAAAAGTGACATCTTGCATTTTTTCTCTCACCTTTTTTCCTTTGTACTCAGATAAATGACTTAAATTTGGGAGTTTTAATAACATCATCATCAGAAATAAATTTCTGTGCAACCAAGATTCTAATGTCATCAGATAATTCATCTGATGTCTCAAACTATACATCATTCAATTCAGGAGGATGCTCATATTGTGCTATTTTAGGAGCATTTATTGGCTTCATTTGTTCACTTTCTTCATCACTTTCCCCTTCTTCACTTATGTCAGTATCTACAAAAAAATATACTTCAAGGGTAGGTTGTGAGGCTTCGTAGCCCAGAGGCTCTATGTCTTCATCTTGTGTTCCTGAATAGATTGTATAAGTTGTATCAAAAAACAACTGGGGACACATCTTTTATGATTTCATCTGCATGAGCAATCAACTGTTCAATCCTTGCCAGTGGATCTTGTATTTCACAAAACATTTTTTAATAAGATTGGACATGTTTTCTTTTCCATTCATCAGCAAGTATCACTTTGTTGAATGTGCCCATTCTGTTGATAGTAGAGGCCTCATCACGGTTTCTAATCACATCTTCCTCTAAAAATAAATGTTCATACCCTAAGAGCCCTTGTGAAATCTTTGCTTTATGAATAAAACCCTCTGAATCAAAATTTTGTCTTTCATTACCTATAGGAAGATTGAACTGTGCCAATTTAGTATTAATTTCTTCATACCCTTCATTCGTGACCACTTTCAAATCTCCAAAACATTGAGTGTTGGGCATGATTGACTATTTTTTATGCTTCTTGAGGTGTATGGCATCAGATTTTTCTAATTGCCTCACGATCTCTAGATAGACAATCCGATCAGGAACTATTCATGGCAGCAAATTTGGGGTGCCCTCAAATCCATAAACTCTAATCATTGTGCAGTCATGGAAAGCATACCAATCTCCCCAGTTATGGTCCACTTTACTTTTAGGGTCATTTTCTTTAGGTCTTAGAAATCTCTACATCCTTGGGGATAGGTTATAATCCCGGGGATATCCCAATAACTCCATTAAAGGTTTTACAAAAAACTCTTCAAAGTAGAGGTAGTGGAATCTACCAAATCGGCTATCCCATAATGAAGTCCACATCTGTATAGGTTTAGGATCCCCGTTATCAAAAGAATTCCTTATCCTCAGTTCACTGCTCCAAAATCCTCTATCATGTCTCTCATACAAAAGCAAATGCATTAATAAGGAATAGTGTTTGAAGTTGATCCTATCACTGTTATTTTTTATTTTTTCCAGCCCTTGATTTAGGGCATTAGCCACAAAGCTAGCATAGTCAAAAGGCCTAGCCCACTTAGTCTGTACATCTGCGGCTAAAACCATTGGTGCAATTGACATTAGAGGTGGGACCTCTACTCCCAAGACTTTACCAGCTACATAATAGGTGTATCGAAAATACTCTTCAAACAAATCTTCATGAAATGGAGGATTCTCATTACTAGAGAATTTCATTAATTGTCCTTCTTCATCCTTAGGCCTATGCAAGGCCAACTTCCACCTTTTATAGCTAGTATCCATATGACGATACTCTAGCAATAGATCTCTGATTGTGAATGGTAAATCAAAACCACACTCTAATTGAAATACATTGGAAATGAGATCTTTTGAAATAACCAATAAATTATCACCACTGTGTGTTCAAATAGTTCTTGTTTTTGGATCATATTTACTAGCAAGGGCTTTCATTAATTCCGCATTGACAAACACCTCTGGCACAACTAATCTCCCTAGGTTTAGCCTCCACGAGTTACAAACTGGTAAAAACCTATATTGTTTTCTGTAGTGGTATAAGAAAAGTTTATACCCTCGTAGTGGAGTCCATACATCTCCCAAGTCCTTGTGATTGTCCAACAATCAATCATGTGAGGGGTTCATCTATACACTTCTTTTTGGTCTTGGTACCGACCCACGACACTAATCTATCAAGTCTTGGTTTAATAGTCTCTTTTTAGTTTTTTGTTTCTTATTTTTAGTTTTTTCTGCACTATCTCCCATTGCTTGATCTATCAAGTCTTGATTTAATGGTCTCTTTTCAGTTTTCTATTTCTTGTTTTTAGGTTTTTCTACACTATCTCCCATTGCTTGAATTCAAACCTTTAAGAGATAGAATTTCTCAATTGGGATTGGTGTACTTACTTGAATTTCACTTTCCCACTGGTTTTTCTTTGCTTTACTATGTGAGAGCTTCAGTCCCCTTCTCCTTCAGCCCCTTTTGCAATTTGTTCAAGTTTTACATGAGCTATGTGATCAAACTATGGCACAACTCGCTTTTATTCCTAGTTCATAAATGCACCTTTCATTTCTGTCATGTCATTTATTTTGAATATTTGAATGATGCCTCGAGATGTCACAATAATTATTATCACTGCATCGTTGAGACTTTTATTTATGTTTCACCGATGTCAGCTTCCTTCATCGATTAACTCTTTGTGTTGGTGTATTGGTGGGATGCCAGGTAATGTTACCCCGATGTACCTTAGCTTGGGCAATATTGCACCTTTGGGTAACTTATGGTTATATCAGGTTATCAGGGGAATAGAAACATTTGTTCTGCCAATGTTTATGAGTCACAATGATGTGCTAGCTTTTGTTGATTTTATCAGTCTATCGGTGAGGGACTCTCAAGAGTTAGGCCAATAGGATATTGTTAGCCCGATATGGCCATGAGTTATGTTTATAGGACTATCGGTGGGAGTATGATGGGAACTCCAACGATGAGGGCATGTTCAGCTAATTATGTCTAATTTTGGACAACCCACAGTTATATCGGGTCATCGGGGGAATATGAATATCTATCCTACCGATGACTATGTGTTGCAATGATTAGCTCATTGTAGTTGGCTATATTGGTCTATCGGGGGAAGGACTTCAAAGGTTAGCCCGACAGGGTATTTTTAGACAGATAAGGCTGTAAATTGTTTTTTATAGGGCTATTGGTGGAGCTATAAATAGGGTTCCAATGATGAAGTGTTGCTAGGCCAATACACTTAGGAAAAGATATCATGATTATTTGTTCATAAATGTAATTGTTCTGATAGGATTTTGTCACACATGTTTTAGCAATAGGAGTTAATATGGATCTTGTCACACAAATTTTCATAAATTGTTTTAATCACAAAATTATAATGTGGCCAATTTCCATGGTATACAGAGGATAAGTGTGAAAGGTAGGTGAGAGATGTAAAAACATTTCTGGTTCTAACAAGTTCAATCCCTTTTCAATCAAAATTATTCATATAATGTCTGTTCACGCAACCATTAATGTCCATCACTGGAAATGAATGCAATAGGTTTTTTGGATTTTTGGTGTCATCTTTGTTTATATATTCATAACTGATTGCCAAGACTCACTTAATGTCTTTTGAGCGGAATGGGAATTTGAGATGGGAGTAGATGGTTGGGATTTTTTAGAGGTAGATGCCTCATTTAACTTGATTTCTTGTTGCTTAGGTACCCATACCATTTTGGTTTTGGACTTTGCTTGTGGAGGTATGGGTTTGGATAACTTTTACGTCCTGAGGCATGAGGACTCTTAGGATGTTTGGCTTTATTAGTAGAGGCATCTAATTTTGCATTTCTGGATCCCTTAGGGATGGTGGAATGAGTGGAAACTTTAAGTTTAGCTTTAAGATTAGGGTTGAGAGTTGAGGGTTGAGGGATTAGGGTTTAAGGTATAGTGTTGAGGGTTTAGGGTTTAGGTTTTAGGGTTTAGAGTTGAGGGATTAGGGTTTAAGGCATAGTGTTTAGGATTGAGGGTTTATGGATAGGGTTTAGGATTTAAGGTTCAAGTGTTGAGGGTTGAGGCTTTAGGGATAGGGTTTAAGGTTTAAGGGTTGAGGCTTCAGGCTTTAGGGATAGTGTTTAGGGTTGAGGGATTAGGGTTTAGGGTGGAGGGATTAGGGTTTAAGGTATAGTGTTTAGGGTTGCGGGTTGAAGGATGCTTTGTGTTGCACTGAAAGGTTATAGTCCCATTAGGGAATGATGTCCTCGCATGGACCATGTCGAGTGCCCTCATCGATGTTGGTAAGGGATACATGGAAGGCAAATGGATTAGGCAGATAGTGGATTATGATGTGGATTATGTAGGGAAAATAGTGGATTATGATGTGGATTATGTCAAAATTATGCCAAAGCATGGACCATAGGGATGGTATATGGAGGGTATGTAGGATAGTGGATGAATGATGGTAGATTTATTGTGGAATGGAAGGGAACCATGACCAATGGTTGCACACATCGTGATAACTATTGAAGCTTGTGATGCGGAGTGTTGTGACCAAATCACACATCGCCCCATTGCAAATGGGGACCACCTTTTTTTTGTTAAGCTCTGATGCTTTGCATTAGTTTTGGACAATGCCTTAGGTTCATTTCCTCTACCAATCCAATAATGATTTCCTCTCCTAGGAGATTTTTGCTTCATAACTGGAGGTCTCATCTAGAAAATGAAGAATCTTGATTGAATTCTATCCAAGTAATGAATAATGAGACCCTTCCTGATGTATGTTTGAGATCCTGAAAAGACTAAGTCTGGTAGCCTGAAATCCTGAAAATCCTAAAAATTTGACTAAGTCTGAAATCTGGTGAATCCTCCAAATTCTATATTTTGCATGTTAAATCCGGTGGATTCGAGACCTATCTCAAACATCCTGAAAGGTATATTGAAAAATATTTAAAGTATCTCAACTTATACTTAAATATATTTTTCAATATACCTTTACCTCACGAACCCTAAAAAATGCCTAAGTTCCCAAAGGATTCAAAAAGCTGATCCAATGCGACGGGATATCAAAGTGGTGCAAAATCTTGGCGCAAATCTTCATAAATCATGCCGCTTTCAAGGTGATTTCAAGTTGATGATCCCTTGCGCTTGAACAAATGTGCCCAAGGATAGAGGATAGAAGAGGATTCTGAAACCTTCAATTAATGCAAATTTCAGAGGAAATCAATTCCTTGAAGTGATGCGCCAAATTGAGTGGAATTTTAGAGGAATTCAACACCATGAAGTGATGCGCCATTCCTAGAGGATCTTCTATACCCCATCTAATCCGCCAACTTGAAGAGGATTTTTAAGGTGCTATTCATTGCGCAAGTTTCAAGAGGATTGTGACATGCCTATCTAATGCGAAAATTTTAGAGGATCTCAATCCCTTGGTCCAATGCGCCAAACACAAGGAAGAAATCAAAGGTGTCAACCAATGCGCCACTAGATAGGGTGGTCTAGTTCAAGATTTTAGAGGCAAATCAAAGGGAGAATTAGAAGCGATTAAAAGGCTCGACCGCCAAAGCAAAGATAACAAGAGGAATTTGATTCCCCTAACCGGCGCGATAAGGGAAAAGGTGAGATTTATGAGAATTTTGCAAGTTCCTAGAAGATTTCAAGTGGGTCAACCAATGCGTCGTTCTTGAAGAGGAGGAGTTTGTGAAAAAGGCTACATCATACGAAGCTAGATCTAGAGGAAACCTAAGTGTTAAACCAATGCGCTAAGGGAGATGCTAGAAGAAATAAAAACTTGATCTAAAGCGCCAAGAGGTAAAGATCTAGAGGATTTTAAAGTGCCATCTAATCCGCCACATTTAGGGGAAATTGAATTGCTGAACCAAAGCGCCCAAGGTAGAAAAGGCAAAATTCAGGAGAAATTAAATGTTTCAACCACCGCACTAAGGTGGAAGGGCAAAATTGAATGATGTGTATTCGCCACATAGATGCCACTTCAGCATACTCTAAAAATTGTATCATCTTTATGTGATGTATTCAATGTGATTGTTTGAACTTGTATGTTTAGGAATACATCTTGTTGATTTTTGCCTTGTATATCTTCTTGTAACTGGACGTATGATACTTGTAGCTCATTTGATTGACTTTGTAATGTTTCTTCTTCTTGCAGGTAAGACATATAATGATCTTCTTTGTAGCTTCTTGATGTAGATGATGATGACCTCATTCTTGACTTGGAGTAGATGATGAAGACTTGAAGTAGAGTAAATGATGATGCTTCATTGATGACATGGAGTAGGAGACTCTCTTAAACTTGAAGTTTACTAGAACTTGAAGTTGAATAGATGAAGTGTCTTTGCTTGATGTAGAAGTGGATGAAGTGATCTTGCACGATGATCTTCGAAGGTTGGAAGAACTTGACTTGAAGCTTGGATGAGTGAATGCCTTGTCTTTGAACATGATGAATTCTTGAACTTGAAGGGTTCTAATAGATTGATGAAGAAACCAGTTAATACTTGAAGTGATGTAGATCTCTTGGAAGGATGCTTCTTGGAAGATGATCTTGATGATAACAACTTCCTTATGATAGAGCAGTTAACTTCCCAAGGAGACTTGAAGCTTAATGACATGAGGTTTCCTTGAAGTAAAGTGGATGCCTTTGAAAGTCTTGATTGATGAAGATGAAGTAGTTGATACTTGAAGTGACTTCTTAGAACAACTACTTGATGTCTTCTCCACACGACAACTGGTTGACTTCACTCCTAGCATGAAGGTGGTTCCAGCCCTTAGCTCCTTTAACGACTCCTTAGCTCCTGCAACACAAAAGAAATAATATTAATCTTCTTGATAAACATGATAATACTTGCTTTATAACATATAAGAATGCATTTCCAAGCCAAGCACACTAGATGACAAGTTCTTGATCTTCATTGAAACTCTTGACCTCTTAACCAAAACTCACTCTTCCTTAACCTTAATAGCACATTAGATTGAGTTTTTTAATGTCTAATCTAAAAGATATCACAGAATTTCAGGCTTAACTTCCTCTACCAGGTGACAGTTTAGATCTGATTTTCTTTTTAAATTCTTCTTGATATTTCATACTTGGAAGGTGATAACCCTTGGTGCATCACTTCAGGATCCTAAATTCTCTTCGTAATGAGCATATTAAATCAAATTCCTGAATCCTCCAGCGTAGCAGATAAGAAATTAGACTTCTCCTCATTCTCAACACCCTCTTATCATCTAGCAACCTCTTTCCATATATGGTATTGGATGAAAGTTCTGAGTTCTTCATGTATTGCGCTTTGGATGGAACTTTTGAAATCTTCTTGATTGCTAGCTGCTAGACTTAGTCATTCCACTTACATCTTGCATTGAGCTCCTTACCTTGAGGTGGCACAGCAGTCTACAAGATTTGAATCCTCTTATTCTCTATGACAACTTCTTCTTAAAACTTGATTTATGACTTGGGCGCTTTAGATCAGGATTTCAAATCCTCTAGGATTGGCGCATTGGTTCAATGTTTTGAAATCATCCTGATAAACTTTTACATGCCTAGCGAGCTTCTTCTATACGTGGCGCGTTGGTTCACACTTCAAAGATCCTCTAGTTTGAGCGCGTTAGATGAGGGTTTAAGAATCCTCTAGGGGTGAGGTGTATTAGATCAGGAATTGGAAATCCTCTAGAAATCCTTATTTTAAAACTTGATTTTATGCAACATACTTCTAAGCTTGAAAGGGCGCAGCGGTTAAGGATCTTAAATTCTTCTTGAAAATGACTTTCAAACAGCTAACAAGCCCCCCATACATGTGGTGCACTGGTTTGAGTATTTGGATTCCTCTAGATCTAGCCTCGAAACTTATGATGTAGCATTTCAACATTTCCAGTCAAACTCCTCCTCATCTTGGACAGCGCATTGGATGACCTATTTGAAATCTTCTTGATTGCTTAACACATGTCAATGATAAACCCCTTCCCAATCATATTAGATCTTGGTATTGAATCTCCTTAGAAGTGGTCGCATTGGATGAAGAATTAAGAATCCTCTTGATTTTCGCATTGGTTAAGGATTTGAAATCCTCTGGAAACATTAAAAAACTTACACCTTGACACCCAACATTTTTCTTTCTCCTTTTGGCACATTAGTTAAGGTCTTCAAGATCCTCTAGATTGAGCGCATTTTAAGTGTTTGATTTCCTCTAGGGCTGGTGCTTTGGTTAAGGAATCTGAAATCCTCTAAAAACCTAGCATTTTTGCCTTAAAACTTAGGTTAGTCATCTTCTTCTTAGTGGTGCGTTAGTTGCCTATATTGAGATCTTCATCCTATGTTCCCCCTTTGGTGCATTGCTTGAAGTATTAGAAATCTTCTTGCAATTTGCGCATTAGATAGGCCTTCCAAGATCCTCTAGAGTATGGCGCAACAGACAGTATTCTCAAAATCATCTTCAAATTGGCAGATTAGATGAGGAAGTCGAAATTATCATCTTTGCTACCTTTGGTGCATTGGTTCACACCTTCAAAATCCTCTACAAATCGGCGCATTGGTTCAAGCGCGAGGGATCCTCAACTTGAAATCCTCTTGAACGCGGCATGATTTATGAAGATTTTGCGCCACTTTGATATCCCGTCGCATTGGATCAGCTTTTTGAATCCTCTGGAGTAGTTGGGCGTTTTCAGGGTTCGTGAGGTAAAGGTATATTGAAAAATATATTTAAGTATAAGTTGACTTACACTTTAAATATTTTTCAATATACCTTTCAGGATGTTTGAGATAGGTCTCGAATCCACCGGATTTAACATGCAAAATCTGAAATTTGGAGGATTCACCAGATTTCAGACTTAGTCAATTTTTCAGGATTTCAGGGTTTCAGGCTCCAGACTTAGTCTTTCAGGATCTCAAACATACATCAAGAAGGGTCTCATTATTCATTACTTGGATAGAATTCAATCAAGATTCTTCATTTTCTAGATGAGACCTCCAGTTATGAAGCAAAAATCTCCTAGGAGAGGAACTCATTATTGGATTGGCAGAGGAAATGAACCTAAGGCATCGTCCAAAACTAATGCAAAGCATCAGAGCTCAACAAAAAAAAGGGGGTCCCCATTTGCAATGGGGCGATGTGTGATTTGGTCACAACATCTAGCGTCAACCCGAATAAATGTTCCTGAACATTTCAGAGACAAAAACTCAATCCAGACTCAAAAAACTTTAGACACTCCTCTTTTAACCTGTCAACTAGTTAGACAGTGAATTCAAAAGGGAAAAGAAGCATAGATTGGATCAAGACACTACGTCTCCTGACGTGTGATTAAAGATAGATTTTAAATAAAACAACTTCTTAAATGTTCCAAAGATAAACAAATATCAAGTTTCAACATCTCCATGTACACCCACACACCAAATCAAATAAACATGACTAATCGATCAAAGAATCAGAACCAATCGCCGGCACGACTATCCGTATTTGAAATTTGAAGTGCAAGCACTTGTGTTCATTCCCATCCTTCAGAAGCTAGGATCATCTAAGTTAACCTATCTCAAGCTAGGTAAATTCATGAAAGCGGATGGAAGGACGAATAGTACATATGATGGATATGTATATATATGGATGAAAGGGACAGTGATAACTGATATTTGAACGGAACAATGATAAACAAGGATGATATGGAAGTGGAAATGAAACGAAACGGAGAGGAACAAAATGCAATGAGACGGTATGTCTCTATCATGACACTTGTTTACCAGGTTTTCATCATAATACTTATCCATGGCGCTCGTTTGTCGGGTTTTCACCAGTGGACGAATTTTTTTCTTTACTATTTTCATTTTTTTTTTGTAACCATTACACACGGCACCTGTTTGCTAGGTTTTCACCGAGGTAACGAACATGAGGAACTCCAGAGTCTGAGTCTGCAAATAACACAGTGTGCCAAACAAAATCATGTCAAGTCAGTGTTCACCTTGATGTTGGCAGGAAACGATGAAATGATGAGGGGAATGGAAACAGTGGATTACAATGCGAATTATATATGAAATAGATGTATGGAAAGTGTATCAAACATCAACCAGGTAAGTGGTGGAATACGCTTGATGGTGGGACACAGAATGGATGGTGGAAATGGATATGTAGCGAAACATAGAGTATATACAAGCCCTGGCATGATTATTCAGTATGTACAAAAGTAGCAATGCAGCAGTGACAGTTCTCAACCAGGCAAATTCATCCTTGAACTCAGACCATTGACTCTTCAAGCGACAGACCTCAAATATAGGAAAAATTTCTGGAGGTATTATGATCAATTGAGGATTTTCATCGAGACCATGATTTACCCAAATGCAAGTTGTTCTACCCAATTCGCCATAATCAAATTCATATTCAATGTGTTTAAGATGTTCAAGATTATTGTCAATATTATTATCAATACTATCAATTAGGAGTTCATGATGTTCAAATTCAAAATTCCTCCAATCAATAGAAGGGAAAGATACAACCTGATGCTCGCTGTTTATAAGACATGGCCTACCAAACACTTGAACATACTCTTTACATTCGTCAGGGGGTCACCATTGATGGTAGATGAGCTTCTCGTCTTCTTCGTACTGCATGATCTCGCCGTCCAACGCCTTAGTGATCTCTAGCAAAGGTGTTAACAACTTCTTGATCTCAGCATCCATCGCAGCAGTATGTTCTTCAATTGTCTGTCTCTTCTTTGCCTTGATATCTTCTTGTATAATGATAGAAGTGTCGAGCGTCGACCTGAATTGCTCTTGTCTATTCCCAGGCTCTTCATCGGCATACTCTTGAATGATGACTTCTAGATTTCTTTGCAAAGCTTCAAACTGATGATCTTCTAACAATGTTCTTTGTACTTCTTGTAGCTCATTCTCAAGGATATCTTGATGTAATGTAGATGCATACTCTTCAAGAAACTTATCTTCGTTGAATTCAGGTTCCTGCCCCAAACTTGAGCTTCTTTCTCCCTCAATTGCCACTTCGAGTGCTCTAACATCTTCTAAACCCTGTTTACAATCCTCTAATGTTTTTGATAACTTTTGTTCGAATGCTTCTACTTCTTTTGGATTGATAAACTCATATTCATATTCCTTCTCATTGGTACATTGATCATCAAGGTTCTTTGTAATGAAGACTTCTTCTTCAATAGGTACACTAGCTTCGACTTCCTGAATGGCTTGATTTCCCGTGGATTCCATCGCTAGTGTCAGATAGCATGACTGCTTGCTCTTAGGAGATGAGTCAATTGTTCGGTATTGACTGAAGTATTTTAAGGTTTTATATCTTACACATCTTAATGATCCCGAAGTTGCTAGGAAAGTCTTTGTGAGCCTGGATCAAACGAACATCTCAAGGTAATTCATGTTCCTGTCGTCATTCCATAATAAACATTTTTCGCATCCTTTCATCGCATTCATTCCGCTTACCATACTTCATGTACATAGAAGTTCCCACCGTTCCATCAATAAAAGCTCCATCCACGTTGCATTCTCCATTCAATAATGAATTTGAGTCTGATGTCTAAATCATTCATATGGTCCTGTTGTTCGTTGTATACTCCAGAAGGATAAAAGTTAAAGTCTGAATCAAGCACTTGGAGTATTTCCATGTCAATATCCTTTCCAGGTCAAGGTCAAGATGTTGGTGTTCCTATTGGCTCCGTCTAAATCTATCATTTTCTATATTCCCCATTATATGTTCACTTCACCTTCCTTATCATGCAAAGTCTAAAAGCATGTAGTTATTCATTCCGTCACTTCATTTCATTTTTCCTATTCCATGATCCATTTTATCTTCGCTTTTCCCTAAATTACATTACCTTATTTCCATTTCACCCATCTCCTAATCATGATTGATGAATGTGAGTGTCATCTAAATAAGAAGCTTGCAATTCCTTCCAATCATTCCCCCATATTTCCATAAAATAAATACTTGGATGCTTATACCCATCAAACAAGAACTTCCTGAAAATTTTATAAATCTCTATGCCTCATGGTACAAATACCAAAATTATAAGCCAGGCATGTTCAAAAGCTATACTTTCAAATAAATGCTTGAAGAATGACGCTCTGGGTACTTGTAGCCGAATCCAAAGAGGCCACCGCATCCAATCCATCTAATCATTCCATTCTATTTTCCATTCCATCCATTACTTCATCCTGTGAACTAAAAATAAAGGAAATCCTAAGTTCAAAGGATATGAAAGTATCATTACTAGTTATTATCCATTCCCATTCCCTGTCATATATCCCTTTCCACTTGCAAGCTTCGAAGTTTAGGTAGATACGAACAGAAGTTGATCATGGTTCCATTCCACTTCGTTTCGCTACATATCCATTTCCACCATCCATTCTATGTCCCACCATCAAGCATATTCCACCACTTACCTGGTTGATGTTTGATACACTTTCCATACATCTATTTCATATATAATTCGCATTGTAATCCACTGTTTCCATTCCCCTCATCATTTCATCGTTTCCTGCCAACATCAAGGTGAATACTGACTTGACATGATTTTGTTTGGCACACTATGTTATTTGTAGACTCAGACTCTGGAGTTCCTCATGTTTGTTACCTCGGTGAAAACCTGGCAAACAGGCACCATGTGTAATGGTTACAAAAAAATAAAAAATGCAAATAGTAAAGAAAAAAAATTCGTCCACTGGTGAAAACCCAGCAAACAAGCACCATGGATAAGTATTATGATGAAAACCTGGTAAACAGGCGTCATGATAGAGACATACCATCTCATTGCATTTTGTTCCTCTCCGTTTCATTGCATTTCCACTTCCATATCATCCTTGTTTATCATTGTTCCGTTCAAATATCAGTTATCACTGTCCCTTTCATCCATATATATATATATCCATTCATCCGTCCGCTTTCATGAATCTACCTAGCTTGAGACAGGTTAACTTAGTCGATCCTGGTTTCTAAGGGATGGGAAAGAACACAAGTGCTTGCACTTCAAACTTCAAATACAGATAGTTGCGTTGGCAACTGGTTCTGATTCTTTGATCAAGAAGTCGTGTTTATTTGAGCTAGTGTGTGGGTGTACATGGAGACTTTGAAACTTGATTTTTGTTTATCTTTGGGACATTTAAGTTGTTTTAATTGAAATCTATCTTTAATCACACGTCAGGAGACGTAGTGTCTTGATCCAATCTATGCTTCTTTTCCCTTTTGAATTCGTTGTCTAACTAGTTGACAGGGTAAAAGAGGAGTGTCTGAAGTTTTTTGAGTCTAGATTGAGTTTTTTGTCTCTAAAATGTTCAGGAACATTTATTTGGGTTGACGCTAGATGTTGTGACCAAATCACACATTGCCCCATTGCAAATGGGGACCCCCTTTTTTTTTGTTGAGCTCTGATGCTTTGCATTAGTTTTGGATGATGCCTTAGGTTCATTTCCTCTACCAATCCAATAATGAGTTCCTCTCCTAGGAGATTTTTGCTTCATAACTGGAGGTCTCATCTAGAAAATGAAGAATCTTGATTGAATTCTATCCAAGTAATGAATAATGAGACCCTTCCTGATGTATGTTTGAGATCCTGAAAAGACTAAGTCTGGTAGCCTGAAATCCTGAAAATCCTGAAAATTTGACTAAGTCTAAAATCTGGTGAATCCTCCAAATTCTATATTTTGCATGTTAAATCCCGTGGATTCGAGACCTATCTCAAACATCCTGAAAGGTATATTGAAAAATATTTAAAGTATAAGTTCTTATACTTAAATATATTTTTCAATATACCTTTACCTCACGAACCCTAAAAAATGCCTAAGTTCCCAGAGGATTCAAAAAGCTGATCCAATGTGACGGGATATCAAAGTGGCGCAAAATCTTGGTGCAAAATCTTCATAAATCACGCCGCTTTCAGGATGATTTCAAGTTGATGATCCCTTGCGCTTGCGCCCAAGGATAGAGGATAGAAGAGGATTTCGAAACCTTCAATTAATGTGAATTTCAGAGGAAATCAATTCCTTGAAGTGATGTGCCAAATTGAGTGGAATTTTAGAGGAATTCAACACCTTGAAGTGATGCGCCATTCCTAGAGGATCTTCTATACCCCATCTAATCCGCCAACTTGAAGAGGATTTTTAAGGTGCTATTCATTGCGCAAGTTTCAAGAGGATTGTGACATGCCTATCTAATGCAAAAATTTTAGAGGATCTCAATCCCTTGGTCCAATGCGCCAAACACAAGGAAGAAATTGAAGGTGTCAACCAATGCGCCACTAGATAGGGTGGTCTAGTTCAAGATTTTAGAGGCAAATCAAAGGGAGAATTAGAAGCGATTAAAAGGCTCGACCGCTAAAGCAAAGATAACAAGAGGAATTTGATTCCCCTAACTAGCGCGACAAGGGAAAAGGTGAGATTTATGAGAATTTTCCAAGTGGGTCAACCAATGCATCGTTCTTGAAGAGGAGGAGTTTGTGAAAAAGGCTACATCATACGAAGCTAGATCTAGAGGAAACCCAAGTGTTAAACCAATGTGCTAAGGGAGATGCTAGAAGAAATAAAAACTTGATCTAAAGTGCCAAGAGGTAAAGATCTAGAGGATTTCAAAGTGCCATCTAATCCGCCACATTTAGGGGAAATTGAATTGCTGAACCAAAGTGCCCAAGGTAGAAAAGACAAAATTCAGGAGAAATCAAATGTTTCAACCACCGCACTAAGGTGGAAGGGCAAGTTTTGAGTGTTGAAGTGCAAAATTTTATGAAATTTCCAGAGGAAACTAAAACCTTGAACCAACGCGCCACTACGAGGATGGTTCAAAAATGCTAAGTTTTTAGAAGATTTCAAAACCCTCAACCAAAGCGCCTAGTAGAAGATCTCAAAATCAGCAACTAATGCGAGAAGATCCAATGACCATGATCTAATGTGCTCAACACCTTTCCAGAGGATTTGAAATCTTGAAGCAATGCGTCAAGATGGAGAGGCAGGTTCTAAGTGTTAGAATACAAATTTTAGGATGTTTCCAGAGGATATCACAACCCTCAACCAAAGCAACCAAGTTAGAAGTGATTCAAGACTAATTTGCAAGAATATAATATACATTTTCAGGAAGATCTTGAAGTCCCCATCCAATGCGCCTAGAAGGAGGAGAAGAATTCAGGTTTGTAAGAAAAGATCAAGAAGAAATCAAACCTTTCATCCACTACGCCACATATGGGAAGGCTTTGATACACTTTGAAGGAGATTTCAAAAATCTTATCTAATGCGCTTGGAGGATGATTTAACTCAAGTTTGAAGTGATTTCTAGAGGATTCCAAACCCCTCAACCGGTGCGCTAGCTTTGGAGGATGTGCAAATTTGATCTAAGGTGTATGCATTTCATTTCTTTTAGGAAGACCTCGAATACTTCATCCAATGCACCTAGAACGAGTAAAAATAGTGCTTTAGAGTGAAATTTTAAGTAAAGATTTAATTTGTGATTGGCTGGGAACTGAATGAAGTGATTCTTATATGTTATAAAGCAAGTATTATCATGTTTATCAAGAAGATTAATATTATTTCTTTTGTGTTGCAGGAGCTAAGGAGTCGTTAAAGGAGCTAAGGGCTGGAACCACCTTCATGCTAGGAGTGAAGTCAACCAGTTGTCATGTGGAGAAGACATCAAGTAGCTGTTCTAAGAAGTCACTTCAAGTATCAACTACTTCATCTTCATCAATCAAGACTTTCAAAGGCATCCACTTTACTTCAAGGAAACCTCATGTCATTAAGCTTCAAGTCTCCTTGGGAAGTTAACTGCTCTATCATAAGGAAGTTGTTATCATCAAGATCATCTTCCAGGAAGCATCCTTCCAAGAGATCTACATCACTTCAAGTATCAACTGGTTTCTTCATCAATCTATTAGAACCCTTCAAGTTCAAGAATTCATCATGTTCAAAGACAAGGCATTCACTCATCCAAGCTTCAAGTCAAGTTCTTCCAACCTTCGAAGATCATCATGAAAGATCACTTCATCCACTTCTACATCAAGCAAAGACACTTCATCTATTCAACTTCAAGTTCTAGTAAACTTCAAGTTTAAGAGAGTCTCCTACTCCATGTCATCAATGAAGCATCATCATTTACTCTACTTCAAGTCTTCATCATCTACATCAAGAAGCTACAAAGAAGGTCATCATATCCACTTACCTACAAGAAGAAGAAAGAATCATGAAGGTAATCAAGTGAAGCAACAAGTATCATACATTCAGTTGCAAGGAGATGTACAAGGCAAAAGATGTATTCCTAAACATACAAGTTCAAACAATCACATTGAATACATCACATAAAGATGATACAATTTTCAGAGTATGCTAAAGTGGCATCTATGTGGCGAGTACACATCATTCAATTTTGATTAGCCGCATTATTTTAAATGCATTAAATGTATCATTGAATGAAAGGAGCCAAAGGGATTCCTATGTGGAGGAATATTTTAAATGCTTTTGCCTTACCTTATCACATTGGAAAACGTGCCTTCATTGCCTCCTTCTTTTGTACTAAAAATAGCAATTTGTTGTAACTACCTGTGAGGTGGCATGATCTAAGCCCTTGGCTATCAAATTAATCTCATCCATTCATTGTATTCTAGGCACTATATAAAGGCCTTGTTGCCTCATTTGTAAATTCAGTAGATCATTGTAGTTCATAGACTAGAGAATAGTTTTGTAGGAGTAGATTAGAAGAGACTCAAAATTCTCTGAGAGGACTTGAAATTGTTGTAAATATTTCTCAAGGTTAATGCAAAGGACATTGGAGTTCGCTTGGTGTTAAGTCTTGTCTTGTGGAATGGCATGATTTCTTGTATCTTAATGAAAATGGAGAGATGTTTCAAATAGATTAGAGCTCATTGTTGTAATGAATGTTGTATTGAATATTTGATCAACTCCTAGCTCATGCTTTTGACATTCATCAATGATGAAGTGTTGTGTAAAGCTAGTCTGAGCCTTATAATTTGCTTAAGTTCGATTATGGATGCTTGTTTGAGCTGCGCCATTTGATGGGTGCTCATATGAACCTTCATGATTTGAAAACCATTCGCGTAACCTTAGGAGATTGCACCAACTTCATGTAGTTGTAGGCATCCTTGGCGAAGTGAAGTTAGGTTTATCGAGGAGTTTGTCTGTTCAATATACCATCATTGCTTCATTGACCTTAGATTAACTTTCGGAACCCTTAACCCTTTTCATTTTCTTTATCATTGAGACCCTGAATACATCATCCACACTGAAAGGAGGAATAAGCTAAACAAGTATGAAGAAGAATCTGCGTAAGTCCCTTTGTGATTATCAGCAAGATCACATGTAATCACTGAGTTAACCTATCATGAATCATAAAAGGAACCTTAGAGTTACTTCACTGGATCACATAGTTCATCCTTTGGAGAGCTTTATTCAAGAGAGAGTGGGATACTCTAGTGTTTTACTCTATTGTTGACTTGTCTAAAAACAATCATCAACATGGAGGTGGTGTAGGGTGCAATGGAGATGTTTGCTTAGGAGATGGATGATGAAGGGCTTTAGGAACCCACATAGACTTAGGCATTTTATTACTTTTGTTTTGCTTGTGGGATGGAATGTTTTGACACTTTTAAGTGGAATGGGAATTTGATATGGGAGTAGATGGTTGGGATTTTTTAGAGGTAGATGCCTCATTTAACTTGATTTCTTGTTGCTTAGGTACCCATACCATTTTGGTTTTGGACTTTGCTTGTGGAGGTATGGGCTTGGATAACTTTTTGGATGGATTTTTCTTTGACTCTTTGTTTTTATGTCCTGAGGCATGAGGACCCTTAGGATGTTTGGCTTTATTAGTAGAGGCAGCTAATTTTGCATTTCTGGATCCCTTGGGGATGGTGGAATGACTAGAAGCTTTAAAATTAGGGATGAGGGTTGAGGGTTGAGGGATTAGGGTTTAAGGTATAGTGTTGAGGGTTGAGGGTTTAGGGTTTAGGGTTGAGGGTTTAGGGTTTAGGGTTTAGAATTGAGGGATTGGGGTTTAAGGCATAGTGTTTAGTGTTGAGGGTTTATGGATAGGGTTTAGGATTTAAGGTTCAAGTGTTGAGGGTTGAGGCTTTAGGGATAGGGTTTAAGGTTTAGGTTTGAGGGATTAGGGTTTAGGATTGAGGGATTAGGGTTTAACGTATAGTGTTTAGGGTTGAGGGTTTAGGGATAGAATTTAGGGTTTAAGGTTTAAGGGTTGAGGCTTTAGGCTTTAGGGATAGCGTTTAGGGTTGAGGGATTAGGGTTTAGGGTGGAGGGATTAGGGTTTAAGGTATAGTGTTTAGGTTTGAGGGTTGAAGGATGCGTTGCGCTGCACTGAAAGGTTATAGTCCCATTAGAGAATGATGTCCTTGCATGGACCATGTCGAGTGCCCTAATCAATGTTTGTAAGGGATACATGGAAGGCAAATGGATTAGGTAGATAGTGGATTATGACGTGGACTCTAGAGGGGAGAAAAGTGGATTATGTAGGGAAAATAGTGGATTATGATGTGGATTATGTCGCACTTATGCCAAAGCATGGATCATTTAGATGGGATGTGGAGGATATGTAGGATAGTGGATGAATACTGATAGATTTACTATGGAATGGAAGGGAACCATGACCAATGGTTGCACACATCATGATAAACGTTGAAGCTTGTGATGCGGAGGTGGTGTAGGGTGCAATGGAGATGTTTTCTTAGGAGATGGATGATGAAGGGCTTTAGGAACCCACATAGACTTAGGCATTTTATTACTTTTGTTTTGCTTGTGGGATGGAATGTTTTGACACTTTTGAGCGGAATGGGAATTTGAGATGGGAGTAGATGGTTGGGATTTTTTAGAGGTAGATGCCTCATTTAACTTGATTTCTTGTTGCTTAGGTACCCATACCATTTTGGTTTTGGACTTTGCTTGTGGAAGTATGGGCTTGGATAACTTTTTGGATTGATTTTTCTTTGACTCTTTGTTTTTATGTCCTGAGGCATGAGGACCCTTAGGATGTTTGGCTTTATTAGTAGAGGCATCTAATTTTGCATTTTTGGATCCCTTAGGGATGGTGGAATGACTGGAAGCTTTAAGTTTAGATTTAAGATTAGGGTTGAGGGTTGAGGGTTGACATATTAGGGTTTAAGGTATAGTGTTGAGGGTTGAGGGTTTAGGGTTTAAGGTTTAGAGTTGAGGGATTAGGGTTTAAGGCATAGTGTTTAGGGTTGATGGTTTAGGGATAGGGTTTAGGATTTAAGGTTCAAGTGTTGAGGGTTGAGGCTTTAGGGATAGGGATTAAGGATTAGGGTTTAAGGTATAGTGTTTAGGGTTGAGGGTTTAGGGATAGGGTTTAGGGTTTAAGGTTTAAGGGTTGAGGCTTCAGGCTTTAGGGATAGCATTTAGGGTTGAGGGATTAGGGTTTAGGGTGGAGGGATTAGGGTTTAGGGTATAGTGTTTAGGGTTGAGGGTTGAAGGATACGTTGCGCTGCACTAAAAGGTTATAGTCCCATTAGAGAATGATGTCCTCGCATGGACCATGTTGAGTGCCCTCGTCGATGTTGGTAAGGGATACATGGAAGGCAAATGGATTAGGCAAATAGTGGATTATGACATGGATTCTAGAGGGGAGAAAAGTGGATTATGTAGGGAAAATAGTGGATTATGATATGGATTATGTCAGACTTATGCCAAAGCATGGACCATAGGGATGGTATGTGGAGGGTATGTAGGATAGTGGATGAATGATGGTAGATTTATTGTGGAATGGAAGGGAACCATGACCAATGGTTGCACACATTGCAATAAATGTTGAAGCTTGTGATGCGGAGGTGGTGTAGGGTGTAATGGAGATGTTTGCTTAGGAGATGGATGATGAAGGGCTTTAGGAACCCACATAGACTTAGGCATTTTATTACTTTTGTTTTGCTTGTGGGATGGAATGTTTTGACACTTTTGAGTGGAATGGGAATTTAAGATGGGAGTAGATGGTTGGGATTTTTTAGAGGTAGATGCCTCATTTAACTTGATTTCTTATTGCTTAGGTACCCATACCAATTTGGTTTTGGAATTTGCTTGTGGAGGTATGGGCTTGGATAACTTTTTGGATTGATTTTTCTTTGACTCTTTGTTTTTATGTCCTGAGGCATGAGGACCCTTAGGATGTTTGGCTTTATCAGTAGAGGCATCTAATTTTGCATTTCTAGATCCCTTGGGGATGGTGGAATGACTAGAAGCTTTAAGTTTAGCTTTAAGATTAGGGTTCAGGGTTAAGGGTTGAGGGATTAGGGTTTAAGGTATAGTGTTGAGGGTTGAGGGTTAAGGGTTTAGGGATTAGGGTTTAGGGTTTAGGGTTTGGAGTTGAGGGATTAGGGTTTAAAGCATAGTGTTTAGGGTTGAGTGTTTAGGGATAGGGTTTGGGATTTAAGTTTCAAGTGTTGAGGGTTGAGGCTTTAGGGATAGGGTTTAAGGTTTAGCGATAAGGGATTAGGGTTTAGGGTTGAGGAACTAGGGTTTAGGGTTGAGGGACTAGGGTTTAAGGTACAGTGTTTTGGGTTGAGGGTTTAGGGATAGGGTAAAGGGTTTAAGGTTTAAGGGTTGAGGCTTTAGGCTTTAGGGATGGCGTTTAGGGTTGAGGGATTAGGGTTTAGGGTGGAGGGATTAGGGTTTAAGGTATAGTGTTTAGGATTGAGGGTTGAAGGATGCATTGCATTGCACTGAAAGGTTATAGTCCCATTAGAGAATGATGTTCTCACATGGACCATGTTGAGTGCCCTCATCGATGTTGGTAAGGGATACATGCAAGGCAAATGGATTAGGCAGATAGTGGATTATGACGTGGATTCTAGAGGGGAGAAAAGTGCAATATGATGTGGATTATGTAGCGAAAATAGTGGATTATGATGTGGATTATGTCGGACTTATGCCAAAGCATGGACCATAGGGATGGTATGTGCAGGGTAGGTAGGATAGTGGATGAATGATGGTAGATTTATTATGGAATGTAAGGGAACCATGACCAATGGTTGCACACATCACGATAAACATTGAAGCTTGTGATGCGAAGGTGGTGTAGGGTGCAATGGAGATGTTTGCTTAGGAGATGGATGATGAAGGGCTTTAGGAACCCACATAGACTTAGGCATTTTATTACTTTTGTTTTGCTTATGGGATGAAATGTTTTGACACTTTTGAGCGGAATGGGAATTTGAGATGGGAGTAGATGATTGGGATTTTTTAGAGGTAGATGCCTCATTTAACTTGATTTCTTGTTGCTAAGGTACCCATACCATTTTGGTTTTGGACTTTGCTTGTGGAGGTATGGGCTTGGATAACTTTTTGGATTGATTTTTCTTTGATTCTTTGTTTTTATGTCCTGAGGCATGAGGACCCTTAGGATGTTTGGCTTTATCAGTAGAGGAATCTAATTTTGCATTTTTGGATCCCTTGGGGATGGTGGAATGACTGGAAGCTTTAAGTTTATCTTTAAGATTAGGGTTGAGGGTTAAGGGTTGAGGGATTAGGGTTTAAGGTATAGTGTTGAGGGTTGAGGGTTGAGGGTTTAGGGTTTAGGGTTTAGGTTTTAGGGTTTAGGGTTTAGGGTTTAGGTTTTAGGGTTTAGGGATTAGGGTTTAGAGTTGATGGATTAGGGTTTAAGGCATAGTGTTTAGGGTTGAGGGTTTAGGGATAGGGTTTAGGATTTAAGGTTCAAGTGTTGAGGGTTGAGGCTTTAGGGATTGGGTTTAAGGTTTAACGATAAGGGATTAGGGTTTAGGGTTGACGGATTAGGGTTTAGTGTTGAGGGATTAGGGTTTAAGGTATAGTGTTTAGGGTTGAGGGTTTAGGGATAGGGTTTAGGGTTTAAGGTTTAAGGGTTGAGGCTTCAGGCTTTATGAATAGCATTTAGGGTTGAAGGATTAGGGTTTAGGGTGGAGGGATTAGGGTTTAAGGTATAGTGTTTAGGGTTGAGGGTTGAAGGATGCGTTGCGCTGCACTGAAAGGTTATAGTCTGATAAGAGAATGATGTCGTCGCATGGACCATGTCGATTGCCCTCATCGATGTTGGTAAGGGATACATGGAAGGCAAATGGATTAGGCAGATAATGGATTATGACGTGGATTCTAGAGGGGAGAAAAGTGGATTATGTAGGGAAAATAGTGGATTACGATGTGGATTATGTCACACTTATGCCAAATCATGGACCATAGTGATGGTACGTGGAGGGTATGTAGGATAGAGGATGAATGATGGTAGATTTATTGTGGAATGGAAGGGAACCATGACCAATGGTTGCACACATCGTGATAAACATTGAAGCTTGTGATGCGGAGGTGGTGTAGGGTGCAATGGAGATGTTTGCTTAGGAGATGGATGATGAAGGCTTTAGGAACCCACATAGACTTAGGCGTTTTATTAGTTTTGTTTTGCTTATCGGATGGAATGTTTTGACACTTTTGAGTGGAATGGGAATTTGAGATGGGAGTAGATGGTTGGGATTTTTTAGAGGTAGATGCCTCATTTAACTTGATTTCTTGTTGCTTAGGTACCCATACCATTTTGGTTTTGGACTTTGCTTGTGGAGGTATGGGCTTGGATAACTTTTTGGATTGATTTTTCTTTGACTCTTTATTTTTATGTCGTGAGGCATGAGGACCCTTAGGATGTTGGGCTTTATTAGTAGACGCATCTAATTTTGCATTTATGGATCCCTTGGGGATGGTGGAATGACTAGAAGCTTTAAGTTTAGCTTTAAGATTAGGGTTGAGGGTTGAGGGATTAGGGTTTAAGGTATAGTGTTTAGGGTTTAGGGTTTAGGGTTTAGGGTTTAGGGATTAGGATTTAGAGTTGACGGATTGGGGTTTAAGGCATAGTGTTTAGGGTTGAGGGTTTAGGGATAGGGTTTAGGATTTAAGGTTCAAGTGTTGAGGGTTGAGGCTTTAGGGATAGGGTTTAAGGTTTAGCGATAAGGGATTAGGGTTTAGGGTTGATAGATTAGGGTTTAGGATTAAGGGATTAGAGTTTAGGGATCTTTACTCCTAAATCTTTACTCTTGTTCTTGCATGCTAGTCCATCAATTGTGCAAGTGACTTGCAATGAAACATTCGTTGAAGTCTAGGTATAATTGGCATGTTGGCATGAGGAACATTTTGGTTTGGCATAGCTAGGCACTAAATTATGCGCACTTCGCGTCTGTTTTGGTGACCCAAAGAGATTACATTTACAGATGAAAGTTGACGCTAAAGTCAGCATTAGAGACACTGACTTTAGCACCGACTAATGAATCGAAAAAAAAAATTAAAATTCCCACCTACGTTAAAACATACCACACAAAAAAAAACACAAATTCAAGTTAATACATTTAAGCCCACAACACAGTGTACTCTGCTTCTATTTTAGGTTTCCTACTAAGAATTGTAGGTTGCAAAGTGACGACTTTATTAGGTCAAAAATGAAAGTTACTGAAAAGTTTCTACAACGGATCCATGAATTTGTGTTTTATTTATTTTTGGTTCTAAACATCTAGAAGATAAAAAATTGCTTTAGCTAGCTGCTAAATTTGGGGTTTCTGATGCTAAATTTGGGGTTTCTAGCTACCTTAGCCATTTAATCAAGCTTGTTCGTCTGCCTTTTAACAAGTAAGTTCCAATTACTAAGCAATTTACTCTTGACCTAGGTTTTTATCAATTTTGATATAATTTTGAGCTCAAAGAAAGTTTTTTTAAGATGTTGTACTCACGCTTTAGGGTAAATTTGGGTAGTAATGTTGTTAATTATCCTTGCTTGTAGTATAACTTGCATTTACCATTTTTGGAAGGCCTGTCAAATAAGGTCTCTTTGTACATCATACCCTACGAGCTATTAGGATTTGTTTTTGGCTACATATTTGTTTTTGGCTACGATTGGTCAAGCACGATGTTAATTCATACCTGGCTACGATTGCCTCCACATACTGGACAAAAACATTTTGCCCTAGGTCGCCTCAAAATGTCAAGGAATAGAGGGAAGGGAGCAAACTCTAGCCACAATCAGGTAATTCACTGTCAATTTATAGATTTGTAAATGTTTCCATTGTTTCTTTGATTTTTAGTATTTCATTTTCTATTTCTAAATTTAAAAGAAGAAATTTATTTTATATATATAGGGAGATGAGACTGACAAAGATAAAGAGGCATTGGCTTCCATATTGTGGGTAGAGATAGTGAACAAATTGGATGGTGTTGACTTGACAATGCTTGCCAGATACATAGAAAAACAATCTAGTAAAGCCCCTGAAACATTGCAACCAAATCAACAGTGTCAAAGGGAATCAATTGATTCCCCAACCAGTCATGGATCAGGCAAAAGATCCAAGAGGAAATCAATAACAGTAACCTCTAAGAATGTGGAATAGGGAGTAGAGGCTTCCAATTTCTTAGCCACTCCTAGGACATAGACTTCTTCGACCACCACACCATGTTTTGCATCTTGCATTGGTAGCTATGATACCAAGATAGAATACGATGTGGTTTCAGGGGAAGTCCAAATGACAGATGCTGGAAAAACATTTGTGAATAGGTTGAAGGAATCATGCCTTCAATGGTTCAAAGACCATCTACATTTGTCATTCTCAAAGATACCCATGCACCCATAAAAAGCAGTTATCCATGACATGAAGACTGAATTTGGCATATGTTAGTCTGTTAAGAAAATAAAGCTACGAATGTCTCAAAACTGCAAGAGATTTCGACGCAATCAAACAAAGAAGATAAAAAAAATCCCTCCTGAGCTAAGGCTCAAAAAAAGGCCAATTGATGTAAGTCTGAAAGTATGGAAAGAGCTTGTAAAAGCATATGCGAAGTCTGATGCATGGAGGAAGTCTAGTGAGGAGAGTACGCAGGTATTTGAATTTGCTCATAAGATTTTATCAAATTTATTAAACAATTTTTAAATTTTATTTGTGCATAATTAAATTGAATTAGTAAATGTTTCAGGACAAGGCCTCCAAAGCTAGACTTGACAAACTTCGTGCCACTCATCATAGTGGCCAGAAGGTTTACAAGCCTTGATCTGTATATTTGTAAATATATTTAATATGTTAAATGATATTTTTTTTATTTCCTAGGAAAAAGTAAATGATTGCATATTAATTAGTTTAACTAGTCCATGTGCCATGTTTTGACAGGAGGAGAAATATGGCCGGCAACCAACACAATTTGAAAAGGAAATGTTACAAAGCAAAAAGTGGACCGATTTTGTAATCTGGATGGAGAACGAGGTATCAATAGTTGACTTTCAATAACTTAGTTGGATATTATTGTGTTAATATGTCAATTTGCATTTCTTGTGTTGAGTTTCAATAATCTTTGAAGAGGTTATAGAGTGATACTTGAGACAAATAGTTACAGTTGTACTCTGTTTGTTGTGTTTGGTTTCTATTGGTCTTCTTGTCTTTTTGACTCAAGTGGATTTTTATTCATAGGTCGCTTGTCATTCTTGTTGAACATGTGGATGTAGTTATCACTGAGTTTTCAGGTGGTCGCCTAAGTGAACAAACCAAAGGGTTTATCTCAAGTATTTGTTTCCTAACTTTTTATTATAAGACTTAAAGGGGGGCATGCATTACAATTACGTTGTTGGTTATATTTCAAACCTTTGAAATATAATAGTGGACAATTAAATTTTAATATGCACATTTTTTTTGTTGAGGAGCCATCATTGGCAGTAGGCATTAACTCTCCTCTACCATAACAGCTTTGGGAAGTACTAGTCTTTAATGTGCTTGGTTTTGGGGTATGTGAAGGAGCAAAGGAAGGAGTGGGGAACCATTTTGGGGGGGAATTCTTCTTTTTGCATTAGGGTCAAGGAAGGAAGGTTGATGGTTGGACTGTATGTGATTTAGTGGAAGGGAGACTTTGGGTGTGTTCATCATGTTGGCTGAGTGTCTTGTTGTTTGGGTTGAAGACTAAGAATCAAATCGTCAACTAGTCTTCTTCAACTAAGCTAACCTTTCTTTGAAGTAAAGCTCCTTGTCATCCATTCTTGTAAAATTACACTGACCATTTTGGTGAAACATTTCCTTTAATTTGTGTAACTGTATGTGGTCTTGTGAAAGCCTATGCTAAAGGGTTTGGATGAGGAAAATATTGTTAACTGTGAGAGTTCAGACTTAAGATCACGGGACTTACGAACTGTGGAAAACTGTTGGTTATTGTGTTTTAGATTTCTATTATGAAGGAAGCTACATTAATTTGGTTGTAGTTTGAGGTGGAGTTTCAAACCCTGGCTAGATTTGCTAGAATGCTATCATTGCAACATACCATGAGTCTTGAGGAAACCTGGCCTGGTTCATGGTTATCTTTTTTGACATGGTTGTAAACCCTAATGGTGTTGGTATTTCACCTATAAATGTCCACTCTCTCAATTGTGCATGCAAGGTCTTCTTGGGATTAATAATGCCACTCCTAGGTGGGGTTTTGGGATGGTTTTGGATCCTTGGTTTGGGTCAACTTGCCCCCCAACACTCCCTCCAAGGTTATGAGGTTTGCATTACTGAAGCCACAATGGAATACAATGTTGAAACAACACTACATGATTGTATTTGATTACCAGTTGACTCTTGGAAAGAATGGGTTTTGTCAATTGCATACAGTTGTGTAACATTGCAATAGTTGTATTGTACTTGTAACTAGAACAGTCTATTGTGAAGGCATTCGTTTGATGAGAATGACCTTTGAGTTCATTGTAATGACTTGCACTAACTTAGAAATGTGATTTCAAACTAGTATTTATTAAATTGGAGATTGTTTGTGAACAAATTTATCTTAGTATGGACTTCCCTATGTTTGAATGACTAAGCACTACCCACGGAATAGTAGATATTATGTACTTCTGATCACTGTGTCATTTGGATAGAAGACTCGTGATGGAATATAGGACCTTCTGATTCATTGTCCATAAAATCCTAAGGGTTGATTAAGTTATTGTGCATGGATGTAAATGGAAACTTGAAGTTCTCTGAAGGCTTTCTTATTATTTGCAAAGTAGCATTAATTTCTTATTTTAACTGTGGAAACATCTTGTGGACACTAGTATGGTGTTGACTAAGGAATTATCTTGTAAACACTAGAAAGGTATGCATGTCAATCATAGACTGTAACCCTACATTTGGAAGGAAATTGTTACTATAGATGTGATATATATTGTATAGTGGTATCTAGTCTATGGCATGACATCTTTAGTAGGAGGTACCTTCATATTTATGTAGCATCATGTCTGGGCTAAGGTACCGTAAAGTTAAGTGTGCATTGTATGGTGTTATTGTATTGGAGGTTGCTATATGCAAATCTACAGTGATATAAGGAGACTCAACTCTCGTCATTTCATTGCACAAAGTGGGTAACAAAACAACTACCTAGTTTAAAATTGGCCCTTCTTTAAGCAACATATGTAGCAATGAGACTTAGGATTCTTGAAAATGAGAAGCATCTTTCTCCCCATACAACCTGCTAACTAGGGCCACTAAGTTTTTTACTGAACCCTTCAGGCTAATGGAAGGGTACCATTTAGTGTTCCTAGAAGTTAATTGTCTAACTTCTCCTCTTGAGCTAATTTCCTTGTATGATGAACTAGATGATTGGGATGACCATCTTGAAGATGTAATTGAAGACTTTTGTGCTTGTGTAGTGTTGCAAATGTACACTCCATGGGGAAAAAACTTGTAAATCTTAGTGTTAATCATGATATAGGCACAATTTTTTTAATTGTTGGTCATGTAAATGTGAGTTTTCAACTACCACAAGTGTACTCTTAAGGATAGTCTCGCTAAGGAAAGCATGGATGTAAGAGTCGAACTTGAGATACATGATCTTGACTTTCTTCTTGGTATACCTAAAGTTTCTAATCTCTTTGTTAATGTGCTAGATGTCAATTTAAACCAAGGATGTGTTTCCATCATTTGTGATGATGTTTGCATTCATGAGGATGATAAGTTACATCAAAATATCAAAAGTTACATAGCCTCTAAGATGGAGTTAATTCATTTCAGTTGTTCTGCTAAGAACAGATCGCCATATAGGCTTACAAAGTTTGCAAAAGTAGTCATGTCACAGTTTTCCAGTCCCTCTTTGAAGATCTTGAGGGCTTCTTCAGTTTTCTTCTTCTTGATTGCCTCCACATTGAAGACTCCACAGATGAAACCTTTTTTTAGATTTGGGTTGGTGTGTTGGCCTACAATAATAACATCATCCCTAATCCCCTTATTGACCAGAAACCCCATAAATCTTGACGCCCTGGCAAGAGACCCTATGGCTTGGACGACAGTCACGTAGAAATGCTCTAAAAGGACACCGTCATGGATATGGCTGCCCTGTGCTCCCCTTATCCCTGCAATCTCTTTAATGGCATTACGTAGCCCCTCCTCCTCTATACTAAATAAGCGGCAGACTTGTTGGTCCACCAACTCCTCCAAGAACTTGCAGCGGACTCTGAAATGTTTTCTGCCTGCCATTGTTATGGGAGACTTCGAGTCGTCCTCCTAAAATAGGAAGTTTCTCTCGATTACCTTCCTCGTGACTTACTCACATTGTCTGAAAGTTGCAGGTTTTACAATGCTTTTTTCTTGTCCAAACCATCCTCACTTCTAGAAAAGGAACGCTTGATTGACTCTTCCCTAATCGAACCAGACTGGGGACAGTCCTTCCTATCTCCTCCAGGATTTCCTATCTTGGAGAAATCCATGCTTGTCATCTATTCTTCTGAGATCTCCTGCCTTGAGCTATACCTACAAAATTCCTAAATCCCCACGTCCTTGATTAGCATCTTTACCAGATCCTTGAAACACTGCCCTTCGAAAAAGCATTCCTCCCCCGTTTCTTGCTCAACCCCTCGATTCGCTAGGAGATCGGCCACCCCGTTGGCCTCTCTGTATACGTACATGGTTGACCTCCTTGCCCGTGCTGGCTATCTTGAAAACACCCTAAACTTTATCATTGAGATACCTGTTAAATATGTGTTGGTTATATGCATGTGTTTTCTTGGTGCCTGTAGATCACATATGAATATAGGCTTAGGAGTATTTACAGCAACATTGCTTTTTGATTTGGATCCTAAAAATGCTGCACAACTTATGTTCTCTCAAACATCTATCCACAAGTGGGCAGGTGTGGTGAGGTAAGGAGATTGATGAAAGATAGAGGAATTAAAAAAAATGCCCGGATGCAGTTGGATTGAAGGGCATAAAATGGTACATGTTTTTTTGTGTAGGAGACAGATCACATCCATAGACAAAGGAGACCTATGCAAAGTTGGAGAAATTGGCTTGGAAGATGAAGGCGGCAAGGTATTTTCCAAATTCAAGAATTTACTTAATGTTGTGGAAGGATGGGAAACAGAATTATTTCTTTGCCACCATGGTGAAAAGTTGGCAATTGCATTTGGTTTGTTAAACATGCCCCATGGAACAACTATTAGACCTTTATCTTAAGGTTACTCATGAACCTTAAGATAAATAATTATTGAAAAAAAAAGTGCATTCATTAATGACATGTAAGAGAATTTAATCAACTGCTACTTAAAAACTCTTTTATGTTTCTGTCTAATGCAGGTTATTAGATTAATAGTGAAAAAGAACATACATTGACCATGCAATTTGTAGCACTTAAGGTTATGTAATAGAATTTACAATTGATAGTTAAATTGTATAACAATTTTTTTTATGATCTTTAGTAACGTTTATTGGAATTGTTGCATGTTTTACATCATTGGAATGACATATTAGCTATAACTTTTTTGAAATTTTATTATAGTATGTGCACTTTGATATGATGTAATCTGATTATGGTTTCATTTCATATGTTGAAATATTAGATATATAACAGAAAAATAAATTATTACATGAAATAAATAATAACTTTTCATTTTAAATATTTTTTTTGCAAAACACGGGTCTTCCAGAAGATGAAGATGATCCTGATGATATAGATCCAAATTATATTGGTTTTGGTACAGATCACATGGTAGAGGATGATGATGATGCAGATATAGAAGACAACGAGGCCAATGACGATGATAATGATGATCACGATGGTGATCATGATGATGAGGCAATTGTTGGTAGTAGCCAGTGACATTCATGATCATATAGACTACATCATGGATCATTGTTGATATATCGTTATGATGCCTCTTTTCATGGTTACTATCATATGTATCATTTTCACGACCTGCAGTACCATATTATTGCGTTGTATCATTTTCACATGTATCAATTTGACTTATATCATTTGGACATGTATCATCTTGACTTGTATCATTTTGAGTTACATAATTTATCATTTTTACTTATATCATTTGTACATGTATCATTTTAACTTATGTCGACTATTGGACATGTATCATTTTGACATGTTATTCATCTACTAGCATATTTGACTTTCACTTATTTTAGTTATATATGATGATAATCTTATTAGTATTGACTTGTCAATTTATATATATTGAAAGTGGTCAATGATTTTTAGATAGATATTTATTACATATGATGATTTTAATTTACTGCTCAGGATGGATGTTGTAAAATTCAATTAAATTATAGATATTTGACTCACTTGTTTTAATTATAGATGATGATCATGTTATAATAATTATCTTGTTATTTTATAATGATTATCTTATTTTTTATATAATTATCTTGTTAAATTGGAAGCAAAACCCAAAGCAACAAAGGAGGTCAGAATGGAAGCAAAACTTGGCATCAATTAGGAAGCCAAAAAAGAATCTATTTCCGATGGCATACAAGAAGAAAAATACTGAGAGCAAAACTAGAAGCAAAAATGGGAGAAGACATGGAAGCAAAACTGGAAGCTAAATTGGGTACCAAATCCGGTGCTAAATTGGAAGCAAACCTATAAGCAAAAATGGAAGCAAATTTGGAAGCAAAACCAAAAGCAAACCTAGAAGCAAAACTTGAAGCAAACTTGGAAGCAAAATCAAAAGTAAAACTAAAAGCAACACAAGAAGCCAAACTAGAAGCAAAATCGGAAGCCAAATCCAGCACTAAATTGGAAGCAAATCTGGAAGCAAAATCAGAAGCAAAATTGGAAGCAAAAATTGAAGCAAAACCAGAAGCAACACAAGAAGCAAAACCAGAAGTAAAATTGGAAGCCAAACTGGAAGCCAAATTGGGTGTCAAATCCGACGCTAAATTGGAAGCAAATCTGGAAGCAAAATGGGAAGCAAAAATTGAAGCAAAACCAGAAGCAAACCTAGAAGCAAAACCAAAAGCAAAATTGGAAGCCAATTTCGGTGCCAAATTCGGCACTAAATTGGAAGAAAAATTAGAAGCCAAATTGGGTGTCAAATCCGGCGCTAAATCCAGCTATTGCTTTCTAGCGCTAAATTCGGCGCCGAAGTAAGCATGCAAACTTGCGTCGAGTTTTACGCTGGAAAAAGTGTCCAATTCTTGAGCTCAATTGCACTAAATTCTGGCACTATTTTAAGCGCTAATTGCCTATTCTGTTGTAGTGATAGAATGACAGACAAGCTACTCCCGGGCATGTCAGCTTCAAACAACCTGAAAGGGACACTCCTGGTCCATTGAGAAAGGATTAGGTCAATTTTCAAGATGAGTCTCTTTGGTGTCAGGCGTGTTTCCCTCCCCATGATCCAGCAAATTATGCAGTCACTCATTCAATGAGCAGAGATGAGGAATTTCCAAATGAAGAAGGTGCAGCTGAGTATTGTGAGGAGGAAATAAATTAGTTTGACACAAACGATTATGAGCAGATGAGTCATGATCTCGACTATGACAGCTATGAAGAAGATCATATTTTCTAATCTGATTATGATGAAGGTCCAAAAAGGTAACAATTGCCATCTCATGATTTTGGGCATTTAAAGGACCTTATGCAAAAGAAATACAAGCAATCCAGACCTTCTGAGAAGGATTTAAAATCTCTGACTAATGCAACTATTATGCAAGTTCAAGGGGGTTATTAGTTGAGAAACAGGCAAGTGCTAATGCAGAACTCCATTGCTGCTGAGTTAAGACATGGTACATTGGGTGGAGAGAAGAAAAAGCAAAAGGTGAATGTGGAACAAAAAAGCAATAGTGTTCCCAAGATGAGTGTGCCAGAAAAGAAGAAAATCTCGATGCAGCCCCCTGTAACAAAGAAGAAATATGTGCAAAAAAATCCAACACAGACTGTGTAACTAGTTACTACACCTATTCTAGGAGTTCATTATCCACAAGATGGTAACAAGCAAGATTGGCTTCAGACACGAAAAGAACCAGAAAAGGAGAAGACAAAGGAAGAAAGTAAGGATATTCCGTCCAATCAAGTAATACCTTATATTCCTTGTGCGAATGATGTAATTGTTTCATGTGATACTCCTTTGCCCAATTATCTTCCTATTGACATGGCTCAAGTCTTTAGCCAAATCAAAAAATTTGTGCCAATAGTAGAACTCCTTAGAATCCCTAAACATAGAGATAGGGAAGAGTCTCTTATTACTATTGTAGATGCACAAAAACATGTTGTTCCCAGCAGTAGTGATGAGGGCGTGGGTCATGAGGAAACAGTAGAGGTTTACTTAGGATCTTCCATGGTTAATAGCAAGATGGGGGTAGATCCTTTTTATACCACTTTGATCATAAATGGTTGGTTGTTACACAACTGTATGCTTGATTCAAGAACATCTAGTAATGTCATACCGCTAGAAATCATGAATAAATTGGGATTAAAGGTGTCCAAATCCTTTGGCAAATTCTTTGCCATGGATTCCATGGAGGTTAATGTGATAGGTCTAGTTAAGGATGTTGAGGTCAAACTTGTTGCTTACCCAGACAAATCCTTCCTGATGGATATAATTATTGTAGATTGCCCTACCAAATGGGGTATGCTATTGTCAAGTAAATGGGTGGCTTTTATGGGTGGTAGTATTTAGATGGACCTATCATATGCCACCATTCCCGTCCAGGGCATGGAAGTGAAACTATATAGGGAGAAGAAGGTGGAAGACCTGAACATAGAGGATAGATACAAAAAGAGGGAGATCATGCAAATTTCTTTGACACTGAAATAGACCATTTTATGGCATATAGCATTGATGATAATCCTTGCCTGAATGTTTCACCTTCCAGTCTTGTTATTTCTAATTATGAAGCATCTGATTTATGGACATATTTTGATGGTGCATGCTCAAGAGAAGGCTCAGGCACTAGAATTGTTTTGATATCCCTAGATGGTGAGCAATTTGGTATGTCTTTCAGGCTTGATTTTCAGTGCACTAACAACATAGCTGAATATGAGGCGTTATTAGGATTAAATTTTGCTCACAAGCATAAGGTCAAGTTTCTTAAGATATTTGGTGACTCAGAATTAGTGGTGCACAAAATTAGAAATAAGTTTTCTTCCAAGGATAAAAGATTAAGGGGATACATGAATGTTGTATGGGATACCGTGGAGTTGTATGATGCCATTAGCATTGAATGGGTTCATAGAACCAGAAATGAAAAGGCAGACTCCCTAGCTGTAGTTGCATCAAAATTTGATCCTCAAATGAATTTTCCTCATGGCCATTATGTTGTAAAGGTGCTTACAAGGCTAACAATCCCTGATAACATATATAGTTGGCAAGTGTTCAATGACAGTAGTCAAATTTTTAGTTTCCTGAATTGCATGGATGAGTTTGACAGTCAAATAATTGAATGGCAGCCTATGGTAGAAATGGAGGATAGCAAGGAAACATTATTTGGTAGTGAGGTCATGCAATTGAACACCAATACCATTCCCAAAGGATTGGTAGTGTGATAGGTAAAAAATCAAGTTAATAAGATCAAGCATAGCCATGAAAACCTAACCCTACCATCATCAAAGAATCTAATCTAAATGAGATCAAAAGTAATGCAATTCAAGCACAACATCACCTAGATTGTATGATTCCTTGTTTATGATGTGGATTGCTTCTTCAACAATGAACAATTATGAAGATAAAAGCTGCCATGATGAATGAATGATAATGATGAAAGCTCAATGGATACTATGGATGCTCAAATGCTCAATAAGCTCAAGATGATAATGTAGACGCTATGATAATGCTAGATAGATGTAGTATGGAATGAGAGGGTGTTTATATAGAACTCAACCAAAATCACTCAACGGTGGAGATTCGATGGCTATGTGAATGGCTAAGATTGGATGATAGACATACGTGAATGTGAAGATGACAAGTGGCGAGAAGATAGGGCTCATGTGTGCTTGTGTACATAAAAAGTACTACATATGAAAGATATTAAATAAAATGATGTAGTACCACTTATCTTTTTAAATGAAAGAGGCACACATGTCGGCACATGAGATAAATGATAAGATTAATTAATTAAATAAATACAATTTATTTAATTAATTAAAAAGTGGGTTTATGAAAGGAATCTTTAATTAAATAAATAAAATTTATATAATTAAAAATAGATAGAATGAAGATAATTAAATAATTGAAGATTGTTTAATTATAGCTTAGAGGAAATAGCTAATGAATTAATTAAATAAATTAGAATTTATTTAATTAATAGAAGAAATAGATGTGTTAGAGATATTGCTCAAGTGTGTTAGACAAATGCAGATGTGTGATAATGCGATATTTGAATGTTAATGATAAATGAGTCAATTTTGGGTGTCTACAGGTAGTATTGGAAAGAATGTTTGATAATGTAGACCACTGGAAGAGTAAAGGCAAACATGTTGAAGGGGATAATGTTGAGGGTGTTAACCTTGGAATTGAGGAGGTACCTAAAATGGTTTATATAGGTAAGAAATTGAAGCCTCATGAGAAGCAAATGTTGATTGCTCTGCTAAGAAAATTCAAGAGGTGTTTTGCATGGTCCTAGGATGAGCTTAAGGATTATAGGGAAAAGTTGTTTCAGCATACCATTCCCCTTCAACCTAATGCAAAACCATTTAGGCAAAAACAAAGGCCTATAAATCCCACTATAGCTCCCAAAATGTAGAAAGAATTGTTGAAAATGAAAGAGGGAGGTATTATTAAACCAGTCAGACATTCTGAGTGGGTGTCTAATCTTGTCCCAATAAGGAAAAAGAATGGGGAGATTAGACTATGTGTAGATTTCAGAAATCTGAACATCAAATCCCTTAAGGACAATTATCCTCTTCCAAGCATGGATCATCTTTTGCAGAGGGTGGTTGGTTTAGAACTAATGTCTATGATGGATGGATTTTTAGGCTACAGCCAAGTGTTGGTCAAGGAGTCAGAACAGTACAAGACAATATTCACAACTCCTTGGGGAACCTATATTTATTTGAGAATGCCATTTGGGTTGAAGAATGCAGGATCTACATTTCAAAGAGCAATGGATGTGGCTTTTACCAGTCTTATTGATGGGATCATGGTTATTTACCAAGATGACCTAACTACATTTTCAAAGGATAGAAATGGTCATTGCAAGCATTTGCAATTGATTTTTGAGAGATGTTTGGAATATGGGATCTCTTTGAATCCCAAAAAGTGTCAATTTGGAGTTAAAGAGGGTAAGTTGCTCAGGCATATTATGTCAAAGGATGGGGTAAGAGTAGATCCAGAATGAGTCAATGCTATTGATCTCATTCATAAACCCAAATCAGTTAAAGGAATATAGTCTTTTTTCAAGCAAATCAACTTTGTCAAAAGATTTGTTCCTAACTTTGTAGAAAAGACTAAAGCAATTTCTAAGATGCTCAAGAAAGGGCAATCTATCACATGGGAAAAGGAACCATCTGAAGCATTCAAGGATATCAAAGAAGCTACCAAGGAGGCACCTATATTGATAATTCTAAATTATTCCAAACCCTTTCAGTTGTTTTCTTTCACTTCTTTTTACATTGTTGTTGTCGTTTTACTCCAAAAGAATGAAGATGGATTTGAGCAACTAACAGAATTCTTTAGCAAGTCTTTATAGGCTACTGAATTGAATTATTCCATAATGGAGAAGCATGCTTATGCATTCCTTAAGGCCACAAAGAATTTTAGATCTTATTGCACAAGTGCCAAGATTATAGCATATGTGCCACACATAGCAGTGAAGGACATATTTATGCAGCAAGAAGCTTCAGGTAAAAGATGCAGATGGATCAATAGGATCCAAGAATATGGCATGGACATACAGGTCACAAAGTTGGTTAGAGGTCAAGGCCTAGCCACGCTAATGGCCAATTCCAATCTTGAGGCAGCAAAAGTAAATGAAACAGAGGAGGGTGATGTTGTTCCTTATTGCTTATTAACTGACAATGCATGGTATAAGGATGTTATATTCCATCTTAAAAATATGAATTGTCCACCATGTATGGATGAGAATCAGAAAAGGACTCTCAAGTTGAAATCTCAAAGGTATGTCTTGTTCCAAAATGAGCTCATGTGGAGAAACCATGAAGGAGTATTGCTCAAGTGTTTGAATCAAGAGCAAGTTGAAATAGTGATGAATGAGTGTCATCATGGTGTTTGTGGGGGGAACTTCAAAGCCAAAACCACCGCCCATAAGATCCTAAGAGTTGGGTATTGATGGATGACCTTGTTCAAAGATGTAGCACAGGAAATAAGAAAATGTAACACTTATCAGCGATTTTCTAGTAGAATGAAGTTTGTTGGAGTGCTACTCCTTTTTCCCATAGCAGTTGATGCACCTTTCCAACAGTGGGGAATTGATTTCATTGGGGAAATACAAGAGAAATGTATCAATGGAATTAAGTGGATCCTTGTGGCCACTGATTACTTCACCAAGTGGGTAGAAGCAATTCCAACTCGCAATGCAACTTCCAAAGTGGTTATTGATTTCATAATCAACAATATAATCATCAGGTTTGGGGTGCCGGCTAGGATTTTGGCAGACAATGCAATGTGTTTCAGGTATCAAGAGATGCTAAACATGTGTTCTAAATTTGGCATAAACCTTGTGCATTCATCTCCTTACCACCCCCAAAGCAATGGACAGGTTGAATCAAGTAATAAAAGCTTGATGAAGATCATAAAAAGGACACTGGATCAGAACAAGAAGAGATGGGATGACATCTTGAAGTATGCTCTATGGGCTGACAGGATAACTTTCAAGAGATCCATTGGTAAAATCCCATTTGAGCTTGTGTATAGAGCAGAAGTGAAGATGCCCATCAGCATAGAATTGCTAGTCCACCAGTTGCTACAAGATATTGAAGGAGAGTAGTATGATGCAATATCCCAGAGGATCTTGCAGCTAACTGAGTTGGAAGAACAGAGAAGAGTTGCACATGACAAGATGTTGAACCATAAGCAGAGAATGAAGCTCTTATTTGATAAGAGTATTGTGTCAAGAGACTTCTAGGTTGGTGATTTGGTGCTTCTTTGGGATGCAAAATCTGAAGATAAAGTAAAACATGGCCAATTCAATCCCTTATGGCTTGGGCCTTATGAAGTCGCAAAGAAATTAGAGCTTAATGTCTACCATTTGATGACTCTGGAAGGAGATCTCATGGAGTTATCCATTCATAGTCAACATTTAAAGCATTGCTTTTCATAAGTAATGATTTCCTTCAAATTTTGTGATGAAATCTTGTTATATCTGATATTTTGGCCCTGAGTAGTCTTGACCACTATTAGTCTTGATGGTGTTGTGTTTTGGTTCTTGTGTGTCATTTTTTGGTGTTTTTGGGTCTACCTGGAGATTTGGATTCTCATTGTGCCACTACCTGGCAGACATCCCCAACCAGAGCCACTGTTTGGACCTAAAAAATCTATCCCTAAAATGCACCATTTTGCCCCCAAATTTCATCTAAGTCCCACTTTAACCTATAGTTTATAACCGCTCAGACACATCTTTCATAGGTTTTCGTATGTCTACCTTTTAAAAAGTACAAGGGAAAAGCCCAAAAAATGACTAAGTCAAAAAATTCTAAGTGTTTCCTTGTGATTTTTACCTTTGTTAGAGTTTCAAAGTTCGAAGTTCATGTCTTCCGTCTTGCGTTATTTATCGACTCTGAAATCAGGCTCTAAAATTCGTCTAAATGTGGCAGACTTTGGAGTTTCGGGCTTCCTTCTTCCGTCATGCTTTCCCTCTTGGCTCCGAAGTCCTCCAAGCCTAAATTTGCCTAAGTGTTAAGTTATTGAAAAATTCATCTAAGTGTATCATAGGTCAGAGTTTGATCCTTTTGCCTTCGGTCTTCTATAAGGCAAGTGTCAGGGAGAAGCCCCGAGGTCCAAAGTCTGACATGTTTACTTGTTCCAATTATTCTACGTATGAAGTGGGCGGTGGATGGCGGAGGTTGGCTCCTCTTTCTTCCTTTTTGGAAGGCAAAACGGGGAAGGCTCGACAGCTAACCCCCAACAAGTATTCTAAGGTATTCTACCATTCCACTAAGCCTTTTGGATGGGCCCACTACTGGCTTGCGGAACCGTAGAAAGAGGACACGTGGCAAGTTTGGTGAGCGGGAGTTACTTCTTTTCTCTTCTTTCTTCTAGAAAGCAAAAGGGAAAAGGTCTGGTAGTCGAACCCTGACTGTTTCAAAATTATGCTAAGTGTTGCGGGCATCGACAGGCGGGTGTTTCTCTTTCCTTCATTTTAGAAGGCGGTAGGTGGAAGGCTCGAAGTCTAAAGTCCGCCAAACTATTCAATAGCATCTATGTTTTTCAAGGCCCGACTTATTTTCCTTCTTCCTTTTGGAAGGCAGAAGGAAGAAGGCCTAAGGCCCAACCCTCGGCACTCTTCATTTGTCTAAGTATTTTGGGGTCGGGTGTTCTCTCATTTTCCTTCAGAGTGCATAGTGCAAAGCAAAGGCCTGACCTCCGAAGTCCGATTTGTCAGAGGTCAACTTCCTAGCCTTCCAAAATTCCTCCAACCGCCTGGAAACACGCCAACTACTTCCACGAATGTCATTAATACAAAGTGGGTGGCCAAAATTAATACTTTTAATGCAGTTGGTGGGGTTGTTGAGGATTTTGGCACCCAATTTATTCTTAGAAATGCGTGTGAAGGCTATAAAGGCAAGATCTGAACTCTTTTCAAGGGTTGCTCTTTTGACATTTTCAGGTAATCAAGTGCAAAGCTCTCTAGGGTTTCAAAGAGAAAAAAAGTTCTAATTCTTCAGTGGATAAGACACAAGTTATGAAAGGTTCTCATATTGATTTCAATGATCATTGTAGAAACTTCTCCTTTTTATGTAATTGTTCAAGGAAATCCAATTTTTTAGCTAGGGTTTCCTCTTGCCACACTTCGTGGTATGACTGTAACAATTGATTAGATGAATATAACAAATTCTTAAAACATTACATGCTATGTGATGATCTTTTCTATGGTTATAGATGAATGATTGTATTCTAACTATTAATTACTAAGTATATTCTTCATCGATCATTGTTTTTCTTGCATTTGAATATCCAAAAAGTGTGTGTTGCATTTTTGTGTTGTCTTTTTCCCTCTGCTAAACCGTGGACTCTGTAACCCATCATAATAGGCACCAGTTTGAAATGTTTGATCATCCACACCTCTTTAAAAACTAAAACAAACTCATCATGTGTGAAGTAAGTAGTTAGTATTGTATGTGTTGTTGGGGTTCTGTTATGAAAACATGAAACATTGTAAATGGGTCATTAAAGTATCAATTCTTTGTAGACCAAACAAGCATACCTGCACTTTCCATTGTTAATGGGAGTGCCTTTCATTAGCTATATAGGGGTTCTTAGTGATAACTAGTTGTTCTAGGTCCAGTGACAATTCTTGTGACCTAGAGAACGATTTGGGTTTGGTTATCAGTTGATTTTTAGTTGTTCATCTGGTTTATACCCCTTGGAATATCCCTCCGGAGTCTAAGGTGAGCTCAAAGTGCAGAGGAGCCTACCCACTCCTATTAGTTGGCCAAAATCCCCCTTAATTTGTTTATAAACCTCTTCCTATCACCTTGACAACAATCCCTCACCTAGGTGATTTAGGAATGTTTTAGAGTTTTGGGTTTCTACTTTTATGGGTCCCAACATGCCCTTTCAAAAGGTTTCCCTCTATCGGCCTCTTCAATTTATATTACGAATGTTAGCAGGAAAGCATATATAAGTGAGTTTATGACTTCATTTCACACCTAGATGGATAATGTGAACTTGTGATATTGAGCAAAGAGATTTCAAGGCCTTCATTGTGTTGCAGAGCAGAATTGTGTTTTTATTGTGTTTGTTTGTTGTAGATTTGGCTTCATCAATCCATCTCCTCATGATTTGAAGGATCTTCATCTCCGTGAGGGTTTCACCTCTAGGGTGACATCAATTTGTGTTTCAATCATTTCATTTCGTCATTAGATTTGGCCACTACCCTCCTTGGGCATGCACTCTATCTAACAATGGTGTTGGAAGACTTGAATGTCCTTCTAGGGCTTGACCGAGGAAAGATCCTAAACACCACAACCCCTAACCCCCTTTTTTTGTGATTGCAGGTTATAGGTGCAAGAGTGGGAAAAGAGTAGGTGCAGAGAAGCAGCTTGAAGGATGACGATTCAGGATCTGGAAGAAACTTGTTGATATTCATCCCTCCTAGACTAGGGCGCCCACCCCGTAGTCCTCCTGACAAGCTTGATCCTGAACTCAAGAGCTAGATACAGTCTAACACCTCACTGCTCTGGATCTATAGAAAAACTACCCTATTGGATTTGGGCACCCAACCCATAGTCCGCAAATTTTATGTTTCCAAAAACTCAACTTGTGGTATGTTTATGATCATCCCTGAGTATATTCCTTTACAATTTCCTATAGCAATCTATCTGTTTGTACCCGATTGCATTATAATTAGGGTTTGAGGCTTATTTGATCTAGGGTTTGATAAATCTCAATCTAATCTATCTTTCCATATCATTCCTGAGTACACAAACCTATAGCTAATTCCTCATTCATTTGTAGTGACTTGGCTCAGTTTCTGTCCATGAATGTTATTGTGAAAGGAGGGTTTGATTTGATATACTTAATACCATCCACGATCTTCCCCCCTTTTCATACATAACATTTTGGTGAACCTAGAACAATGAGCATTTTGCATATTTCTGAGTGTTATAATAAGCCCTTGCATTCATCCATATCCTATTTCTCATCTTGCATTGAAAAATCTAGCATACATTTGAAAAAATAAGCATTTTAGGCTTGCATTAAGGCATAGTTTTACATAATTTGCATTGCATATAACAAAAGATTTAATTTTCTGATATTTGCATCAGATCTGATCCTTATTATAGTAACTCATCATTAATTCATATCAAATCTCTCATTTGAAAGATCATTTTGCTAGGGTTTTGCTTAAAAAGTTGCATTTTTCATATAACCTAGTCTTTCCAAAAACTAGGGTTTGTAGTCAAAATTTCATTTTCAGATTTTGCTACTCCTTTTCCACATTCATTCAAATCTGATTTTGAAGTGTAGTGTTGGATCATATTGCATACTTTTGCATCCTATCTTTGAAACTTTCACCTTTTGCAATTACACATAATTGTGTATTTCAACACTATAAGAGTTTTATACACTTTCTTCAAACTTCTTTAAGAAAACATTTAAATCATTCATCTTGCCTTGTTGTGTAGCACTATTTCCATCTTACTTACTTATTTTTCTATGAAATTTGTGTGTCTTTCTCTTTCAAAACCTAATTTCCTCAAACAAGTGCTTTGGTGTGAAACAGTTTCACATACATGGCATCTCATCACTACAATGTTATGGTACCTCCTAGAGTTTATAGAAAGAGGAAGACTCCAGAATCTAAATTAATCTTTACACCACATGATAAAATAATTGGAAGCATTGAGGGACCTCTTTACATCACCATAAAGATAATGGGGAATCCTACAAGAGGAGCCCTTATTGTTCCTAATTGTATAACTAATGTGGCTACTGAAGAGTTCCTCTGTGTATGATTGATGCAAGAATCTTATGAGCCCACACACATGATGATTAAACCACATACTGGAGCTTTCCTCCCGGCCATAAGGAAGATTACCTTATTGATCAAAGTAGTCAATAAAGCCTTGGAACAATCATTTGACATCATTCCCACATCTAACCTATTTCATGTGAAATTAGGCCATCCATGGCTCAAGTCCATGAAAGCGATCTCCTCTACATTTCATAAATGTCTAAAATTACCTCACCACGGGAGAGTGTATACTATCCACCATAGTAGATGGCAGCCTATGGTCACTCAGAGAAACTTCGATCTCGATTACTTTTGGCCACATCCTACTAAGCCTCCTCAACCATGAGAAGATCAAATCTTCCTGGGATACCAACGATATAAAGCAAAGTTGATAACCAAATTGGCTAGACCCCCTATAGAACAAATCATAAGTAAAGAGCAACCTGAATTGAAAGAACCCCCTAGACCGAGAGGTAAGGGAGTCTTTGTCGAGGTTCCTCCTCTATCATCCTTACAAGGATCAAGAGATACCCGTAAAGAACAAAACATTTCATCACAAAAGGTTAATTTAGCACAAGCTTACTCCTCTGAGATGTCGAAAACTATGGAAAATCATGAGAATACTTTTGCAAACATCACCAATAAAACACTAAGGAATAGGCAAGCAAGAGAAAGGAGGAGACAAGCCTTAGCTCGACAAGCTACACCTCAACAAGAAAGCATTCCACTAATAGATATTGAAACAAACAAGAGCTTAAGGTTGAAGAGATTAAGGACAATGATAAAGGTTGGGCAATTGTACCTTATGTACCTCTTTCCTCTTACATTTGAGATTGGGAGGAAGATGTATTGCTCCACGACAACTGCTAGTTCAGTTGAGTATATAGGTAAGTATTTCTAACCCTTTTTAGCCACCTTTGTTGTAGCATACCTTTGCTTGCTTATGTGGCCTCCTCTTACGTGTTGTGTCCCCCCATGTTGTGCTGAGTGTTGTTTAGGTCTCCTGGGATGACCCTTGATACTCTTGTAAGGTCAAGGATACCGAGAGACTGCCCTTGTTGTGATCATTCTTCTATTTGTTTCTACATTCTTCTACTCATTTCTCCTCTATTTTATTGTTGTGTGTTGTGCCTTGGGGGCATAGCATTGCAGAATATGTCTTGGGGGCATCCTCCTATGTGTTGTTTCTAAGGCACTTGGTTCTCCTCTCTCATTTTTATTGTTTTCATTTCTTCAAGTGGTTTAATCTAGTCGACGGATGACAAAAACAAACAAATATTAATACGTATCGTGCATCCCTTCAGCAAGAAAGCAAAAATGGACCTAGTCCATATATGAAGATGGGGTTAATATATACCTCCGATGCTTGACTAGTAGAATCACTCAGTGTGATGTATCGTGTTGTGAAATTTCTTGTAACAAGCCTTTACAATACTCTAAATCTGCTTCAACGCACTTTGGATTGTTTTGTATCTCACCTTGTTTCTACACTCAGTTCAGAGATACCTACAGTATAGCCCAACGTCTATACTCAATTCCTAACCTGCAAGTGTAGCCTTGGTCTTCGATGTGATCTAATAAATGACTTCTACATACCTTTCATGAATTGATTTGGTTGTTATCTTAGAAAAAGATTGAACTAACCAAAGCTTATATCTTGTTGATTATCTTAGCAATTGATCTCGTTGTGTTTGTGGGAACATTCGACAATTGTGGCACATGTCACTTCAGGGCATGGGCTTTGCGAAAGTTTTTGGCTCCCTTGCATGTTTTCGCTCTACCTTAATGTGCTTGATACAGGCAAGCGGGATCAACCACCTTAAGGTGGGAGCATATATAATGGTATTTGTTGGATTATTTTGACACTGACAAAGCGTGTTTGAAAGCCCTCATCACGAGGCAAGATGGTGTATCTCTTGATCTAGTGCACATCCTTTTAAAGTAAAAAGCCCTCATCGAGAGGTGGGATGGCGTATCTCTTGAGCTAGTGCACATCCTTTTAAATAAATCCCCTTGCGGAAGGTGGGATGGTGTATCTCTTGAGCTAGTGCACATCCTTTTATACAAAGTCCTCATCATGAGGTGGGGTTGGATCTTGAGTCATTCACCCTTAAGCGTGTCTTTGGCGGTTGTGGTAGCATAGCTCAACCATCAGTTGTGTTTGGTGTGTTTTAGATGGTGGGACTTAGCAATAAGCTCATTCCCATCGCTCGTGTTTGTCGTGTATAAGACGTATAGTGTGTCTATGGCATACTATGTAGTGCTCCTCGTGTATTCCATATGTCTTCCTTATGTGTTTGTTGTGTCTTCTCCTGCGTGTGGTCTAAAGGTGCGTAGCGATGATCTCCATCCACGCTTGGGTGTCTGTTTGGCATGTCTTCCCCCTAGTGTGGTCTAAAGGCGGGTAGCAATGAGCTTCCTCCACATTTTGGGTTTTGTTTTGCATGTTTTTGGTGGTCTAAAGGCACGTAGCAATGAGCTCCCTCTGTCGCCTAGTTTAGATTTGTTTAGTTGATTAAATCAATGTATTCTTCGTGTATTGTTTGATTGTTCTCATGTCTTCCCCATGTATTGTGTGCTTCCATTGTATTCTTCATGTTTTGTGTGCTTCCTATTGTCTTCCTTGTGTCTCACGTGTCTTTCGTGTGCTTTCTAATGCTTACCTAAGATTGTGGGCTAGAAATAGTCCTCCAACCTTTGGGTATGCCTTAGTTCTATGTGCATGGCGTGTTTGATGTGTTTGATGTGCTTCAATCGTACTTTAATGCATGTATGGAATCATAAGATCATACATACATTAAAGTGGGGGCTAAATGTTATATAGTAAAAAGTATCCTATGTCTTTTTACCTTTAATTTAGCTCCTAGGTCCCTGTGTTTACACTTTGCAAGCTTAATACTAATCTTGGAGCAATTTCCCCCGAAACCCATGTCAAATGAGACTTAGGGGCCTGTCGTAAACCTTAATCAAGACCAAATTAGGGCCTTGGGACTTGAGCGCCCACACCCAAGTCCAGCCTAATTTTTTGGGATCAAAATTAAAGTGTCAGTTTGGGCCCTTTCAAAAGGTTTCCTTCTGTCGGCCTCTTCAATTTAAATTACAAATGTTAGTGGGAAAGCATATATAAGTGAGTTTATGACTTCATTTTACACCTAGATGGATAATGTGAACTTGTGATATTAAAAAAAGAGATTTCAAGGCCTTCATTGTGTTGCAGAGTAGAATTGTGTTTGTTTGTTGTAGATTAGGCTTCATCAATCTATCTCCTCATGATTTGAAGGATCTTCATCTCTGTGAGGGTTTCACCTCTAAGGTGACATCAATTTGTGTTTCAATCATTTTATTTCATCATTGGAATTGGCCTCTGCCCTCCTTGGGCACGCACTCTATCTAACAACGGTGTTGGAAGACTTGAATGTCCTTCCGGGGATTGACTAAGGCAAGCTCCTAAACACCACAACCCCCAACCCCCTTTCTTTGTGATTGTAGGTTACAGGTGCAAGAGTGGGAAAAGTGAAGGTGCATAAAAGTAGCTTGAAGGATAAGGATTCAGGATATGGAAGAAACTTTTTGATATTCCTCCCTCCTGGACTAGGACGCCCGCCCCATAGTCCTCCCAACAGGGTTAATCCTGAAGTCAGGAGCTAGATACAGTCCGACACATCTCACTACTCCGGATCTACAGAAAAACTACCCTATTGGACTTGGGTGCCCACCCCATAGTCCGCAAAGTTTTTTGTTTCCAAAAACTCAAATTCTTGTATGTTTCTAATCATCCCTGAATATATTCCTGTACGGTTTCCTGTAGAATTCTGTCTGTTTGTACCTGATTGCATTATAATTAGGGTTTGAGGCTTATTTGATCTAGGGTTTGATAAATCTCTCAATCTAATCTATCTTTCCATATCATTCCTGAGTACACAAACCTGTAGTTGAATCCCCATTCATCTATAGTGACTTGGCTTGATTTTTGTCCTTGAATGTTATTATGAAAGGAGGGTTTGATTTGATATACTTAACACCATCTACCATCTTCCCCCCTTTTCATACATAACAAAAGTAATGAATGGATTGATTCTACAAGTGACTAACTCATATGGGAAATGCTTTGTAATGGACTCTAGAGAAGTCCCAATCATCAGTGTCATGAAGGACATCATGCTTAAATTGGCTACATTCCTAGAAAAGGAATATAAGAGAATATCACTATGGTAGACATTCCCCCTTAGTAAAGGATGTTATTATCAAGAAAATGGGCCTCCACTGTAGGAGGAAGTATTTAGATGGATTCTTCTTATGTTATGATTCCTATAAACAGTGAAGAAGTCAGATTAGATAGGGAGAAAAGGGCTCCCTCCATCATTGAAGGACAAGATGACAATGAAGAGCATATAAAATTCATTGATATTGACGTAGATAGCTTCAGGATTGAAGCAAAATGCCCTGTGCAAATAGAATAGCACCATCCTAAAATAAAACTCATGGAGGAATCCTCCAATGATATCTGACAAATGACATTTTATGGTGCCTGCTCAAAGGATGAATTTGGAGTAGGGTTCATACTCACTTCGCCAGGAGGTGAGGCTTTCAAATCTACTTTAAAATTAGGATTTGCATGTACTAAAAATGTGGCAGAGTATGAAGCTCTCTTAATTAGTCTCAACTTGGCCATTAAGCATAAGATCAGGAATCTCAGAGTCCAGGGTGACTATAAGTTGGTGGTTTCTCAAGTTAGGTCCAGATATGCCTTGAAGAATAAGAAATTAAAGAAATATATAAATGTTATGTGGGATGTTATTGAGTCCTTTGATGCATTTTATATAGATTGGATTAAGAGGGAAAAGAATCCGACAGCAGATCTCTTAGAAAACATTGCTATCAAGTTGACCTTTGCTTCCTCTAAAGAGCGAGACTTAGTACTGGATAGGGTTTGGTTGTGGGGTGAACATTCACTGTCCATCAAGCCATGGGCTAGCTCCTTCGATCCTCTCACTAAACAAATCAACACTAGGCCAGTTTGGGTTCCACTTTCAAGCCTCCCTATTCAGTTCTAGGAGTCTTGTTTTGAGGGCATCGGCAATGCTTTAGGGTGCTTCTTGAAGGTTGATTCCACAATCTCAAATTTAGAGCATACTAAGGTTGCTCGCATTTTAGTAGATATTGACATCTCTAAGCCCCTCTATGGAGATGCAATTCTGATAGTTGAGGATAGGCCATGGATGCAGTTGTTGGACTATGAGGGTCTCCCCTTTAGGTGCAAGCGTTGTTTCTTGATTGGTCATTTAACCTCTAGTTGTCCTCACTCTCATTGTAAGGGTGTAGCAACTTGGTGGAAGAATGCACTCACTGAACATTTGTCTGTTTGCACTTCTCCTTTGGATGTTTCCCCCCAGGAGGTTAACCCTTCACATGTGGGTGTTCCTTCCCAGGAGAATGTCTTTGTCCAGGATGGTTGTCGTTGTTAATCATGCTAGGTCCTCAGATCAGACGACTAATCACGCTAGGTCTTCGAATCAAGATGCTTCTCTGACAGTACCTGGTTCATCTTCTTCACTGTTGGTTGTTGCCTCAACACATGAATTCCCTTTGGCTGCAGCATCTGTTGAGGGTCCCCTCCTTTTGCCTTGTTCAAAGGATATCGACACAGAGTTTTCTTGGTCTATTGTTCAAAGAAAAAAGAAAGGACTCCCCAAGTCGGATGTTGCTTCGCGACCAAGGGTTAAGGGAGTTAGATTTACACCCTCGAGATCCGGTGTTGTGTAGATCCCTTGTTTTGTGTTGCAGCTAGGCTATTGTTCTATGTTTTTTGTGTTGTTGGGTTGTTTGTGCCCTAATTTTCTCTGCCATGTGGGCTTTTTGTAAAGGTTCAGCACCCTCTTTTGTTGCTTATCTTAATCAAAAACATTGCTATCAGGTTAAAAGATATATCTTTAGTTGGCATATCCAAGGTAGAGATGCTAACGAGACAATCAGTGCCTGACAATATCCATCACTAGAAAGAATTCAAAAATGATGATGACATCTTTAAGTTTCTCAATTGTGTTGACGAATACCATAGTTAGGAGATCGATTTTCAACACTTTGTTGAGACCATGGATGGCAAGGAAATAATGTTTAGAAACAAAGTAATCTAATTAAAGACAAATAAAATCCCCATTGGAATTGGTTGCATTAGAAAGAGTCTTCGACGAGGCTGACATAAGTATGGATAAACCTTCTATTGCTCAAGAAAAGGACTTAGAAGAACTCAATGTTGGCACAGACTTATCACCCAAGAAGGTGTACATCAGAAAGAAGATGAGTCCCAAGGTAAGAACAATGCTTATTGCATTGTTGAGAAAATATTGTAGTCTTTGCATGGTCATATGATGACCTAAAAACATATAGAGAGGATTTCTTGGAACACGAGATCCCATTGAAAACATATGCTAAGTCTTTTAGACAAAAGCAAATACCTGTTAATCCTACACTAGCTCCCAAAATGTAGCAAGTTCTAGCTGTGCTTAGAGATGGGGGAATTATCAATCCAATCAGGAACTCAACTTGGGTGTCTAGTCCCTGTCAGAAAAAAGAATGGTGATATCATGTTGTGTAGATTTCAAAAATCTAAACATATCATTTGTGAAGGATAACTACCTTCTGTCAAATATGGAGGCCATGTTGCGGAAAGTGACTAGGATGACTTGACATCATTCTCTAAGAAAGAGGAGCATTGTGGACACCTATAGCAATTTTTTAAAAGATGCCTAGAATATGGGATTTCTTTAAATCCTAAAAAGTATATGTTCGGTGTCACACAAGGATGCTGGGACACATAGCGTTTAGATATGGGGTCAAAATTGATCCATAATGGGTTGCTACAATTGATAAGATACCTCAACCCAAAACAATCTTAACATGGGATCAATTTGTCTCATTCTTCCCTGTATCATCCACAAGGGAATGGGCAGGCTGAATCTAGCGAAAAAAGTTTAATGAAGGTAATCAAATGAATGTTGGGGAAGAATAAGAAGGCATGGGACTCCAAACTAAGGCTAGCTATTTGGGTTGACTGAATTACCCCAAAGAAGTCTACCAGCAAGTCATCATTTGAACAAGAGTCTAATGAGTAATCAAGTGATGCTATGGTGATAAGAATCAATCAATTGATTGAGTTGGATGAAAAAGAGAGAAAGGCCAACATGGTGAATATAAAGAAACAAGTGAAATGCATGTTTGATAAAAGAGCCAGTCCGAGGAAATTTAAAGTTGGAGATTTGGTTTTGATGTGGAATTCCATGGCTCAAGATAAAGGGAAACATGGAAAATTTGATCCTTTATGGCTTGGACCATATGTGATTGAAAATTCCCATGGGGGGGACTCATACTTCATCAAGAGTCTAAGTGGAGAATTTTAGGAATTGCTAGTGCATGGGCAATTCTTAAAGAATTATTTCTCATAAGATTTGGCTTATCTTTCGTGCACAGTAGTCTTAGGTTTTACGTTCCTTGTTTGTGTTTTGTGCAGCCATGGTTATCTGTCACCCATGGTGAAGTGTGTGTGTTGTTTGTTTGTTTTCAATTTGTGTCCCAGAGAATTTTCTAAATCCTCGTTGCATCCCACTGGAATGTACATCCCCAAACAAGAGCCATTGTTGGAACATTCCTAAATTTTTCCTTTGAGTCACCTTTCAAGTGTTTTTCATGTTATTACTATGGTAGGGTTTATCCCTAATTATGTCTAAAACCCTCAGTGCTTCGAAATTATTTTCCTATTTGCTAAGGTGTGTTATATTTCTTTGTTGACTTTCTTAGCCAATCGGGTTTGTTTAAGTTGTCCCCTGAAGTCCTTGTGAACGTTTGTTACCGACCCCTACGAAATGGTTACGAACGGTTATCCATAGCAAATATTTTTAATTATTCCTAAGCTTCATGTGTTAATGCTTTTGACAGGTTTGAGTTAGCATATACATGTCCTATTATTCCATCGTAAACCTTTAGTCTATCGCATGCTTTTTTATTTGGCCCCATCCAAGTTTGCGAGCTTGTGCAGTGTTGACATGTGTCAAGGAATCCCCGTAATGCCTTTAATGGATTGTCAATGGGCGGTCTCTGCCAAGTGGTGTTATCTCATTGCATCACATCTTTTTTCCACTTTGCAGACTCAAAAGATGGGCCTACCACAGTGTTTGCAATATGCAAAATCCAGTCGATGAGCCACTAGCACTTGACGTAGAATACACTTGGAGTTATCCCATTGCATCGCATGGTTCTGTGGCATCACAAACCTCAAAATGTACCTTCAAGTAGTGTATGTGATATGCGATGGGCATTTAAAATGAAAAGGACCCGCAACTAAAGTCCTTGTTGTCAAAGGATGATTGGACCACATATGCAATCCCTGATCGAGTAATCTGATGTGTCCTAACCTGAACCAAAATTTGATGCCTATCAAATGTCTTTTCAAAATCCATTCGGAGGTCAAGTGTATCATTGATCTACATCATAATCAACAACACAAATTCAAAGTTTTTAACGGATACACCACCCTGGTTTCGAAGCACATACAAGCATTAATTTGAAGGTGGCAAACTGTTTTTGTAGGTAAGCTAGAATTTCTGAGTATATTTCGTGTGAATGTTGTAACCAGTGATAAGGAATTGTGCACGTAGCCACCATTACAAATCATCAAAATTCAGTAGAAGATTGCACGAAGAACAAGTTGAATTGTATCATCTCTCAAGCAAACCATAAGGTATGAACTTGATGACCTTCTAAGGTTGACAAGTCAAAAGAAACTAGGTTTTTCAATAAGGAATAGATTGAAAGGGTCTATATATTTTATTCAACCAAGAATGTAAAGCAATCCATGATATATTTTTACAAATGAACTATAGGTGAGTATATATAGGATATATCACCCAGGAGACTAAAACCACAAGCAATGTGGGATAATGTGTTAAAAGTCTTTAAGTAAACTTAACCTAATGTGAAAAGGACCTAAGTGGAGAATTAATTAGGAAATGAACTAGTTAGGAAATATACCTTGGTCACACTAACAATCTACTTGTATATTTGTGGTTTGCCTAATTGTTTTGTTATCCCTGTGTGCTTGCTTGGAGTGTACATGTTAGTTTGTCCTGGAGGATCCATGCTTCCCCGGTAGGGACATGGATACAAGGGAAATGAAAATGATGTAACATTCTTCTATATGTAGTTGAATTCTTATATCTATCATAACTATGATTTTTCTTGATATGGGTCAGTGCAAGAAGTTGGGTCCACTTTTTAACTGAAAAGTGGAAGTGTTTTTCCTAAAAATCAAAGTTTGTCACAGTTGGAGTCAAAATTTGAAGCACTTACACAAAATCTTAAGAAAGTCTACTAATATGAAATGTAATATTTTGAGTCTAATTTTCAAATATGTAATTTATTCTAATACCCAAATGATACAAATTAACTTTACATGGGCTTGTACAAAAACCACTTTTTAAAAATTATTTTTTTAGGACCATAACATGCACGTGTACGACCAACATAATTTAGCCTAAATAAAAATAGTTTTCTAAATCGTTTTGGAAAAAGATATGTACTATAGTGAAGTTTGATGAGAATATTTTTTTATAAAAAAAATTCCAAATCTTTGTTTTTTTAATTAATATTGTATTGGCTCTAATTATTGTTTTTGAAAACCCCTCGTGTACGGCCAACATAATTTGAGCTAAACTAATCATAAAATGATTTTTTTTCATTGTATAAATAATGATGTGTAGATTGATGGCATTTTTTTTTTTAACTTTAAAAATTAAAAGTTATTAAAAAATATTAAAACCTAACATTTCAAGTTTATGGACCAGTTTGCTCATAAATTAATTAATAAATAGAAAAAAAAAGTTGAATCATAAAAAGAATTATATATTTGAAAACTACACATCATCTATAATGGGTTTTAATTTTGTAAAAAAATTCAAAAAAAAAATCGTCAGCTATATTGGTAAAGTTAGTCTAGTCTCTTGCTATGAACATGAACTTGTACTTGCAAGTCCAAGGCTAAGGGTCGACTTACCATTCATTTCCCAAGCTTAAAACCAAACAAAAAATGCGGTTTGTGATTTCAAACTTTTAGGAACGGGTACTCGTTATAAAAAATAGAACAGGTACTCATTTTAAAAATAGAATGGGTACCCGTTTTAAAATGGGTATTGTTTCTAATATATCCATTATTTTAAAAATTACATAGTTTTACGAAACAAGTACTTGTTTAGGCCAGGTACCCGAAGCATAACAGGTACCCATTCTGATTTCAACCTCGGGTGCATGTTCCTGTCAGGATTTTTTTTTGCCCAACGCTTCCCCTATATGTGGACCCAACTTCTTGCTTTTACCCATATTTTGGAGATGACGCAAAGCATTGAGACATTCAGGTTTCTTCCAAGTTGAACTAAAATGCTTCTTATTATTTTTTCTTCATGTGTTATTCTTCATATGTTCTTGTTGTTCTACATGTCTTAGGGATGATGACAGTTCAATCCATGTTTGTTGTTGATCATCACAACTACTATATCTATATTGACCCCAAACATGTAGATCCCTTAGTGTTACTTCATGATTTTTTTCTTTTTATATGATGTCTTTGGTGCCCTTCATTAGGGACATCTCTCTTACACTACTTCATACTGAGCACATGGATAAGCATGTTCCATGCAATACCTTTTACCACTCCCCAAAGCATTTTACCATTGCTCCCTACATCTACATTGCTACCTACAACACCTTTTGCTACTCCCAAAAGAATTTTATCACCGCTCCCAAAAGCATTTTATAACTTTTACCTAAAGCATTCATTTTTACTTTTTTGGTCCCTTGAGGCATTTCTTATCTTTTTCTTGTGTATGTACAACATGTTTATAGTTTCTCCTTTTCCATGTATTAAAGATTATATATGATTCACTAACAAACTTGTTTTTCAAATTATATTAAATCTAATCCTTTACCTTGTTGGATTACATGTTATTGTGGTTTTGTAGGGCTTGTAGTTCTAATACTGTGGTTTTGTAGGTTTTAAACTCAGGGCATCATGCCTTCCATATGAAGAATTTATACAACTTTGAAGTAACCTTTTTATAGATAGATTTCATTCTAATATTTCATTATTGTACTTTAGCATACTTAGTACCTAACTCTCCTTCAACCTATTAAGGTGGGACCAAAATGTAATGATGTAAATTGTATACCCTACCATTTCATGTCAAATTGTATGAGCTCTCAATTTGAATATAAGGTTATTTTATGTGTCTTCAATAATTGTTAATCCACATTTGTTTGTTGTCAATTATTGGTCACAATAGAACCAATACCTCGCTAGGTATTATCTTTAGAATTCCTAGTTTAATTTGGATCAAATAAGTAGACTACATTTGCATCATACTTTATTTTAATATTGAGGATACTCGAGTTGTAGAAGCCCTAACAACTTATGATAATGACATAAAATTGGACTACTCCGAGGAGTCCAAAAATAGAGAAAGGAAAGCAGGTGAAGGAACTTGTGGTTAGTGACATATTTTGGTCATGTGAGATACATTGCATCTTTTATATCCCATATTTTTAACCATACTAGATTTGAGGACACCGACAATCCTAGCCTTAAAATATACAATGGCATTAGTAGCATACCTACCTAGATGAGGTCACCATTAGTGATGGACTCCACCTTATAGTTCTACCATGAGCATATTTAATGCATCATTCAACAAAGGTAGATGTTAAATGTCCATCTTCAAATGGCCCACAATTTCCATTAAACCCAAAATGATATGTGGAGTGTCCTAAAAAATTCCCCTCGAGGACATGTTGCAAAATAAAATCACAAAAATCTTCAAGAAATTGAAGAGATTTGAGTGGATTGAATTTTTTGAACTCGATAACTACACAAAGTTCAATGAAGATTGAACTTCACACTTCAACTCAAAACAAACTAGTTAATTGCTAGTGGCTATATAGGCCTCTAGATTACTACATACACTTATCATTCATTTTTTTCACAAGGTTCAAGTTCCTCTACTATTAAGAGGAACTAGTCTTCATTTAACTTTATCCACACGATTAAGAGGAATATTAGAAGAGCTTATTGTTGTGCATATTTCCTTGTATATCACTGATCACAAGACATTGAGTGCAAGGAAAGTCCAACATGGTGGGATGTAGAGTAAAAGGAGCCCCAAGTTTATAAAGACCAATATGTGGCCCCAAAATTAGTTGGGGCAATGTTCAAGGAGTTTTGAGTCCTATTCTAGTAACGAAATGTGGTTTCCTAGATTTCCATCAAATGACTATTCCAAATTTTGAGTTTATTGCTCAAACTGCCATGCATACATTCTTTCAACATTTGTCATTTTGATGTTTCTCATTTGTAATTTCGAACCCATTTATACTTTGTAAAGTTGATTGATAGAAATAAGATTTTAGAATTCATATTATGACATGATTGACAGATGGATTAACACATCGTAGAATGTTATATTACTTTTTGAAACTTCGGTATCTTTTAGTTTTACTTTGAAGATATTTTTACTTATTTTTTGTTTGTTTGTATTTCAAAATTTAAATTTTATTTTTTATATTGTTTTTTAATCAGTCGCTCTGTCATCCTCTAAAGCTAGAAAATTTTTGTTGTCCCCAAAACTATGAGAAATACTGTGTTTAACCCCATTGTGCAGAACGCACACTTGATGTCAACCAAGCAATAAAAAATGAAATGAATGAATGAATGAAAGATTTTAATGACGTCCACGAGGCCAAGCAGCCTAAGGGACCAGGGAAGAATCCTCAAGATATTTTTGACCTCCTTTCGAGATCAGATCTTCTACTATGAATCTTGACCAATAAACTAGTCATATTAAGGATTTGAGGCTCCTCAAATAACTCACTAAGGCTGTTCACATTCCAACTGTTATTAAACTGACTACGAATATCCGCATAAGCAGCACACTCAGTGATGTAATGCCATTCAATTTCAACCACCCCTTTGTCGCAAAAAATGCATGATCTTTCAGCCCACTCTTCTTTGGGAATCGTCCACCTACCCGTCTCACATCTAAGACAATCCCGGTCCTCAATTGAACCACTAAAATCCTCGCCTTTCCCTTGAGAGCAGCCCACATATATTCTTTTTCACCATGCTCTCTCGGAGGATTGAACTCTCTAACATAAAGCTCTTTTTTCGACTAATCTGATTTAACCACATGGTAGTCCTAAATTTATCTAACATAGACTTTTTTATTTCTTCCTTATTGATAAGACAACCAAACAAGCTAATGTCCCACTTATCCAACCACTTCTTGTTTTGCTTCATCCACGTCTTTTTCCTACGGTCAAATATCTCCCCCATCACCATTTTGGGCCAGCAATACTCATCCATATTTTCCACCTTTTTTAAGTAGCTTAAAAGTCTTATAATTGCCGACGCCTCCAACGGGAACGACCCTGCTTCCGCTAAAAGAATCTCATAGGGGACCGTCGATTAGACTTTAAAATTGCTAGTAATAAGGTGTTTTTGAATTCTTTCAAGCTATTTCCACTTGTGGTTTGACATGCTACTCCCCCAAACCTCACACCCATAAAGGACGACCAACGTGACCAACAGCCCAAAAGGGGTTTTCTTGGTTTTCCAATCCCAAAGCTTAGCTTTCCTACACCTGTTCTGGAGCAAGTAAGATGCTCTCCACCCACCTAGAATCATGCTCGCCCTACAAGACTCCCAGTTGAGCCTATTGTGCAAAACAATTCCCATGTACTTGTATTCTTCCACTATTTCCAACATGTTCCCTTCAAAAATGAAATTAAACTGTTGCTTCCTTCTTTTCAACGAAAAAATCATGATCTTGGTTTAGCTAGTATTCACCTGCATCCCAACCTCTTGGCAAAAGAGCTCAAGAGCCTTCAAATGAGCAATCAAACCATTGGCAGATTTTGCCATTAGAATAAGATCATCCACGTACAAAAGCAGCTTCACCATGTAACAAGACAGTTGAATGCCTTCTCCGTTGGTTTTATTTAACCACTCTTCAAGTTTATTAATATATAAACCAAATAAGGTGGGGGATGAAGTACACCCTTACTTGACCCCAATGTCGTTGCCGAAGCATTCAGACATACCCTCTCTAGTTCTAATTTTAGCCCTAACTTGCTCATAAAGCTTATGCACTGCCGCCCGATACTCCTCTGGAATCCCAAGCTCCTCCATCCTGCTCAAAAGTTTGTCCCTAGGCACCGTATCAAAGGCTTTTTTTAAATCAATAAAGCAACAGAAAGCTTCCCCCCCCCCCCCCCCCCCGGGTGTCCCAAACCTTCTCGATGAAGTGCCTAAGAGTCATGCAGTGATCAATGGTCGTGTTTAGGCCTGAAACCAACTTGCCCTTTACCTCTTTTTCCCTCTTTTTCAGCCCAATTACTGATTCTGCACTCTATCATGCTCTCGAACAATTTTCCTAGAAAAGGATTGACCATCATAGTGTGGTAATTAGAGGGGTTATTGATGTCACCACTCTTAAAAAGAACGATAACGACACTAGTTGTCCACTCTTCAAGAAAGCCAACCTGCATGATGTTGTTAAAGATACGCTTGATGTGAGGGGCAAGGAGATCAATCCCCCACTTTAGAAACTCAGCCTGCAACCCATCAATGTCTTAAGCTTTACCACTCGCTAATTTCTTTATGCCTTGCTCAATATCTTCTACCGAGAAGAGCTTAGCAAAAGTGATAATTACGAGTGGGTTATCATTCATCTGCGACCGATCATACAAGATCTTGGCATAATCCAGCCATTGGTCCCCTAAGATATTGTTTTCTACCTATTTTAACTTTTGTTGCAGCTCTCTCCAAAAGCCTTTCGAGTTATGCTTACCCAACAAAAGTAATTCTTTCCTTCTTGAGATCATATAGCTCTCTTTTTTGAATCTTACTAGTTGCTCATACTTTTTCTTGTTGTCCTTGTTAGTCTTATTCTCTTTGAGGGATCTTTTAGCAGCCTTGCACTCTTCGTCATACCAAGGATTAGTTGGGAAAGTATTTGCAATCCCCTTTTTAGGCTGAGATCTCTTGCAAACCTTTAAGGCTTTGTGGATTATCAGAATCGGCATACTGCTATCAATAAACCCACTAGTCTCACTGTTTTCTTTCCCCACTGTGTTGCTTTTCACCATCTGAAGATGTTGTTCAAGGGCAGCAACAAAGAGTTCTTGATTTTCTTGGCTCACAATGATTTTACCTTGCACGTGTGCCTCCCTTTGCATGTTTTGGTCCTGCCCTCTTTGCTGGTTGTTTTCGAGAAGGCCAAATTTAACAAATAGAGGCATATGATCAGACTTTAATTCCAAGGGGCAGCTCCCAATTTTGAACTCCAACAACCTGGATAGAGAACTTTGAGAGCAAATAACGTAGTCTACCACACTCTGCCTGTTGTAAGTTTTAGAAGTGACACCACCTGATCTCGGCCAAGTCCACATACCATTGAAAATAACCAAGTTAAATAAGCTGCAAAGACCAAGAAGCTCAGCCCCAAAATGAGTCACACTCTTATTACCATCACTAGAAGTTCTAACCCAACTCATGTCCCCATTCTCCTCAAGCCACAGGGGGTTGCTATCCTCTGCATCTTTGCTGCCCAGCTGCAGGCATTTTATTTGTCATCCTAGCATTGAAGTCCCCAACTAAAATTATGTCCCCTAAAGCGCTGAAGATAGAAATGTCTTTCATTAATGCCACAAAAGGATCCTCGCTATCCAAATTTCTCTTCTTATAGAACTTCGAATTCTTCGGGGCAAAGTAACACGCAGCCACCCTTATCGTGGTTTCTTTATCTGTTATTTTCAGCCATATGAATTGATTATTTGGGTCTTCTTTTACCATTTCTACGATACCATTCTAGGTTTCCCAAACTAGCACCATAACCCCTCCGTACCCTTTGCCAGTTTCAGTCCCTTTGTTCCAAACTGAAAATTTGTTGTACCCTTCAAAATTAGGGACCCTGCAACCATCATGCTCATGTGTTTCCGTAAGAATAACGATGTCCTTCCCTTCCGCAATGGGCCCCAACCCCGGACCTCTTCTCCAAGGGAAGCCTCTACAATTCCAACTTATGAATTGTAGATGCTCGTTTGGTGCCCAGAATCCCTATTTTTTGTGTGGGAACCGCTTGCTGATTTGAGCTTTCCCATTTTTTAACCAAGCCCATTTTCATGCCTCTTGTTGTTTTCACTTTCTCCCATTCCTTCCTTCGCTCTCCCTGTTAGGCTAGTGTCAAATCTTCGTCTAAGAATATACGAGTTCCCCTAAGCATCCCTCTATTTTTAAGGATCGCGTGTTTGTCTTCCAAGTTCCTCAAGACAATTCTAACATGCTCATCTCTTCCTTCTTCTGTTTTCCTTCCGATCCTACTCGCATGCTAAATATCACCTGACCATTTCAGCTTGTCCTTAACGAAGTCTATTGCTAGGATGTATGTTCTCTCCTCCTTCAGACCTTTAATGATGAGGTTAACAGCCTCATCATGCTTGTCTTTTTCTTCTTTCATCTGCCACTTTATCTGTTTTTCTATGATTTCTTCACTTGTTGATCCATTTACAATGCGTGCCCAAGATTTGGTCTTTTCTAATTGTTCTTTCAGTTGGCTTTCTCGGATCTCCATGCTTGCCAAAGTTGATTGAATTTCTTACAACTGGGTTGACTCCTCTAAAAACCTCGTCTCGGAACTCTTTTTATCTGTTGCTTTTAATTGTTTTAGCTCCTATTTTAAATTGAACAGCTCCTGCTGTCCTCTTTCTACGCTATCTTGAAGGTTTAAAACTTGATCTTTGAGCCACCTGTTTTCCTTCTCTAAGTTCCGACCAGCTTCTAACACTTCATTTAGCTTAATCCCTTTTTGCTGCTCATTAAATTCGATATTTTCCATTCTTCTTTTCATGTTCATGAGCTCGGTTACGTATAACTCTGATGACCACAACAAAGGTGTGGACGTGGGGCTGTATTGGCCTTTGTTGTTTGGGATCCAGCCAGATCCCCCAACTTGCTCCTCTCTGTTTGTTTGTTTGCTAAGATAGCCCTGGCTTTGCTTTGCTTTGCAGCAAATTCCCCTTGAGTCGAAGAGAACCCCTTCACATTACCTTTATCAACCTTTATCTTTGCCTGTTCACCTACTAGACTTTGCATTCTAGTTGTGACTGGAGCACAGTTTATTGAAGTTTTCGGCAAGATCGTGATGAGCTTCTTGTGTCTCACCCTCTGAATCGGCTTGCGTCCTAAGATCCCCCTATACTGCTTCGGATTTACAAAAACCAACCTTTCATTGGTTACCCCTAGCCCCTCTTGGTAAAATCCTGGCAAGAGCGCACCCTGTGCCCCCCCCAATGCTCTCAACCTGCAAGTTAAGGCCTCGTCTCGCAGGTGTACATGAAAGCTGGAGATGCTGGTCAAGGGGGATGTCCTTCTCCTGAGAACAAGCCCTGACCAAAAGCCTAGAATCCTGTGTCCCAAGCCCACCTATTGCCCCAAGAACAACTGAATCTATCTGCCCCGGACCTAGGGTTTTCAGATGTTTGTGCACTTTTGGGACGAGCATCTTAACAGTTTCAAACCCTTGAGACCCCTTGTCAGGAAAGTGTCGATTTCTAGCCCTTTGCTTAAACGAGGGTTTTGAGTCCCCACCCTATTTTACCATTTTCGAAAATCCTTGATTGCTGCTAGGGTTTATGGTTTTGTCTTGCTTTGTTTTGCCTTGTTTTGCCACTTGCAGATTTTTTTTTAAAAAAAGCACACAGCAACCAAAAAATAAAGCAGAAATTTAAAAGTCGTTAAGGGACCCAGTTCAAACCTAGCAAAGGCCCCCGCATGCAGAGGTTGCACCAATTCTTGCTGACCAAACGCCCTGCCGCCCTCGGAACTGCCCAAAAAAAATGCTTTTGAAGACCACTTTCTTCCTTGGACAGGGACCCACTGTTCGTTACACTGCTGGGTCCACGCCAACTGCTAGCCAACACAGCAAAAACCAGAATGCCCTTCGGAAAACTCTGTTCCCACGTAGAAAACCCCATTCCAAACTGCCCCTGTCGCAGAAAAACCCTATTCGCCGTCGCAGAAAACCTCCTCTGCAGTAGGTGAAGGTGGGGGTAAATCTGGAAAGTTTTTTTATTTTGGCAAAATCAAAGCAAACTCTTGCCCAAGGCTGGACTTAAACAGCACACACTAAGCTTTGACTTGCTCAGGTGGCTGGTGGGCCCTTCTCTTATTAACACATTAACAAAACAGAGTAAGAGAAAGGGCCCACCAGCCACCTAAGCAAGTCAAAGCTTAGTGTGTGCTGTTTAAGCCCAGCGCTTGCCCAACAACTATGCTTAAAACCCTGCAATCTAAACCAGCTTCGGATGATAAAGTCGATTTTTTAACATTGAAAATTTGATAATCTATGTTTTTTTCTCCTTTTTTCTGAATCAATCTCGGTGGCTACTAATTTCGATGGGCAAACATAGGTGAAATTTTATTTCAAAAGTATTAATATAAGATTGCTTTCGGCTAATTAAAAAGATGGACAAACATTGGTGAAATTTTATTTCAAAAATATTAATACAAGATTGCTTTCTGCTAATTAAAAAGGAACCTGCAAATTTTTACTTCCGCCCTTTCCTTCTGAAATTGCAGCCTACAAACGGATGGCTCAATATCACCAAGAACCAAAGCTAATTCTTGGAATTGACCTTTCCTATAAATTCCCAGTCAAAATTCTTCCAATTACATGGTATATGGATATTTACATCAGTCAAGTACCCATTCACAACACTAAACCCTACCTCACCGTGCATACAGAATTCTTTGCTCTATATGTCAGTACATCAGTTGAGGTCTCTGTTGTCAGTCCTTAGCATAATTTGCATGTAAAATGGGTAGTTCCAGTCTTGCTCAATAACAGGATCAATGACTCAAAGCCAGTCATCAAAAAATCTGTAGCTGATTAAAATTGGACAAAGTTACTTTGCTGCATACCAATTTGGAGCATATTTGGCATCGACTGCTAAGTCAACTCGGAGGATATTTTTTCCATAGAATGGATAGGACATGCAATCAACAACCAAAGATTTTGCTTCCTCAGCAGTTTCTATAGGTCCTTCTAAGATTACTTCATCATGCACCTGACAATAGTAAGTCATCAACATCAACATCATCTTGGGCGTCTGTTGCAAATTTCAGAGCTCTAGTCAAAAAATCAAGCTTCAAAATAACACTAGGGAAGAAATAAGCAACCTGCAACAGTAATGTCCAACCAAGCTCCTTTAGTCTGGCATTTCTAGCTATTTCCAACATGGCACACATAGCCACATCTGCTGCACTACCCTACAGATTGAAATTTTGGAACTTAGGCAGTATGAACTTACAAATGTGTCTAGAAATCAAAATATAACAAATGAAAATACAAGGCAATATAGAAAACAAGAAAGACAAACCTGAACAGGAGTGTTGATGGCAGCTCTTTCAATGTGACCCTTTTGACCAAAACTCGCTGATTTTAAACATGGTAAATGACGGGCACGACCAAGTAATGTGTAGACACACTGCTTTGTCTGTGCTTCATGCTTACGCTCTTCCTGCCACTGCAAGACTTCTTTCCTTTCATTGTACCAGAGTTTCACTGTCTCTTGAGCCTCCTGTAGTGTAACCTGAAAAACCATACAGTATCAGATTTAACTATCATTTTTTCTTAAAGTGACGTTGGCATGTAATTGCTATATGCAAACAATATTTTTCAAGGGCTTCAAAATGGTTGTCTTTGTTAAAACTAATGTCTATTCAAATACCCTCTAAAATATGGCTCAGTTATAACTTAATAACATAAAAATGCCATTGTAATAAAGGATTGATGCTATAATTGCAAAGAATGACTACAGCTAAGTAGCTGCTTCTGATAACATGGAATAGCTACAGAATGGCACACTCTCAATAAAATGCTGCTTAGCGCTTAGGCATGTTGCAAGAGAGAATAAATAATGAAACATTATTGAGCAGATTTGTTATTAGTTCGTCACTAAAAACCCCCAGATCCAGGTTGAGTTTGAACCCAATCCAGGTCCTGGGATGGATCCTCTATGGAGCTGTCCAGGGCTCTGCTAAACATACCCATGACTCACATGAATCCAGGTAAGGACTTGGGCGAACCCATCTGAAAAAGATGCCCCTTTTTCCCTCTATTTGACTAAAAAATATAAAAACATGAGCCCTAACCCGAAGTGCCATGTAAACCATTTGAAACACTAAATAAACTATCTTACCTCATTTTGAATGTAAAAGACAAAAAACAAATACACTTGCTGAACTTTCATTCTTGCTTGGCATTACACAAATAGCCCTGAAGATTGATTATTGAACATTCCATAGCAGTTGGATTGCTATTCCTATGCATGTGCAAGAACCCATTCGCTGCCGAGGATATAGTAGAGAAATATTTTTGGATTGGAGGTAAGATTTTTCAGTTTTTTTCTTCATTTTTTCTTTTACAAATGAACTCTCTTGTTTTCATTCTAGCTTTAATCTTGCTTCAAAATAGACCCAATGTCACTGTTGTGTACGTATGTTGACATGATAACACAAGTTTCAAGTTAAGAGGATATGTTTGGGTTTGTAGTCGGTGTGATGTGAAGTATACAAGCTCATACAATCGAGTGAAAGTCCATTTGTGTGATATTCCTAGAATTAGCATCAAAGCTTGCCTAGGCAAGAAGGGTGCACCCATGCCAACATCTAAAGCGGTGGAATATATCAGAGAGTAGGAGCAAGCAAACGAAACAATCACCTGTAGAACAGGTCATCCTTTGGCAAAGAAAGGATCTCGAGCAAAAAGGACCCATACTTCCCCATCTATTCTTGAAGTTGTGGTAGAGAGCCACCCATTTTTTGCCACACATCAAAAAGAGCCTACTTCACATAAGAAAACAAAGGAATTGTTGCAAATAGCATTTCAAAATGAATCCTAAGAGATTATCGATTAACACATTGCAAGATGCATCTATGCAAATGGTTTGCTTTCAACGCTGTTCACTCACCATATTGGTAAGAAATGGTGAGATAAATTAATGATGGTCTAAATGGTACAAGGGACCAGCTTATGAAAAAGTGCATAGCACCTTATTGGCAAAGGAGGTGAAACTTGTAGAAGATTCATTGAAGCCCATTAGGAATTTATGGGTCGAGACAAGGGTGTCAATAATTTCCGATGGATGGAAGAATGTGAAAAATAAGCCCTTAATCAATGTGATTGCAGTTTCCACTAGAAAGGCAATGTTTTTGAAAGTCTTGGATTGTGATGGCTAAATAAAGGAAGCACAGTTTATTGCTGACATCTTCATAGGGCCTATTGAGGAAGTGAGGCCTAGTAACGTTGTCCAACTCATAACAGACAACACAAAAATTGTAAAGTGGATGGAACATCGGTTGAGGCACATTATTTAGACATCTTTTGGACAACTTGTGCTATCCACTCACTTAACCCTATGCTACAAAAGATAGGCAACAAAATTGATTAGATAAACCAAGTGTATGTCAAAAAAAAAAAAGTGTATGTCAAAGCCGAAGAGATCCAAATGTTAATCACCAACCACCACATGTTGTCGGCCATATTCATAACATTCTCGAAATTAGAGCTACCTAAGGTAAATGAAACAATATAAAAATTAATATTTCACTTTGTTTTTTATTTTTTGTATTTTTATTTTCGAAGAGGTTGTTGACTTGATTCACCTCCAACACGATCATCTTGAGACAACTTGTGGAGGCTTAGGAGGCACTTTCTAGCATGGTCCATATGGAGGCAAGCCAACAGTGACAAGGCAACAAATATTAAGCGAATGATCCTAGATGACACTTGGTGAGATTTTGTGGAATATCTTCTTAGTTTCACCAAGCCCATCCTGAGTATGAACTGTTATATTGACATGGATAAGGCATGTTTGTGAGAGGTATATACGGTGAGATCAACTCAATGATTGAGAAAAGGAAGACCATCGCAAATGAAAAAGACAAAGATCTTGAAGAAACTTTCTTCAACCAAGTGCAAAAAAATTATTGTTGAGTGAAGGAACAAAATGAACACCCCACACTACGTCTTATCGGCTTTGTATCGACTCCAAAATATTCTAGTGCTGAGATCCTTTCTTTGCCAACAAGGGTTGCACCATACAAAGATTTGGAAGTCAATGAAGGTTCCAAGTAGACAAAAAGCTGAATCAATTTTCTTTAGCCAAAATTCCACCACAAAAGGTGCTTCCCAATTAAGTAAGAAACACTAACAAAACAATTCAGAAAGAGTTGTATGTGAACAAGTCAATGCAATATATGTTGATATGGTGTTACTGTCAAGTACTAAAGAAAAGATGAAGATTAAGACATAAAAACTAAATATAAAGCACCTCTTGCAAATTATTCTAATGTCTCTCTAGAAGATTTGTGCAATGGGCTTATGGTTTCAATGACCTTGCGACTGAAAAAATCCAAATTATTAGAACAAACAAAAAGTTGAAGCAAGGAAGAACTTATATTAATGTCCACTTGTGATGAAAGTGGGTCAATGGGGCTTGAAAATACACCCAATTACAAAAACAAAGACGATACACTAGCATAACCTAAAAGGGAGTGCATCAATCAACATTCTCAAGAATTGATGGAAACCTAGGTTGAAGGCCTAGTTTGGAGAACCAAGCAATCAAGCATTAGAATAGAATCGTAGATCTGAGGACCTGGCAACATTATGTGGAGATCAAAGGCTGGTTACACCATCATCAATCACTTTGAAAGGGTCGATGATGCCATAAACTGCTTGATGCGTAAGGATAACTTGGGGCGAAAAGGATGTGTTGGAGAGGTTCAAGTAAACTTGATATACTGTCAATGGATGTCCTTGGCTCCTCGCAAACAAATCTTTTAAAGGGCCCCTTCCAAGCTAAATATCTACCATACTACAAAGAAAAAAGTTGCATATACTACCTAAACCATCCTTGCAGCATCCATAGCTAATGCAAAAACTACCTTACTAGCATGAGAAACCAAACAAAGGACAAAGAACACAAAATGGGCATTACAACATGAACAACTGAATAAATGGGTGAACTTGTACCAAAGACAACACATATCAATCTATTCATAAATCACCTAGACAAAAATAAACAACGTGAACAACCCTACCAATAAGCAAAGTTGTACCAAAAACAACATTATACATATGCCATCCATATAATAAACCCAAAAGCCAGATTCATATAACGTCTATACCTAAACATAGAGAACGTTCAACAGATTAGGGCACTTCAAACATCCCCACCATCCAAGACCTACACTTGGAGGAGGTGATTTCCAACATTCATGAGGTCAACTATGTACATCATTCCCAAACAAGTTTATTAACTCCATAGGCAACACTTCTAGACGTGTCCCAATGTCTAACCTATGTATCTTTATGCCTTTAAGTAGCTCCACTCAACACATTGCTCGCAGGATCCGCTCATTGTCCAATTTCAAAAGCAAGTTATCACTTGCTACCTTTATAACCCCATCGTGGAGCGAGACCACCAAGTGATGTGACACTAGGTTTATGTCTTTGCAATAGGCATCCAAAGATCTCATATTCTCCATTAGGGCTACAACAATTGCATTCAAGAGCCGAGTGTCAACCACCTATGGCCTTTCATTTCCCTACACACACCACACCTACCCATGTTGAGACTACTCCATATCCTTTGCCAGCTTAGCTTCCTCCATTCCTGTATTTACCGAAAGTTCCTCCAAACTAGTCCTAATCTCATTGTTTTCCACGGCCACCTTTAGCTTATGTTTAAAATCTACCATAATGGAGCCTCACGATCACACAATACCATTGTCACAAATACCATTAGGACCCAACACTGCCTTTCTCGCCTTAGGGACACTAGAGGCCAAGCAAGTAAATATAATCTAAAGTCTATGATCAGACACTCCCATGCCAGAGAGGATTCATTTGTCGTACTACCAAACTCAATTTCATAGCCTGTAGTAACACCAACTCAATTCTATTTTCCATGGTAATGCTAACCAAGTTCTTACGTTTGCATACTGCCATGATCAATATTTTACCTAGCCAGGCTATACTCAACGCTCCAACAAATAGCAAACCAAGAAGTCTATTGGTGCAAGAGGATATGGGAGCTTAATCATAGTGCACTAGCAATATACATCATTGGATTCTTCCTAGTCTCAACCCCCAATTACCAATGGTCCAAACCAAAAAGCTTAATTCTCCACACAAAATACCACCAATTGCTAATGGTACCTTTGTTCATGTCCTTTGTGGGACAAAGCCACCCATATGACTCAAGTGGCTTCCTCATGGAGTTAGGGGGCATTGGCTCCAATGGATATAGAGCATTGTCTTGTTGACCAGATTCAACCATTAAATTTTGACAGGGCTCAAGGATAAAGAAAAGAAGGTGAAGATTCACCGATGGAAGAGCAATTGTTCAGTCTTCCATAATAGTTCTTTCCCTTTTGTGGCATTGTATATTATATGTAATTATGTCAGCAGTTAAAAAGAAAGATATGGAAAGACAGATAGCCATTCATTTCCTTCAATAGAATGTCATATGACTCGAGTGTTGACAGTAGCTTTGTTCCCATCCTTTGTGGGCTAGAGCCCTCCAAATAACTCAAATGTTTCCCTTCATGAAATCAAGGAGCAACACCCCCATCGTATGTCAGGCAATGTCCTACAAGCCAATTCAACCATTATATTTTTTTGCACAACCACCAAATGCCAAGGGTACTTTTGTGTCCATCCTTTATGGGGCACAGCCCCATATGACTTGATTGATTCCTTTTAGATAGTCAAACATGCAGTGCCCCCATGAGGTCTGAGGCAATGTGCATCTTTAGTCGACTAGAGTTACTGCTGGCTGAAATCTCTAAGAGGATTTTTAATTGACTTCTCCAAGTTCCAGTTTCTTGACCGTATCTTTGCAAATAATGCTCCTTGTCTCTTTATTTTGAGGGTCACATATTTCTTTTGTTCTATGTTCCCTATTTCCTTTGGGTTCTAACTTCTCTGTAGTCTCCTAACCAACATTTGTTATTACTCGAGCAATGACATTTGGGTTCTTTGAGTTGCAGATCTCATTTCCTATGTTGCTTGTTTTTTGTTATGCACTTATTGTTTTTTTTCCTACTAGTGATTGTTATCACTAAAGAAAATCATAGAGCTGTTTCAAAGGACCAACAGTTACAGCAGGCAATAGTAAACATTACCCAAGACTACCGAGATAATAACAAAAAAAGTTATGATATAACTCAGTGCATAAAAGTATGGTTCCTATTAACGCCTTAGGGTGATTTAGGATTAAAAAATTTCCATGTGGGATTTGAAACATTTGGTGCTTGTTAAGGAGTTTGGACAGTCTATTCACCACATTTTCTATTGTCTCAATATAATTTTCTTATTTACATCCATTATGCCCTTGAGTTTCTCCCAAGTATCAATTACACTTTTTTTGGGGTTTTGTATTTGTTTCAAGGTTATTCAATATATTCAAGGGATAATCCCTTGGGGTGAAGCACTACAGCAGTAACTTTATCGTGTTCTAGAATTTTGACAATCCAAAGGTATATTCTTCTAATCTAAACCATGCATAATAGGTTGGCAATTTTAAGGATTCCATTATTCCTTTGAGTTTCCCCCAAGTATCAATAATACTCTTTTTGGCTTTTGTATTTGTTTCAAGGCTATTCATCATATTCAAGTGATGATCCCTTAAGGGGACGCACTATAGCAGTGACTTTATTGTGTTCTAGAATTTTGACAATCCATATGCATAATAAGTTACAGATAGGTCTTGCTAGAGGTGATTGAGGCTGTCTCAGCAATGCTTGTATCCTCTTCCATACCTCTCAAGTTCCCTTTATTTGTCTTAGTTTGTTTCTAGGCTTTATGATTGACTTTATGTTTGCATTTGCATGGGTATCATTTATTCTTTGTATCATTTCAATTATGGCATAATCAATAGGGGATGCCTAGTGAACCCTGAGACAATCATGGGATTTTTAGGCATCCCTAAATTCATCCTAGGGACAGAAAGGCATCCCCCTGTTGCATTTCGAAACAACTAGATATGTCAGAAAATTTATTTAAAAACTGATGTCTTGAGGATAGGGCTGGCTAAAGCTTGCAAAATGTCCTTAGGGCTGTAGAGTGTGGATCTCTTCCAATCAGGAATGGTTTAGACAATTTTTGTACTTGTCCATGCATCCTTGAAATGGCAGACACTCCAAGATGAACCTCAATACTCAAGGGTGCTTCCCCATTCAACATTGATAAAAATGTGTTGATCAATCTGACATATCTATAATCTTCCTATTTAGACATAGTATAATTAGTTAGAATGAAATTTAATATTACATAACAATACAAAACTGAAAACATTTACTAGAAAAGTAAATGGGGAAAGAGGCTAGAGGGAGTCCCAAAGCTATGAATATATTCACAGTTCCTCCTCCCTACTAACAAACACTTATAAATGCTTGTGTTCTAATTATTACCAACATAAATGAGGAAAAATGTCATTAGAGCAATGACTGCTCACTGCAATCATCTTGAGATGACTAAAAACTACACAGTTCAAATCTCAATAAAATTAATCTAATTATTAAAAATTTCTAATTTGTTTAGATTTTTTATTTATTTTTTTAGATCATATTGAGGTTTATCAAATTTGAATAAGAACTCAAATGTAGCAACTTAAGATTAAGGTGTAGCTTCAGTTTGAAAATTAATAAGTTCTTTTATTTTCATTATCTTGATGTAGTTCTGAGTTTCATTGACCTACTGTGACCATCAGCAGACAACAATATTTCTTGTTTTGATTTGCAAAAGAGTCAAGAGGTCCCCTAGCCACCTTTGTCTCTTAACCCAGCAAGAGGTGACTGGTCTTTACCATTGGGAGCTTGTTTGTTTAAACAATGGTCTTTATATGGGTATACTAGCATGACAATGTTGATAACCGTCTTTCTCTTCTATTCCACTCAATTGAGGTGTCAAGTGCCCTTTCGCTACTACAGTTCCAAATGCAAATGGAGATGATTGAATGAAATAGCATCCCCCCACACAATCTGCCTCCTAGGTTCTTAGACCTCTTATTCTCATACCATATGCGACAGATCAGATGCTTCTCACAATAGAGAACTAGTTAGTTCCTCTTGACCAAAATCCAAGCAGACATTAACAACTTCCTCTCTACTCCTAAAGGATTGTTGGCCATCAATGTTAGAAGAGGATCTACAGACAGTACCCTAGTTCCTCCACTATAGTTGTCTAAAATAGGCCCTTTTGGCAAAGATTCTCCTATGGACATCATCAAATCCTATATTGGCCCTTTCGTGTTAACCATGTTGAGTTGCTGGTTTGTCTTCTACTTTGTACTTCGGTACAACTTCAAGCTAGTTTTCATCTCCAGCTTCAATCCCCCTAGACTCCATTCATGTGGTTTCATTGAGGGTACTTCTCTTTGCATGTCTATTTGTATTTGTATCATTAGGCTTTATCATTTCCAACCTATCTAGGATTTGCCCATTTTGAGCTATCGCCTCTAGATAGGAGCATTAGTTGTTTTTGTATACACTACTTTTTCATCTCTTGGAGTTCTTTCTTCCTTTCTACAATATAAAATTGAGTGAATTTAGACTAGTAGCTTGCAAGGTTCCATGTCACTGATTTTAACTCTAAGTATGACATATCTTATCGTTAGTAATTATTTGTGGTGTGTCAGCTTATGTGATCTTTCATCCTCAAATTATGTTGATTACCTTAGCTTCATTTTTCTTGGTAAGATTATGATGAGTGAATCTAGGGTTTTCAAATCTTTAGATTTATTAAAAAATTAAATAAATATATCCATAAAATGTTTGCATTCCTATTTCCTAAATCTGGGGAAATTTTTTGAAGGAATGAAAATCCGTCCTGCCCTCCCATGTCCCAACACTCCATGTAACATAAATAGAATGATTTTGCTTGTGGTGGGGGGGAGGATGTAGGATTCAGATGTCTTATTTGGTTGTAGCATTGGTTCTTTCGTACTTTTAAGTAAGGCCTACATTTGAGCCTTATTTTGAGCTTGCATAGCTTGTACAAAATTCCTTGTCTTGTGATTATAATTACATAGTTCATAGTATTAGCATAAATTTGCTTATAAACTTCGTAAATTGTTGTTTACCAAAGTATTGGGGATTTCAGGGGGTGGAAGCAGCGAGAGTTCACAGATTAGTTCCCATGTTACAGATCACCAACATTCCCTGACACCTATATTCCAGAATAAAGTACAATGACACAAATAATCTTTGTTAGTATTATAAAAAGAATGAAAAACAAATATGGATTTGGCTAGTAGAAGACCACACCCAAATCAATCAGTAGACAAGCACACATTACATTGGTGTATGAACATCCTCAAACCAATCGGCAGAAAAGTTTCCCTTAATATTCATTAGTGTTTATCTCCCTTGGCCACTTAACATCACACATTTGAAACTCTAACAAACTCATCACCCCTAACTATCCTTCAATAATGATATATTCTAATTCAAGTAATTTTTGCACCAAGCATACAAGCTCTGGTGTAATAAATTACTTGGACCATTCACGGCAACTTTGCCCTTATATTTATTTTGGAAACAGGCATAGAAACTCTAGCACACTCAATTTTAACATGCAAACAACTATAGAAATGCCACCATTTTCATTTGTTTTTGGATCACCATAGAAACTCTGTGCCTTTATCATTATAGTAGTTTTGTAGTAGGCCATTAAGCACAACAGCACTTAATGACTTCAATGACTTAATGGAAGTCATTAAGTGTTGTTGTACTTAATGTTTAAGGCATGGAAAAAGGTGTGGTTTCTATGTGTGCTTCAAAGCTAATTGAATACGCTGGAGTTTGTATGTCTGTTTTGCAAAGAAAGGTATGGGCAAACTTGCTATGCGTAGTCCAACTAATGAATTATATGAGAGTCCATATGCCTAGTGGAATAAATCTCTCTGGTAATCAGTCATGAATAGAAGAGATACTTTGTCATGACCAAATCCTTGGCCTAGTCAAAGGTCTAGTAGAATAAATGCTTCGAGCAATCCATGGTAAAAATGACTCCTTGATCATGTATAAATTAATAATTGGTCCTGACTCATCCCAAAAGCTTTATTCCAGCAAGTCCATTCCATTGTCCTATCACCATGTTCCCTATCCAAAAGCGTGTCCATTAGATACCAAATATAAGTCCAAAAGAACTATTTTTCGATCAGCATGATCCTCCAACAGCATCAGGGTGCCAATACTTTTTTTTTTGACATTGCCAGAAGTTCATGGAACTCATAATTGAAATTAACATAAACAGAGAAATAATTAGAAACTAAAATTGACTGTTACACTAAGTACATGGAGCCTCAATCTCCATAGAAACCAAAAGGCTCCAAAAACAGAACTTCAGATGTGAACTTTTCAAACACTACCTTCCAGTCCTTGGAGAGTCCTACTGCTGTCTTGCCATATGCTATGGAAAAATTCAGCATCTTTGCCTTCCTTCTTTCTGTGGCAAAAACATCCTGTTCAGATGCAATTCAAAGATGAGACAAAATTCATAAAAAATGGCATATATCATGGCACTAAGAAGAATTTCCGAAAGCTGAAAGACAGAATCTATCACTAAAAATATCCTAAAGCACCATGCACTTAATTTTACGAGTACAAAAGTTGGAGTATTGAAAACAAAGAGAAAAACACATGCAATTTGGTAACTCAAAATAAGCTAGATTCATCATGCTAAAAGTGGATGGTTAAACAGATAATAATGCAAAATATGTTGCCAAATTGATCAAGGATTATCTTTGGCTGAAAATATTGACCTACCATGTTCATGATCATTTTGATGGTCTCATGATGGCAACACCATGTCAGAAACCATATTGTTGCATTCTGCAAAAACTGAGCATGTTTGAAATCATATTATAATGCTCATGTTGGAGATCATGTAGTTGTCTTGCAGCAGCAACACCTTATTGAAGACTTAATACTTACAAAGACCATAACTTTGCCTAGAGAATCAAAATTCAGTTTGTTGCTTTTTTCATTTTGCACAAATTTTCAACAGGAATGGAATGTTGATATAAGAATCAGAGTCTGTGGTTTAGTGGTGGCTACACCATGATGAAGCCAACCTTGTGGTCTTGTAACAGCAATAGTGAAATAAGTGAATGCAATCTAAGCACCATTTTCTTCATAATCACGTTCACGCACTAGGCAACACTACCTTGAGTTGCTTCTCTGAAGATACAGTGTTCTGGTATTGCGGAAGAGATGACATGTTTGTACCTTAAAACCATGGTCAATTTTTTAGACATATGTCACAACGAAAAACACGGCATGTAGAATGATCTCACATATAGTAGTTGTAACATTTTCCACTCAACCAACAACAAGCAATCTTGTAACACGCAACAGATGAAACACTTCCCCTTTCCCAGCAAGTATTTATCTGAGTTTTGATTTATAAAGATGATCAGAAGGCTGTTATTGCTTCCATAATGCATTTGTCTGTTGATTGTGTGTGCATGGCTGCTAGGATTAACTGCCCTTCCATGGGTGCCTGATCTGTGACCACATCATGTATCATCTTTTATTGTGCAAGTGTGGCTCATAAGCTATCATGGGAAACACAACTAGATCTGATAGTAAAATGAGTTGTTGGTCTGTATATGGCCAAATAGCAAACAAGAAACTTAAAATCAGAAATGGCATCAATCATTGACAGCAGAAATTTGAAAGCACAGATTTGACAACCAGAATCTCAAGTTCTGAATAAATAATAAGTGTATAGGCTGAGACTAAGAAAAAGAAAGACAGTCAAACCCCAGTGTACAGCAAATAAATGCCAAATTAGAAATCAAAAATTTGACGGCAGAAATCTAAAATCCAAGATCTATGTAATAAGAGATTTGAGGTGCCAAAAAATCAAGAAGTGTATTTAAGGTTGGAGAGCAAAGCCAATACCCTGAATGAAAACAATATGTAGAAATTTTTAGATATGGAAAGGACCTGATTCTTTTGCTCTGATACCAGTCAATCTCTCTTTCCAAATACTCATTACAATAGAGAAGGCTATATTTATTGGCTAAAAATCTTACAAACCAAGCCCACGCTCCCCTCCTACCCCACTATCTCCCCCACCTGCCTCTTTTAATTTAATTCTATCTACCTTTTCACTTCACCAACCTACTTGCATATGGACTTGACTGATCATAATGGATGTCCTCATCATTGCAGTCATCCCGTCAAATATAGTGGTATGTCTCAACATATAACTGGTGGGGGCATGCCCTTCATTGACCAAGGGGAATCCTCAAGCCATGTGACCAGTGATGTTGGGGATAGTCCAATTGATGATGTCATCTACAATCCGTAAGAAATGCTCAAACAGAAGGGCACCAACATTCTCAATGACACAACTAAAATGACTAGCAAGTTGTGTGGTGGGCATTGTAAGTCAGACAGCCAACTTGAGTTACCTCTAGTTATCATTAAGTAACATATTTTGACTGCCAAACACCCACCTTATATATAAAATCCTAATAAATAATAGTGAGGCTTTATTGGGACTCTCAACCTTGAAAGACTCAAGTTTAGTAATTAATTTAATTTTGGCCTTTGTTATTTTGGTATTTGGTATCTTGATGAGATACAATATTATTTTGCATGATAGTCTGCTATGATCTATATTTTGTACATAAAATGTTTGTGATGCATGCTCAATACAAATTAACCTAGGTTTGAAGTTGGATGCTCAAACTGATCCTAGAATAGAGCTACATGTGCACCACAAGTCCTACTAGCCTTGATAGTTCACGAGCTTGGGATGAATGTAATATAATTATCTGTGACAAACAAAGGAATGGAGGGATCCTTAACCATTCAATCAACTAAAGAAAACATAATAATTGATGCCAATAAAACAACAATCAAAGCTCCAAGTAAAGAGCACCTTTTCACAATTGATCAACCATAAAAGCAAATAATAGAATTATATATCAAGCAAATGATGGGTTTCCATTGCTAGAAGCGCGCATAAAAATATTCTAAGGTTATCTTTTGATGGCACCTTTTCAAATGATTTTAAATATTTAATTTATGTAATCATGTCTTTGGAAGCAAAATCAAAATATAGTTACTTGGTACTAACTATATAAACCCTTGTACCCTCTAAGCAGCTTACACATTTTCTAGGACAATGGCATCATTGTAAGCTACCTATATAACCAACTAAAAAATATATTAGTAGTGAAAACAGAGAATATGTATTTCCAATTCATAGTTTGCAAACTTGCCGAGTACTCTCCAAGTGGCTGAGTACTCTCGAGATTTTTTGCTCTGCAAGTACTCACAAGGTTTACTCTCCGAGTTTTTTTGCCGGGTATTTGGAAAAACTCGGCAATTTTTTTCCAAATGCTTGACTTGTTGCATCAGCAATACATCAAAATCGCAGAAAAAAACACTCCAAAACTCTTTTTTTGGTGTTATAAGCATTGTTTTTTGTCTTTTTAAAAGATCGTGAAAATGGTGTGCGCCATGAAGGTCTGTGTGGTTTTGAAGGTCTTCATTTGGGCACTGCCTATTGTGACCTAATCACACATCGCCCCATTGCAAATGGGTACCCCCTCCTTTTTTCTTGCTTTTTGTCTTTGTTTTGCTTTAGGTTTAGTTTTTCTCTGAGCTTGTAGGGTTTTGGTAGTGTTGTTTTGCCTAGGTCTCGATATATTCTGGCTAAGGAGTTCGTGTCTTCTCATCCTGGTGCATGTCTTGAAGCCCTAGAATTGACCAAGTCTGGTGTCCTGAAACCTGATGTTCTGAGATCCTGAAATTGACTAAGTCTGAAATCTAGTGGATCCTCAGAAGTCTAGAATCTGCATGTTAAATCCCATGGATCCAGGACCTATCTCAAACATCCTGGAAGTATATTTCAAAATATTTAAAAATATTTAAAGTATAGTCTTGACCTTGGGCGGAAATTCCTTCAACAGAGGGAGAATGTGCCCTAGAAAAGCGCAAATTCCTTGGCTAAGTGGAAATCCCGCCCACAAAAAATAGGTACCCAAGCCTTGCAAAATTTGAAAATTCCTCCAAAATCTTAGCAAATTTGAAGAGAAATTATGAAAATCATCAAGGAAAATTGAAAATTGGCTAAGTGTCAAGAGCGCAAATTACACTTAAAGATGAAGACTTAATCATTCCTTGCAAATTTGTCAAACTCTCCGATGAAAATCATCCAAAACACTTAGACAAAATCCATATTAAGGAAGTCAGAAAATCCATGCTCTTGAGGAATATGCGCCCAAACACAATGAAGGAAAATTCCCATGAACAAGGAAAATGTGCTCTAAGGTAAAGGGAAGTTTTGACAAGAAAATCATGATTATCATTTTGCAGCTTGAAGATAGAAAGCATTTCGCCTAATGAAGATTGTTCAAAGACTTAGAAAAAAATTTGCAAAGTCTCAAAGTTGCAAGGTCGGAAAATGTTCTGCCAGGTGCATTATGCGCCCATGCAAGGAGAGTGCTTTCACATTTCTTCAAAGATCAAGGTGAAAACTTCAAAATTTGACTAAGTATGGGAATTCAAAATGGTGGAAAATGTTCTGCACCCTTCAAAATCCGCCCTAGAAGATGAGTTGAAAATTGGGAAAATGTTCTCCACCATGCAAATTATGCACCTATGTTAGAAGTCTTCTTCTGGAGTAAACATGAAACTTATGATTTCCTTAGATGATTCTTAAGAATACTTGTAGGAAATATGACCAATTGCTTGAGGGAATTTGGAGAAAGTTGGAGTTTGATGAAATGTCAAAAGGAGGAAATTGTTCTGGACCTTGCATTATGTGCCGAAGAGATAAGGGAGAATGTTTATGAGTAAGAAAAATTCGCCTATGGTGAATTGCATTCCAAAGCAAATCCTCAATGAACAACCTCCAAGAAGAACCCAATTCCATGTGCCAAATGATGGAGTTTGAAACTTAAAAGGGAAAAGTGACTAAGTGTTAAGGTGCCAAAATAAAGGAAAATGTTCTACCCCTTTCAAAAGCCGCCCAACTTGGAGTGCAAAATGTTCTAGAGCATGCAATTTCCGCCCAAGCTTGTAACAAGGAATTTTGGCGTAGTGTTTGAAAGATGGTCATGATCAAATGCACAAGGTTGAAACAATTTTCAAGAAGGTGCAAAATGTTCTCCTCCATGTAATATCCGCCCTAGAAGGTTACAAGGAAATTTGACTAAGTATGAAACATCCTAAGATTTCAACCTTGTTTTGAAAATTCAAAGTGAAAGTCATGATTGAATGCCAAAAGGTGGAAAATGTTCTCAAACAAACAAAATCCGCCACCACCCCCCCCCTTTGAATGCAATAACAAGAGACAAGGAAAATGTTCTCAAGCTTGCAATTTTCGCCCTAAGGAGAAGGATAGAAGGTGTTTAAATTGCTCAAACAAAGGATATCATATCATCATTTGCCTAGAAGAGAAGAATTGGGAGAGAAAGACTCAAAATATTCTAAGTTTCCAAATTGAAAATTGGGGAAAATGTTCTCACAAGTGCAATATGCGCCCAAGGAATGAGGGAGAATGTTCTTCACCTTGCAAAAACCGCCTAGGACAGAATGCATTCCAATGAAATCCATTAACATATAACCTGCAAGGAGAGTTAATCCAACCGCCCAAGGACAAGGTTTGAAGTTTCAAATGAAAATGCTTAAGGAAAAATTTCAAAAAGTGGAAAATGTTGATGTGCCTGCAAAAGCCGCCCTTCCTAGGGCGCATAATGTTCTGCACACTGCAATTTCCGCCCAAGAAAACTTGTCTTTGCATAAGAACAAAATCCGCCTAGCTTTGAACAAAGTCGGCCTAGGAAAAGAGTTACAAGTTTTTAATAAAGGAAACTGCCTTTGAAACAGGCTGACCTGCCTGGGGAGAGGATGGTGAATGCTATAAAGGCAGCTTTGAAACTTCATTATTCCACATCCAAGTCAAAACAAATAAGCAGAAAAGTGCAGATCAGCAGCAAATGAGAGCAGAAATGTTCAAGTAAAGAGATCAAGTCATCAAAAACCAAGTGTTTGCAAATTATATCATATTTCACAAACTTGATTGTCTTTGTTCTTAAGGCGAGGTGATTGGAAGTTTACATGATTTCATTACATGACTAGGCTATTAAAATTGTCATCACCTTTGTTTATTTATCAAGTATCAAGCAAGGTACTAACCTAACGTTTCATTTTCTAGGTAATGAAAAGAGGATGGCGAGAAGTCACCTAACAGAAGTTCAAAGCAAGAGGAGTATTGCTCAAGAGCATTCAAGGAAGTAAACATCATCGCCACACGAAGGAATGCCTACATCAAGATCATCACTTGCACGAAGAGGATAACTTCATATGTCAGAGGAGGAGCATCACTTCATCATGCATGAGAAGTTCATTTCCAGAATCCAGAATCACAAGAGGAAGTTGTCATCCAGAGGTTTATTTCACATCCAAGCTTCCAAAGTTATCATGCACCGAAAGAAGGACAATCATCATTAAGTCTACTCCAAGGATGCACGTACATGACATCTTCCTACATCATCCAGTGTTGAAGTCGGCACAAGAACAAAAATTTCGCAAGATGAGAAATGAGCATGTACATCAAGCAAATCCATGAATTACATCAAGACAACAAGAAGAAATCCAAAATTCCCAAATTTACAAGTTCGAGAGATGCTAAGTTCCAGAGGTGAAAATCCAAGTTCGAAGATGATACAATTTGGGAAGTTATTCCAAGCAATGTGAACACAGAAAAGATTAAACCAGTTTGCTAGATGCTAAGGTGGCATGTCCACGTCACCAGCCCAATCATATTTCGCCACATCATTCATCCAAGATTCCATTGCAAGCTTATCTTCTTGGAAAGAGTGCCTTTATTGCCTCTCTTGTTATCTAAAAATAGCAATTCCTGTAACAAACTGCCTATGCGGTGTAATCTTGGCCATTGATTCTCAAATCAATCTGGGCCCTTGGTTGTAATCTTGAGCTCTATATAAAGCTCACTCTCTTCATTTGTAAGAGATATATATCATTAGTTCTTAGGAGGTAAAATGTTAGAGTAGAAGCTCTTGAAGCATTGACAAGACTTTGGCAAATTGTTGTAAAGATACTACCAAAATCAATACATTCTCATTGAAGCTTGGTGAAATTTGTGTTATTTTGGAATGTTAGAAAGGTTTCCAATTTCTTGAAGATGAGTCAAAGCAAGTTAGATTTTAGATATAGTTCATTGATTTGATGAATAAATGTAAAGATATTGATGAATTCCTCAGTTCATACTTTTTGTGGATTGCCGATGGTGATTTGCAATGCAAAGTTAGCCTGAACCTCATGTTGCAATAGTTCGATTGTGGATGTTCATTCAAGTTGCGCCAGCTGTGGGTATTTGGATGCATGTTTGCAGTTTGAAAATCTTTCATTTCCCTTTGAAGATTGCACTAGTTTCGTGTAGTTGTTGCTCTCATGGTGAAGTGAAGCTCGGTTGGAAGGAATTTGTCTATCGAAGCATTGTCCATTATATCATTATCCATAGAATAGCTTTCTCAACCCTTGCCTTTTGCATTTTCTTTCATAGTTAGTTTGAAATAAGTTCCACTTCACAAAAGGAAGAATAACATATTTGAGTGGAGAAAGGAGTCAATTCAGCGTAAGTCCCTTTGTGAGTTTTCAGCAAAATCACATCAACTACTGAGTCTATCCATAGCAAAACATGAATAAGGAACCTTGGAGTTGTCTCGATTGATCACATTGTTTAGCATTCGAGAGACTTTATTCAAGAGAGGATAGAATACTCAGTATTTTATTATGAGTTTGCATGTGCATAAAAAACACATCAACATTGCCCCTCGACCCCATTGGGGGCATTGCCCCCAAACCCCCAACCAAACTCATTTGGTACATTTTCTAGCTGTATTTTGCATAAAATTTAGTTTTTTTCAAAGATTTAAATTTTTTTTAAAAATTAAGTGTTCTTTAAGTTGCCGAGTTTTTGTCGAGCACTCTCTGAATTGGAATTTTTTGGCTTGCCAAGTACTCTTCGAGTCCGAGTTTATGAACTATGTTCCAATTGACAACCAATACAATTTTGAGCTTGTCATATATAAAGCATAAAGTCATATGAAAGAAAAACTACCCTAATTTACTGTGCTACCACATGATACGTTTGATATTCTACTTTTCATTGAATTATTGCATAATTCTCACCTTGAAATATTTTCAAGAAAATCAAAGCACTAAAGATTAATAGCCCAATTATGACCTGAGCATTTGAATAACCCAAGTTTTGCCAAGCAACCGCAGATTAATGTTACAAGATACTAACATACATTAGCTTCAACAAAACATTAACTGATATGTTAACTCAAAAATGAACTTTACCAATACTATTTTCCTTTCCTACCCTACCCTAAATTTATCTACGCCATTTGCTTTAAATGAGATGTGTGTAGAAGAGGCATCAATTCAGAGCATACAGTAACAACATTTCTCTTCTTACCTTCAGTAAAGGTATTGGAGGTTTCTCTTCATCAGGTTGTGGATCCCACTCAAGCAAAACACTATTTTTCTCTACAGCATCACGTACATGTGGGTACATATTCATAGCAGTTCTTGAATGAAAATCTCCTCCAGCTTTGAATGCATCCAGCATACTCTTACAATTTGAAAGATGAGCAAGAATCCTCAACTCCAACTGCAAGACCCTAACACAAACTCATGTATTAGCTAAGCATTCTGAAAGAACTTTTAACAGGCATTCCAATAAGAAATTGACAGTCATCCCAAATTGTGAAGCACCTAGTGATAAAATCTAATTTATTTCTAATGCTCCATATTTCTATAGTAACGATCAAACACCACACCTGCCCATAATCAGCAACGATAAGACAGTTTCCCGGATTAGCAATAAATGCTTGACGAATTTTGTAGCGGTCTTTCTCCAACGCAGGTTGATTCTGATGCCAACAAATTACATAGATAACTTGTTAACTGAATATTAAAGAAGAATAACGTATGTTCATAACAAATTGAACAGAGAAATGCAAGCTATAAAACGAAGAGCCCTGTGTAACCACAATATGAATTTTATGGCTCAAACATAACTGTTTATCAACTAAAAAATCTGGAACAATAGTTAACCTGTAAATTTGGCTTTCTTGCAGACAAGCGACCAGTTTCAGTGTTGATATTTAAAGAACAATGCACTCGCCCATCCCTACCTGATATTGCTTTTCCCTAAAAGCAAAATAGACAAATGGATATAAATTAAAAAACACCATTGGAAGTAGTGCATGAATGAGACTCAATCAGAACTTTATGACATAGAAAATAAAGCAAGCTCATAAATACTGAACATTAGAAATTAAGATTATCAGGATTCGAACAAAAAATAACAAAACTCAAATTAAGAAATAAATTCAAGAAATATTTAAAATAGCTGTGAAAATAAATGATCACCAAGTGCAAAATGACATGAAATCTAGTGTAGAAAACTTACCACTGTAACAGAAAAATAAAACCTGCCCAAACTGTAGCAATTTCTTTCAAATTTTCTAATTGCAAAGTACAGATTCCATGTCCATAAAAATTAACTTAATGAACTTTCCCAATGAACAAGGCGCTTGACTAGGATTTCCAGAAACTCCATAAACAGCTCATATACATCATAGTTCAGACACCTAAAGTAACAAAAAACTATAACTGCCTCCTCAAAAAGAAATAAGAATTTTCCTATCTAAAACCCCCCAAGGAGGTCCCTGCATGCCTAAATCATTTGTCCAAAATTTTCAAAGAAACATTAACTCAAAAGATCATTCTAGACCCTAAAAGTACAATTTTGGTTCTCCCTTGCCTAAATAAGCTACAACATTCAGCACTGCAGTAGCCTACATCTTATAGCCTCTCTATCACATAAAATGTTGACTTTTTCTGGAATTATTGTACAAAATGTTCAATAAAGCTGTCAGATATAAAAGTAGAGATTATCGATGTAAGGTATGGATCATTGAAGCCCCTCAATGAGAGTTATGAGATAAGGGTTTGCTCTGATTATATCACTATTGCAAAATGTGCTCAACAAAGCTTCCTACCTTTTTGGACCACTCGTATTATTCACACCCGTAAAGTTCATAACATATTAACACTAATTAGTTTCACACTTTGTCCAATCTCTATTCCCCTATTCATGATGCTAAAATATCAGACCTATTATCACCCCTTCGTGTCCCTCTTGAAAACCGTGTTGCCACCTATGAAACTCATTGCCCTGGTAAGAAATATGTCTTGTCAAGATATCCTGGCCATTAAGTGCCCTATAAATTGTGCACCTTGTCAACAAAAGACTTATGAAAAAACAGTAGTATAAATCATAGATCACATACTCGAAAAATTTCCAGTTTAGCAAAAACTAGACAACTTTTTTTTTTAAATTCTTAAAAACACAAATTTTATGCAAAATATAGTTACAAAATATATCAAATGAGTCTATAAAATGTTAGGGAAATGTTTTCTATTAGATTTGAATACAAATAGAGTACAAAAATGCATCATCATCTAAATACAATGATTGGCTGATACTATTATGAATTTATGATGATTGTCTTTGAAAATCATCATCATAAATTGCATATCCAAGCAAGTTAAAAATTACAAGATTTTACAATTTCCTCTTCCCTATTCTAATGAAAAGTTGGGGAAAAGGTCTAGTCCTCGCACTCGGATGTGGCTCCTAGTCCTTCCCTTTAGGTCTATCAACAGACCCAATGGTTCTCTGTGTGACTTCTCTGTTTATTATGGTTATTATTATTGGGTACAAAAGAACTTGCCTCGCTATTTTGATTGTTGGAGTTTGGTGTTTTCTGGTTGTTGTGTATCATATGTAACATTTGCCCCATCATATCTAACATAAGGTCAAACTTTCTTTCAATTTTATCCGTAGGATCTTCTGAAGCTTTCTTTTCTCTCTCCATATTTACTTCTTCTGCCTCAAATTCCAAAGGAGTTTTTGTTTCTTTATTCTTAGGAAATTGGTGTTGAGTTTTTCTAAGTTCCCTTTGATGATACCTGCTAGCTCTGTCACTCAATTGCATAGGAAGAAAATCTCACAGGATGGCAAGATTCAACTCTGATACCATTGTTATAACCCATTTAATTTTTTTTTAAATATAACAAACCCTAGCTCACAATTATAATAGTTTGCACAATTAAACATCTCCTTTAAGATAGCGATCAGATTTGCTAATAAACAACAAATGTTATTAACTGAAATCTTTATCAATGTCTACTAGAAGATCAGTCAAAACAGCACAATGACGATTTCCATGTAAAATCACTCCTAAGTAATTGTGGGTTTTTGTCCAATTCCAGACCTAGAGGGGTTTTGTCCTTAGGTTGGTTGCATAGCAGCACAAATCTTTTGGGAAAAAAACGGTAAACCAAAAGTAAAAGATTTTTTCAAAAAATCAGGAAAAGATCAGAAAAAAATCAGATTATAAAAAAATGTAGAAAAATATTAATATATAATATTAAAATATTCATAATATATCCCCCGTTTATGGGAAGCCTAGGGTTGACCCTCCCGATAATCCGAGGAAAGATGCTAAGTGGCAACCGCCAGACAAGGGTGAGTGAATTTTGATGTGGCATCTAGGGGTAACCCGGCGCCATCAAGTGTGGGTTGCATCCTTCACAATCACTCAAGGAGAACTTTGGCAGAGTAAGTAAGATCACTTCCGACTGGGACGAATAATGAGGCGGAGGTTCAAGCGGCTTGGATGGGGGTCGAATTGTGCAAGGGGATGGGATTTCGAAGGTTGCACCTAGAAGGGGACTCTCTGATTATCATCAATGCCATCCGAAAAAAGGAGACGCCCAATTGGAAAATCCAAAGCGTCATAAGATGGATTTGGGAGGACATCAACCTCCTAGATGACTTTAAGCTCTCCCATATCTATCAGGAGGGAAATGGGGAGGGTGATAGATTGTCAAAGCAGGCCATAGAAATGATTGGTGATATTCAAAATCGAGGTGAGGAAGATTGAGCAGAGATCCCACATGCGCGAAGGACAACGAAGTGAAGGTGATGAGGGTGGCAGAATTAAATGCATGTCAAGCGGATTAATACAGGGAACGGATGACGACAGTGAAGCTTAAAAGCTAAGCTAGGCTTGTCGATGAGGAGAGAGCAATATGGACATGACAACCTACTTGGAGGCCAAAGACAGGCAAATGGCATTCAAGGGCAAGGTCTTAGACCAACGTCTAAGGAAGATTTTCAATATAAGTGATGCTGAGACCATGGAGGTGGTGAAAGGTATTCTAGGCGTCTTTTCATGTTTGAAAGCTACAAATTCTAGGTGAATAGTGATGTTACATCGATGGTCCTTGCATGGCTGTTGCATGCAAGGGAAGACCAGGAGGTGGCGAAGTGGTTGATGCAACGATTGGTGAAGGCATTGGTGAAGGCGTGGTGGAGAGTAGGGATGGAAAAGATCTTGGAGTGGGCAGTGTCGGGGCTAGGTCTAAACCCTTCGACTAGGGTGTGGCTAGCACTAACGATGAGCTACAACGGCCCCTGGAGACCCTTCGTCATATGGAGCGTAGGGGAGGACGTAGATGCCAAGATGCAGGTGGTCAGGGGTCATTTGGCAATGCTAAAGGAGTTAACTGGTTTCTTACGGATGGTGGCGGGTCTAGGGGTGCTAGCTCTTCCAGCTGCACCAATCGCGGAGGAGGAAAGCAGGGAGAATGGGATGGATGCTGAAGAAGATTGAAGGAACAGTGATGATGCACGGGCGTGGATAGATCAACAGCCTCTTTTTGGTTTTTTTGTGCTCTGTGTATGAATGTAAATCTCGAAGTGGTTTAATGTTGTTTTTGGGTATGGCCCCCTTAGTGCCATTTTGACTTATCAAAATATATATATATATATATATATAATATTAAAATATTAATATTAATATATATAATATTAAAAATATTAACATATATAATATTAATAATATTAATATTAATATATATTATATTAAAAATATTCATAATATATATATATATATATATATAATTTACAAAATTTTAAAAATTAGAATTTTGTTTTAAATACTTCAATTTTTTTCTTTCAAACAAATTAAAAAATAAAAATAGGGGGTGCCAATATGACAGATGACTGGTTGGACTATCTATAGCCGAGATGGAATAGAGATGGAATGATGCCCCATGGCATGTTAGGGGAACGAGTCGAGCCTACCATGAATGGAGTGGATCGAATCGAGGATCTGACATCTGGGGATTTAGAAATCATCCCTATCTATATAAGGGGTGCTGACTATTTATGTTGTGCACAAACCCTAGCGTGTGGATAATATATCCCACCCAAAAAAGACCATTGAAACCCATAAAAAAAACATTGAAATCGTGCATAAACCCTACTCAAGAGAAGAAAACATTGAAATTGTGTTTAATCGGTAACAAATCAGGTTAAAATCAATCAAAATCGCCAATTAAACCCATGGAAAATCGTTGACCTATTTTTACCTCAGTCACGATTTAAACCAGTGAACAAATCAGGAAAAGGCCCGATTCATGATTTTTTCAAAAAACCGCGAATTAAATGCAATTTTTGCTTCTATGGGTTGTACCATAGTTCTTGCTCCACAAGGAGTAATAATCAAATAATAAAATATTCTCTCAATACCACTGCTCCTTGCTTGGTCTCTTATAAATACCTTTCTTCTCTAACAGCCACAACTCTTCACATGCCCTTTGATCTTTAATTATCATTTAATAATATTACTTAATGCTTTTATTGGAGTCGGCGATTAATTTTTTGTTTTCGTCTTATAGCTGATTTGATTTTGTCTTATTCGAACCAATTTATCAGCATCTTTAATCTCCTTTGGCAGCTGATTGGAATCAGCAGTGACTATATTGTAAATATTCCTTTGTCTTGTAGAGGCTATTTACAGCTGCACCTCCTTTCAAACTGCCTTAATAAAATAATATTTCTGAGCATTTCAAACTGAATTTACTAAAGCACACTTTGTAATCCCTGAATAGGATTACCAAATGATTTGGAGGGTTTAGTCTTAATTTAATTTTGAAGAGGGGACATTACATAAAAAATATTATTTAACTTTATTGTTATAGCTAATAACGGCATAGGAGGTTTGGCCATTTAAATTTTTCATAGATTGATATTGTTAACCAAGCAGAAGATGGTGCACAAAGTGCCACTTAAACAACAGAATACTGGTCTGACAGTTGCATATTTTGAACATGGCAGCCTTTTTCAAAAACAAAGCATATGGCAATGTCATCAGAGTTTTAGCATTAACAAATGTAGACCTAATTAAATTCAGTAACTTGATAAGAGATGTTTTTAGGATTCGCTAATGAGTTCTACAAGAAGATTCGCTTTTACTTGTTCAGGAAAAAATATGAAGTATTTCAAATTTCCATTAGTTTTAAACGTTAAAGTGATGATGGAAAGAGAGTGTTAATAGAAGTTGAAGACCTTTTGAACAAACAGTGATTGTGAGTTAAATTTAGATGAGTTTAAATAATATTTCAGATTATATGGAAACAGGAGGCAACTTACATTAGCACGCACAATGCAACAGTATGGAGTTGCAATGTGCAACAAGACTCTAACTGCAATGACAAGCAGCATGCCAAAAGACAGGAGTTTCACTGCCTTTAAGGCCAGAAAGTCTTGGCCACAGGATTTGGACTAACCCTAATATGAACTCAGGTAGTTGTATAAACTGACACATAGATTGTATGCATTGAATTAAGACTAAGAGATCAGCCTACCCTACAATGTGCCTAAGTGAACCCTGTGCTATGAGAATAAAAGCCATACAGAGCAACTCTAAATAATATTGTATATTTCACTGGCAACACAATGCATGCACTTACCATAAAAATATCTGGAATCATTTTGAAAATGTCAGATCTTAAAGATTGACATTAGTTGGCATCCCAGCATCTGGCACACAGCACTAATTCTTGAAACCACTTATTACCTAAACATGGAACTGATCAAATCCAAGTACAACATGACAAATTGAAATAAGTATTTTCCAACCTGTAATGGCTGAAGAAAGTTGGAAATTAAAGTGTTGATTGAGGACACCTCACACAAAGCTGCAATAGCATGACATGCCTCCTTCCCTCTTTTACCACCTCCAAATGCGTTATACGCAGTTCCATAAACAGATAGATCTGCTTCTGCTTTGTTCTCAATATTTTTTTCCCCAATATTGACTCCTGAAGAGATCAACATAGCTGAGTCGTCATCTAAATCTGTTGCAGACTCATCTTCACCTTCGTCTTCTAGGTTGCTGTAGTCAACAGAAACTTTTCCAGCCAATGCTTTCAAAGCTACACTACTTACTGCCGGCCAACCAGACATGGTGTATTTCTCAACTTCCATCATCACACCTAGACCACAAAGTACAATGTTGCGAAACTTTCCAGGCGCCTTTTTGCCTTCTTCAATAAAATTGTCAACATTGGGTATTTTCATACTTCGCTCATTTGGCAATATTAGACTGGGATCTTTCCTGCACACATGATTACACAATAAAAGTACACCGAGAATCAAGATATAGATTTTTACTATTGGAACTTATTCACCTTAGCACAAATAACAGTGAACAAACTCCATCATACCATAGAGTCAAAAGATGCATTACACGTGCATATTTTTTTCTAGTGGATTTATTCTCTTAATACTTTCATCAACCCATCTAGTCAAAGTTAAGAAAATTAGAAGTATAGACATAAATATATTTTAAGATTAAGAATAATCAGCAAGAGGAAATGACCATGGCACTTCATGGTTATATACAAATACATTTAAACTGTAGTACAATATATAATGTGTCATATGCTTTAGATTAAGCATCAAATGGAAGTACTATGCGATGAATCCTATTTTTAATGCTCTTTAGGATTAGACATGACAATTAGCAATAGAAAGCAATTGACATATATCAGTTCCAGTCATAGCTAGATTTTTGTAATACAGAGCACCTTTCTTTGGACAGAAGAAATGATTATTTGATCCTTTATTTGCTTCGAAATATTTTATGCTTAGATTGTAATCAATAGTCCACCACAGAAAATGCCAAAAAGTTCCCGTATCATCTGAAATAGTTACTTGAGAGACATCATTCCTTCTTCTTCAAAAGCATTGTGGCATTAGTTGTTTTAGGCAAAACCATGTAACATTTCATGACCACCTGCAATATATAAATACATATATTATTTGTACACTCTGGCCAAACATTGTTTTAAAACTCAAATCAGACAAAAAGAAATGTCCACAACTACTTCCCAAAATCCAACATTGAACATAAAATCAAACCCAAACCAGTTTAACAATAAGAAAACAAAATACAACCCAATAAAAGCTAAAGGAGGCTGACAAATAGAAATACATTAAGTCCTCCAATTCAGTGAACAAGGCTGCTTTCTTTTGAAGCACGTGCCCACAATCTCTGCAGAATGTCATCCAATCCCTGAAAAATTGTGAGCGCCCACAATCTTATACAGTGATGCTGCAGACACACCTTCTCATGGAGGTCCAACAAAATCATCGCAATGACCTGCAAGCTCTTTGAGACAATTTCAGCCATATCTCTAGTGCCTTCATACTTCTGAATCAGGTCAAAGTCATACATGTGTTGAAACTTCATCTCTGTCCAAGCATGATAGAATTATATGTTGCCTCAGAACCTTGGTGAGTTTACATTACTGCAACTTCTTGTTGTCCCTGGGTCACGAATCCACTCCATAGGTTCACCTTTCTCAATTAGCCATCTCCGTTTCTTTAGGCACATCCTCCAAGGCATAAAATCTCTTCTTGTCCACTTCTTTCTTTAATTAGCTATCAAAATCCATTGAATTGTTTTACTTAAGCACTAGCTTTTCTCTTTCTCCTGCATTTGTCCTCTTCACACAAGCCTTAATCCACTCCTACACCTCTACTTCCAGTTCCATACTCTGAACTCACTTTCATCCTAATTTATGCCTATGTTTATTTTTTAAGAAATGCATCTTACATTACCGCAAAATGATATACATCAGCTGAGCATTTTGATTATAAGATCACTCCGTGTAGAGTACAAGGAAGAAAGTACTGGGGCTTGCACCCCAATCAGCAAGGAATTTACATCTTTCCAAAACCACTCAAACTGCACTTACACAATCAAAGAGAAGTCTTGTCAAAAAATTCATAGCATTCCCATACTAAGGGGAGAGACATCCATAGTAGAAATGCTCGCAATTAATCATGGGTAATCAGGACACGCTGTATTTGCCATGTCATTTCCTAAAATTTTCAAAAAACAGTTCAAAATACAGAGCACAGACAGTGGTTAGAATTAGTGCTAAGTCATTTAAAAATGTTAATGTTTACTTTGACTATTATTTTTAAAGATAAATGTTAAACCTTAATGATGATGTGTTTAATTTATACCTCCATGAGAGTATTTAATTTATACCCAAATGAGAATTTAGGGGAAAAACCAAAGGCTGCCCGCAAAATAATAGGTCATGGTCCCAATGACACAACAAACTATTTCAAAGGCAGCTTTTTTTTTCAAAAACTCTCTTATATAGAAGCAGAATAGTTATTTTGAAACCATGTGTAATTTTTTGTCATTGCTATTTTTCAATATTATTAATTTATTTTTATCTGTAGGTACTATATTTGACATGTGTGGTCCAAAACTCAAGGACCACTCCCTTTTGATATTAAAATGGAACATTTTAGTATCTTTTATATATGTAAATTCTTTTGATTTTCTTTCTAATGCTTGACATTGTTTTAATATGTATTCATTTGGAATTTCTGCTTTTGCATGTCTGAGATGAGAATAGTGAATAGTAGCTGTGCTTGAGCTTCAGATTCAATTCTTAATTTTCTCATGTTATGCTTCTTTGCCTTTTCACTGCCTTTCCAAGTACTGTTATGTCTTCTCCAAGTTAAATTTTATTCTTTTCAATTCAGTACATTATCCTTTATTTTACCCCCCATAACCAGTGAGAGCCTACCTTTCCAATTACTGTTGTTTCTTCTCTGAGTTCAATTTTATTCTTTAGAGTTCAGGGCATCAACCTTCACTTTACTCCCTGCAACTAATAAGATTCTACCACTTGTGGCTTCTCATTTCCCTTTTACTTGGAGGTATTTTATTTTCCTTGGATTCTCTATAACCATTCAGGGTTAACAAGCGAACACTTCCCACCTTGTCAATGAACCCAATTCATTTCATTTATTTTTTTGTCAATCTTTCTTTATCCCCTTCAAGTGAACTAGATCTCACTGCCATCCTGGATTCAATTTTCAGTGTATTTTTGAAGTAAAGAAGATTATGGCAAGTGCCATGTTCCACTCCATCCCACTCCTATTAGGGTTACTTTGCCTCTCTAGGTGATCTCGTTATATAAGTCTCTGAGTGAACAAGATGCTATGATTTGGCAATATGGCATCATATCTCTATCCCGTTAGTGTTTAGGGATGTGCCTCATTCCATGCCCAGGATTACCTTCAAAATGGACCAAACTAACTCGCATCACCTTGTTTTCACTCATTGTTTACCTAATGAGGGGTATTTCTCAAGTTTGTTTTTTTATCTTCCCCTCAAAGTAAGCTAGATCATAACACTTGCCACTTTCTCATTCTATCTTGTGCTCAAGTATGTTTATCTGAAGGTTTAATTCCTTTGTGCTTTCATTTCAATCATTGCAACACTTGTCACACCCTCATTCCAGGTCTCCTTGGCCTCTTCCCTTGGCATATGTCTGATATCTATGTAGCCCTGAGTGTTTTAGGTTTTATCATGCATTTAATGTCAATTATAGCCTTTCATCAATGATTTCACTCTGTTGATTTTATATAACATTTTCACCCAAACTGTGTGGAAAGGTTCTCTCATCATTCCAAATCAATGTTTTTTATTTTAGGACCCTACATGTTAAAGCATTTTGATTAGGTGTCTTAATGTTCAATGCTTTCCTTGGATTGTTTCACTTAATCTCCGAGCTCATTTGCCTTTGATTTAAGGTCCCTAACAGTCTAAATTTAACATTGAACACTGAGAAGGGATTTAGCATGATTTATTTTTCTTAAAGGACAATCTATTTCCAAACGAATATAGCACGATAACAAAGATTTGTCTCCTTGAATGGAAAAGAAATGACAAAGAAAATTGATCTGAAAAAAACTCCAACAACAAATTAATTTTAAATAATATGTTAACACTTTCATAACATAAAATATTAATAAGGACAAAACGACCATGAAAGAAAGAAGTTGAAGAAACACAATTACAACTGTTAGGTTCACATTCCTTATTACACTTTGTGCATGAGAGCATAAATATATAACGAAACTTGCAATAAAGGTGGGCAAGATAGGATAGAACATGATGTACTCGAATGCAAATTTTGTAAGAACAAACAGTTTTGTGAAAGAGACCAAAATGGATTCAGATTTTAATACAAAGGAGCTTCATTACTCTGGAATTATTGGTGATAAGTTTCTTTATATATCTTTAGACTTTTTGAGCCTCTACCAGTTCTATGGAGTAAAGAAAGAGGTATTACATTCCTTTGAGCTATTTATGTGTTATTCTTGATTATTACCATAAGATTTGTGCCTCTGTTGTTTCTGTGCTTTCATGATTAAGAATTGCATTTAAAATATTTACTTTGTAGCTTTATTACTTATTTACATTAAAACCTTTGCTATTTGCAAGGAATTAGTCTGAGTTGACCTCTTTGGTTGGTAAAGTGTTTTATTTGGTCCTCTATTGCTCATGCCTCAGAGTACTAAGCTAGTCGACTTTAATTTGGCACATAATCCTAATAAATTTGAAGCTTTGTAATTTTTATTATGAACTGTTTTAGCAAATGTCTTCATCGGCTCCTAGGTGTTGATAAATCTAATTCATGTTTTATCTCCAAAAGGAAGATGTGTCTGATTCATTTCTATTTCTACTCAAAGCATTTTGTTTTCAATCTCCCTTCTCTAAATTAGGATTATTAGTTTGTTAATAAGTTCTTAGCAGACATTGGTAATGGATATCCAATGGATAAGGTATTAAAACGTGAGGGCTTTTTACCCCTACAGTGTCAATACAACAGACAGCAACATGAAATAACAAAATAAGTTATTATTCTCTATGTTTATGAATATTACATTGATTTTTAGTTTCTTGAGTTTAATTGCCAAGTTTTTTTTCATCTTAAACCCCCAGTTATTGAATTCCATTCACACTTTTTCTACAGTGGAGATATCTTCCTAAAAAGTAACCTTGCATCAGTCCTCCAAAGAAACTGATCGCTGCTGACTGACTTGCATATCACAGACTCTTGCACTTGCAGCCATCCTGACCGTTCAAGAATCCCCTAAAAGAGATCATTTCCAATAGAGAGGGCTGGTTAAAAAAGAGGTTGACTTTAGCTTGTTACCATCCCCAAAACCCTCTAGTTGTTTAACACTTCAACGGATATGATTGTCTGTCTTCTTGATGCAATAGCGGTTAGGGGTCCCAATAAAGGGATGCCTTAGACCATGCAACCCTCGAAGTTCTTACACCAATAAGTAATAACCGAATGGGTGCGCACAACACAGCAGCTTGCGCCTAGTGCAGACAGCATTAACACAACAAATCACTGAATTGAAATCAATAGAAGAAAACACACAAATAGGCATAAGACATTTGTTCTTATTACAGTCTTCAAATTGAGAGGTTACAAATACCCCAAACAGGATATCACCAACCAATGCCCCTAAACTAGTGTTGCGATCCTGCAAGGTTCTGCCTGAACCAAAATGGCTCTTCTCACACACATGTCACAGCAACTCACACTCTGCTCTCAGATCAGCTCTGTGTACTCTGACTCTGGCTACCAACCCTTTTCAATGACTTCAACCAAGGTATTTAAAGGCACAAGAAGTAGTTACAGACGTTGAACAATTCGTCTTCCTCAGCCAACTGTTTGTTCCTGACTCTTCATCCACTTCTGTTATCCCATCTCACAGGCTGTTCCATTGCATAGAGTTGTGCAAGACTTCTCTTTGCATGTGACCTTCATTCTATCATCCTAAAGTGTCATCCTTAAGTCCTAAAGTGTCACCCTTAAATCGTTTCCTTATAGCACTTGGTTTATTGATTATCCTCATTTATTATGGCATAGATTAGGGAGGTGGCAAATCTTTGGCATGCCCTCTGTATGATGAACTTGTCTCAAGACATGTGTGATGCTCTTCACTTGGAGCAATGCCCTGTTTGGCTTGTAGTTGTCCATTCTAAACCATAGTTGTGTTCATGTTGTTGTGTTGAGCTTTCAATTCTACTTTGTGGCTTTGTCAGTGGCTTGTTCCTATTCGTTTTACAAGTTTTTGACAGTTTCTTTGGTCTTCTTTGTTATGACTCATAAACAGTCTAAGATCAAAGATCCTTTTTGCAAGGGCGTTGTTTTGGATAGGCACCTAAAGGCAATATTTAATTGCTCTAAACATGTAGCCATGAGTTTGATAAAATGTGTGTTGGGGAAGGATGGTCTTAGCTCTCACAAGGCAAGTCATAGCAAACCCACAATACGCAAGGAATTTCTAAGAAAATAAGTGTAAAGGTGGCAGATGAGGCAATCAGAAATTGGATGTCAGGCTCATGGCTTTTAAAAATGTCCTTTGTACATTCGCAGTCAGTTGACATGTCATTGTCGGCTTAGGAGAATGCAATGCAGTCAGTGCTCAAGTATGAAATAAAAACCTTGAAAAAGGATACCACAAGTTGGAGGATATTCAAGCCTTTTGTGGTGACTTGCAATCAATGTTAAAAATATTTTGGTGACTCATGCCAAAGGCACCTTGGAGGTCACCAATGCATACACCCTTCCCTCTCTAGATGGCAGTTTGGTCCAATCTGCTCATAGGGCCAAGGTCATGTACAGTGTCAATTCCCCACAGTCACTCATGTTCATCAAAGATTCAGTGGCTAGATAAAGATTTAGTGACTTCTTTCCCTAGTGGTGGCAGCTCTTCCTAGAGTTGATCTGGGTAATTGGTGTGTGACTTCTCTGATTGAATGATGGCAGGTGTTGCACTCCTATTTTTCTATCCTTCCTTTGTTCACAGTTTGAGTTTGTTTTTTTTGCTCTATAGGTTTTTTGTTTTGTGCTCCTCAAGCTTCTGTAATTAAGATCATGTCTAGGAGGTTTAGTCTTTGTGCCTTTTTGTTGGTAATGTATCTCATTTATGTTTTGTGAAAGCCTAATTATTATTATCAAAAAAATTATTATATAAGTAATAATAATAAATATTTTAATTATTATAGTTATATTTTGTATCACCCATAAGGATGGCTGCTTGGTGCTGGCATCCCCTTTCTCCCTGTTGACTATGGTGAATCGTGAGCTTCATCACTCCGTGCATCAGGCGGGCTCCTTCCCCTCTATGCCTTTTCCTTTGGTGCACACAAAGGCTAAGCGGGTCTTCTGGTTCGAGAGGCTAGTAGTTCTCCTCATGATGTGGTTGGATTGGCAACGAGAGATCAGTCCTATTGGATGGTCGAAGAAGTTGATATGACTAGCGGTCCGGCTGCCAACTAGACACCTCACTTTGTGTTCACTTTTGCCCATGTAGCTTGGTCTTTCGGATTTGGATGGGGAATTTTTATTCAAAGTCTTTGTATACCTTTTTTGGCTTTTTGTATAAATCTCTTGAATTTCATCTTTACTGACCTTCGGGTCTCTAAGGGTTATGCCTTGTAGTTGCGACGGCTATGGAGCCATTTTTCCATCTATATATCATAGTGTATAATTTTTACGGGTGAAGGTCCCAATAGAACCCTCACTATTCAATCGAAAAATTATAATAAATATATTGTTGTTAAGAGCATGGTGTTATGTGCCAATTTCCTAAGCTCATTTTATTTAATTTTAGATATATTTCAAAAAGGTTTCGGGATTCATTTCCACACTTTACAATCACACATATATAATGAATTTTAATAATGTTACAATACATATTAAATTTATTTATAACTAGTGAATCAAATAACAAATTCAATGGATTTAACCAAGGATAGCCCAAATCATGAATATATTTATAATTCCAATGTATTCAAACAACAACAAAACCAACACTTATCTAAGGCAATGCTTTGGAATGTCTACTCGAAACCCTGGAAGAATCCATGATGGAGGCCCCTTAAGCTATGGCCGCAATCCAAGGGGAATCAATTTCGATAATACAACATATACTCATGCACAACAGCCCTGGCTAGAACAATCCTCAATGTTCTTTGTACCCCGAGTTGGACATACTCTGTGTGCCCCTTCCCCAATGCCCATTGACTGCCTATCCACCACCTTCCTTGGGTGACCTCAAATCTCTTCTGCCCCATTTCCAAGCCTCTCATAAATGATTTATTTAATAGTTTAAAGGGTGGTTTCCAAACCATCATACCCTTCCATAAAGAATTAATTTAGTTAATTATTTTGCCTTTTTTATCTCAAGACTATTCTTTATTTTTTTCACTTGACAATCAATTATTTCTGAAAACCTTTTTCCAAAGATAATTATACATTTTCCTTTTACCCCTCTTTCAACTCAAGGGAATTATATATAACTTAAATGTTTTTATCTCCCTTTTAACCAAGGGTGAAATAACAATAGCTTTATCCCCCTTTTAATTCCAAAGTTTCATTTATATGAGAAATAAAATTCTTTTTTTACTTGGGGAAAAGGTCTCATAACACATGGTGTGATGGTTAAGTTGTGGCATTGTTAAATCAGCCACCCAAGTTCAAGTCCTCACTGGGCTATTGCACTCGCAAGCTTTAAGCCCTCGTTGAGCCATTCAGCTTGTGGACTTGGACTACGTTAATACTTGGGCAATGAGGCCCTTGTTTGTGGTTCATCAGTTGCTATGTGGTTATGCCCAAAATTTACCAATCAAAAATAATAATAATAATAAATATATTAATATTTATAAAATATATGGGCACGATAGGGTAATAAGATAAATTTTGTGGGCTTTGATGGTGGTTGTTACATCTTCTTCAACTATGGATTCTACATTTTTCCATGGAATTGTGTTTCCTACTAGCTATAATGGTCTGACTTCGGGTGATCCTACTACTACAGATGGTGTTGTTGCTTTGGGTAGGGTTTTCTTTGAAGGGCAAGACTCTATTGTTTCAAGGTCTCAACATCCCGAGGTTGTGCCTTTGGAGACTACGACCACTTGACAAAAAAGCAAGTTGTAGAGCAAGATTCTCCTCCCATTATGCCCAACTCTAATAATATCTCAATGTTGGAGTTGGGTCCAATGGTGCTTTAGGAGGAGTAGCGCTACTCTAAGCTTGGTTTAGCGTACAAGTTTCAAAATCTCTGGCCAAGTTTGGTTGAGCTTCATGTTTGGGTTTCCACAGTGTGGAAATCACTTTTGACATAAGTTCTCTACCCTTATGCTTAGAGCTTTTTCAATGTGGTTTCCAATGTTGAGTAAAGGAAGCTTCTCCTAAAAGCAAGCCCTTGGTCATGGGGCAAATCCTTGCTCTACTTGAACATGGTACCTGGATTTGTCTCCCTCTTCTAGGATCTATTGCTCTCCAATTTGGATTTGTTTTCCCAAACTCCCATTTCAGTTTTGGCAAACCCCAAGTTTGATAGCTATTGGTAACTCATTAGGCACATTTCTATCGATTGTGCCTAAGAAAATTTCTCACTCTCACCCTACTTCCTCAACAAATCATGTAGAGATGGACATTTCAAGTGGCCTACCAAATGCATATTTGCATCGTTTTCGTTTCGTGCATGAGCATGTTTTTGAGTTTTGCTCACAAAGGAAAGCTAAGGGCAATGTCACCACCTCCTAGTGGAAAGGGGCAAAGCATCATCATCAATTGGTTTTGGTAGACTAGTCCCCTCGCCCCTTTGTTGCCCCTCTTCTGAAAAAGGCTTCTCCTCCTAGGTCCCCCTTCTCATTATATGTATGTTGTCCATCCCTTGGAATCTTCTTTTAGGGGACGTTCTTCTAGTTCAAGACCCTCTCCTCCAATTGTGCAACAACTTCAACCAGCATCCTCTTCACGGCCTAGTGTTGGTTCTCCTCATACCTTGCAAAGCGTGACGGCAATGTCACCATCTCCTAGTGGAAAGGGGCAAAGCATCATCATCAATTGGTTTTGGTAGACTAGTCCCCTCGCCCCTTTGTTGCCCCTCTTCTGAAAAAGGCTTCTCCTCCTAGGTCCCCCTTCTCATTATGTGTATGTTGTCCATCCCTTGGAATCTTCTTTTAGGGGACCTTCTTCTAGTTCAAGACCCTCTCCTCCAATTGTGCAACAACTTCAACCAGCATCCTCTTCACGGCCTAGTGTTGGTCCTCCTCATACCTTGCAAAGTGTGACCGCTCCGCTTACTTCTTTATATCAGGTCCTCTCTCATTCGGCCTTTTTGGCTCTTAGTGCAGATTTGGATTGTGCGGAGGACTAGGTGCCTATGACTAAAAGAAATTCTACCTCAAGGAAAAGAGGCCTTCAACCATATGATTCTCCAATCTCGTATGAAAAGGGGGTTTGCTTAAGTCACTTTGTCTATTTTCCAAATGTTGTGTTTTGTGTATGGTTTTGGATTAGATGTAGTTTGTTCTCTTGGGAACTTGTTTTCTTACGATCACCTCATGGCATTTTTGGTACCACTGGGCTCTTTGAAGAAGCTCGTGTTAGTTGTATTTGCCTTGCTTCTTCGCTGATTTTGCTTGTGTGGCTATTTGCACTTTCTACTTGCTCTTATTTTTATGTCTGTTTTCTTATGGGCGAGGGCCCCAATAGATCATGTTGACTTATTTTAGTCTTTCAAACTCAAATAATCTTCCCCTTAGAATCTTGCAATTCCTGCCCATATTCGTCAAAATCCTAAGTTCATGCCCCTCTTTGCCTTGGCCCATTTGATCCTATGTTGATAACCCGTCTGAGATATCCATAATGGATCATCCATGTGTTAGAATGCAAGGGAAAGCTCATAAAATCTAAGTCTGAAAGTTTCATGGCTTTCCCTTAGATTTTTTATCTTTTTCGGAGTTTCGAGGTTTTCCCTACCAACATGCCATCCTTACCAGCTCAAAACTCCGTCTTGGTGCCTTGTTATTTCTCTAAGTGTTGCGGGATCGCTATGTCAAGCGTTCTCATTTTCTTTCACTTCTTCAGCATGAGATTGGTTGGAGATCCGCTCCTCAATTTCCACCCTGTATTTGTCTAAGGCTTTCAGACTTTGGAGATCGGGAGGTTCCTTGTTCTAGTGCTCAAGTCCCAACAAAGGCCCAACCGCCGAAGTCTGTCGATTTCAAAATTGTTCTAAGTCTTTCGGACTTCGAGGGTTGGGGCGGCAATCGTTCTTCCAAAAGGTCTAAGCAATATAGCAAGGGCCCGTTTGCCGAAGTCCAATAGTTGGCTTCTTTCTGGCACTTTGTATTTCTTTCAGACTTCGGGGTTCGGGAGGTTGTCATGTTTTCTTCCTCGGGCAGATGGTGTTTTCAGTGGCAGTCCGCTTGCCGAGGCCCAATGACCTTTGCCTTGGTAATTCTTCGAATTTCGGGCTTCAAGGGATTCTTTCGCTCCCGTTCAAAGATAGAAGATGTTCAGCGGAAGGCTTGACCCCCGATCCCCAATATTTCAAAATTGTTCTAAGTGCTTCGAGATTGCGGGGTCAAGAAAGCTCTTATTTATCTTCCTCTGGCGAACGATTTCAGGTGGAGGCCCAACTACTGAAACCCAAAATTGGATTAATGCAAGGCTTGCAAACTTCGGGTTTCGAGGAGGCGTTCGACTTATTCAAGTGCAAACATTCGGCGATATGTCTGATGCCTGATCCCCAATATGTTTAAAATGTTCTAAGTGTTTCGGGATCGCGGTGTCAAATGGAGCAAGTTCCTCATGCTTCATGTGGAGGTGTTCTAGCGAAGGCTCTAATCCTGATCCCCGTTAATTCCATATTTATCTAAGTATTTTGAGATCGCAGTATCAAAGAGGTTCTTGTTCTCTTGCTTGAGTAGAAGATGATCCGACGAATGCCCAAACCCCGAAGTCTAACAGGTTTACTTTGTCTTATGTTTCTTCAGACTTCGACATTCAGAGATGTTCTTGTTCTACTTTTGAGGCAAATGTTATAGTGAAACCCTGATCCCCGAAGCCCAATGGTTCCTCTTTGTTCCCTTTTCGGACTTTAGAGCTCGGGGATCTCTTTTGCGCCATTCCAAAGAAGAAGATGTTATGACAAGGGCCCGATTGCCGAAACCCGATGGCTTCCTTTTGTCCCTTTTGGATTTCGGTGCTCCAGGTGTCTTTTCTCGCCTTTTCAATATGGAGGTCGGTTTAGTAATGGCCCGACTACCGAGAGCCGATGGTTTCGCCCTCTTTCACACTTGTCAAAGTTGCGGGGAGTCTCCTACTCCCGATAATAACCCAAAATACTTGGTGGAAGCCAAATTTGTCAAGGCCCAACAAATTTGGGCCCCGGCAAATTTGCCTTCCCTATGCACATGCAACTCATTGTGCAACAAGACTTCTCAGCGACTTGTTGCATATGGGTTGTCATTGATGTCACTAGCGATATGGAGTGCTGCAGTGTGGAATAGTGTAAATGATGTCAAAGGGAGATTGCAACAGTATGGTGATCAATGAAGACACTATAGAATAAGTGATCAAAGGGATGAATATATGCTATGTAGCCAAAGGAGATGGATAAGTATCATCTATACACAATCATACCATATCTTCTGATGTTCATGTGTAAGTTCACAACCTTGATATATTTATGTTTGAGGTTTGTGATAAGTAGAGTTGGAGTCTTGCTATATGATGATGATATGAACTCATGATACTTGTCGCCTGATAAAGAAAGTTGTTAAAAGATTGAAGGAAATTGTCTAAGTACAGTACAGGTCAAAGAAGGTGTTATAGGCTCAGAAGAAGGTACCGCATTCTACCGCAGTTGAAGGTATGAGCCTGCGGTTTGGACTATTGGCTAGATATTACACTCAAGCATCTATGTTTCAAGTTTGAGGTCATAATGTTTACCGCAAAGTATTTTGGAGTCAAAAGAGTGAAGACAACAATGGAACAGGGTAAGTGCAATCACAAAGAGACAAGAGAATGCTCCGCACTTCTCTGTAGATGAAGATATGACTTGGCGGTTTGAAGGACAAGTAGTTATGAGTATCAGGTATGCATGTCTCAAGTTTCAAGTGAATATATGCACTGCAGTTGATTCTCCGAAAGTCTGTTGTGTGAAGACAAGCTTAGCCATTGCTTAAGGTAAACCATGGGAGATAGTGGAGGCCACCGCAATTCACCGCACATTAATATTTGGCCTTGCTGATTGAATGATAGGTTATATGGCTGGTTGGTATGTGTTGTTCAAGTTTCAAATGATTATGGTCAACACAAGTATGTTATTCATTGCTTTATCTTAAGACTCTATAAGTAGTGGTTGTTAAGGACACCGACATTAGAGTTCAAGTGTTTGCGCCAACATGCAATATTCTAAAATGACAAAAGAAGTGTACAAGAGTGTTTTGCAAATCATATAATATTCAATATGTGGTCCGCATGGTGTAACTTTGTCTCCTCTGGTACCACTTTGGGTCTGGAGCCAAATACAAGGATAAGTGTCTGCGGAGCCGACTTGGTGTATAATGAAGGTTTTGTCGTGTGTATGGAGTGTGCACTAGCCTGGAAGAGTGTGCTAAGGTAAAATAGGACCTGATTATGTTTTTCTCTTGAACCGCATTGGATTTCTACTTCCCGCATATGTTTGGGAGCCGGCTGTTGTGGCCACTACATGTTCCATGTTATACGTTTCATTTTGGCTGACCAAGGAGAAAGCTTTTGGAGCTTGAGGAGGATATAACTAAAAGATCAAATGTGTCAAGTGAGATATATGTTGTGCGTTGCGTGAAACCATTTAAGATTGTGCAAATATACTAACTACAAGAGCAGATTTCATGATGAAATGTGGAAAGCTATGTCACAAGTTCGCCAAATTTCGGCCATGAGGTTCGAAATTCGGCGAACTTTTCGCCAGGGCATGAAATTCACCCAAATTCGTCATAAAATTCGCGTCTATATAAATGCTTTTTTTTTAACCGATAGGCTTTTATATGTGAGCATTATAGTGCTCAGAAAATTGTCTCATGCTGTCAAAAAAAAATTCGCAACGGAAAATCTAAACTCGCTGGTTGTTCTCACGCGCTAAAAAAAAAAATCACGGCGGAAAATTTTCTAAACTCGTCGGTTGTTCCTATCGGCACATATAATTACCAATTTCCTTGCATATCCAGCTTCAGTTTGCTATATAATATCGTTCCTTCAGGATATTATATAGTTTGCTTCAGTTTCCGTTGTTCCTAAACCCTCAGTCCATATATAATTAATAATATCCTACATATCGACACATATGTTCGGCTTGGTGCATATATAATATAATAATAGTATTAATATATTTATGTTAAAATATTATAATATATTTATATATTATTAATATATAACAATATTAATGCCGATGACGACATGGTTCGATGGTTAAGTCGCTCGGTTGTAGTGGCGGCCACCAGAGTTCAAACCCCCGCTGGGCCAACGAGCTCGCAAGGCTTTACACCTTCCCCGGGCCATCAAGCTCGCGGGTTTGAAGTGTTCTTGCCAGGGGATGAGGTCCCCCATGTTGTGGCCTCACCGGTTCATTGCTCCGGGCAAAAGCATTCGCGTGGAGCCGGAGGGTGTGTCGCACCAGCGTCGCCGGTCACATTAAAAAGTTTACCAGGCGCATTATCTTTAAAAAAATATATATATAACAATATTAATATTATTATTATTAATATATAATAGTATTAATATATTTATATTAATAATATATAAATATATTATAATTAATAACAATAGTATTAATATATTTATCTTAATAATAAATAAATATATTATTATATTATTATTAATATATAATAGTATTAATATATTCATATTAAAATATTATAATATATTTATCTATGTTCCCCCAAGTACCGGGGACGGGGACGGGCGGGGACGGGGGGACGAGTTTCGGGGACGGCAATTTTTTTTGGCCATTTTTTAGGGGACGGCAGGGGACGGCTACTAAAAAAAATAAGGTTTTTTTTTAAAATATAAGGATATTTCAAATATTTAGATGATAACATTGATAAGGCATTCATTCTAGACATCATAGAACATTAAAACATGCATACATAACCATAACATTACACTTGAACTTAGTTTTCAACTTGTCACATGAGAATTGGCAAACAAATAAACCAAATTTAATTGTTTTCAATGACAATCTGCATATATATAATATATTATATCAAAATGCTCAAAGGCTGCAAGTTTCAAGTTTCAACAACAAAATGTTTCATTGTTTCAACAATAAAATGACAAAAACATAGAGTATATGCCATATGGCTGTCCCTAATCAGCCTCTCCTAATACTGCATCAAAATCTGAATCTGAATCCGAATCACTGCCACCATGAGGATCTAGTAGACCCTCATCCAATGGAACCCCAACCAATCCCTCCTGTGCCTCCTCCTCATCAATCTGCATAACATCCTCTGGATCAACATCCCAACGTGCAGCTGGAGTCTGACGATACTCAGGTCTCTGTCGATCCTGTAGCCGCAAGGCACTATGCACTGCCACCAACTTCTCTGATCGTCTAGAGGTAAGTTTGTTCCTCTTCACTGACTGAATGAAGCTATATGTGGACCAATTCCTCTCTGCAGCAGAGGAACTAGCAATCTGTCCAAGCAAGCGAGTGGCAAGTGTCCTCAATTCTGGTGCATCCATGCCATGCCACATCCACCATCCAATAGGGTCAGTTTGAGCTAATGTAGCTCTATCCATCCTCGCCTCTTTTTTGCTGTTTGGACCACGTAGATTGACAAAGGCCATCCATTGTGAGCGAAGTAAAGAAGCCTCCTCCTCGGTAAACATTTTTTCAAGGGCCCTCATGAACCCTTGTTTCACCTCATCATCATGAGATGGAGGCACTCTTCCAGGTCTAGAAACATACCATTTGGGATTTAGAGCATATGCTGCCATATGAAGTGGGGTGTTCATAGTGTCCCACCTCCGCGTCACAATGGGCCTAAGATGCTCCTCATAAAATCCCAAAGTAGGATCCTTGCTCTGAATAGCTTGCTTCATTTTCCCAAGCATGCTATCAAATGTCTCATAAATCTCTCCAAGACTAGGAGAGTCTGTGTCAGCATATCTTATGACATCCACAACAGGTGCAATGAAGGAGCAAACATAGCTGCAAGTGAGTTTTTTTTTATTTTTTATGTGCCAACGTTGTTGGGCCGTAGGGGACGGCTAGCCGTACCCGATACGGTCGGGGGACGTCCCGGCCGTACCGAGTACGGCTAGCCGTCCCCTACGTCCCCTAAAAAAAAGGGGACGTCCCCGGGAAACGGGGACGGCCAGGGGACATTTCCTGGCCGTCCCCGGGACGGGTACGGGTCATTTTTCCCAGGGGACGCATCCCCGGGGAACATAGATATTTATATATTATTAATATATAATAATATTAATAATATATTTATATATAATATATTATTATAGTATTAATATTTATTATTTTATTATATATATATATAGTTTGCTTCAGTTTCCGTTGTTCCTAAACCCTCAGTCCATATATAATTAATAATATCCTGCATATCAGCACATACGTTCGGCTTGGTGCATATATAACACAATAATAGTATTAATATATTTATGTTAAAATATTATAATATATTTATATATTTTTAATATATAATAATATTAATATTATTATTATTAATAAATAATAGTATTAATATATTTATATTAATAGTATATAAATATATATATATATATTTTTAAAGATAATGCGCCTGGTAAACTTTTTAACGTGACCGTGACACTGGTGCGACACGCCCTCCAGCTCCACAGTAAGGCTTTTGCCCGGAGCTATGAACCGGTGAGGCCACAACACGGGGGACCTCATCCCCTAGCAAGAACACTTCAAACCCGCAAGCATGTTGGCCCAACGAAGGCGTAAAGCCTGCGAGCTCGTTGACCCAGCAGGGGTTTGAACTTTGGTGGCCGCCACTACAACCAAGTGACTTAACCACGGAACCACGCCCTTATCAGCATAAATATATTATTATTAATAACAATAGTATTAATATATTTATCTTAATAATATATAAATATATTACTATATTATTATTAATATATAATAGTATTAATATATTCATATTAAAATATTATAATATATTTATATATTATTAATATATAATAATATTAATAAATATTTATACATAATATATTATTATAGTATTAATATTTATTATTTTATTAATTATATATATATATAATACTTGTATTTTTTAAAAAAATCAAAATTATATAAGGCGAATTTAATGACATTTTTTTTCGCCTTGGCGAATTTCATCCGAATTTTATGGTTGCCGAACTCGAACTCGAACACGAACCTTGTGACATAGGTGGAAAGTGATGCAGAGTGGGACGCAACGGAGGCTAACTAACAGGAAGGATATTTGCGATCATCCGAAATATGATGATGCTGTTGAAATGTGATGATGCTGTTGGTGTTGTTAGGAAATATGATGATGATGTTCAGCCGATAGAGAATTTTATCATGCTGTTTGTATTGTTGGCAGCTCCTTCCTGTTAGTTAGCCTCCGTTGCGTCCCACTCTGCATCATAGTGGTATCAGAGCATAGGTTAGGATCTTCTGGAAAAGATAAGCAGGATGTCAGACGAAGAAGGAACATCTGAGTTTCCAACAAAGATGACCAACGCTGAGTTGGCAGTTCTGGTGAAGAAACAGATTGCAGAAAGCAAGGCCGTGAAGGCTCAGAATCAGGAGTTGAAAGATGAGTTAGCAAAGTTGAGGAGCAGAGTAGGTTCTAGTAGAGAAGATGATAGGGAAGAAGAGGATATCCCTAATTGGAGCGAGGAAGTCGTTCCTGCAGACCAGAGACCGCTGTTGAACGCCCTCAAGGCCATGGAGAGGAGAACCATGGATGTGAAGCTGGATTTGCCAGTGTTTACAGGTAAGATGGACCCTGATTCAGTAATGGAATGGATAGATTGTTTGAACAATTTCTTTGTGACAGAGGAGATACCAGAACAGCAGAGAGTGAAAATAGCACAGTCAAAGATGAAAGAAGCTGCCTTGACATGGTGGAACTTTGTTCAGGATGATAGAGTGCAGGAGGGAAAACGTAGAGTTGCCACATGGAAGAAGATGATGGAATTGGTAAAGGAGGCTTATATTCCTTTGGATTACAGTATCCAGTTACACAAGAGGAAGCAGAACCTGAAGCAGAAGGAGCTAGATGTCAGCTCATATACAGAAGAGTTCATGAAACTCTGTATGAAGACCAAGGTGAAAGAAAGTGAAGAGGAAAAGGTAGCCAGATACCTTAATGGATTGAGGTTTAATATTCAGGAAGATCTCAGTCTGCATAACCCAGATACAGTGCAGAAAAGCTTTCAGTTGGCACTGAAAGTGGAAGAAAAGCTGAAGAGAAAACAAGACCAAAACAATAGAGGAAGAGGAAGACAACAAAGAGGTGGAAGAAGTCCTTTCAGAGGCAGAGGACATGGACAGGGATATCAAGGAGAGTCCAGTCAGGACAATAGCAAGGGCAACAATGGTCAGAATCAGAGAGAGAATTTCAGTCAGCAAGGAAACTTCAGAGGTAGAAGACCCTTCAGAGGCAGATCCCAGGGCAGAGGATCCATCAGATGCTACAACTGTAACAAAGAAGGCCATATAGCCAGCAGATGTCCAGACAAGGCCACAAGCTCAGCAGGAGAAAGGAGGACAAATCTGGTCAATGAACCTGATAACCAAAGTAGGACAAGCTCTAATGATTTTCAGAGTGTGAATGGTCCTGAGAATTATGGATATCCAGAAAGTGGAGAGTCCCTGATGATGAGAAGAACAGTGACTACCATGAAGGTACCTGATAAAGAAGCCCCTCAGAGGAAGTCCCTTTTCAGAACCACTTGCAAAGCAGGAGGTAAGGCATGTAAGGTTTTGATTGATTCTGGTTCTACTGAGAACTTTGTGTCTGAAGAGATGATGGTAAAGCTGAAGCTTAGGAGATTGCCTCATCCATCTCCATATAAAGTCTCATGGCTTACTCAAGGTCAGCAGACAACTGTAGAAGAGCAGGCTTGGGTAGAGTTTCAGATTGGTGGATATAAGGATAAGTTGTTGTTTGATATCACCAAGATGGATGCTTGCAACCTTTTGTTTGGTAGACCATGGCAATATGATCTGAAGGCACAGCATGATGGTGTTAAAAACACCTATAAAATCACTAAAGATGGTATAGATGTAACGTTATTCCCATTGAAGGAGAAAGAGGAGAAGTCTAAAGGCAAAGAAGTGAAGGTCATGCTGATGGAAGGCAAACAGTTCATGAAAGAAGTAGCAGCAAAAGGTGCAGTTGCATATGCCCTGATCCCCTGTATGAGTGTGAATAAGAAACAACAGCAAGAAGCCAAGAAAGAGAAGAAGCCAAGGTTGATAGACCCAGCTGTCCAAGAGTTGTTGGATAAGTACAAAGGTGTTATCTCAGAGGGAATGCCAAGATCCCTACCACCTGTCAGAGATATCAGTCATTGCATAGACTTGATTCCAGGGTCTACACTTCCAAATAAAGCAGCTTATAAGCTTACCCCAGAACAGAATGCAGAAGTAGCCAGACAGATTGAAGAATTGATGAATTCAGGTCTGATTGGGAAGAGTCTGAGTCCATGTGCAGTACCAGCTGTACTAGCACCAAAGAAGGAAGGCACTTGGAGACTTTGCACAGATTCCAGAGCCATCAACAAGATTACAATCAGGTATAGGTTTCCAATCCCCAGAATTGAGGATTTACTTGATTGTTTGGGAAATGCTAAGTACTTTACCAAAATAGATTTGAAGATTTGACCAGTTTATGTAATGTGATACTGTTGCGGAGGCAGTTGTTGATGAAGTGATGATGGAGAAGAGTTTTCTGAAGTTGTTTTGTTGTGGTGGAGGTGGATATAGTAATTGTAGAGAAGTGAAAGTGTTGTGCAAAGGCTGAAGTGATCAGCAGTTAGTGTTGTGAGAAGAACATTTGAGTCAAATAAGTTTTTGTTGTGTAAAGATTCCTTTGGGTTGTAGCCCATAAATAATATTGTAATATTGTTTTATTTGAGAGGCTGGATTTGGACAGTAGATCCAAGCAACTTGCTCACCGTGGTTTTTGCCTTCTAGGGTTTTCCACATAAATCTGGTGTTATGGATGTGTGCTTCTATACTCTTGTGCTTTTAATATTTTAAAATGCTTATGTTAGTTTGAATACCATTGGAAGAAAAAGAATTTGAATAAGTACTGATTCACCCCCCCCTCTCAATACTTCTGTGTTCAACATGACCCTCCTGACCGCCATTAGTGGTGATTTCCCACACCCCCATGCTATTGTAGCTCCTTCATTGATGAATTTTTGTACCTGGGTATGGGCAAACACTCCATTTCTACATATTTTCCTCAAACAGCCCATGTGGGAGTGATACAACGAGTATAGGCGACCTACAGAACGTGTTGAGCATTCTTTCCCTCGTCCATGCTGCTACAGTTGATCTAAAATGCTATATGTACATGTTTGAAAGATGTTAAAAGGGGTTGGTCTCTAAGCCATCATTTAGGCAGAAGGATTCAATATTAGATCTAGGCCTTGTGTCATTTCCCAAACGTAAACGAATCTGATGGACTGTGTCTTCGACCTCTTATGTCTTCATTCCAATTCAACAATGAGGGGAAAGTTGTCATTTTGTGCTGTGTTTCTCATTTGTATTGAGTTGTTCTCTCCTTTGTAATGGTTGTTTAACCTTCATGATTAATACAAGCAACTAATTTTTTTCCTCTCTAAGACTTTACACTATGTTTATTTGAAGATTGTATGCTTATATTGTGGAAAAAGCGGTCCCTTTTCTAACTTCAGTTTTCTGCCCTAACCTCTATTATAGTCTCTCTGAGTCTGTGTGAGTTATTTCAGCCTTTGACATCATTGTTGTGTTATGAGTCAAGTCCAACCAGCTAAATCTGGTGCATCACCCTTTATATTTTTTGTCTTCCTCTTCCCTTTTCTCGGTGGTGTGAGATTAAGTTTAGTCGCATTATTTCTCTAACCCTTAAGCTTAGAAAGAGGAACCAGCCTTCTCTGGAGGCCTAATCTCATCTACAAGGTCCCACACCTTCAAATCATTCCCATTGTGTCATTGGAATGTATAAACCAGGTTCAAACAAGGTGCAATTTCATGTGACAACAAATCCCTTCATAAATTATCAAAAAAAAATTATAATATATTGAATTTTAATATACAATATATTTAATACTACAATATATAATATTTAATAAATAATATTATTATATAAATATTTTTATATAATTAAAATTTAATATATAACATATTTATTATTATGTTAATAGTGATTATAAATTACTTCCCCGTTAACAAGTTAGTAGTGAATAGAAAAGTAGGTTTTAAAGAGAAATGTGTTCCACCTAAGAAGGATTGCTAGAAATTGAACTTTGATGGTGCGGCGAGAGGAAATTCGGTTCCTACTAGAGCAGGATATGTTCTTCGAGACTAATCAGGCTCCTTCATCAAGGGTGGTCCTCATGTTGGGTCACAAAAGCAACAATGGGGCAGAATGGGAAGTTGTTATTGTTGGTCTATGTATGGCAATAGTGGAAGGTGCTTGTAATCTTGAGATTCAAGGAGATTCTATGAATGCCATCAATGGCCTCAAGAAAACTAAGTGTTCAAATTGGAAGCTCAATTCCTTGTTGGAAGAGGCATTAGCTATATGCAAGGGAATTTCCAATATCTCTTTTAACCATTGCTATGGGGAACAAAACAAGATGGTTGATTTATTGGCTAACCAGGAGATAGATGTATCCCTCTTCTCTTCATTTGAAAGTACTAATTTTAAGCATTGGGAGGGTCCTGTCAATTTATTAGACTATGACTATCCCCCTAAATTATCCCTCACTTGGCGGCTCCTTCCAAATGATGAATTTATTTGCAAATTGGTTGGGTGTGAAGGTACTCTGATCTTGTTTTCTGCTAGTTGTTTTTTCTTCCTAGGGTCTGCAGGGTGGTTGCACACTGTGTTGGATGGTTGCTTAATGGCTTGTTTGCCAATCGATGGTTCTAGAGATTCTCTACAAAGAGTCAAAGTCTCTAACCATTAGCTCAAAAATATTTTCCACTGCCATTCTCCTACTTTGTTGCACCTTGTGAACTGTATCATTGGCAAAAAAGGCTTGGATGATAACAATTCCCTACAAAAAAGGCTATGATCTTGGCAGATTTTAATGCAGATCTTGGTGAAGTGGTGTCTTCTGCTGATGTGAGGACTTGTTTGGAGAAATTGCTTGTTCCACAAGAAAATGTTGAACAAGACAATGATGTTCTGGAGGAAGCGCCTGCTCCTCTTCAAACTTCCCAAGAGTCAGCCTTGGATAGTCCAAAAAGGCATCATTGGAAGGCCATCCATGATGAATTACAGGATGTGATTTCAGACTTGGACACCCTCACAATGTTTTGCCAAGACCTACATATGGTAATGAAGCACCTTTTGGTTTCTCAACATAGAGGTTTGGTAGAGGTAACTAGCAGGTTCACTATGCCACGACAGCAAGGTGGCAACATGGTCTAAGAGTGAAGCATGTGGTACTAATAAAGGGGTTGCAATTTGAGGGGCTGGAATCAATGGATCATGGTGGTAGGATTAAGGTGAAAACAGTGGCAGTTTCTAGGAAAAAAGTGTTGAACAGAGCTTTCGACTACTGGTGAGATGTGCCAATAATGCCAGGGGTTGCTCAATGGGGAGTCTCCAGCCTCCCTGAGCAGTTGTGGTTTTTGTATGTCCTTATGTTTTGTAATGCTTATGGTTCCTTTTTTTCAGCCTGCTACTCCCTTACAGGATAGTTCATGCAGGCTCTTAATTTCATGGTTTTAGTATTTTTTATGTTGCTTTTTGGCTTTAGGCTGGGGCCCCTTAATGGATCCCCAATATTATATTTTTAAAAATACATAATTTAATTATTAATAAATATATTATTATATTTACGCCAGTCATACTTCTTGAAAAATGGATTATGTACACCCAATTTGTGCATATTGATATTGGTCAAAAATTATCGTTTCATTCCTTCTTCCACTCTATCATTTGATTCCCTTGTTCTGGGTCGTTTCTCTCTAGCTATTTCCAAATAGCCATTGAAAATGCATAAGTTTTTCGTGTTTCACTAGGGAGTATTATATTTACGCCAGTCATACTTCTTGAAAAAAGGATTATGTACACCCAATTTGTGCATATTGATATTGGTCAAAAATTATTGCTTCATTCCTTCTTCCACTTTGATTCCCTTGTTCTGGGTCGTTTCTCTCTAGCTGTTTCCATATAGCCATTGAAAATGCATAAGTTTTTCGTGTTTCACTAGGGAGCTACCTCTCTATCTCTGTTTAGCTTTTCCAACTCTCTGTTGGGCATGCCTCATTCCAATTTTTACAACTCAGAACAATGTAATATTTTATTTCTACACCAATAGTTTCCCACTTCAGGTGTTAATCGCCACAAGAAAACCTCCAGAAAATCAGATGATTATTGTGACAGATCATAATAGATAAGACTCCAACAAGAACAGCGAATTTTCTATCCACGACTGCAATGTCACAGCTGCTCCAGACTTTGTTCCTGTGAAAAAGCCCTTCCAAACATTTTTGGGCAGGCCATGGAAAGAGCACTCTCAAACTCTGTCAATCGTTTCTGGATGACATTGTAAAAAATGGATTTATGGTTTTCTCAGTTAAAAATTACATTTATTTGCAATTTTTTGAGAGCTGCAGGTGATAATGGATTGGCAACAGGGGCACATCTCATCCATCCCAGAAATTCCAAGCTTTTGTTGGGGACGCATCCCAATGGAACACCACAAATTAATAAGTTCATTCTATAGCCCCTGTATCGTACCATCCAAGGTGGGCAGCCCCGTTTATAAGTCAGAGACACTTCAGCCTCCAAAATCCATCTAATTTTGCAATTGTCTTGCTTGAAGTGAGAGGTCACAAAATTCCAGTACAAACAAAGCTATCAAAGTTGGATGATGAGATCTCAATCATATCAGAACAAGAAATTATTGACAATTGTAACTTCCTGTTTTTGTCAAATGGAAAATAACACCCATTTGTACCTTTCCAGTGTAAATGGGACCACATTTTTCAGAGTTGTCATTTCAAATCCAGCTTTGCATTTGAAGGTTGTCAAAGACAAAAAGGGTTTTCATCACAGCCAGATTATGAGTTCAACAGTATTAATACCTCCAATGTTTAGTTAAGTGCCCAAATTCATCCAAGTTGGCTACACAATCAAGGATTTAGTTAGACAATTTTACGGAACCATCGTAACAAACAAGCTCACGGATTTAATGTGCTGATGAGACGAGTCTAAATCATATGCCATGTAATACGTGTCTCATGTATTTGAATTATTGCACCAAAGTCCTGTTATTTGTCAGTCAAGTTACAAATACCAAAGTGAACAAAATTGACTTAAGTACAGGTAAGGTGAAATGGAGTCTACAGTTGATTTGAATTAATGTTTGTACAATGTTACCTTTGGTTAATTCATTATTGAACTAGTTTACTATAATACTACCTTTAATTAACTCGCTATTGAACTACTTTACCATGATGTTATCTTTAATTAATTCATTATTGAACTAACTTGCTAAACCATGCAAATATTAAAATCAAAATATTTTATTGAACTAAATTACCACGACGTTACCTTTAATTAACTCATTATTGAACTAATTTACTAAAACATGCAAATATTATATCATTAAGTCTCAAGATATGTAAAAAAGGTTGAGGCAAACGGTTGAAAAAAGTGCATGGGGTTTTCCAGGTGGGCTATGCAACTACCATTGTACTGCACATTGTATAAAAGACTTGGATTTTAATGAATAAAGGCTCTTCTCTCTCTGCCCACTTTTAGGGCTGTAAACTAGTGTTATCTTCACATTTTTCCATGTCCATGTCCAGTTATTGAAAACATACTGTTAAATCATACTAAGCAAAGAAACTTCAGAACAAACCTACCTCACAGGCCTAATCATGAAATGTTGCCCAACAAAAATAAGTGCAAAACATGGTTAAGGTTCCAAATCCAGAGATGTAAAATTTTATTGTAATTTGTTAAAACCTTAACCCCAGAAGAGGAAAATAGACAAGACAAACAAGAAATCCAGTTTTCCAAAGAAAATGTCATTGCAAATAAGAAAAAGCAAAGCAAGTTACTTGTTAGGGGTGCCGCCAAATAGAAGTTGCCGCACTTGAGTATCACTACCCACATTCATGTATTTGGCATCTGGACAGTATGTAGCAGCCCAATTTTTAAACTGCGAAGCAGATTTTTCTTGCTCTACAATTGCCACTTCCTCCATCTTTGATAGATAGTCACGATCAACAAGCATCCCCCTAGACTCCATCTGTACTAGTAGCTCACCAAAAGGACGCCAGTACTCTTCATAAAAATCATACATGGTCTGCTTCGAATCACCCTGAAATACCCAAGCTGTATTCTTAAGCTTCTTTTGAAGACTTTTCCAGAGCCTCCAAGTACTTATAGAGTCTAAGGCAGAATAACATATCCAGGGCATACGTTCTGTTTTCTGAAGCTCCTCAACAGGAGCTATAGAAATAGTTTTTCCTTCTGAGCCATCCTTCTTGATCTTCCTCTTTCCAAAAAGTGTTTTCATCGACACCTTGCCTTCAATCAGCTCATCTTTGCCTGCCACGCCAGATCCGTTCATGACCTTTGGGTCCATCGTAAGAGCTTCAAGTGAATATCCACCTTCTTCACGCCTTGCAGAATTCCATAATCGTGCAAGATGCATTGTATCAGCATAAAACCCACAAACATTGATCCCATGATTGCCTAGAATATGCCTGTCAAAGCTGTAGTTGTGGAAAACCTAGAAGGATAAAATCGACAAATGCTTCAATAGAGGTTACAAACTAATTGAAAACAAAAATCCCGTAGACATTTATCTACAATCCTTGTAACAATCTGCAACAAATATAACAATAACACTATAAAAGCAAAATCTGAAGCACTTTGCAGTACAACCTTTCATGTGACAGCTAATTCTATTAATTTTTTTCCAGTATCTACACACAGCAATATTTGGATGCTGCTTTGACCTGCCACGTGAAGGATCTTTGAGAAGGGGAATTTGTAGCTGGCAGCACTACTTCAGTTTCAGTTCAATGAACACAAGTTGTGGATCCCCAGAGCATTCATTTAGAAGCTATGGAGCATATCATGCTACTGATTTTCAATGAACGATTTCAAATTTTTCTGGGCAGGAAAGGGCTCAACAACCACTACAGAAAATTTCACAACACAATAGTCTTAAGAAGGCTAAGGAAAGCCTTCTAGTTACAGTAGAATTTTATTTGAGAAAAAAAATCCTTCAGTCTCAAAGCACTAATTTGCCACTTTATCAATCTCTAGACTTGTTAAAAGGATTATATCTCTTGGGTGGAAAAACACAAGAAGACCTCAGGTCAGTTGGAGTTGTTGGAGGCCCCTACCTTCTTAGCACAGCAGGGCAACTTCTCAAGTATCAGGATGACGCCTTTGACCCATTAGTACCTGCTGGATGGCATGTTAGCTTGTGTTAGGCCCCTAATCTGTTGCTTGAATGGTGCAATGAAGATTCACATAAGACAGTAGGAGACACTAGAGGAAGGCATTTAGAATCTTAGCTGTATTCTGACAAATTATGCAAAGATGACAACTTAACCACATACTGTGGGGAACAGGACTTTTAAATGCTCATTAATGTTCAAGCTATTTATTTTACCTGAAAATCAAAATAGTCCTTTGAAAATCTTCTTCTATCTGTATTGAATAAATGGCTTCAGACAGTCTGTTTTTTGGGCTCAATTCAAATTGCTTAAGTTTGGAGATGTGAGGCTGCATGTCATAATAAAGTTACAGGCAAAGCCATTTTATAAGAAACTTTGATGGAAGAGAGGGAAATAATGATATAAATAACGGAAAATGTGGTTCAGAGAGCTGGAAATAGGTTTCCAAAGATTTGTGTTGTATTAGTTTAAAAACTCTGAACAGCATAAGAATGAAGGCATATTTGACAAAGCAATTTAGAAACAAAGAAAGAAATTATATTAATGTCCACGAATAACCAAGAATATGTTAAAAGGGACTGGAACATACTAGGGCAAAAAGGGCCCTAGACTCAAAGCCAATACAATAAAGCAAAGAAAAACAAGAAAACAAAGAAATAGACAAGCGGGTTAAACCAAAAATGGTAACCCCAAAACAAGTACAAGTATATATAGATGTGCGAGGGGGGACCCCTCAAAATGGTGAGACTAGATGAAGACCAAAAGTGGCAACCAAGGCAAGAAGCAAAAATCATTAGGTGTTTGTACTCCGGCACGCATTGGAGGAGCCAATGGTATATCATCAATCAATATGGGAGTACCAATGCAAGATCTAAGAATGCTCATCAAGATAGTCCAAGGCTAAGGGAGTAGAGTTGGACAATCCTCGAAGGCAAGTGATTCCCTTAGAACCTCCCCTTGGTGGAGGAGAAGAAATTGGTAATATGAGCTTGCTCCTATGACCTACTCTATGAGAGAGGAGTGTTAGATGGTCCCCAATGTCGAGAGGTGATAGAACCACAACCCTTATAATGAGACTTTAAGTGCTAGGGAGCCCTAGCAGTAGTAGACCACAAGGAAGAGCAATGTCTCATTGATCCATCCCCCTTTTGTGCGTCAATCAATAGGATCCAAAGGGTGGTTGACACCTCCTGCATCTGTAATGGGATGAAAGAAGTAATCAATTTGGTCGCTCATGGTCCTCCAATAAGGGATCTATGCCTAAAAATGGTGACCTCATGAAGAAAAAGGGCCAAGCATCTCCAATTAGGGTAATAGAAGAAAGTGGATAGAGAACCACTAGAATTTCTATAAACAATGGTACCTCCCACAAATTTCAAGATAGGAAGGACATCAGAAAAATAAACAAATCCTCAATCACCACGTCCTAGAGAGAACAAGGTGGCAAAGCCATTCACTTTGTAAAGTATGGTGATCAATCTCAACCACAGTTACAAGATATGCCACCCCCTCTCCCCTAGTGCACGTATCACCATATCGGATATAGATACTCATAAAATACAACTCAGATACGTCTTGGATACCGTGTCCGGCCATACAAAAAAAACCCTGTTTTTTCCCGTGCCGAATACATGTAGATACAACATTCTCATGATATTTGTGTCGTATCCCAAAAATACTAACCCTAGAATGTTAAAAATTGCCGCAAGCAACTACTCCATAACCTGCCATGTTGATTTCTTGTTGCGGGGAACTACTCTGGACCAGCTCACACACGATCGAAAATGTCTTTCTATGTGATCGTATTTAATCAAATAATCGGGTTCATTCTAAAGTTGGAGATAAAGTGTCAACAAGCAATGGAAGAAGAGGCAAATTTTATTAATTGGTGATACTTTTTTTAATTTTTGACTTTTTTATTTTACTTTACATTGTAAACTTCTATTTATTTATTAACTTTAATACATTTAACTTTTATTTTAAGTTTAATTTATTAAAATTTTATTAAGTTTAATATTGCTTATTATTAGATTGCAATTTTTTTAATTAAGTTTATTATTTATTAAGTTTAATTTATTAATATATAATATATTTGTTAAATATATATTATTTATATTAAATTATATTATTATTAAATTTAAATTATATTATTATTAAATTTAAATTATTTAATATTATTTATTGCTATATATATGTTGTATCTAGCTGTATCCATATTAGGGGTCTTAAAAAATAGTTGTACCTATATCTGATACCATATCCATATCTGTTCCTCGACCCCCTTCCAAATGTTGGTATTAGTTTCAATTGCCCTACCACATATTATTCGAGGCCCTGGGAAATGATCCAGGCCTCCAATAAACATCTTTCTCGTCCATCTCCCCAGCAGGCAATTGATGGCATGCAACTCTGATCTCAACTCGACGTTGGTGGAAGCACGCTCTCAACTAACCAAGGATCATCAAATCATGAGACCAATGATGTTGAAGATCGTTGGGCTAAATAATAGTCCCGTCTATAACCTATAAGTGCTTTGCATACAAAGCCAACTTAGGGCCGAGAGAATTCAAAGGGAATGTGCCCTAGATGCAACGACAATAAATGTCCTCTCTAACTAATTGATTAAGCAACTCCTTCCAAGGAAAAGGACAATGAGGGGCACCTAAGGAGTACTTGAAAGGAGTTAGCCTATCCACAGAAAAATAAAAAATAAAAATGATGGATTGGAAGACCAAATTGACCTTGGAAAACCAGCAACACCCACATCCAACAGGACCCAAAGTGGCAATCTCATTCAAGGAATAAAGTGTCAAAAATGGATACATCCCACAAGTCAAAGAAGCGCATATGGATCTAAGCATGTGCATATACCAACTAACTCTCTCAAGGCAGATGGGTTGGGCAAAAACTTTAGCATGGACAAGACATTGAGGGACCATTTGTTTGCACTAGATCACAAGCAGAAGCATAATCATTTGAACCCTCTCAACTTGAGCCCAATCACTAGACACAAAGTTAGGGCCCCAAACCTCTCAACCGTGAAGCATTACAAAGTTAACCATTGAATCAAAGAGGAACATCTTCAAAGGGATATCCTAGGAATGTACCTAAAAGCTTTGGCACTCTAGAAAAGAGGGTAAGGCATATCCCTTGCAAAAACAAGACTGAGAGGCAAGCTGCAAAGAAAGAAATGTGCCAATGAACTGATCTCCCAAATAGATATAAGAAATGGTTATCTCCACCAAGCCTTCTTTATAGAAAAAATGAATCCTAGAAAGAGCATCCTTGGTGATGTTTAAGACCATAATCTCGGAAACTTGCCGACAACATTTAAATAATGAGCTCTAGCTCCTTGGATGCAATAAACAACAACATTTACACTGAAAAGGCTGAGGTCATTGCAAAGGAAGATCATTTCTACAAAGTCAGATTGAGAGAGGCCATTGAAATTAGCAAGCATCCTAGGAACTTGAATAGGGACAAGGGCCTATGCTTGAGCCACTCTTGGAAGCCCATCATTCACTAACTTCAAGGTGGTTCCCTAAATTGCTAATTCTTTAATTTTGGTTATTTGGTTATAAATTACAAGGGAGATTTCGGGCATAACAGCTCATTTTAAATCACTATTGTGTAACAACTAGTTTCTAACAGTTAATTTATAAGATTACCAAAAGCATATGAACCTAATTATTGCTCTAATCTAGTTGGACCTGCTTGAAATTAAATGTATGTAAAGTAAAGAGTTATCTATATAAGGAGCTCTTATCTGCAATCTAATACACATCTATCCTGATGATGGATCATGTAGTGTGATCAAAAACTTCAATGGTTGACAAATCTACACAGGTCTTCCAAAAGCCTCCTTTCTAAATTATAGACTGTGGAGACCTCATATCTCTTATTATGGCTGTACTTGAGGGTATAAAGTTAAGAATACATTAAAATGAAGATTTAATTCACACTTAGGGAGAAACTTTTCGTTAGCAACAACACTCAGAAAGCTAAAGATTTTTAATTTGCAGGCTATATTTCCAATGGCACGTACCGACATCCTGACTCATACAACAAAAATATTTAGTATAGATATGTTTCGGCAAGAAGAAAGTGAGGTGCTCCCAGACCATGTCAGGCTGCATTCAGCATAAAGTAAAACCTGTGTTCCACGGGGACGTGTCCCCTGCCCTGAGACCCCCGTCCCCATCGCCATCCCCAAAATCAAACATACATTTATAATGTTTAGAGAAAAAAACTCACAACTGGCAATGAAATATTGCCGTTATACTGCTGTCATGATTAAATTGCTGTTATACTGATGTCATGATTAAATTGCTGTTATATTGCTGTCATGATTAAATATTGCTGTTATACTATTGTCATGATTAAAGTTACTGCCATTATATTGCTATCATGACTAATTTTATTGGTGTTATGCTGTTGTTAATATTTATTGTTGTTATTCAGCTTATAGTCTTATACTGCTGTCCATTAACTTGTAGAAATTTGACTCTCTCTCTCTCTCTCTCTCTCTCTCTCTCTCTCTCTCTCTCTCTCTCTCTAGATATTTGAAAAATTCATATATATTGCCGTCCCCAGAAAATGGTCCTCGTACTGCCGTCCCCGAAACGCGTCCCCTGCTGTCGCCCCGTCCCCATCCCCGAAACACCGTGGAACATAGAGTAAAACAGTAACTTGGCAAATGTTTAAGAGACCTCGAACTTGGGTCAGGATAGTGAAATAAAGCAATGGTCCTGCCCTTAAATTAATTATCTAACATAATGAAAATGTGAGAATGTCTTGGTCGTATAAAGTAATCCCTTTAATAAAAACCATAGAACAGCCAAAATGCAACTAATTTCACTCTAAACAGAACAATCTGGAAGTTAAAGCTTGAATATGAAATCATAACAGCATTTACAGAATCACAAATATGCATTAACTAAGAAAGTAGTTTAGCTATTAGCTTTTATCATTCATGAAGGAAATATAGCTTTGGCAAAATGCATAACAGAGCTCAAACTTCGGTCGGAAAAGTGAAATAAAGCAATTGGTCCTGCCTTTCAATTATCTAACATAATAAAAATGTGAGAATGTGCTAGACCTATAAAGAGATATCTTTAATCAAAAACCACAGAACAGCCAAAATGCCGCTATTTCAGGTAAATGGTAAGAAGCATGTAAACAGAAAAGTCTGGAAATAAAAGCTTGACTTTGAAAGCATAACAGCATTTACAGAACCTCAAATAACTAAAAAAGTAATTTAGCTGTTAGTTTTATCATTCATTAAGGAATCATTGCTAACCTTTCGAATAGAAGAATCCTCAAAATAGGGAGTAAATACTGACAAGACATCTTCACCACCATCTAATACATCAACCCATACACAGGACTTGCCATCACCAAAACTAGCTTCCAAACCACAATATATGCTGAAACATATAACTTTTCCATGTCCAACTGGGCTTTCTTTCTTCACATCAATGTCTGCTACCTGCATAGAATATGTTAAAAAATAATATTAATGAAGGCACTTTGGATATATTTCATTACAGATTTCTCAATGGAATCATGAAGGAAAAGATCTCATGGTCAACAGGAAACTGCTTAATGTAGAATTAGCCCAAGACCAAGCATGGAGGGAATAAGAAACGAAAGTACCCACATGTTGCAGGAAAAGAAACACTGTTTATAGTCAGTATTTTCATTCATTTTTTATCTCATATTTACAGCATAATGCAGTCTGCCTATAACAGAAGGATTTTGTGGCTGATTTATTATTCTCCTAATGTTAGATTTATCGTTCCACATTCCTTAACAACAACCAGTGCTCCCAGGGGATGCATCCCTAGGGTCTAGGCATGAATCCAAGACATTTTGCGGACAGAGGAACGGGCATGGGACATCCTCCCCTCCATCCCCCCTGGATCAGCTTTGCAGAGCATTTATTCATGGTTTTGAGTTTAGTTGGTTAGATGGAGCCTTTTGGTGCTTTCAGAACTGAATTCCGACCTTCTGAGTGTTCTCCAAACTTCTTGGAGGAACACCCTATTTTTAGTAAGTCACCCGGTTGGCTCCGATCATCATCCCAAGTCTTTAGGATCATGTTGGTATGGTCAGATTTGCAAGTTGCATCATTTTCGGATTTTCCGTAAGTTGGGTGAATTATTGAGTTATTTAATTAATTATTCACTTAAGTTGTCTAATGATGGGAAATATTAAAAGATAACTTAAGTGTAATAGCCCATTCAAAAGGTGATGGAAAGCATTATTTGATGCTCACATAAAGGGGACGCTAGGCAAGGGAGACATAAAGTGAGCAATATAAAAAGGTTATTTTATTTGAAGAGGAAATTAAAAGAAAGGTGAAATTATTATTTTTATTTCCTCTTGTTGCCCAAAAAGTGTCTATATAGAGGGGTCTTGGGCTCATTTGGAGGTTTATGCATTTTCATATCAAATTTCTTGTGAGAGCCTCTATGCTTTGTCTTGTGGGTTTGAAACCCTTGTTTCTTCTCTAGTTTTGGTTGTGAAAGATCAACCCTAGCTAGTCTATTGGGTGATTTTGCCTCTGAAATCACATAGAGCTATCAATGGAGTTTGTCTACAGCAGTTTATTGAAGGAAGGTTTTGATGTTTTCTAATCTCAGATTCTTGGAGTGTTGATTTGATGAGTCTTATTGAAGATTTTGTCAGTTTGCAGATGCTAGAACCAGACCCATAGCCAACCGTACATTTGCTGCACAAGGCCGTACCATTTTGGAGCCGTACCATGCTGGACGTGAGAGTTTTGTGGAATGAATTCATTGTTTTCTGATCTGTTTGGGGTTTGAGCTACAAGAGCCATACTTCTATGTATTTTCTGAAGGTGTTTGGAGTGGAACGTGGGCAGAAAGAAAGGAACTTGTTGGCCGTACTGCATGTTAGAGGCGACGTGAGGCTTCAAAGTGTTGAAACATCTTCCATTTATAGTCATTTTGGAGTTGTTTGTAGGCGTCTTGGAGAGTGTGTTCAGTTTGCAGCATTTGGAGTGATGTCTTCGTGACTTGTGTGGAGTTTAGGTTCGTTTGTGGAGTTTTCTGTGCATCTTCAGTTTGCTGTCCTGCACACAAGGGGGTCTACAATGATTGTGGGATTTATTTCATCACCTGCATGCATCAGTGCTTCAAGGGTATGTTTCCTTTTGATGTTTGGGTGACTTCTAATACCTCCATATTCTGATTTTTATGCTACAGCAGTGTTATTCAGTTTAAATTATAAAATAATAAGATGTTGCAGCATGTATGGGCCTCAATCTTCATCAACAACGTCAATATTACAATGGGGTAACACTTTGCCTTTATTCTGAATGATTTGAAGTGTTCAAATCCTTGAATATTGGTTGCAGCAGTGTTATATCAGATTGTATCAGACTTGAATAGATTGTTATTGCAGCTCACTGATATTTATGTTCATGTTCAATATTGATAAATCTTTGTGTTTTTAACCCTGGATGGTAGTACCGCTGGTAGATAATAATGCATGCTTCATTTTGTAAGATTGGATGGTTTACCACCAATCCCTATAGCATTTCATAACTAGCTAATTTTGGTATTATCGACCATTTTGGTCTAAATCGAGACTTACACCATGCCAGTACTTATATATTCATTGTCTATCATGCACTCCGCTGAAGAAGCATAGAAGTGGTTGGCTACGCCGCTTAGTGCATGCTTGTGTTGCACATTACACACTCCGCTAAACAAGCGAGGCATGTGGTCATCGTGGACGCCTGGTGTGTATGTAAACATTGCATTGCATTCAATACAGTAGCAAAATGAAATGAAGTGTGATTCGAACACCGTATGCTCTCACCTTGCCCACCTCGGGATCTTGGTGATCAGAAAGTGTTTCAAAGACTGCCTATGCTTTGGATTTCAGCTGACATTATTTTGAAAAAAAAACAAGGGCGGTCATTACATAATGTATGTTCTAACAGTACACCTACTCTTCCTCTTTACTGCTGTTGTTGATTCACAAGTCAAATGGCTTGAGTTAGACCCACTTTAAGAATCTTCTTCAAATCTGTCCTAGCAAATGTTTTGCTGTAAATAATGTAATAATGATATAGAGCATTCAACTCTTGAGAATATTTGTCATTGAGTCAAATATCTTCCTTGATGCACTTTTACAAGCACTTTAATATTTGTCATTGCAGACTAATAAAAATGCAGCACCTTCCTGCACATGTCAAATTAGATTATCAAATTAGCTGGTGAGCTACCACACACCATACATCTAGATCAACACCATTTTTAGGTGGAAAATTTGGCTTGTGTGATGTGACATTTGAGTGGAGCTATGACCCACAATGCTCCAAATCTCAACTCCAACAAAAGTACAATTAGCATGGGCCTTGGGCTCAACATACATTTAAAATTCACACTAGATATTTGTGTTGTGCCACCTGTACTCAGTATAGTTGTACTGGCACATCTAGATTAATCAGAGTGCAAATTGTAAATTTTTAACATTCAGATAATATTGATAGAATTTTGGAATTGAAATTTGGAGACCTTTAAATTTAAAAATATTGGTGTTTGATGGTTATGTAGTTTCCTGAAACGTTGTTGATACGTGCTATCATTTACCAAATTAATATATGTAGCTCTATGACTATTATATTGTTCATAAACTAAGTTGCCCGGTTAGGGCATGGATTCGCCATATATATATATAACCACCCACGACCACCAGCTGTCCAAGTACTAGTATCTTTTCTTTTATAATTTAAGGGAGCTGTCCCCAAGACAGCAACTTGTGTATCAACATATATATATATATATATATTAACTTTAAGCTTTATTAATTTGGGGAGATTATATATAGATAATACCTATAAATTCATTGTGAATATTATGTGTGTGTGTGTGTGTGTATAGACAATACCTATAATCTTATTGTGAATATTATGTGTGTATATAATATTCACAATAAAATTATAGGAAATAGCTATATATAATTCCCCAAGTTAAAAATTATGGGTGTATATCATAGTTGCCAGAAGTCAGGTATCAGTACTGGTACCGGTACCAATATGTCATTTTTTGAAAAATCTGAGATTGGTACCTAGAGACACCAAAAATATAATATTTAATTTTTATAATGTTTTGTACCCTATCATGATATGCCACCATGATAATATTTTCAAGTTTTTAATATTAAAATTTAGAAGTTTTAATATAACAGCGAAGTATGATGTAACATGTTTTAAAGTTTTAAATGTATAACAATAATGTTACTTTATTTTAAATGTAACATTTCAACATTTTAAAGTTTTTTGTTTTGAACCATTTATTGATTTGAGCTTGGAGATAGATGAGGCTGATTCCTTGACAAGTGCACTCCAATCATTTACCCACCTAGAATTAATTGTTCATGATTCAAAGTATCCTTGCGACAATTGCCATAAAAATGCACCAATCTTGAAACAGTTTACAATTGGCCTACCTTCTGATATTCTTGTAATTCAGCTTAAGCGTTTTGCTAACAATGGGCATTTTGGAAGTTTTGGTGATAAAGTACAGAAAATGGTTGCATATCCTCAAGTCCTGGACATGGAGCTCTTTTTCAGCAATCCTCAACAAGATAAGGTGAGTTTTGTTTAGTTGGATTTTGTAAGCATTTGGCTTTGGCAATATTTGCCTGTTATTGGTTTAACTGTTTTACATTTTAATATTCAAAATTTAGAACTTAAACGCAGCATATGGAGGCAGCATATTAACGAGAGACAGAGTCCCGAATATTCACACCTCATGGGAAGCTCAAAAAGTCGAGACACAGGTGACAGGAGATATCTAAACCATAGAAGCAGAAATCATTTTTAAATCGCGATTTTTATACATATTAACGAGAGACAGAGTCCCGAATATTCACACCTCATGGGAAGCTCAAAAAAGTCAAGACACAGGTGACAGGAGACATCTAAACCATAGAAGCAGAAATCATTTTTAAATCACGATTTTTTATAAAAATCGCGAATCGGCATCATTCACGATTTAAACCCTAGTTAAAATCAGAAAGTGGTAAAAATCGCCTAAGAACTTACGATTCTGCTGTTGAATTGCAAAACAGGGCAGGATTCTGCTGTAGAAGTTCCCGTTTCCTTCAGTCCTCACAAGTGCGGCAGTAGACAGTAGGAAGAGAATCTGCGTCGGCTTATAAAAATGACAGAGATTAAGCTGCAATTGCAGATGAAGATTGAGGAAGGCAGAACCACGGCCATGGAAAGCAGAGCAGAACCAAGTGTGATTGTCTCATAGGTGCTAAGCATATGACCATCGGCATAGCCCCCATTGATGAGGAAAGCCCCTGCTATTTTCCTGGTTCATTCAAGGAATACGCAGATAGGAAAACCAATTAGTTTAGAAAATTTTCCTGCATGAATTTTTTTTACAGCGTGAGACAAACATACAAAAGCCTATTTAAAATTTATTTCATATGTAGTTTTAAATCTTAAATATATTTAATTTCATTATTAATGGAATTTATATATTACATTTATATTAATAATACTTATATATTATAATATTATAATATAATATTTGTATTGATATATTTTAATATGGTATTATTAATATATAATAATAATATAATATGATATATATAGATAGTTATATATTATAATATTTATATTATTAATATATTATAATATAAAAATATAATATTATATTAATATATTATAATATAATATTATTAATATATAATAATAATATAATATAATATATATAAATAGTTATATTATAATATTAAAATATAATATTATTAATATATAATAATAATTATAATATAATATATATAAATATTTATATATTATAATATTAGAATATAAAATTATATTAGAATATATTAATATAAATATTATATTATTAATATTTATTATAAATATTATTATTATAAAATTTTTTGGGGAAAAATTATTATAAAATATTATTATAAATAGTTATATATTATAATATTAAAATATAATATTTATATTAATATATTCTAATATAATAATATTAATATATATATCCAATTTTTCCCCCAATTTTTCACAATTTTTTCATGATTTTTTGAAAAAATCTTATACTTTGGCTTGCCGATTTTATCTCCAAACGATTTTTGCTTCCTTGATCTAAACGACCAAGAAAAATCATGGAAATAAAAAGAGGTGCAGAATCCTACCTCAAATCCATTGGCAGCTGCAAATCACAGAAAGATGAATTTTTGTTTTTTAATGTTTAGGTTTATTTTAGGGTTTTTTAAAAGTTGAGATGCCTGGAGACGCCATTGAGACATCGCCTATTACTGGAAATGCCTCATACCTGTCTCCTATACGAGAGACACGTTCTAGCATCAAAGACATGTCCCAAGGGGTGGGAGATGCATCTCCCTGCTACCATGTAATTATATTGCCAATAACTTTGAGCTTTATTAATTTGGGGAAATTATATATATATATATATATATATATATAATACGACGGTGAGCGAGCGAATTCTAGATGGAGGATTGCCTAACAAAAATTGAGCGAAGTTTGGGAACCCTAACAAACATTGACACAGATATGCTCGATAAAGACTCTTATCTGTATGCACGAATCCAGGTAGCTGCCATTCAAAGAATCCCAAAGAAAATAAATTTGTGATCCTCACTTTAAAATTGGACTCAACCTCTAGAAATCAAAGAGGCTAAGATTCTTTTATTCGATTTGAGGAAGCAACAACCATTTTAGTGTGAGATGCCCCAATCAAACCGTGGAGAAGGAAGGCACCATTACACTGATGAAAACGAAAAACATGGAACTGAGAAATAACCAACTCGCACTCACCCACCCACAACCCCCAGCCAACGAAACAGCGGACACAAACATGCAAGGAGAGCCTCCTAAGGAACAATCAGGACCTAGCACAAGTCGCAACTATGTTCCAAATTCAAAAGATGGCAGGAAGAGTGGTGAAGGGAGTCCCCGTAAGGAGCACAAGGCAACAACGTCACCTCCTTGCACCACCATTCCATAGACAAGCGCTTCCCAGAATGCGGCGAATAATACAAAGCCGCAAGTTTCAGGTAATGATCAGGGACGAAACAAGGAGGCACCTAAAGTACCTAATTTCTCGAACCCCCTGGGTTCCACGCTTATCAAGGGCCTCTCAATTAGAGACTTTCTACGGGGAGAGAAGGGTGGAGCCCTCCCCATTTTCGGGAATTGATCACAGATTCACGGGGGCTAACAGGCCCTACTTTTGGCATTGTTGCAAACGCCAATCCATGAGAAAGAAGGAACTTGTACTGTCCTACCCTAAATGCTCGCAATCCATGTCCCGACCCCGCACCTGTTGATCTTGACCTCACTAAGAAGGACAGCAACCACATGGTTCTATAGTCGATCGGGAATCCTATAGAATTGAAAAGTATTCGGAACGAATTGACAAAATAGGAATATATTTCTGCCTTCTGCATTTGTGCCCTCCGATGGGCACCTTTTCAGCTCCCGCTCTAACAATAAAATCTATTCCCAATTTGGGAGTCGCAATTCGGCCTCCATACATTATCAATGGCCACTCAAGGGATACAGATATATCCAGGAGGATCATTTGCAACCTATATTTCCATTTGATTACTTCTCACAAGCTGAACAGTTACTATTCTACTATCTAATACATAATGGATTCGCCACGAAAGCTCGGAACTATCCAAAATGGCCCAATGAATGTCAATCAAGTGCATCTATGCGTGCAATCAGGAGCGAGAAGAAGACCCTGACCACGAAAGGGACAAAGAGGAAGGGGATGCCGAGGAGTAGGAAGAGGAGGAAGAGGATGAGGAAGAAATCGTGGAGGAGCAAATTAATTGCCTATTCAAGGCGGAAAGGGAAGGAGTCGCCAATGCAATCAAGAAAGTCATTGGCTCCCACCTGTTCTCCAATGAACACATCCATGATGTGTTCCTATATGAGGAATTCTTAATGAACATTGTGTTGATCTTTGGGAGCAAAGCGCACGGCAAGATTATGGCAAACGCCTTCATCAAGAATGAGATGAAGGAGGCGGCGTACGTTGTTGTCTCCGCCTTTAACAAGAAACCGAAGCATGGATCCTTGGCTAGGGTGTTTGACGTTGTAAACAGGAACAAGGTGACAGCTCAGGCATTGTGTCTATTCCGGGAAGGTATCAGCAGAAATAACTTGGAAACCTCCTTCTACTTCATAAGCCAGTACAGGGATTTACTATCCCCTTCTCAAATTGAGAGAGCCGCAGAGCTGGGGGAAGGCCTTCACTTCCTATGGCATCTCCCCACCCCGAGCGGTTGAATGCACATGGCTCCTGTTCTATCTCTTTAGGTATCATTTTGTTTTTAGAGTTTTGTCTCCCGGACTGGGAAAACCACCTACTGGCAATGTATCCTTTTCGTATGACAATATAATGGGAGCTGGCCCCTTGGCAGTATTTACATATTAAAATATATATATATATATATATATATATATATATATATATATATATATATATATATATATATATATATATATATATTTTGTGAATATAAATAAATACATCATACCTATAGTTTTATTGTGGATATCATATATATGTATGTATTATAACTGCCAATAACTTTGAGCTTTATCGATTTGGGGAAATAATCATCCTGATCTAATGATTCAAGTGAACAAGATATCTTGGCAATAAAATATGCGGTTCTTCTATTCTTTTTAATCACATTTGACTTGTCTAATTTTCTGTAACTTCTTATGTGCCTTATGTGTCCTTTCTTATGCTTTAGCACTGTTTGTTAAGGACTGCCTCATGTTTTAACATTTGCGCTGGCTGCAATTTGTTCTCTTTATACTTCATAGACA